>OX638133.1:94005355-94672308 GCA_951804985.1 Dryomyza anilis
ATTTGCGCAGAGTGCGTCAAGAGTATTGCAAACTAAGAATGGATTTGACAAGTATTTTAAATTATAAAACAAAAATAATAATTTTATCTTATTTTTAAAAAGTTTATTAAATTTTATCATCGTAAATTTAAAAATCCATTAATTCATATTCATAGATTAATTAATTTCATAAATTTCGAAATTCACAAATAATAAATTCTTAAATTCATATATTCATAAATTCATATTCCAATAAATTCGTATACTCATAAATTTATATATACATATATTCATAAATTCATATATTTATAATTTCATATATTCATAAATTTAAAAATTCATAAATTCACAAATTCATAAACTCATAATGTCATAAAGTCATAAATTCATAAATTCGTAAATTCATAAATTCATTAATTCGTAAATTCATAAATTCATTCGTATATTTATAAATTCATACATTCATAAATTCATAAATACATAAATTCATAAATTCGTAAATTCATAAATTCATAAATTCATAAATTCATAAATTCATAAATTCATAAATTCATAAATTCATAAATTCATAAATTCGTAAATTCATAAATTCATAAATTCATTCGTAAATTTGTAAATTCATACATTCATAAATTCATAAATACATTAATTCATAAATTTATAAATTCATAAACTCATAAATTCAAAAATTCATAAATTCATAAATTCATAAATTCATAAATTCATAAATTCATAAATTCATAAATTCATAAATTCATAAATTCATAAATTCATAAATTCATAAATTCATAAATTCATAAATTCATAAATTCATAAATTCAATAATTCATAAATTCATAAATTCATAAATTCATAAATTCATAAAATCATAAAATCATAAATTCATAAATTCATAAATTCATAAATTCATAAATTCATAAATTCATAAATTCATAAATTCATAAATTCATAAATTCATAAATTCATAAATTCATAAATTCATAAATTCATAAATTCATAAATTCATAAATTCATAAATTCATAAATTCATAAATTCATAAATTCATAAATTCATAAATTCATAAATTCATAAATTCATAAATTCAATAATTCATAAATTCATAAATTCATAAAATCATAAATTCATAAATTCATTCGTAAATTTGTAAATTCATAAATTCATACATTTATAAATTCATAAATTCATAAATTCAATAATTCATAAATTCTCAAATTCATAAATTCATAAATTCATAAATTTACAAATTCATAAATTCGTAAATTCGTAAATTCATAAATTCATAAATTCATAAATTCATAAATTCATAAATTCATAAATTCATAAATTCATAAATTCATAAATTCATAAATTCATAAATTCATAAATTCATAAATTCATAAATTCATAAATTCATAAATTCATAAATTCATAAATTCATAAATTCATAAATTCATAAATTCGTAAATTCATAAATTCATAAATTCTTCCTTTATCATTAATTCTTTTACATATCTATAGATGTTCATAAATGATTATTTTTATTTATTGAATTGAATTTCATTTCCTTTAAATTTTCTATATATATATACCTGATCCGTAAAGTTATCTGTATGAAAGAGCACTTTCACATAGCTGGTCTCACTAATGAATGTCTGCGGTTGTTCGGCTTCACCGCAAAACATGCCCGGTTCACGTCGATTAGAAACATCGGTTTTTGCATTGCCATCTACAATCTTTAATGAGAAGGAATAACCAAAGTGTTAAAAAACAAAATATGCATAATAATAAAGACTTTAATACAGAAACGAAAAATTCAATAATATTTTATAGAATTTAAGCTACTCTGCCACTCTACGTTTTGCCAACTAAAGCAAGAAAAACCATAAATCTGTCTTTGAATTTTGTGTGGAGTGGTCTCGTAATTCCCCACTGTTGAGGCATCTCGAGGGATGAACAAGGAAAATGTCCTGCTAATAACAGGCGTTGCATATGAACTGTGAAACCGGTTGGAAAAAGTGACAACTCGCAACAGAGCAAATAAAATATGTTATCAGCATTAATGTGGCCGAAGGACGAACAGCGAGAATAGTGTTTGTGTCAAAGTGTTTCGTAAAATGTGAAGTAACCGTTTTGAATGTGTATGCAGTAAAATACTTGCTTTAATGAATTAATCTAATTAATATAAATTAAATAATTTTGAAAATAATTCAAAATTATCGAAGTTTTCTCGAACTAATTTCGGTCTCGAGTCCAACAACTGGTGATTTCTCCATTTACTCGTAATGAACTCGTAACGATATCGAAATGAAAGGCATATTAAGTTATTTAAGTATAAATGAAATATAGTTCCACGTTATTCAGTCTACGTTTTCGAATAGTTTTTCTTGAGTAATTCCTTTTTCGAGTAATCGATTTGAGTATTAGTCTTCGTGTATCGAATCCTATATGGATTGGTAATATTAACCACAAAAATCTATGATGCATTTTCATAATGAAATGACAACAATCTCTGTTCTGCGTAGATATTCCAAAAAATATCTTTTCGAGTAATCGTTTTCATATTGTAGAATATCGAGTAATCGTTTTTTTTTTATGCCAAATATTTGCAAATCTATTTGAGACGCATAAAGATACAGCAAGGACAGTGCGAGGACACTGGCAATATGTTGGTTTCGCCCTTGTGGGAGATATAATGGTTGAAATGTGTCGGGGTTGAGGGTATTAGATTGAAGTGTGAGTTGGTATATGTAGCATGTCCTCGAGACTGTGTCTGGAGAATGTGCTGAATATGCAGCAATAAATTTCTTTTGATTTCTGTGAAGCCATAAATCACAATTCCAATGTGCGGGAGTTTGGAGAAGGTGCTCTCAAAATATGGGCGAATGATTTTATTGCTAGGGGGTGTGCGTACTTTTGGTTTCGGTAACAAAATGGCGTCATTGCATACGTTTTAGGCACATTTAATAATATCTGGAATTTCTTAATGAAATTTCAACAAAATTTCTGCATAAACTTTAGAATGATTAATTGTCAGTCGTTGTTTTTTTGTTACCTGCAAATAACCGCCATCGCAGTGGGTGGCATTCAGCAAGGTGCCAACTTTGAACTTTTTGAAACGCAGACGCAGCACAAAATCACGTGGCGAACCCTTCAGACTGCGGAAGCGATACCAGCAGGTCAGCGGGCGGCCTACATTTTGGTTGCTGACCTCCGGCGAGGTGACGTCATCGAAGATGTCGACCGTTTTGTTGCAGTGATCTTTGGAGATGTCCATGGAGTTGCCACCTGTAAGAATAAATAAAAAAATATTAATATTAATTTTTCTAATATGTATTATTTTAAATATTTTTATTTTATTTAAATGCATATATTTTAATTTCATCAATTCATAAATCCAGTTTTCAAGTATTCATAAAAAAACACATAACTATTTTATACCTACAATGCTCAGACATTCATCAGCATCATTCAGACATTTTTTTATAATAATTTATATTTTCATATATTCATAAGATCATAAATTCATATATACATGAATTCATAAATACATGAATTCATAAATCCATTAATTCGTAAATAAGAACATTAAATCTAAAATACATAAATAAATATATTAAATTATGTATTTATAAATATATTTATTTTGTATTATTTATTTTATTTATATTTATTTATAATTTAAAAAAAAATCATTAACTCGTAATTTCGTATTTTCATAAATTCGTAGATTTATATATTCATAAATTCATAAGTTTATAAATTCGTAAATTAATTTTTTCATATTTTCATAAATTCATAATTTCATAAATAAATAATTTCATAAATTTCAGAAATACATATATTCAACAATTCATAAATTCGTAAATTTGTAAATTCATAAACTCATAAATTTATATATTCATAAATTCATATATTCATAAATTAATAACTTCAAAAATTCATAAATAAATTAATTCGTCAAGTCATAAATTCATATATTCATAATTTCATCAATTCATAAATACATTAATTGATAAATTTGTAAATTCATCAATTCGTTAATTCAAAAATTCTTAAATTTAAAAATTCGTAAATACACAAATTCATAAATTAATAAATTCGAAATTTCATAAACTAAGAAATTCACAAAGTTATAAATTCATAATATCAAAAATTCATAAATTCATAAATTCATCAGTTCTGCAAATCATAATACATCAATTTTCAAAATAATCAATTCTCTAATTTTTAAAAACAATTTTAAAAAATCATGAATTCATCTATTCATAATTTCAATTATCCATAGATATGTTTTTTCGTACATCCACATTTTCTCATATACTACATTTTTCTATCACTTTTATATTTAAATAAAAATTTGAAGAAAGATATTTTTTCTTTTGCTTAAATGTCCTTAATTTATTTTGTGGTTTTACAAATGAACACCGAGGACATTGTGCTGAATTTGTAATTCATGTTGCGTTTTGTTCGCTACTTTGCATTTCTCACTACTCTTCACTCTTTTGTCCAATTTCTTGCATTACTTTGCGCTTAATATGACAGCGCGTTTTCATTCATTCAATCTTTTCTATATTTTTTTTCTCAGTCCGTATTCTTTGAATTCTTTTGTCAGCAAAATTATAAAAATAAGTAGAATGCTTGTTGCTGAGTGACAAAAAAATATTTTTATATATTGCATACTTTTGGTCAGAATTTTTAATCATAGCCGCGCACAAAAGCAGTTGGCACCGCACGAACGTGACAGTCATTCTTTCCGCTTCTTGAAAAGAACTCCTTCATTCATGTCCTGCGATTGTGCGGCGCGCATTTTCATTTCTGGAATTTGATAAAGCAACTGCGTGACAATACTGACGGTGGATCTTTTCTGTGACGACTGCATAAAAGTGCGATTTTAATTTGTATATTTTAATATAAATAATTTTTTTACTCACAAAATAAAATTATGATTTAAATAATTATGACATAAATACATAAATACATAAATACATAAATACATAAATACATAAATACATAAATACATAAATACATAAATACATAAATACATAAATACATAAATACATAAATACATAAATACATAAATACATAAATACATAAATACATAAATACATAAATACATAAATACATAAATACATAAATACATAAATACATAAATACATAAATACATAAATACATAAATACATAAATACATAAATACATAAATACATAAATACATAAATACATAAATACATAAATACATAAATACATAAATACATAAATACATAAATACATAAATACATAAATACATAAATACATAAATACATAAATACATAAATACATAAATACATAAATACATAAATACATAAATACATAAATACATAAATACATAAATACATAAATACATAAATACATAAATACATAAATACATAAATACATAAATACATAAATACATAAATACATAAATACATAAATACATAAATACATAAATACATAAATACATAAATACATAAATACATAAATACATAAATACATAAATACATAAATACATAAATACATAAATACATAAATACATAAATACATAAATACATAAATACATAAATACATAAATACATAAATACATAAATACATAAATACATAAATACATAAATACATAAATACATAAATACATAAATACATAAATACATAAATACATAAATACATAAATACATAAATACATAAATACATAAATACATAAATACATAAATACATAAATACATAAATACATAAATACATAAATACATAAATACATAAATACATAAATACATAAATACATAAATACATAAATACATAAATACATAAATACATAAATACATAAATACATAAATACATAAATACATAAATACATAAATACATAAATACATAAATACATAAATACATAAATACATAAATACATAAATACATAAATACATAAATACATAAATACATAAATACATAAATACATAAATACATAAATACATAAATACATAAATACATAAATACATAAATACATAAATACATAAATACATAAATACATAAATATATTTACATTTGCATTTAGTAAAAAATTCAATACATAAATTCATAGATTTAATGAAATTCATCGTAACAATAAAAAAGAGCAAATATCCTAACGAAACAATGCTACAGGAGCACCGAACAACACGAGTGCCAACTGTCATTCGTTTACATTGAAAGTCCCCAAAGTCAACTCGCATCCTGCTGCAACGCTTCAAAGCCCAGGATTTGAGCATATTTTCCGTTTTTTGTTTTGTTGTCGCTATTGAGAGATCCAGGGTGATTCAACTTCGCCATGAACAGCTGCGGTCCGGCATTCAATGGCGAGTGTCCTTGTAATGCGGCTTAGTAACCATTGGCTGGTCGTTCGTCGGTCGGTCGTTAGTTCGGCTGTGGCTGTGGCAGCGCCGGCGACACGCTTCGCTCTGCGGGCCAAATCCTTTTTGAATTCCCTGCGAAGTTTGGGTTTTAGTTTTAGTTGGCGCAGCAGCCCCATGTAAGCCTCGCATCAAGTAGTGGAATTTAATTTAAGGCTATCAAATTGGATTTGGCAATTTTGCAAACGGATATTTTAATATTGTGCACGAGTATCCTTTTGTGGATTCGCATAAATGGGATAAGAATTTTTGTGGGAGAAAATACGCGTTTAATGAATATAAATATTTTTTGATAAAAGGAACAAATGAATTATTATGTAGTATAACTTTGAATGAATTATATAAATTTTACGATTTATAATTATGAAATTCCGAATTTTTAAATTTATTTAGTTTAATGAATTTTAGAAATTAATGTGAATTTTATGTATTTTATGAATATTATGAATTTTATGAATTTTATGAATTTTCTGAATTTTCTGAATTTTATGAATTTTATGAATTTTATGAATTTTATGAATTTTATGAATTTTATGAATTTTATGAATTTTATGAATTTTATGAATTTTATGAATTTTATGAATTTTATGAATTTTATGAATTTTATGAATTTTATGAATTTTATGAATTTTATGTCTTTTTTTCGTTATTTGTTTTTATGTATTTATTGAATTTGAAATATGCAACATTTAAAAAATGTGTTTGCTATTTTCGCAAATTTGTCACGCATTAAACGGACGAGTAAAAAAATTGAGAAATCGTGAACAAAACATAAAATCCCAAATTGTATTCACGCACCATGACACTTTGCAACAGCATGCTTTATATAAAATATCAGCACAAAAACGAAATGAAAATAAAAAATCGAAAAAGGACAAAACCCACAAAAAACTTTTAAATGGATTTTCATGTTGATAAAATTATAAATCGCCTAAAATGGAATTTAAACAAAGTAGTAGAATGAATAACAAAAAAAACAAAAAAAACAGAAAATGAGAAATAAAAACTTTTGACACCCACTTTAGGTGTTGATGTGACACAAAGGCCTACATTTTTTTTTTTATTTTTTTTTTGTATTAGTCTGAAAAACCCACCGCTGCCTGGCAACAACCACCTGCACCCTCTCTCGTAGGTCATGGTGACTTAGCACTTTAAATTGTTTAAGCAAATGATCCATCACGGTTACAGTAAATCTATCAGCGGCATTTGTCACAACCCGTAGTAGAGGAACATTGTCCCGTCTTTATTATGCACTGAGAGATAATTTTTATAAATTTATAATGGGAATAGAGGCAGCCAAGGTCTTTGGACATTTAAATTATGCACTCCGTACAGGGAATAAAAATGCATATTACCGATTCATATCGGATATAAAAAACCGTCGCCTGTTTGGTTCTGGAATATCTACACTAATAGGATTTACCCGAAGTAAACCCGATAATTTCCCGGTGGTCAGGAAAAAATCAGGAAAATTTATACTTTATACCAAAAATAAATTCTTTAATCAGTTTTGAAATATTGTGAAACTATGACGATCTAAATATTCAGAATATAGCGTCCGTAACTCAGTGTTTGGTGCGCTGATGTGCGAGACCAAAAGGTCCCGTGTTTGCATCCCGCTATCTCTTGAAAGACAATGAAAAGCGTCCAAGAATAAACATTGTAAAGTTTAAACCCTGAAAAAGTACCAAATTAATTTAGTTTATTTCGTTTTTAGGAAAGCAAATTTATAATTAAAATATTTTAATTTAAAACTTACATTTAAAAATGGTATTATTTACTGTTTTATCTCTTAAACAATTTCACAATAACGCATCTGATGTGATAACAAATTTTCTCTTAGTGTAGCCAAAAATAACACAGTGATTATATAAAAAGTGCGTCATAAAAAGAGCCAGCAAGAACCTGTCTACTGCCGACTCACACAAAAATATTATAAAATATCAAAAAATTACAAAAATAAGAAAATATGCATTAAGAAAATTCATAGGACATACGCCATATATTTTCTTGATTTTGTTCTGTTGCTTTTTTTAGTTGTGTGCGTGTAAAATACTCCGGGTCCTAAGCCACTGGTTTCATTGCAGGGCTCTGTGGTTAGTGTTTTCATTTGGAAACGTAGCTGTTTGGCTTGTCGTTATTAAAAATGGGATTATTTTTCGCAGTGCTTATTTTGTGAAAAGTTTTAAGTGATGCAAATTAAAATTTGGTCTGCGAGAAACAGTCGAGCAGAAAACTAATCACAGCAAGGAGAAACTGAGGAGATATATAAAACTCATAAATGTCAATATTTTACATGCCAAATTATTTTTTAGAGTACTTTAAATTCTTAAAATGTATAAAATACATAAAATTCATAAAATTCATAAAAATCATAAAATTCATAAAATTCATAAAAATCATAAAATTCATAAAATTCGTAAAACTAATAAAATGTATAAAATTCATAAAATACATAAAATTCATAAAATTCATAAAATTCATAAAATTCATAAAATTCATAAAATTCATAAAATTCATAAAATTCATAAAATTCATAAAATTCATAAAATTCATAAAATTTATAAAATTCATAAAATTCATAAAATTCATAAAATTCATAAAATTCATAAAATTTTTATGAATTCATAAAATTCATAAAATTCATAAAATTCATAAAATTCATAAAATTCATAAAATTCATAAAATTCATAAAATTCATAGAATTCATAAAAATCATAATATTCTTAAAATTTAATAAAAAATGTATTAAAAATTTATAAATTTCATAAAATTCACATACATTAGATAGAATTCATAAAATTCATAAAATTCATAAAATTCATAAAATTCATAAAATTCATAAAATTCATAAAATTCATAAAATTCATTAAATTCATAAAATTCATAAAATTCATAAAATTCATAAAATTCATAAAATTCATAAAATTCATAAAATTCATAAAATTCATAAAATTCATATAATTCATAAAATTCATAAAATTCATAAAATTCATAAAATTAATAAAATTCATAAAATTCATAAAATTCATAAAATTCATAAAATTTATAAAATTCATAAAATTCATAAAATTCATAAAATTCATAAAATTCATAAAATTCATAAAATTCATAAAATTCATAAAATTCATAAAATTCATAAAATTCATAAAATTCATAAAATTCATAAAATTCATAAAATTCATAAAATTCATAAAATTCATAAAATTCATAAAATTCATAAAATTCATAAAATTCATAAAATTCATAAAATTCATAAAATTCATAAAATTCATAAAATTCATAAAATTCATAAAATTCATAAAATTCATAAAATTCATAAAATTCATAAAATTCATGAAATTCATGAAATTCATAAAATTCATAAAACTCTTAAAATTCATAAAATTCTTAAAATTCATAAAATTCATAAAACTCAAAAAAATCATAAAATTCATAATATCCATAATATTCATAATATTCATAATATTCATAATATTCATAATATTCATAATATTCATAATATTCATAATATTCATAATATTCATAATATTCATAATATTCATAATATTCATAATATTCATAATATTCATAATATTCATAATATTCATAATATTCATAATATTCATAATATTCATAATATTCATAATATTCATAATATTCATAATATTCATAATATTCATAATATTCATAATATTCATAATATTCATAAAATTCATAAAATTCATAAAATTCATAAAATTCATAAAATTCATAAAATTCATAAAATTCATAAAATTCATAAAATTCATAAAATTCATAAAATTCATAAAATTCATAAAATTCATAAAATTCATAAAATTCATAAAATTCATAAAATTCATAAAATTCATAAAATTCATAAAATTCATAAAATTCATAAAATTCATAAAATTCATAAAATTCATAAAATTCATAAAATTCATAAAATTCATAAAATTCATAAAATTCATAAAATTCATAAAATTCATAAAATTCATAAAATTCATAAAATTCATAAAATTCATAAAATTCATAAAATTCATAAAATTCATAAAATTCATAAAATTCATAAAATTCATAAAATTCATAAAATTCATAAAATTCATAAAATTCATAAAATTCATAAAATTCATAAAATTCATAAAATTCATAAAATTCATAAAATTCATAAAATTCATAAAATTCATAAAATTCATAAAATTCATAAAGTTCATAAAATTCATAAAATTCATAAAATTCATAAAATTCATAAAATTCATAAAATTCATAAAATTCATAAAATTCATAAAATTCATAAAATTCATAAAAGTCATAAAATTCATAAAATTCATAAAATTCATAAAATTCATAAAATTCATAAAATTCATAAAATTCATAAAATTCATAAAATTCATAAAATTCATAAAATTCATAAAATTCATAAAATTCATAAAATTCATAAAATTCATAAAATACATAAAATTCATAAAAAATAATAAAATACATAAAAATCATTAAAATCATAAAATTCATAAAATTCATAAAATTCATAAAATTCATAAAATTCATAAAATTCATAAAATTCATAAAATTCATAAAATTCATAAAATTCATAAAATTCATAAAATTCATAAAATTCATGAAATTCATGAAATTCATAAAATTCATAAAATTCATAAAATTCATAAAATTCATAAAATACATAAAATTCATAAAAAATAATAAAATACATAAAAATCATTAAAATCATAAAATTCATAAAATTCATAAAATTCATAAAATTCATAAAATTCATAAAATTCATAAAATTCATAAAATTCATAAAATTCATAAAATTCATAAAATTCATAAAATTCATAAAATTCATAAAATTCATAAAATACATAAAATTCATAAAAAATAATAAAATACATAAAAATCATTAAAATCATAAAATTCATAAAATTCATAAAATTCATAAAATTCATAAAATTCATAAAATTCATAAAATTCATAAAATTCATAAAATTCATAAAAATCATTAAAATCATAAAATTCATAAAATTCATAAAATTCATAATATTCATAATATTCATAATATTCATAATATTCATAATATTCATAATATTCATAATATTCATAATATTCATAATATTCATAATATTCATAATATTCATAATATTCATAATATTCATAATATTCATAATATTCATAATATTCATAATATTCATAATATTCATAATATTCATAATATTCATAATATTCATAATATTCATAATATTCATAAAATTCATAAAATTCATAAAATTCATAAAATTCATAAAATTCATAAAATTCATAAAATTCATAAAATTCATAAAATTCATAAAATTCATAAAATTCATAAAATTCATAAAATTCATAAAATTCATAAAATTCATAAAATTCATAAAATTCATAAAATTCATAAAATTCATAAAATTCATAAAATTCATAAAATTCATAAAATTCATAAAATTCATAAAATTCATAAAATTCATAAAATTCATAAAATTCATAAAATTCATAAAATTCATAAAATTCATAAAATTCATAAAATTCATAAAATTCATAAAATTCATAAAATTCATAAAATTCATAAAATTCATAAAATTCATAAAATTCATAAAATTCATAAAATTCATAAAATTCATAAAATTCATAAAATTCATAAAATTCATAAAATTCATAAAATTCATAAAATTCATAAAATTCATAAAATTCATAAAATTCATAAAATTCATAAAATTCATAAAATTCATAAAATTCATAAAATTCATAAAATTCATAAAATTCATAAAATTCATAAAATTCATAAAATTCATAAAATTCATAAAATTCATAAAATTCATAAAATTCATAAAATTCATAAAATTCATAAAATTCATAAAATTCATAAAATTCATAAAATTCATAAAATTCATAAAATTCATAAAATTCATAAAATTCATAAAATTCATAAAATTCATAAAATTCATAAAATTCATAAAATTCATAAAATTCATAAAGTTCATAAAATTCATAAAATTCATAAAATTCATAAAATTCATAAAATTCATAAAATTCATAAAATTCATAAAATTCATAAAATTCATAAAATTCATAAAATTCATAAAATTCATAAAATTCATAAAATTCATAAAATTCATAAAATTCATAAAATTCATAAAATTCATAAAATTCATAAAATTCATAAAATTCATAAAATTCATAAAATTCATAAAATTCATAGAATTCATAAAATTCATAAAATTCATAAAATTCATAAAATTCATAAAATTCATAAAATTCATAAAATTCATAAAATTTATAAAATTCATAAAATTCATAAAATTCATAAAATTCATAAAATTCATAAAATTCATAAAATTCATAAAATTCATAAAATTCATAAAATTCATAAAATTCATAAAATTCATAAAATTCATAAAATTCATAAAATTCATAAAATTCATAAAATTCATAAAATTCATAAAATTCATAAAATTCATAAAATCCATAAAATTCATAAAATTCATGAAATTCATAAAATTCATAAAATTCATAAAATCCATAAAATCCATAAAATTCATAAAATTCATAAAATTCATAAAATTCATAAAATTCTTAAAATTCATAAAATTCTTAAAATTCATAAAATTTATTAAATTCATAAAATTCATGAAATTCATTAAATTCATAAAATTCATAAAATTCATAAAATTCATAAAATTCATGAAATTAATAAAATACATGAAATTCATAAAATTCATAAAATTCATTAAATTAATAAAATTCATAAAATTCATAAAATTCATAAAATTCATTAAATTCATGAAATTCATAAAATTCATAAAATTCATAAAATTCATAAAATTCATAAAATTCATAAAATTCATAAAATTCATAAAATTCATAAAATTCATAAAATTCATAAAATTCATAAAATTCATAAAATTCATAAAATTCATAAAATTCATAAAATTCATAAAATTCATAGAATTCATAAAAATCATAAAACTCATAAAATTTAATAAAAAATGTATTAAAAATTTATAAATTTCATAAAATTCATAAAATTCATAAAATTTATAAAATTCATTAAATTCATAAAATTCATAAAATTCATAAAATTTATAAAATTCATTAAATTCATAAAATTCATAAAATTAAAATTCATAAAATTCATAAAATTCATAAAATTGATAAAATTGATAAAATTCATAAAATTCATAAAATTCATAAAATTCATAAAATTCATAAAATTTATAAAATTCATAAAATTCATAAAATTCATAAAATTCATAAAATTCATAAAATTCATGAAATTCATAAAATTCATAAAATACGTAAAATATATAAAATTCATAAAATACATAAAATTCATAAAATTCATTAAATTCATAAAATTGATTAATATTCTCAAAATTCAAATTTTGTTACCAACATCTTTTTATTATGGACTCTTTAAAAACCAAAGCGAACCTTTTGTCTTAGTAGCCTATCTGGAGCCTTTTCTTTATGGTAAATCCATGCAATATATAATCTTTTCAGCTGACTCATGAAGAGCTCCCTTATTTAAGCAAATGATAAAATTAGCATAGAAACCCAAAAATAGTCCAACATACATAAGGATGCAGCTGTGAACAGAATTTGAATTTAATCAACTAAACGGGGTTTTATGAACCCTTGTCTCACTGTAGCACTAAACAGAAAGACAAACAGCAACAGCAACAGCGACAAGTGGCACAGTTCGAGATGCTCTTAAATATTTATGCAAAAATCCACTTCTATCCATCGACAGTCAACAGCTTTGAAACAATTTTTCAAACGATTTTCATAATCGATTCATGGCTCTCACACAAACACCGAGAAAAAAACACCTAACCTCTCTGGCGCTGTTGCTCGTCAGCCTGTCATCCTTCATCAGCGCAAGGACAACGCAAAGGACAGCGGCGACGACAACATGTCATCATGAAATTTCAAATTCTTTGCCATCATTTCGCTCCTTATGGCAGGCACAAGGACTTTTCTGACGATGATGATGCTACTGCTTCGGTTCGGCCGAGCTCTTGGCTCCACGACACTGAACTCATTTGTGTTCGTGCGTGCGCGTCATGTTATCCTTGCCTCTCGATGGATGTTTTAGTCTGTCTGCCTGTGTGTGTGTGTGACGATGAGTGATTTTTATAAATTGTTCGAGTGCTCGTCCATGACTTTGCTGCTGAAAGGAGCGCGCGCCAGTAAAAAAAGTTTGGCTTTTTCAACCCTTTCAGTCGCTTTCAGCACTTGACGCCTATGCGATTATCCATGGCCACATAATACGTAAGTGCGATGCATGGACAAATTCTGGACAGTTTTATTCAAGTGCTTTTATTGGAAATAGTATAAAATATTATTTTTTAAGTTTAAAAAATTTATGAATTTCATGATTTTTTTAAATGAATTTTATGAATTTATGAATTTTATGAATATTATGAATTTTACGAATATTATGAAGTTTATGAATTTTATGAATTTTATGAATTTCGTGAATTTTATTAATTTTATGAATTTTATGAATTTTATGAAATTTATGAAATTTATGAATTTTATGAATTTTAGGAATTTTAGGAATTTTATGAATTTTATGAATTTTATGAATTTTATGAATTTTATGAATTTTATGAATTTTATGAATTTTATGAATTTTATGAATTATATGAATTTTATGAATTTTATGAATTTTATGAATTTTATGAATTTTATGAATTTTATGAATTTTATGAATTTTATGAATTTTATGAATTTTATGAATTTTATGAATTTTATGAATTTTATGAATTTTATGAATTTTATGAATTTTATGAATTTTATGAATTTTATGAATTTTTTGAATTTTATGAATTTTATGAATTTTATGAATTTTATGAATTCTATGAATTTTATGAGTTTTATGAATTTTATGAATTTTATGATTTTTTGAGTTTTATGAATTTTATGAATTTCGTGAATTTTATTAATTTCGTGAATTTTATTAATTTTATTGAAGATGAATCTGCCTCATTAATGTTGTCGTGGAAATAGAAATACCTATGTGTTTTTACGTTTTGTCCTATTTACTGAGATTTCGTTATAGCATATTTTGCTGTATTTAATTTCTTTTAGGCGTTAATTACAAAAACGGTTTTTATTTTATTTTTTTGCCACTCTTACGTTGGATTTGTGTGCGTATCTCGTTACATTTTAAGTAAGAAACGTTGTGTAATTATAGCGCTTGCAGCAATCTTCTCACATTTTAATGTTTAATCTTAAGGGATTTCATTACGCTTGCCACACAAAAACATAATACGACAAACTGGCAGCTGGAGGCGGAAGACTGGAAGCTGAAGGACGCAGAATGACGAAACACCTGACAGCGACACTGATTGCGTTGCCAGCGAAATTAAAGCGATTGCGTGCTGAGTTTGATGGAATTATTTACACAGCAGTAATTATATTTGTAAGCATTAAGTATTAAGTATTAAGTATTAAGTATTAAGTATTAAGTATTAAGTATTAAGTATTAAGTATTAAGTATTAAGTATTAAGTATTAAGTATTAAGTATTAAGTATTAAGTATTAAGTATTAAGTATTAAGTATTAAGTATTAAGTATTAAGTATTAAGTATTAAGTATTAAGTATTAAGTATTAAGTATTAAGTATTAAGTATTAAGTATTAAGTATTAAGTATTAAGTATTAAGTATTAAGTATTAAGTATTAAGTATTAAGTATTAAGTATTAAGTATTAAGTATTAAGTATTAAGTATTAAGTATTAAGTATTAAGTATTAAGTATTAAGTATTAAGTATTAAGTATTAAGTATTAAGTATTAAGTATTAAGTATTAAGTATTAAGTATTAAGTATTAAGTATTAAGTATTAAGTATTAAGTATTAAGTTGTAACGAACCTTTTTGGCCGATGCCGAGGTATCACTCGTCGTGTCCAGGGTTCGTTGCAAAAATTTATATTTTTGCAGAGTAACACAACTTTTTTTTTAAATTCACAGTTTTTTATTAAAATTAAATAAAGTTAGATTTACTTAGCAAATATGTTTATAACCAAAGAAAATTCAATTTCACTTTTTACACTATTCCCGTCGAGCCGTGGGGTACAGGTATATGCCGTAATCCATGGCCGGACTGCATTGCTCAGAATCCGTATACTCACAACTCTGCGACGGCTCTCTTCCCCTGCAGTAGTGTGTCTTGACCAGCGGCCACAGACACAGCCTACTCTCCGTCTGCCTCTCCTGCAGTAGTGTGTCTTGACCAGCGGCCACAGTCACAGCCTACTCTCCATCTGCCTCTCCTGCAGTAGTGTGTCTTGACCAGCGGCCACAGTCACAGCCTACTCTCCGTCTGCCTCTCCTGCAGTAGTGTGTCTTGACCAGCGGCCACAGTCACAGCCTACTCGTTACAACTTACCCTGTTGAGTGATCACTGCTAACTACCTTGGTCCGCGACCAGAGGTGAACTGCCAACTGCAACTACTGCTACTAGAGCGACTGTTCTGGTCAGCGACCATGAACCAACTGAACGATTGCTGCTGTCGTCGTTCGAATGAAACCTCGCTTTGCCAATTCGAACATGTCAGCTGTTCGGCCATTTGCAATTTTCGAAGTCCAATCGATCAGGGTGGTGGTGTTGCATGTGGCATACTACTATTTTGTAAAAAGTAGTAGTTCATCTTCGAATCCCATTATACGGCATTTTATACATTCGACGTAGTTGTTATAACTTAATAATATTCCAATTAATAAAAATAGCTTAATAATAAAAAAATATAAAATATAAAGCAGACCAGCTGCTATGTTGACGAAAATGAGGCGCCGCCGATTTTCGTCGTTACATTTCCTCCGTACCTCGGAGAAGAAAATTATTAGTTGGGCGTAGCTGGTCGGCGAAACACCCTCACGGTGATACGACCTGCGCGCGAGGTCAGTATCTGGAATACGTAATCCTGCCCGTCTCGCAGGAAACTACGTCTTTGTCCAAATGGGCTGGTGACATGAGACTCAGCGATTATTTGTCGTAGCTGCCTGAGGATGTCTGCTGGTCTTCCCAGACCCTCCAATTCATTAACGTGGTCCGGCTCTGACTCTACCGAACGACTCGTTGTGCCCTGTGACGACACTTTGGTTGGTGGCTTCGATCGCCGAGCTACACCTGCTCCAGCGTTTTGAGTGCGTCGTGGCTCCCTATTTGGTGAAGTTGGCGGGCGATGTTGCGATTGTCTGCGTCGACGCCGGCATGTGCGCAATTGCGCGTGTGGCGACATTCGGTGGGACCTCGGAGTTCCCGGTGATGACACCTGTGATGGTGTGTGTCGCTGAGTGCGCGACAAAGCCACCGGTGGAGTATGCGGCGACGTGTGCGTCGAGATAGGACGCGTCGGTGTGTTTGGGGAAAGTGACATCCGAGTCGATGGACATCACTGTGTTGTTGTTCTTCTCACTGGTGTAGCTGGAGTGAGAAGAAAGAAAAATATTATTAGAAGGGTTTTGTACAGGAAGGGGTCTCTGTCGTGCGTCCGTATTGTGACACGTCATGAGATCTAAAGTCCTGAGAAGTGTAGAATGTTTTAAGTTCGCTTAGATGTGCGCTGCGGGTTCTTGTTTCACCGGGTCGTTTTAATTGTACAATAACCGGGGAAGTAAATCCCACGACCGTAAATGGTCCATCAAATTTTGGGGCCAGTTTAGCTGCGAAACTGTCGACTGCTTTTGACAACGGATGCTGTCGAACCAGCACCTGTTGGCCAATCGACGGTCGCCAAGGACGTCTGCGCAAATTATAGTGGCGTGCTTGATCCTGGGCGGCTCGCGCCATGTTCGTGCGTACTATCTTGAATATCTCCTGCATCTGCTTCACACGTTCATCCGGTTCTTGCGGCTCCGTTCCAGTTCCTGTGGTAACTTCATCATAAAGTGTACTAGGTAATCGAGGCTCGCGACCCTGTGTGAGATAAGCTGGACTATATCCCGTAGTCTCCGATGCGCTCGTGTTGATAGCCAAAGATATCTCTGGAAGATTGTCGTCCCACTTCGTTTGTTGGTTTTTGCACATCTGTGCAATCATTGTCTTCACTGTCCTGTTTGCCCTTTCAGTAGGGTTCTCCTGTGGTGTGTATGGCGCAGTAAACTGCTGACGAACGCCGATACTGTCGAAGTAGCGTTTGACGATCCTACTGGTGAACTGGGTGCCGTTATCCGTGATGATCACCTTGGGTATCCCGTACCTGGCGAGAATTCGATCGCGGAAGGCCTTTATGAAACCATCCGAAGTGGCCTTGCGTAGGGGCACCAGTTCCGTCCATTTGGAAAATCGGTCAAAGAAGACGAGTAACATTGTGTGCCCATGCTTCGAGCGAGGCAGCGGTCCCACGAAGTCTGCGCAGACGGTTGCCCATGGCTCCTCAGGGATCCGAGTTAGCATTTCTCCTGCTGGCGGTAGCTGGCTAACCTTGTAGCGCTGACAAGATTGGCAGCTTCGTACGTATCTGCTTACGTCTCTGAACATACCGGGCCAATAATATCGATTGGCTACCCTGGATATTGTTTTGCGAATGCCTAAGTGGCCGGCGCTGGGGGTATCATGGTTCTCTCTCAATACCCGCTCTCGTTGGGATGTCGCGACGCAGAGCTTCCAGGGAGCGCAGTCTTCGTCGCCCACATCTCTGGGAAGATGTCTGTAGAGCTGCATATCGATGATCGCGTAATCCGGGAACTTCTCCGGGTGATCTTGAATCTCTTTCTGCTTCCTGCTTATCCATGCACATTGCTTAGCTGCAGTTTCCTGGACCGTAGCGCGTAGGTTATGTTCATGGGGCTGCCTTGAAAGAGCGTCCGCAACGACATTCAACTTTCCTTTTCTGTATTGGACTGAAAAGTTAAATTGCTGGAGCTCCAGTGCCCAACGTGCCACTCGTCCTGAAGGGCTCTCAATAGAGTTGAGCCACTTCAGGGAAAGGTGATCGGTTATTACGATAAATTTATATCCCTCTAAGTAGGGCCGCATCTTCCGGATGGCCCACACAATGGCGAGACATTCCTTCTCGGTCGAAGAATAATTTTTCTCGGCTGCGTTGAGATGCCGGCTGGCGTATGCGATAACCCGCTCGGAGCCCTCTAACTCTTGCGTGAGCACAGCTCCCAGTCCGTAATCGCTGGCGTCGGTTTGTAGTGTGAATGTCTTGGAAAAATCCGGACATGCCAGTACGGGGGCCTCGGTGAGTTTCTGCTTAAGCTGTTCAAATGCTTCTTGCTGGGATTCTCCCCACTTCCAATGTTTTCCTTTCTTCAGGAGGGAGGTCAGCGGCTGTGCCAATCGTGCGAAGTCAGGTACGAAACGACGGTACCAGGATGCTACGCCTAGAAATTGTCGTACCCCTCGTACGCTGGTGGGTGGTGTCAGGTCCCGTATGGCGGCGACCTTGTCAGGATCGGTGTGGATCCCATCCCCGCTGACAACATGTCCTAAATATTTTATTTTAGTTTGAAAAACTCACATTTGTCCGGATTAATGCGTAAGTTTGCCGCTCGTAGCCGTCGAAAAACCTCCTGCAGATTCTTCTGATGCTCGTCAAATGTTCTGCCCGTGACCACGATGTCGTCCAGATAAGCGAAGGCGAACGGCTCCAGTTCGGGACCGATGACCCTGTCTAGTGCTCTCTGGAACGTCGCTGGTGCTGAGTGCAGTCCAAATGGCATGACCTTCCACTGGAACAACCCTCGTCCGGGCACTGTGAATGCTGTGTACTTCTTGCTTTCAGACTGCATGGGGATCTGCCAGTAGCCGTCCTTAAGGTCCAGACTGCTGACGTATCTTGCGTTTCGAAGACGGTCTAAAATGTGGGTGATTCGTGGCAGCGGATATGCATCTGGAACTGACTTGCTGTTGAGCTGTCGGTAGTCGACACACAGTCTCCAGGCCCCGGTCTTCTTTCGCACCAATACAATGGGTGCGCTGTACGGGCTGTGTGATGGTTCAATACACCCCTTGCTCAGTAATTTGTTGATTTCCTCGTCGACAATAGCCTGCATGGCTGGATTGCGCGGGAAATATCTCTGCTTTATGGGCCGGTCATCGGCCATGATGATTTTATGTTCAGTGATGTTGGTTACTCCTTGAAGTCCCAAAAATTGTTGTAATTCATTGGTGAGGAACTTGTTGATTCTCTGCTTCTCGTCGTAACACGGCCCCTCATGCTTGGGTTCGGTGGTTGTTCGACAAGTTGTACTGTCCTGTGGTCTCGACTGCTTACGTATCGTTACTGTATCTCCTCCGCAACTGAACGTGGCACCGATGGTCATCAAAAAATCCATCCCTAGAAGCACGTCCTCTGTTGCCTCTGGCATCACCAGGAATCGAAAATGACAGGTGCTATTTCCGATCTGGACTTTCGCCTCTACTGCTTGGTCGAGATACTTCCTTGAGTTGTCTGCTAATATGACTTCTGCGTTGGCTGTAATTAGGGTACACCTGTGCTCCAGTCGTTGAACGAAACGCTTACTGACAAAGCTTCTGGTAGCGCCGGTGTCGATGGTAGCGGGCGTCCTTTCATTGCTTACTATTATGTCGGCAACAATGTGACGCGCGTCATGTTGTAAATGGCTTAATTTTGTGGAGGGTCGCTTTTTGGAGGATCCGCCGGCCCTCGATCGTGGCGGTCCTCGCTTCCGTTTCCCACTCGACGTCGGCAACAATTAATTGTTCGGACGTTTTGTCGACCGCAATCCCAACAGAACAATTTGTTTGGATTTCTGCACGTCCTCGCCGTGTGCCCCTGCTGTCCACATGTCTGACACGTCGTATGTTGATCGAGGCGGTCGGGAAGATCTTGCGCGACCATCCGATGTTGGTCTCGACGTGGTTGGGTGGCTCCGCTGTGTTGTGGTGGCCTGGGGCGGATGTTTTCCAGTTCCTCTGCCATTTCCATCAGGCCATCGAGCGTAGTGAAATCGTGGCGGCGGATATACCACTGGTAGTCAGGGTGTGTATTTCGGAAAATTCTGTCTAACTCCTGCTCTGCGCTGTATCCCGCGTGGCGCATCAGTGTCTGTAGGTCCAGAATGTAGTCCTTGAATAACTCTTGGGGTCGCTGACATCGCTGACGAATTTCGTCGTCCAACCGCTCTCGGTAGCGCATTGGCAGAAAGAATTTCATGAAATCGGCTTTGAAAGACCTCCACGTCTCCCAATGTTTATTGTTATTGCGAAACCAAATTAATGCCCTGGATTTCAATAACTCAGGCATCACACGGGGAAGATGATCTATGTCTAACCGATATGCGTCGGCCAGCTCCTCGATGCGTTCAACAAACTCGAGAGGCTCTTTCCCGCCATCGTATTTAATGGCCCACTTGCGTACGCAGTCGGCGATTATCTGGTGGGAAGAATGCGGCAGGTCCTGGCCTGGCTTGTTATTTAAAAGATTCGAAGACTTACCTAAGGCAGAAACGTTAGCCGCAGGCAACGTTTCGACTGGTAGTGATTTAACGACAGTGATTGCAGCCGCGCCATCCTCAGACTGGTTGTGGCTGGATGTCTGCGGTGAGATATTGGGCTGGCTCCCTTGCGTGGGTACCGTCAGTGTTGTGATGCTGGATTCGGCTTCGGCCTCAGCTTCTGTGGTAGATGTTTTACGCGCGGGGGAGGCCCCTCTTCGATGTAGCGCCTGTATCTCGGTGAAGCGAGCCAAGCGCTCGGGCTTGTGTTCTTCCTCGTTTAGGAGAGCTGTGAACCGTTGTTTTAATTGTTCGACGGTGCCCGTTGAGTCGAAGGCGAACTCATTGGCGTACGCGACGAGTTCCTTCTTTGTGAGGTAATTCACCCACTTAACACTATTCATTTTTATAACTGTATATATTTTTTTTTTTTTTTTTTTTTTTTTTTTTTTTTTTGTTAATTATTGAGTTAAAAAAAAAATATTTTTCTTGTATTTGTTCTATTTTATTTTTCAAACACTTTAGATTTTTGGTTCTTGCCACTATGTTTTTCTGTGGTCCATATCCACCATTTTAATTTTCACTGCCTGCCTTTGGAGGTTAGTTTTTTTTTTTTTTTTTTTTTTTTTTTCTTCCGCGCACTGAATTTACTTTGTTACAATATTTCCGCGCACTGATTTTAATTAATTTTACTTTCTTTATTACCGCGCACTGATTTTAATTTTGTTGTTGTAGTCCCTGCTCGGGCGCCATTGTAACGAACCTTTTTGGCCGATGCCGAGGTATCACTCGTCGTGTCCAGGGTTCGTTGCAAAAATTTATATTTTTGCAGAGTAACACAACTTTTTTTTTAAATTCACAGTTTTTTATTAAAATTAAATAAAGTTAGATTTACTTAGCAAATATGTTTATAACCAAAGAAAATTCAATTTCACTTTTTACACTATTCCCGTCGAGCCGTGGGGTACAGGTATATGCCGTAATCCATGGCCGGACTGCATTGCTCAGAATCCGTATACTCACAACTCTGCGACGGCTCTCTTCCCCTGCAGTAGTGTGTCTTGACCAGCGGCCACAGACACAGCCTACTCTCCGTCTGCCTCTCCTGCAGTAGTGTGTCTTGACCAGCGGCCACAGTCACAGCCTACTCTCCATCTGCCTCTCCTGCAGTAGTGTGTCTTGACCAGCGGCCACAGTCACAGCCTACTCTCCGTCTGCCTCTCCTGCAGTAGTGTGTCTTGACCAGCGGCCACAGTCACAGCCTACTCTCCGTCTGCCTCTCCTGCAGTAGTGTGTCTTGACCAGCGGCCACAGTCACAGCCTACTCTCCGTCTGCCTCTCCTGCAGTAGTGTGTCTTGACCAGCGGCCACAGTCACAGCCTACTCTCCGTCTGCCTCTCCTGCAGTAGTGTGTCTTGACCAGCGGCCACAGTCACAGCCTACTCGTTACAACTTACCCTGTTGAGTGATCACTGCTAACTACCTTGGTCCGCGACCAGAGGTGAACTGCCAACTGCAACTACTGCTACTAGAGCGACTGTTCTGGTCAGCGACCATGAACCAACTGAACGATTGCTGCTGTCGTCGTTCGAATGAAACCTCGCTTTGCCAATTCGAACATGTCAGCTGTTCGGCCATTTGCAATTTTCGAAGTCCAATCGATCAGGGTGGTGGTGTTGCATGTGGCATACTACTATTTTGTAAAAAGTAGTAGTTCATCTTCGAATCCCATTATACGGCATTTTATACATTCGACGTAGTTGTTATAACTTAATAATATTCCAATTAATAAAAATAGCTTAATAATAAAAAAATATAAAATATAAAGCAGACCAGCTGCTATGTTGACGAAAATGAGGCGCCGCCGATTTTCGTCGTTACAAAGTATTAAGTATTAAGTATTAAGTATTAAGTATTAAGTATTAAGTATTAAGTATTAAGTAAGGAAGTAAGTATGAAATATGATTATTATAATGGGCCAGTAGGCCAATTTTCATTTCATATTAAAAAGTTAAAAAAAAAACAATAAATGATTGATAATTGTTTTTTTGAATACTCTCTGGGACAAAAATTATAAATATTCCAAAAATTAAATATCAACGTTTAAAATATGATTAGAATTTTTCGAATCCCAAAAATAACTAGAAACTTAAAAATCAAATCTTTTTGAAATTGAATTATGATTGAAAAATTTAATTTGTAGTGAAAATTTGAATTGTTTTGTGAAAATTTGAATTTTTAGTGAAAATTTGAATTTTTAGTGAAAATTTGGATTTTTAGCGAAAATTTGAATTTTTAGTGAAAATTTGAATTTTTAGTGAAAAATTGAATTCGTATTGAAAAATTTATTTCTACACTAAGAAAAAAGTGACGTAATAAAATTAAATAAAATCTATTTAAATTTGATTTAAATACTTTTGTAATAAAAAAAGTAATACTCTATTCAAAAATGTATTACGCGCGTATTTAATTTCAAATTAAATAAAAAAGATTTAATTTTATTACGTACGTAATTAAATTATTTTCTTTTAATCCAGTTGATAAAATGTTTATCGTGCTACAAATTCTGCACACAACGAAATTAAAATGATTTGCCTCAATCTCCGGCACCCCTTTCGTACGTGTCGCTTGTATGAATTTTGTATATATTTGGCAATTTTCGAGAATTTAGACGTTTGCTATTTGCTGCTTACACAGGCGACATGCTTTTTCAAGTGCTGACAAAATATCTCTCTGTACAAAATACAAAATGTACATGGAATAGAAATTGTTACGTGGTAAATCGAGCACTTGTCAATCTCCATAACAATATTCGAAAATGGAGCAATTAAAAAGTTACTTTTTTATTTTTTTTTGGTAAAAACTAAAATTGTTTACTTAATTAAAATATATTATTTTCAAGCATATTTTCGGATCAACATTTTTTTTTGCCATTTCAAAATTCAAGTTTAAAATATAAAATAAAAATTACCCATCGAATGCAAACCGTTCAAATTCGATTTTTAATAGATTTAAATTTCGATGGTAAACGAATTTCTGAATATGTCCGATAATATTTTTATTATATAAACATTTGTGGTATTAAAGAATTCAATAAATCTAGCAGACATATTACGTATGCGGTACAATGGTGTCAATTGTTCTAAAACTATCTAATACTTGACCGGTGATAGTACCAACAAGCACAGTATCTTGAAGACCAGTTCTGTGATGGGTACTAATAGTGTTCACACTTTTCTTCAATTCAAATGGAGTAGAATTGAAAATTTTGGGAATTAGAAATAAGCAAAAAGGAGTAGAATTGAAAATGTGGCAAATTGGAGTAGATTTAATGTAAAATGAGTAGAAAATTGATGAAAAGGGTGCAAAAAATATGCATTATTTTATTAGATTTTATATAAATTAATGGATATTTCAAAATTTAACATTTTTATTAATTTCAGTTTTTATGGATTTACATTAATAAAGTTGAAAGAAACTTTAATATTAACTTTTACAATTTAACGACTAGAGCAAAAAGATTACATTAATTTTAGAGATAATCGATTATAATTGTTAGGAAAATTATAATATTGACATTTTATGTGGGGTACTAAGAAATTTGTCTAATCAAATTAGTAAACTAAGCAATTTTTGCAAAAGGGAGTAGATTTCAGTAAAAGGAAGTAGACTTCAGTAAAATGGAGTAGACAATTATACTACCGGAGTAGTGGAGTAGACTTTAAAAATACAATTGAAATGGAGTAGATCTACTTCGATCGGAGTAGAATGAGAACACTGAGTCTAAATAATGCATGCGGAGGTGGATCGTGTCCATGCTAAACATGTCGCTGGTGTGGCGAAAAAGCACTAGGTGGCGCCAAGTCACGAGACTTATTTACACGCTGCGACTAATGCGTCTATAATTCGTAGACTGTATTTCGATACTGTATTGATTTAAATACAGTATGTCTGTGAAGTAATTATAATGCACGCATGTAAGGGTGAACTCATTAGTGAAATGTGAGTGCATGTAGGAGAAGATAAAATATAATGTAAATATAAATATAAATATGAATATGAATATAAAGTAAAATAACTAAAACTGAAAATATATATAAAAAAGTAACAATAAAAATGAAATAAAAACATATTTAAATAAAAAAAGTATTTTTTTTACTGAATGTACCATTGACTCCGGTCACAGCACACGATTTTGTAGACCAGCCCTGTGATGGTCTAAAGGTATGCAGGATAAGTTTAACAATGCCATGTTAAAATTGCCGGTTGGTTTCATATTAAATAGCCAGAACTAGAACCGGTTAACTATCTTCAAAGAGCCAGTCACGTGCCTAGTCTAGGCCCGGTTCGTTTCCCCGTCGGGACTTTAGACCGTACCATTATGTGGTCTCTTGGTCTTATAACTGCGCAGTTTAATACAAGAAAATACAAAAAATAAATATTTTATATAAAATCAATGGCAATTACATGGTATTTTCTAGTATTTAATGGTATTTTCCGATTAAAAAAATAATTTATCCTATTGACTATTTTTAATATTAAAAAACTATTATTTGTATGGTATTTTTTTCTGGATGTAGGATGCTCAATGAAAGAGTCGTATTATCTATGGTACGTAGTCTGTTTTGTAGTTCACCTGAATAGTTTTTAAAATATTCGATTTCTGCACAAATAAACATTATTTTTTTTATTTACATAGAAACTATATATAAAACTATTTATAAAATATTTTGAAAACAATGCCAAATACCTTGATTGAAATTTATGCAGAAATATCTATCAGCATGGCTGTGCTGCGCAAAATGGAATTCAGCGCTTATTCTGCCACTGCCACTAACTGACTCAATTCACTTTGAAAATTATGAAATACGATAAAATCTCTGTCAATAACATTGCAACTCGGTGCGGCGTAAATATTCAGCTGCTACATTATGTGGCAATTTTTATTTTAAATGTAGCTTTTTATTTTTTGTGAAAATGAATTCAGCGCAGTTCAAAATAAAATCTATACTTTGATTTTAATAATTTCAAAATATATTCAGGTCTTATTAAGCAAATGTATTTATGCAAAAAGACAAATTTTAGATTTTACATAGTTTCAAAAAATAAATTCAGCTCATATAAAATTTGATAAAAATCAAAAATCTTAATGCCTCAAATTGACTTTGTGTAATACCAAAGGATTTTTTAAAATTAAAGTCGAATTTTCACGTTTAAATTGACATTATTTAATTAATTATGAAAGGTTTTTTTTACGTTTTCGCCAGCATTTCAGCATTTACTTTGCACCACCACCCAACTCAATTAACATTGAAAGCAACATTTGAAACATCACCAACCACTGAACTGGGAATGGTACTGAACAGGGAGGCTGTACAGCAATTTATGCTCGGCTGATTATGAAGAATGCGACATCAAAAGATTAATGTTAACGTTAATAACGAACGGTCGACGTAGACTCGACAATTACGTTACAACCGTTGCGTAATTTTAGTCACCCACAAACAGTAGCAACGTGTTTCAGATGAGCAATAAATGGAAAAACTATGTGAAAGCTGCAAATGTGCGTCGGCAACACTGTCATAATAATTTAAGCAATATATGCGTCTGTCTTGTTACTGATGAGACATAACAACAACAAAGAAAAATAATAGCAACAATATAAATTACAAAAAAAAAAACAAAAATACAGCTAAATTGCGTCGCGACATTGTACTAACTGCCATATAGAAATAACTATAAATAATGGCAACACAAATCCAATAGAAAATAAAAATCATAGAAATAAAATAATTTAGGTATTACCCTATATTAGAGATGGGCGCGTGGTGTGCTTTTTTCGTGTCACGCACGAAAATCTGAGTTCGTGCGTGCAAATCTGCAATGCCGTGATCGTGCGTGATAAGTTTTACACGAACAAAACGCGCGCAAAAAGGTCCTTCTCTACCACAGAGGTAGTAAAAATTTCTGGTCATTTATTAAAAGGGTGAAGAATCAGACGACATCGTCTACTCCAACCCTTGTTATGAATGGCCAGACCTTCACTGACCCGGTTGATAAAGCTAATCTCTTGGCAGAATTATTTGCAAATAATTCAACGCTCCCAGATAGCAATCAACCACTGCCCGTCGTTGAATTTGTTTCTTCTGCAATGCCGGAGATACATTTTCGAACTCGGGCAGTTAAAAAGGTCCTACAAGACAGGAGTTTTTCCATCTTGTTGGAAGGTTGCCAATGTCCAGCCAGTTCCGAAAAAGGGTGAGGCTACGAACCCTGCTAATTACCGACCCATTGCAATATGCTCTGCGCTATCCAAGGTAATGGAAAGCGTAATAAACTTCCACCTTGTGAACTATCTGGAGCGAAACGAATTACTTAGTGACCGGCAATATGGTTTCCGTAGGACCAGATCCACCGGTGACCACCTCTCCACCTCTCCGAAAAGTGGAATAATTGTATTCATCTTTTCGGGGAGAGTATGGTGGTTGCTCTTGATATTTCCAAGGCTTTTGATCGAGTGTGGCATGAAGCTCTGGTATCAAAACTTATTGCATATGGTGTCGGTAATTCTTTTACTCGATGGATATCGAGTTTTCTCCAGGGTCGTTCAATACGAGTTGCGATGGATGGTGTTTTTTCAGAACAACATTCCATCAATTCTGGAGTCCCGCAGGGTTCTGTCCTATCCCCGTCCCTATTTCTGGTTTTTATCAATGACCTTCTGTCATCGACCCAGAACCCAATCCATTCCTTTGCAGATGACAGTAACATTTGTCACTCATATTCGTTCAACAAACTCTGTGGAGATTGAGAGTAAAAGGCGCACAATGAATGATACACTCAACAATGACCTTAAAACAATTTCCGAGTGGGGTCTTGCAAATAGCGTTGACTTTAATGCTAGCAAGACCCAATGATGTCTGTTATCTCATAAAAGAATGGATTCACCCCTCCCTCCCCTCAATATGGACTCTGTGGATATTGCGCAGTCAGCTGCTCTTGACGTTCTGGGTATATCAATTCAATGTGACCTCCGTTGGAATGATCACATATTTGATGTGTCGAAAGAAGCGGCCAAGTGCCTCAGTTTTTTGAAACGGTCTACACCACCTATATTCGGCCTAAGATGGAATACAATTCGCACATATGGGCAGGGGCTTCAAAATCTTCTTTGGAGTTCCTGGATCGAATCCAACAACGTGCAATATATTTAATAGGGGATGAAAATATTTCATCCTCTATTGGTTCTCTTGAGCACCGAAGGACCGTAGGGTGTGTAAGCCTGTTTTATAGGTATTACAATGGTAAGTGTTCGAGGGAAATACATGGCCTGATTCCACCAGGTCGTGTATTCTCTCGTTCTACTCGCGCATCGAACCTAGCCCACCCTTTCGTAGTTCACTCGGTTCTCAACAGAACCACGCATTACAGAGATAATTCGTTCTTCAGTCGCACGATACGTTTGTGGAACAATCTCCCTGCGTCTGTTTTTCCCGACATTTTTAATATTGGGAAATTTAAAGCAAACATCCACCGACGCTACTCCATCTTTCCTCCTCCCTTTAACCTATAATCCTTTCTTACGATCAACACTGTGCATTGCACGAATAGGAGGCATCCCCTGAGCGTTGGTTAATTTGTAAAAAAAAAAAAAAAAAAAAAACAAATTAAATGGCTTTTTAATTCCGGTTCCATACATTTTTAATAACCGGAATTCCGGTTCTTTGCGTTCCCTCACAGAGACTATAATATCTGTTCCGTTTCTGGATCCGATATTTTTAAAATAGCGGTACCGATTCCAACCACAAAAAAATATATATGTTCCGAATGCAGTTTCGGTTCAACACATTTTTAATAACGATTCTGGTTCCAAAAATCTCCGGTTCCAATTCCGGTTTCAACCAACAAATAAAATGGGTTTTTAATTCCGGTTCCATACATTTTTAATAACCGGAATTCCGGTTCTTTGCGTTCCCTCACAGAGACTATAATATCTGTTACGTTTCTGGTTCCGATATTTTTAAAATAGCGGTACCGATTCCAACCAGAAAATTATATATATGTTCCGTATTCAGTTCCGGTTCGACACATTTTACATAACGATTCTGGTTCAAAAAATCTAAACGGTTCCGGTATTATTTTTCACGTTTCGCTTGCCTTTTCATGTTTTTACGTGGGTTTTTCGTGTTTTCCATGTTTTGTCGTGTTTGGTCGTATTATGTCGTGTTTCTTTGTGTCTTTTAAAATGCCGTGTTTTATCGTGTTTCTCGTGCGTGCCTTTAAATTTACTCGTCGGGCTCGTACACGTGCGTGTCCGTGCCATCAAAAACAGGCACACGCCCATCTCTACTCTGCACCCAGAAAAAAATTCTCTCAAATCTTATTAAAATTGGTCAATAGGACAAGTATTGATTTAATAGTATACAAAAAATAAATCTTTTCATATAAACTCAATGGTAATGTCATGCTATTTTCTAGTATTAATGGTATTTTCCGATTAAAATAATAATTTATCCTATTGACTATTTTTAATAGTAAAAAACTATTATTTATATAGTATTTTTTTCTGGGTGTATACAAAAATTAATTTTGTAGAATTTTACAAAGAGAGATCAAAAATACAAAATAGGTATCGCGAAAAACCAAATAAAAATGTATTATTAAAATATGACACGCTTTTGCAATTGAAATGCATATAAAAACCATAAACAGATTGATCTAAAAAATACTTAGTATACACTAATTCTTAAAATGATCCCTAGTTTCACGTGTGCAAAATAGTGTCGGACAGTGTAATAAATAAATCAATACTACATCCAGAAAAAAATTCCCTCAAATTCCATTACAATTGGTCAATAGGACAATTATTGATTTAATAGTAAACAAAAAATAAATCTTCTCATATAAACTCAATGAGTTTTTGCTTTGTATTTATTTTATTCTTTGTTTCATGTTCGTAGCTGTTGTAGTGCCGATTTATAACATTTGAAATTTTAAAATAATATTGCTTTTAAAGACAGGCAGACGTACCAACAGTTTTATATAAGAGATTGATATTCTTGTGCTGCAATTTATTTCATTCAAATCGGTACACACAGAAAACTGATTTGTTGCGGTAACCAAAAAATGGCCCTACCGAATCATTCGGTTGAAACTACTACAAACTAATATAGTAGTTGCAACAACCTCGGTTCTGGCAAACTCCAATCCGATGAAAATGAGGTTGTCGCAACCTCCAAGTCGGTGTTCATGAGGTTGGGACAACCTTCTAATCGTTGAACATGAGGTTCTGGTAACCTACAAATCGGTGATCATGAGGTTGTGACAACCTCCAAATTGGTGAGCATGAGGTCAGGAAAATATGTTAGTTTCGGCCATATTCTGACTTTTAATTGAATTTCGATTCAGTTTGTAATGAACATTTCAAATAAAACGATTTTCGAAACAACATTTATTATTTTAACAAATAATTTCCCAATCAAATTGAAATTGTGCTAAATAAATTAAGAGGTTTCACTGCTTTTGAACAATTTTTCGCTAAACTAATTCAAAACCGTTTGATTTGATATTTTGTTTTATAAAATTCAATCTAAATTCCATTCAATGCTAGATAAAATATGACCCTTTATTTCTTTTGTCAAATATTTAAATTTCCATATTTTTAAAATTTTCTGTTTTTTTAATTATCCGTATTAAAAAAAAATGACATATTTAGATTCAGGCGACATACTTGATATATTTACGTAAGTTTTATATTTTGTTTTATTAATTGCGAATAGATAAAGGGTTTTTTAACAGGGTCGCTACAAAAGTAGAGCGACAGGGACAGCAAACGACGCCATATTTCTTGCCGCTCTTTTGATATTTCTCTTCAGTAAGGTTTGCCATTTCATGGTGGAAAGATATACGAATTCGAATTTCGGTAGTAAATTTTAATAATTTCGACTCGTTGTTGGCTCGTATATCTTTCCATCATGAAATGGCAAACCTTACTGAAGAGAAATGTCAAAAGAGCGGCAAGAAATGTGGCGTCCTTTGCTGTCCTTGTCGCTGTACTTTTGTAGCGTTCCTGCTGAAAAACCCTTGAAAAAAACGTTTGTAGCGCTCTTATTGAAAAACCCTTTAGTACTATTTAATTAATTATTTATTAAATATTTTAAAATACAAAATATTATAAATGGAATAATAAAAAATTAAAATGTTAGGAAATTAAAAAAATTAAAATAAATTCCAACTGGGTTTGTGCACCAACGGAAATCGTAACGTTGCGTGCAAAGCAAATAATAAATCTGTTTAATTTATCAAGTTTTATTTGTTTTTTTTTTTTTCACTTATAATTTTTTTTCTATTCATTTGGTTTCCTCCTAATTCTGAAACATGTTGTCGGCACACAACACAGACACAATGAAGTTATAATAAAAATGGCAACTGCTTTTATGGATACTACTTATGCCATGTTGCCAATTTGCTGCGTCGCACAAGTCACAGCCTTTCGCTAATGAAAATATACAACGTAGTCTATATATTGTATGTCTGTCTGTCTGTCTCTCTGGCTGTCTGCCTTCAACCTACAACTGAGGTTGGCCCTGCGTTTCCTGCAATTTTATTTTCTTTGTGCAGTGCTACGTTTTTATGCCTGACTTAATGCGCCTTATGGTAGGCTATGATTTTCCATTTTTACTTTGTTGCGTTCATCGTCATCGTTACAGTCATCATCATCGTCATAAAGTTCGGCTTTGTTTCATGAGGTACAAAAGAAAAGTAGCTCTAAGCTGCAATGGGTGGTAGCAGCTGCTGCTGCTCCTTTTTTGTTGCTTGTAGTTGCTTGATTGTGCGATAAAACTATTAGTTTTTGCAGGAAAAAAAAACATAAATGCAAAAGAGAAAGAAATATTTTTCTGGATTTAATTGATCTACTTCGAAAGTAAGTGAATCAGTAAGAATATTAGCAGAGGCAGATAGACAGATAGATAGACAGAAAAAAAGTAGTATAATTATTGCGTTGCAAAAAGAACAAAATTCATTTTAATTAAATTGTTCATGGCACAATGACTAAATGTAAGGAATGTGTGAGCTGCTTTTACACCGAAAAAATAATGTATTAAAATTGACACAAAAAAGTCACTAAAATAAATATAAATCTATTAGATTTTCAGTCAAAAGCAAATGTATTTCTTTTATATATTTTTTTAATACATTTTAATATAATTTGATTACATTTGTATTAAAAATAACTACATTTTGTATTTTTTTTAATGTACGGAAAAATGTTTAACGTATGGAAAAACGTTGAACTATATTTATGTACACAGTATTGTTTGATTACATTTGTATTAAAAATAACTACATTTTGTATTTTTTTATGTATGGAAAAATGTTTAATGTATGGAAAAACGTTGAACTATATTTATGTACACAGTATTGTTTGATTACATTTGTATTAAAAATAACTACATTTTGTATTAAAAATAACTACATTTTGTATTTTTTTATGTATGGAAAAATGTTTAATGTATGGAAAAACGTTGAACTATATTTATGTACACAGTATTGTTTGATTACATTTGAATTAAAAAAAAACTACATTTTGTATTTTTTTTTTATGTATGGAAAAATGTTAAAACATTACTTTGCTTGTAATTATTTTTACTATATTCTGCATATGTTTAAATTTCATAATTGTGTATAAAAAAAATACTACATCTGTATTTATTAATACATTTCTGTAATTATTTAAAATCCATGTTTTAAGTCATTATTTATTGCAAAATGCCTAAATGTATAAACAGCTATATTATAAAGAAGAAAAAAATCTCTTAAAAAATAGACATATATTTGTTTTATGACCAAAAATAATATATTTATTTTTACTACATGTTGTAGTTGTTTTTTTTTGTTACAGAAAACAACTACATAAATGTATTGCATTTATGCAAAAAATTTAATACATTTGTATTAAAAGCAACTACATGAATTTAAACGTTCCAAAATATGCACAAAAAAAAACAATCTATACATGTGTGTAGAATATATTTTAAAAAATGTCTCCAAAAAAATAAATACATATGAACTTATATATGATTTATGTCCAAAAGCATATGCATTTAGTTTTACTACAATGATATAGTTATTTTTGTATGTTAAATAACTACATAAGAGTACAGAAATTAGGCACACAATTATAAAATATTTGTATTTAAATTAACTACATTTTGTATTTATAAGTGTATTTTTTTTTTTTGTAAAAAAATAATTTATATTTTTTTGCGCATTTGTTTACCGCATTTGAATAATACATTTGAATAGAATAACTGCATAGCGCATTTGTACAGAACATTTGTATAGCACATTTTAATAGCACATTTCTATAGCACATTTTAATAGCACATTTGTATAGCACATTTCTATAGCACATTTCTATAGCACATTTCTATAGCACATTTCTATAGGACGTCTGTGCAGCACATGTGCATAGGACATTTATAGCACATTTGCAAAGAAAATTTTAAAATATTTTTTTAGCACACATTTCTATAGTACACTTATACAGTACATTTGTACAAAAAAAATTAAAATTATTGTTTTTGTATTTTAATTTTTACTTTAATTTACTTCAATTCAGCATGCAATTAAAATTAACTTTAAAATGTTAAAATGTTCAGAAATTTTTATATACTGTTTTTATTTTACTTTCTGCTAAATATAAAGCATTTATTTTTATTACATTCTATATTGCAATAAATTAATAAAAAGGTAATGCAATTATGCAATTTATTAAATGTAGAATGTATTGTTAATTTGTATTTTACACTCAAAAATATGACACTTTTGATTTTTTTTTATGTAAAAGAATTCAGTGTGTATCTACGAATATTTTACACTTAGTTTATTTTGCAAATTATGCTTTTAATATAAAGAAAACTACTACATGGTATCACATTTAGAGCAGAGTTTAAGCACATATTTTAAATAAATTAGTTTTTAAATCGAATCATATCTTTGAGTGCATAGCATAGTTTTTGGCATCTATTTTAATATATATATTTTTATAGCACACATTTGGAATTTATTGCTTAAACATAAAATAAATGTTATAATTTAAATTTTTTGTTATGGCACACTTTAATATTGAGAACCTCATTTAGAATAATTTGTATCCGATGTTATAACGAAAGTCGCTTAAATCAAGGGTTTAGAAAAATTTTGCAGTACACTTTGCGTGCACTTTGTATAGCACTTTTGTATAGCACAGTCAACATCTTCTTCAATTATTTTCAGTAGCATAGTTATAAAATACATTTCTTTCAAGCAGACTGTTGTAGCCTTATCTCTTGTTTAAAAATAATTAAAATTCTTTAAATATTATTAATAGCACAGTTTAATAATTATAGCACACTTCGCTTAGAATGGATTTTATATACATCAAATGATGTTGATTTAAAATACTATTTAAAGCACATATTTGCATTTCATTGTTTCAAAAAAAAAAAAAAACTATAAATATAATAATTAAAATATACCTACTATAATAGCACACTATAATATTAAGAAAAAAAAAATTAAAAATTTGTAGACGAAAGTTTTATAGAATATTTGGAAAATAAATGAAAATGAATATGCTATACATATTTGATTGGCACTTTTGCATATCATATACGTTTAACACATATATATAGCACTATTGCATAGCTCATTTGTATAGCGCAGTTACATATTGAATGTATAGCATATTTGATTGGCACTTTTGTATAGCACATTTGTATAGCTCATTTATATAGCACATTTATATAGCACATTGGTAATTTATATTAAGTACATAATTTAATTCTAAATGTATAGAACCAATTTTATTATCACAGCAAACATTTAACAGCAAGTTTGTATAGCAAATCATTATGATTATCATTTGAGTCATAAATCTATGGCACATTTTCTTTTAGCAATATTTAAAGAGAGGGTTTTAATAAGTCTTTAAACCCACTTATAAACAAATTTCTAAAATAATTTAAAGCAACGTATTAGAGCAAATACATTTGTTTGTGCTTTTGCTTAGCGCATTTGTACAGCACACTTGTATAGCACATTTGTATAACACTTTTGTATAGCACATTTGTATAGCTCTTTTGTATAGCACATTTGTATAGCGGATTTGTATAGCATATTTGTATAGCACATTTATTTATATTTATAGCACATTTGTATAGCAAATTGTAAAACAAAAAAATTTAAAAATGGTTAAACATTGAAAATAAAAAAGAAAATATATATATATATATATATAATTATAAATATATAATTATATAAAAATATATATATATATATATATATATATATATATATATATATATATATATATATATATATATATATATATATATATATATATAAATATTTAAAGTTTTAGAACATATTTAATTTTTGTTTTTTTCGCATTTTTACAGCACATTTTTATAACATATATGCATAGCACACTTTTATAGCACATTTGCAGAGGACTTTGTTTATCGCATTTGTTTAATACATCTGTACAGCATATTTGCAGAGCACATTTGTATAGAACATTTATATAGAACTAGCTAATTGTAAAACATTTTCTTGATTTTTTTTTTTTTGTAAAAAATAATTTTTATTTTTTTGCGCATTTGTTTACCGCATTTGAATAACACATTTGAATAGCATAACTGCATAGCGCATTTGTACAGAACATTTGTATAGCACATTTTTATAGCATATTTGTATAGCGCATTTCTATAGCACATTTCTATAGCACATTTCCATAGCACATTTCTATAGCACATTTCTATAGGACATCTGTACAGCACATGTGCATATTTTTTTAGCACACATTTCTATAGTACACTTATACAGTACATTTGTACAAAAAAAATTTAAAATTATTTTTATTTTTTCCTTTAATTTAATTTAACTTTAAAATATTACAAAATGTTTACCATATTTTTGGCATTAATATATTTTGTTTTCATTAATTCTAAATTTATATAGTACTAGAATAAATATTTAAGTAATGTTAAATTATTAATCAAAATTTTTATTAGATTTATTTATGAAAAAAAAAATACTTATATTATTTACATTGCATACTTTTGTGGTAGACTTTGTAAGGCACCCCCAAAAGTAGCCAACGGTAGTTATTCAATTTATGCATAAAACATGACAATTAAAGATAACCTTAATGAGATAATTAAATCATTAAACAATGCTAAATGTAAAAAGCTAAACATATGTAGCATACTTTTGGATATTTCTCAAGTTTTTCAAATACTTCTCATATTGCAAAGTCTTAGGCGCTGCTAAATTTACATTTTGTAATAATTTTGTAATAAATCTAAAGCCATAAAGAATTTTGCAAATATGCCTTGAAATATGCAACAGTTTTTTTATTTTCCAACTATAATTTTTGTTGTCTACTTATAGGGTTTTTCTTTCAATGCTTTGTGTTATTTAAAGCAAAAATTAAATATAAGCTTTAATAATTTTATTGTTTAAAATACTATTTTTAAAAAAATTATATAACATTTATAAAAGTTGCATATTTAATAGCTTTATTTATGTGAAACAAGAAAATACAATAATATAAAAAAATATAAATTTATTTCATAACAATCAAAATTTTTAATTTAAATTTTCTCCTAAAAGCATGCTTTATATTTTCCTATATTCAATATGTGGTGTGCTCGCTTTTGTGGCATACTTTTGGGCAACCATAAATCTATTTCTCAATATGGCAAATACGCATAATCGGACAAAATTCCACATCGATCTGGTTGATTTTCATTTGCACCAAGCAGCACAGTAGTACCTAATGTTGTAGCAAAATTTAAGCAAAACATTTCAATTCTACCAATTCATTGCATATTTATAGGCGCTGCCTCCGTATTGCGTTGCCTTACTTCAGACTACTTCAAAAATATATATAATTTTTATATATTTAAGTGTGTTCTTTTAGTATTATATATCTCAAAGTCTACGTGCACAATAAGGAATTTTGCCACTTAAAAATGATGCTTCATTTTATTGGTTCTCTTTTCATTTTTTTTTATATTTATAAATTTTATTACTTTAAAGCAAAATAAAAGCAAACGGCATCATTTCAATTTTCCATTTGTTTTGCTGGCTGCATTTTAAATTGTGCGCGCATAATAAAATAATGATGTTTAATAAATTAAGATTTACGTTTATAGCGAACAATTTAAATAATACTTTATACATCACAATAAACGATTGTACACATTTGGCTCAGTGTATTTTTTTTTTGTGGTTATTGCTATCATTTAGCTGACTGTAATGTGATGGTCTAAACTGGACGCAATTTTGGTTATTAAAATATTTTTTGTTTTTATTCCTAGAACATTTTATCTGATTTCTTCATAAAAATTATGTGCTGTCTGATGAATTTATTTATGACATAATTATGCTGCAGTTGAGTTTCGTTTGTATGATTTATTTTTATATAAAATATTTTCTTTATTGTACAAAAAAAAAATTCAGAATTATATGAAAAATCACGTGGAAATGCAAATAAAAAGAATCCACTTGTATTATAATTCAAAGTGTATTTATAGTTTTTAACTATTATTTACTGAAAATATAATTCAGAAAAGATCAATTGAAATTCTTAAATTCCATTTGAAATTCAAAAGACATCAATTGTAATTCTTAAATTCCATTTGAAATTCAAAAGACATCAATTGTTCTTCAGACATTCAATTTGGAATTCAAAATACATCTATTGTAATTTAGAATTTCCATTTGAAATTGAGAAGTCATTAGTCGTAATTCAGAAATTTTATTTGGAATTCAAAAGACATCTATTGAAATTCAGAAATTCCATTTGATATTTTAAAGACATCAATTGAAATTCAGAAATGTCATTTGACATTCAGAAAACATCAATTTTTATTTAAAAATTCCATTAGAATTTCAGAAGTCATTCAAAAGACATCAATTGTTACAATGGGAAAAAATGTGGTAAAATGAAATGAAATTGTTTAAAAATTAATAACAAATGAAAATAAAACACATCTTAAAACAATTTCATTTAAATTTCAAACAATAGTTGTTAGGGACTGCGTCGAATAAAATTGTCCATTACATATCTTCCCATAATGTGCTATTGCAAGATTCAAATTAAAAAAATTTGATCATAGTAGCTCTGAATTAAATGGCAGAAAATAATTTGTGTCAGTTATAGTCAATACAAAATTTATTTAACGCGAAAATGGCAAACAAAGTGGAAGTGCGAGAAAATATAATTAAAATTTTTCAAAATCAACCTAGTTGGTCTTTTAAGCAAATTGCCAAGGAGGTAGGGGCTAACCCTAAGACCATTTCTCGCGTTATCAACCGCTTTAAGGAAGACCTGAGTATTGATCGAAAGAAAGGTTCTGGTAAAAAAAAAGGCCCACATGATCGTGAAAAGTCGAAGAAGGTTGTGAATGTTTTCAAGAAAGATCCAAGCATATCCGGATGGAAATTGGCGAGAAAGGCCGATTGCTCAGAATCTTTCGTGCGCAGAACTAAGAAAGAAGCTGGGCTGAAGACGTACAAGGTCCAAAAAGTTCAGGATAGAAATGCCGTCAAGAATGAAACCGCAATACAACGAGCTAAAAAGCTGAACCAAGATTTTTTTTTAAATTCGATTGCTGCGTAATGGACGACGAAACTTATGTTTTAGCGGACTTTTCTCAGCTACCTGGGCAGGAATTTTATACAGCCGATTCTCGAGGAAATGTCGCTGAAAAAATCAAATCAAAAAAAATTACAAAATTCCCAAAGAAATTCCTTGTTTGGCAGGCAATTTGCAGTTGGGTACAATTAATAGCGAAATATATGTGAAGGAATGCTTGCAAAAGAGATTGCTTCCATTTTTACGCCAATATGAAGTGTCCATATTTTTTTGGCCTGACCTCGCTTCATGTCACTACAGCAAAACGGCCTTAGAGTGGATCCAACAAAATGCAGTGATTTTGGTGCCTAGAGAACCCAATCCACCAAACTGTCCAGAACTCAGGCCGATTGGGAGATACTGGGCTTTAGTAAAAAGGGAGATGAAGACAACAAAAAAAGTGGCCAAAAACCTTCAAGACTTTAAAATAAAGTGGTCTTCAGCAGCTGTGAGGGTGTCGGACACTACCATTACAACATTAATGGAAGGGGTTCCGGAAAAATTTAAACTTTTTAATAAAAAATATGAATTTCTGGTTTTTTTATATTTTTTTTTAATCTAAAAATAATTTGCAAAATAAAATATTTTATTCTATAAAAATTGGATTACTAGATTTCTAGATTTTTTTTCATTTTTGTAGCGGACAATTTTATTCGACGCAGTCCTTATCACAAAATTTAAAACAATTGTTATTTTTTTTTTTTTTGTAATTTTAGTAAAAATATCAAAACAAATATTATTTTTTTATATAATATTTTTTTAATTTATTTATTTTTTTTAAATAATTTAATTCATATAAAGTGATTTTTTTTATTTAATTTAAACAGTTCTCGTTTAGAATGGTATATTGTACTTTCTAAAGACACTCATTTATTTTACTAACGGCCATCAACCACCACTGTTACCATTAGGTTTTATATTGTATAATTGTGTCCCTCAAAAAAAGGCTATGAATAATATGGCAGGGTGACATTGAACACAAAATTTCTGATTAACGCATAAATTCTACCCCTAGATGTATGTTGCATGCATTTCATATTCCATTTCACACCGTCAATGCTGCATACTTTGAGGAGCATTTTACGAATACTCAATTTTAAAATTAATGTGATTAAATTGAACACAATTTCATTTAATATGAAAACATTGTATTTAATTTCAGTTATAAAAATTTGTGCTAAATTTTAAGGTATGTGTTTTTCTCAGTGTATGATTCAAAGCGCAACCAATTACTCAGTTTCTGGATATTGCCTACAGTTAATACGTAAAACGCTTAAAGGGCAAATCATAATTGTGAATTTTTCCTTAATATGAAGAGTTAAAGAATGATTTGCTAACCGAATTTCATTGGGTTTACTTTCAAAACATTTTGCAAAGAAACAAAATAAATCAATGTCTGTCTGTTATCTCACAAAAGAATGGATTCAACCCTACCTCCCCTTAATATGGGTGCTGTGGATATTGCAGAGTCAGCTGCTCTGGACGTTCTGGGCATATCAATTCAATGTGATCTCCGTTGGAATGATCACATATTTGACGTGTCGAAAGAGGCGGCCAAGTGCCTCGGTTTTTTAAAACGGTGTAAGACATACTTCACTCCTGCTGACTTGCGCACTGTCTACACCACCTATATTCGGCCTAAGATGATATACAATTCGCACATATGGGCAGGGGCTTCAAAATCTTCTTTGGAGTTCCTGGATCTAATCCAACAGCGTGCAATATATTTAATAGGGGATGAAAATATTTCATCCTCTATTGGTTCTCTTGAGCACCGAAGGACCGTAGGGTGTGTAAGCCTGTTCTATAGGTATTACAATGGTAAGTGTTCGAGGGAAATACATGGCCTGATTCCACCAGGTCGTGTGTCCTCTCGTTCTACTCGGGCATCGAACCAAGCCCACCCCTTCGTAGTTCACTCGGCTCTCAATAGAACCACGCATTACCGAGAGAATTCGTTCTTCAGTCGCACGATACGTTTGTGGAACAATCTTCCTGCGTCTGTTTTTCCCGACATTCAAAACAAACATTCACCGACACTACTCCATCTTTCCCCCCTCCATTTAACCTATCATCCCTTCTTACGATCAACACTGTGCATTGCATGAATAGGGGGCATCCCCTAGCGTTGGTTAATTTGTAAAAAAAAAAAAATATATAAGTCTAGCGAATTAGAATCTTGTAGTCCAACGCAATATCAAAATCAAAAATTCGGATGTTTTACGAAAATGTAACAATTTTTACTTTGTTCAGATTTTATTTTCACATTTAAATATAATAAAAATCAGTACTTTAAACTTCTACTTTTGAATTTGTGCTAATTAACTATATAGAAATTCGTAACGAAATCAATTCTGTGACCCGATATAATTTTATTGTCTATTTTACGAGAGAGAGCAACTCTACAAAATCAAAATCAGCACATTTAAATGCCACGTAAAATTCTAGAGCGCTAATAAAAATTACAAATAACCTATTTTTGTATTGTACGCGTAACGCAGTTCATTAAACCCCAAAGAACATTAAATATGTCGACTGTGGGTTGCGAGTGACACAAAGTGTAAAATTCTTTGTTTTTTGGTTCGGTCGTTCATTCGCTCAATCATTCATTTGTTTGCAACTCACAATCAACTAATAAATTGTTTAAATTGAAGTCTGTCATTTTGAGATTCCCACGAGAGCGACAATTTAGTAGTATGGGGGCTCTACACCCCGATTATATGGCGAAGGTGCTGCTATGAATTGTAAATTGCACGAAATTTATATTCAGCATGGGTCGGTCGAGCCTAGTTTTATTTTAGGAGGGTTGACTGAGGCACTGTTTGGAGGTGGTTGCTACTGATGCAAGTGTAAAAAGTGGTGTGAGGGGGAGCCTGGTAAAAAGGAGGACCTGACAACAGTTTCAAGAGTGAAGCCATGTGTAAAATGACTGAATTGTAGATGTAGATGGGGAAGAGAGAGAAATGGTATTCGTAGTATGTAGCTTGTCCGTTTGTTGGGTATCGGTCGTGATGTGAATTGAGGTGAATTTGTGGGTGTAGCGTAGCGTGAGTGTAAAAAGAAAAAGTAGAAGAATCAGCATTAAATGAATAAATAAATTTTATACGATGTTTGTCTTTTAGAAACAGACTCTCTTCATGGGTCGTTCGAGGTGAATGTTTGTTTGCGTCTGTGTGTGTGTGTATGAAGACATTTTTGTTTGATGTTATATCTGTGGATTTTACTCTTGTTGCGTTTATTTTAATGTCTTTAGCTATTTATCTAGATGTTATCTGTCGATTTGTCTCACAAAACGTATTTATTGACATGAACACTTAACCAAAAATCTATGTCATTTATTTTATTTATATATAAACATTGAAATTTAATTGATTTTTAGATTATAAATTGAATTGTATTATTTAGAAAAGCTGTAGATATTATGCTACATTTAATTTTTTTTTTTTCAGTAAAACAATTAAATTTTTGAATGAATAAGATTTTTTTATAAAAATCATTATTTTATATAAGCTTTTTTGAATCTAAAAGTTTTTAATTTAAATATTTTAATTTATAAACATTCTATTTTATATATATATACTAGCTGGACCCGTTCACAGCTATGCCCGTGCTAAGTTTTTGTAATTGTAAAACTATATCGTTCATAAAGTGTGGATACCTTTACGCCCCTTTTTAGGGCATATCTACGTCGCCTTTTCACTCCCATATTGATCATAGTGTCATGCCTCTATTTCCAATCTCGATCACATTCCACGTGGCTATTAACATTTTTAAAAATGATCCTTTGTTTCGAGTTGTACAACTCTGCTCTTAGTAAGTTAGGAGTTTAAGCATTTTTAAAATTTTTGTTATATGGGAGGTGTCTCGCCCCATTGTCCAATTCCGTTCAAATTCTACGCAGGGCTCTCCACTCCCAAAAAATCCATTCGTTTTTTTTTTTTGGATTTCATCCACTTAAAAATTCCAAGATTTTTGGATTTTTTTTTTATTTTTGAACATTTTTCGAATTATAACTAAGAAAATATATTTGTGGTTTTCAGGGTACAATTTATGTTTTGAAAATTTAAGAATTTGTTATAAATCACCAAATCGAAAATAATTATTTGAACCACTGCTGGATGAAATCTCTGGCCAACATACTTATTACCAAATTTAGGCCTTTATGTAGATCCAAATAATTTATGATGTAGTCGCCGAAACCATGGATTTAATTCAAGTCAATTCTATGACAATTTTTGAAGCGGTAGAATCTAATAGGATCTGAAGAAAACGGCTTCCAGATCCAAGATGGTGAATTTTTTCCACAAAGTAACCGAATTTTTTTCCAGCCCTGATTCTATGTGACAATTACAATGTTTAATATAATCTTTTGTTTCGATTTTTTAAACTCTGCACTTAGTAGGTAAAGAGTAATAGCAAATTTTAAGGTTTTTTTTGTATGGGAGGTGCCACGACCCATTGTCCAATACCGTCCATATTCGGCGTGATGATCGGAGTTTTAAATATGAACATTTGATTTGATTTTTATAACTCTACTTTTAGTATGTCAGGAGTTATAGCATTTTTAATGTTTTTGTTATATGAAAGGTGCCACGCCCCTTTATACAATCCCGCCCACAATCTACGTGACGATTTTACTTTTTAATATGAACCTTTGTTCCAATTTTCATAACTCTGGTCAGGAGTTATCGCATTTTTACAGTTATGGTTATATGGGAAGTGCCACTCCCCTTTATCAAATTCCGCCCACATTTATCAAAAATATAAACAACAACAAAATACAATACTGAGCCCAATTTCATAACTGTGGCTATCTTATACAGCTTATTCATTTTTATATATATAGATTATTTTATATATGGGTTATTCCACGTCAAATCAACTGAAAATTTTAAAATTTTGGCAGCACCATCTCAGAAATTAAAGAAATTTGGTAGGGTGGTTTTATGACTTGAAATTAAGAAAAACTTCAGTTTCCCAGCTGCAGTGGTTTCAGAGATATGAGTCCCTGAAATATGAAAAACTCACAAAAAATGAACAAAGTTTCACAAGCTTAACTTACTGTAACATAGTAAATAGTTAACTTACCGAAACCATTTAAACGACCATGTAAAGGTTATAAAACTGAGCAAAAGCGGAAATATAAAAATTTTTAATATTAGGGTGAGCATAGGTAGATATTAATCATAATATTATTAAAATATTATTATTATCTCAATAAATCCCTTTTTTAAAATTTTTAAAAAAATATATGTTAAAGAGTATCCTTTTGCTAATAAACTTTCAAAATTTCAGAGTGGTGTTCGGGCTTGTCCTCGAGTTATTATTAAAAATGTTTTATAAAGTAGAAATTTTCATATGAAATTTTTATTATAAAGCAAAAACATGAGTTTTAATCCATCAGCTTTTAAGAAAATGTATATCAACAATTAAAAGCTTTAATAAATACGATATTTTAATTAATTTTTTTAGTAGAAATTTTCATATATAATAAGCTATTCAAAAAAAGCATTTTTTTCAAATTAACGTCTTTTGTTTTAGCTTTTGTATAAGCTTATTTGATTTGAAAGATTTTAATTTTAATGTAAACAATTAATTCATATTCTATTAATTTTATTTATAATATTAAAGCTTTTACAACAAAAACTTAAATCCTGTACACAAATAAAATTAAATGCTTTTTCATAAAAGCTTTATTTTTTTCTAAAATCAAACCCGATAAGCTTTCAGTAATGTTTATAATATTTAAGCTTTAAGAATTTGAAAATAAAAGCTTGTGCCAAAAAAAGCTATAACTCAAATACTTAAAAAAAATTGTTTTTCAAATAAAATTCAAAACTTTTATTTCAAATATTAAAAGCCTTTGATTTTTAAAATAAAATACAAATTTACTAAATATACAGTTTAAAATCTTTAAGTTTGAAATGCAAGTTTTTATTATAAACTATCACATTTAAGTAAAATCATTTTTATTAAATTTAAAAGCATTACCAACTATAAATACAAAGCTTTTACTTTAATAAATTTTAAATTGAAGAATTCTATTAAAAGATTTTAATGTGAAAATTAAATACATATAATAAAAGAGCTTTAACAACCAACAAATTTAAAAGTTTTATATACATTTAAAAAATAAATTAAAATCTTTTGAAATTAAAATCTTTTTCTTAATAAAATAAAAGCTTTTAATTAATAAAGAAAAGCTTTGAAAAAAACAGCTTTTACAAAATAAATGTTAAATTTAAAGAATTTAAATTTTGTAAAATTAAAATGTAATGCTTTAATATAACTTTTAAAGCTAACAACTTTTATGTCAATAATATAATATATAATTTAAAAGCATTAACAAAGTATTAAAAACAACTTTATCTTTTATTGTCTATCAAAAATTTTAAATTTTATACTAACACTATTTGATTCAATTTAATTTAAATTTTAATATTTTTGTAAGAAATAATTATTTGAACTTTTCTTTAAAAGCTTTTCTCAAATGAAATTGTTTTCAATTAAAAGGTTCTTTAGAGCGACAAAAGCTTTTAGTGATATTGTTATGGTTACCACTGTGTGTCTTCGCCAATAACCAAATGCAAACAGCTACACATACAGACGAACGGACCGACGGACATACATACAGACAGACAGACTTTAGACAGCCTCTGACATATCGAAATACATTACATAAAATTACAATCGTGTTTGAGTTGCTGCCAGCTGTTGTTTTTGTTGCACAAATGACTGTCTTTGCTTTTTTGTTGTTGTTGTTATTGTTGTACAGCCTGCCTACTATTTGTAAAACATGTCGATGATGTTGAAATTGTTGTTTTTGTTCTTGTTGGCGTTGTTGATGATGATGAATTCCAATTTGATGCCGAGGCAATTTGTCGAAATTGTTTCAACTGCACTCAAACCGTTATTGGCGTTGCCACCTTGTCGTCTGACAGCTGTAGCGTTGCCATACTAAATTTATCAGCGTAACTTTGTTGTCTTGCAAAAGTGTTATACACTGAGATTTAACAGGAAATGGAATATTTTTATTTAACATTTTTACACAAAACATTTGTTTGGACTGAAAATTTATATTTTTACTAATAGTTCATATTTTTACTCGAATTCATATTTTGACTAGTAATTCTTTTTTTTTATCAAAATTCTAATTTTGGCTCAGAATTAGTATTTTGACTCACAATTCTTATTTTGATCAAAATTCTTATTTTGACTCAAAATTATTATTATGACTCAAAATTCTTATTTTGATTCAAAATTCATATTTTCACTCAAAATTTTTATTTTCACTCCAAATTTTTATTGTGTCTCAGTTTATTATTTTCACTCAAGTTTCTTCTTTTGACTCAAAATTCATATTTTCACTCAAAATTCTTATTTTGACCCAAAATTCATATTTTCACTCAAAATTCTTATTTTGACTCAAAATTCTTATTTTGACTCAAAATTCTTATTTTGACTCAAATGCTTATTTTGACTCAGTATTCTTATTTTGACTCAGGTTTCTTATTTTGACTCAAAATTCATATTTTCACTCAAAATTCTTATTTTGACTCAAAATTCTTATTATGACTCAAAACTCTTATTTTGACTCAAAATTCTTATTTTGACTCAAAATTGTTATTTTGACTCAAAATTGTTATTTTGACTCAAAATTGTTATTTTACTCAAAATTCTTATTTTGACTCAAACTGCTTATTTTGACTTAAAATGCTTATTTTGACTCAATATTTTTATTTTGACTCAAAATTCTAATTTTGACTCAAAATTCTAATTTTGACTCAAAATTCTAATTTTGACTCAAAATTCTAATTTTGACTTATTTTGATTTAAATTTATTATCTTCACTCATAATTCTAATTTTGACTCAACTCTCTAATTTTGACTCAAAATTCAAACTTTGACTCAAAATTGATATTTTCACTCACAATTCTTATGTTGAATCAAAATTATTATTTTGACCCAAAATTCTTATTTTGAAACAAAATGCTTATTTTGACTCAAAATGCTTATTATGACTCAAAATTTTTATTTTGACTCAAAATTCTAATTTTGACTCAAAATTCTAATTTTGACTCAAAATTCTAATTTTGGCTCAAAATTCTATTAGACTCAAAATTCTAATTCTGACTCAAAATTCTAATTTTGACTCAAAATTCTAATTTTGACTCGAAATTCTTATTTTGACTCAAAATTCTTATTTTGACTAAAAATTCTAATTTTGACTCAAAATTCTAATTTTGACTCAAAATTCTAATTTTGACTCAAAATTCTAATTTTGACTCAAAATTCTACTTTTGACTCAAAATTCTAATTTTGACTCAAAATTCTAATTTTGACTCAGAATTCTAATTTTGACTCAAAATTCTTATTATGACTCAAAATTCTTATTTTGACTCAAAATTCTTATTTTGACTCAAAATTCTAATTTTGACTCAAAATTCTTATTTTGACTCAAAATTCTAATTTTGACTCAAAATTCTAATTTTGACTCAAAATTCTAATTTTGACTCAAAATTCTAATTTTGACGCAAAATTTTAATTCAAAATTCTATTTCTGTCTAAAAATCAGAAATTTGTTTTATAATTTTAAAAAATTGTAAAATTAAATTTTTTACATAAAAACCATATTTTACCAAAAATTTAAAATTTTACTAAGAAATTAATTTTTTTTTTAAATTTAAAACTAAAAAAAAAATAATTTTTGTAGATTTATTTTCTCTGAGTGTATATATAAATATAAATTTGTGCCATGACATAGGTTATTGGCCGTTGGCGAAATCACATAATATGTACTTCATTTTCACAATGAACAGGCCACCGATATTACGGCTAAACAGATTATAAACTTTAGGTGACCTCTGCTTGATGTATGTGTGAGTAATATACTCTAGGTTGGAATATATTTCATTAGCTTATTCCATATATATCGAGTTATATTTCCAATGATAAACTTTTAGCAAAGTCTCCAACGCTTCACATTTTGTATGCCTTTTAATATAATAAACGCCAAAAAAAAAAACAACAAAACAATCACAAAATTGTTATCACTTCCGTTTCCTACCGTTTCCTTCCTTTCATCCTTCCTTACATCTTTCCTTGCATCGTACCATGCATCGTTGTTGTCTTCGTTCGATACTTGTTTCCTTCCTATTGCCTGAACTTTCATTTTAATGCTATTAGAAGTCTCAATTTACAACAAATGTCTTTGCATGCTACTCATAAATCCTCACACACACGAACACACGCAAGGATGTTCGTGTGTGTGTGTGTGTGTTTATCCTTGGCATATACTCTATGCTCATACAAAACTTTAGCCTCTTCTTCTCCTGTTCTGCTGCTTTATGATGATCTACTTATTCCCTTAAATCCTTCAGACGAAGACCTCATTGAAACCACCATCAATATCAACACATTTGCCACCTCTTACCTCGTACTCACCACCGCCTACATTTATATTCACCTTCTTTTTGTTTCTTCATCGCTACCAAAACCGCCAGAGGGCGTTGTTCTCTGTTTCTGGCATTTATGCGAGTTCATTACGCGGATTCCATTCACATTTGTAGGGATTTTCGGCAAAAGACTCACGGGCTCTGTGGCACAGTCGTAATTTGATAATTGCAACATTAGGTGAATGTGTCTGTGTATGTGTGATATTCGTATATATGTATGTAAAATTTGGAAAGTTCATACCATGTACTTTGTATTGACAGCGCAGGATATGCAGAATACTTTATTATGTGCGTTTTAATTCGCATGTAATAAATTGCGTTTCGCACAACCACCAAATACGCATTAATTCGTTTATTTTTAGTTTGGTCTGTTTAAAATTTGAATGAAGAAAAGACTTTTTGGTCAATATTTAATAAGTCATAATTTTAAAGAAAAAAAATGAAATCATACACATTTTATAAGAAAAAATTGATTTTATATTTTTTTATTATAAATTTTGATTTTGTTAGTGGATTCGCAAATTATGAAAAAGTCGGAATTATTAAAAACAATTTTAACATTGTTTTTTTGGTAATATTTGAATTTATGACAAATTTTATTTTTTTAAATATATATGATTCAAAATTAAATAAAAATTCTTAACTTTTTATTTAATTAATTTTTTTTTTCTATACACAAATTAAAATGGAAAATTTTATTACTTTTTTTTGAAAATTTAAAAAAAGTAGATTTATATTTAAATTTTCAAAATTTGATCCAATAGAAAGAAAAGTGTTTCTATAACGGAAAAACATATTTTTGAGGAAATTTGATTATTGACGGTAATTGGAGTTTTTAAAGATGATTTACATATTTCTAGGATAAAGTTAAGTCACATGAGGACAAAAATATGCAAGGAAACTGGTATTATAGTAGAATTTTGAGGAAAACTCACAGGAATATGGTAGGAAATACACATTGCATAGCAGGCATTTTGAATTTTTGAAAATAAGCAGGCTCCCTATAGCTGTATTTACGCCGCAAACTGGTATGTTCAAGCCTACCCTTAGCAGGCAAAAGCATTTTTCTGTAAGTTTTGGTTTTGAAGTTTAGAAAGGTATCTTTATAGCTAGAATATGTAAGGGAAAGGTATCCTGCGAGTAGCAGGCAAACACATTGTGTAGGAATTTCTGTTTTGAAATTTTTAAAGCTTTATCAACAAGTTATCGACAGAAAATTTTGTTAATAAAAAGTTTTTATTTTGAAGTTTTAAATGATTGATCAACAAGTTGTCGACTGAAATTTTTGTTTACAAATATCAATTTTTCCTTCAAAATTTTTCAGTATTGAAAATTTTTGTCATTTGTAAACATCGGTGTTTACTTTCGTCGGTTTGCAACGCGAATTGGTTTAATTAAAACGTGAAAATGTGCCGTATTGACGTGGATTTGCGTATTGCAGAAGATTATTGCTGATATCAACATAATCATCAAAAGTGCACAGCAAATAGTTTTAACCGTCATGACGCCCGAAACAAAAACTTCTTGCTGTACAAAAACAAACACATGTTGTTTTTAACACACACGTGTTTTGTTATTGCTTTCTGCAATCACTTTTTTTGGCAAAATTGCAAACACAATAACAAACAATTCGGAGTTTCTTCAAAAAACATATGCGAATCCAGCAATAGAGAATCGATGCGTTTGAGTTTTTCGCGAAAATTTAACAAACAAAATTCGTAGGTGTTATTGTACAACAAGAAGTTTTTGGTACTGTGGGATGGATAGGAACTGATGAATTATGTTATATGTTTATGCTCCCTACCTTTCCCTATCATTTTGCTTCCAGCACATTGCCTACATTACCCTGCTTGTGCCTACCATTTTGCTTACACCTGTTTGGCTACCATACCCTACCTATGCCTGTCAGTTCCCCACCAATTTTGTTTTCATGCTATAGCAGGGAACTAGCAGCTTTTGTTCACATTCCCACCTTTGCCTCAAAGCTTCATATAAAATGTGATTTCAATGCGTACAGATAGCTTGTTTGACTGCGTGTTTCGAACCACTTGCCTGCTTAAAATTTTGTCTGGGGCGGTACTTAAAGTCGGTTGGGCCTGACTATGGAATACCCTACACTTTGGTGGGGATATTGATGTTGGATGTTTAATTGTTTATCTAAATTTGAAAATCCTTAAATATGTTGAACATCCTAAGATTGTTGTTCACATAAAAAATGTCCGTCTTATATCCCAATAATTAAAAAAATTATATATTGTATGTAAAAAAACTAATTAACTACATACATACTATATAGGTAAATACTACATACATACTACATACATACTACATACCACATACAAGCATTTAATAATATGTATTTGACTACGTTTTTTAATTGGTGTTATAAATTTCTCAATGGCAGGAGCACACGACCAGTCAGCGCAGCATTCTCGAGATTGGAGAAAGAGTCGCGTCGAATGGGTCTAGCGGTGAACGAGGACAAGACGAAGTTCCTTGTGTCAACAAGTAAAAAAGAGTCCGTGCGTCTTGGACAAAAAGCTGATTTTGACACCCACAAGTTCGATATTGTGAAGGACTTCGTCTATCTGGGATCCAGCGTAAACAGCAACAACGACGTCAGCCTGGAGATTAAACGGAGAATAACTCTTGCCAACAGGTGCTACTTTGGGCTCAGTAGGCAATTGAGAAGCAGAGCCCTCTCTCGCCGGACAAAAATAACGCTCTACAAGGGCATGATAAGTGTATCATGCCCGTCCTACTTAATGGTGCAGAAACATGGACGCTGGCCTCCGGTGATGAGAGAGTACTGGGAGCGTTCCAGAGAAAGATTCTCCGTAAAATCGTTGGCCCTATCTGCTTTGCTAACGAGTATCGAATCAGGATGAACTACGAGCTGTATGAGTTATTCGACGACATTGACATAGTCAAGCGCATCAAGATCCAGCGGCTTCGCTGGCTAGGTCATGTCGAACGAATGGATGAAAACACTCCAGCCAAGAAGGTACTTGAATCGAAACTCGAAGGTGGACAGCGTAGAAGAGGGCGTCCAAATCTGCGTTGGAAAGACCAAGTTGAGGACAACCTGGCAACGCTTGTAATTTCTAACTGGCGTCAGCGCGCGCAAAGCAGATCCGACTGGCGCGGCTTCATCTCAGCGGCCAAAACCGACCCACGGTTGTAAGGGCCATTTAAGTAAGTAAGTTATAAATTTAGTAACCAAAACAAAATTCATTTTCCGCCAAAACAACTTTTCTCAAATACAATTCTACTTCAGACTGTTCTTAGTGTGGTGAGTTTTAGTGTGGTTAGTTTCAGTATGGTCAAATTTAGTGGATTTCGGTGTGGTGAGTTTGGTATACCTTGGTGTCTCGATGTTACTATACTATCTGTCAACATACACCATCATAAAAATGTACCTTTTATGGATGGTGCCACGCACAGTGGTTCAAACCAACCCACATTCCGCGAGACCGTGTGGTGTGGTTAAATATAACGCTGACCAAAATTTCATTAAATTAGCTATCCCAATTGATGATATAATATGTTTTTAATTTTTAGGTTATGTGGCAGGTGTCACGCCCAATCCACCAATTTCACCGAGATACAGCTTAAACTCAGCCCATATCTAAAATATATATTGCGACAAAATTTTATTCGATTCAGTTAAACCGTTTGGACGTCTACAAACATTATACAAACAGTCTACAAACATTGATAATTTTTTTTTTTAATAATTCAATTTTGTAGAGTAAATAATAGTTTGTCGAGAATTTAGAAGTTTTTGATAGGCTAAAGATCATTACAGGCAAAATAATTTTTAATATTTATTTAATTTTTATTTTTAATTTTAATTTTTGTAAATTTTCTGTTTACGAACGTTTTTAAAAAAGAAACAGTCCTGATGTGATACATCAAAGATGTGACACATTATTAGAAAGGTAATTTAATTTTATAAAGCAAAAGTAGTAAGTAGATATTCATTTATCTATAGATTAAACATTATAACAAATTTGCGTGACTAGGTTATGTGAGTAATATGCTTCTCGATTTCGAAAAACAACATATATCTTTGTATAAAAGTTTACAACGATTAACGATTTTTGTTTTTTTTTTTAATTTTTATTTTTAATTTTTAAATTTCAATCTATTTTTTTAAATAAAACCGTTTTCAAGTACAAAAAACAATTCTAGATTTTGAGACCTATTTTTTTAAATATCTAAAACTTTTCTGGTTTAAAAAAGTCTTCAAGTATTTTTGAACTTATCTTCAGTTAAATTTGCATCCAACGGTAGTTCGAAAAGTGATCGTTTGGTTGAAGAGTTAGAGTGCTGGCACTACTTCATTTTTGCAATTCACTTTTCGATGCCGTTTTTTCAATTCAATACACAAACAAATATACGCAAATGATTTTTTTCTGTATTTTTTTAATTTTTTCTTTTTGTTTTTGTTCTTAACCATACGCTGTATCTTTGGGCAATGGTTTCGGTTTCGGTTTGGCTTCGATAACAACGCATTTTCATATTCAACGCCAAAGAGCTAAAAGTCGGGACATGCCTTATTTCCATACGAAGCTTTTGTTACTAAGATATACTGACTAGGGTTTCAATCAACGAATATTTGGAAATAAACTAGTTACATAGGACATATTTCCTATTTATATTTATGAAAGAGAGATTGAACATAAAGAAGTACTTGAACTGAAAGTGTTACTATTTTTACTAACTTAAATTCTATTCCGATTTCTATTTTGTCATCTTGACCAGGTTCTTTAAAGCAATATTAAAACCAATACCTACTATTTAGTAGCTTTTCCAAAAATATGCCGCTAATCTACCTAAAAGTATGCAAAATTGTATAACCATATTAAACACTTTTCATAAACTTCAATTTATCTGTTTGTTTGTTGGACATATGTTTGTAGACCTATTCAAATTAAATTTTGAATAGAGTTTCTTAACTACATCGTACCAAATAAATTCAATAATAGACAAATGAAATACATTTTTAATTTGCCAATGTATTTTAAATTTCCGTTTTACATTCTTTGGAATTGTTTACAGGATAAATACCATACCATTAGATATTAACTATATTCAGAATGTTGTGTAATTATGGGGATTGGAACCCACCACAAACTTCCACATCGAGAGACGGACAACCGACGAAGCACTCGAGCGTCGGTCTCACTTACAGAGTCCGCAGGTTCGCTCATATGCAAATTTCTATGGAGTGGTTGGCATGAAGTGCAGAGAGTGCTGCTGCATACAGCCAAAGGCAACAAAAACCAAAACAACGAAGAGAATGGGGAAGTACAACAAAAACCAAAGCAAGCCGAACAAAGTTCTACACAATGTGTGCATGGCATAGAGTGAGAGTGATAAAGTGAGAGAGATAGAGTGCGAGAGAGAGAGAGAGAGAGAGAGAGAGTGGGGAGCAAAGTGAAGAGTGGTAGAGAATGGAAATAACAGTTGCAGTACTTGACAGCACTCAAAGTCGCCATGAGTGCTGCCGTGACGCGCGGATCAGCAGGTTGGAAAATTGAAGGGGCTGATTGCAGAAAGAACGTGGGCCTCACGAGAAAGGTGAAATTTTAGTTGGGATGCAGACGATAAAAAGGGGTGGGGGAAAAGGATTAGATGGTATGTAATAAGTGTATGATTTAAATATATTTAATTTAAGTAGAAATTAAATTTCATTGAAAAAATTGAATTTTTGTGAAATATTTATTATTAGTAAAAATTTTAATTTTATGAGAAATATTTAATTTTAGTAAAAAAAAAAATGTTTAGTTAAAAATTTAATTTATTAGAACAATTTAATGAAAATTTGAATTTTTATTGAAAAACTGAATTTTTAGTGAACAATTGATTTTTTAGTGAAAAATTGAATCCTTGCTTAAAATTGAATTTTTAGTGCAAAATTGAGTTTTTAGTCAAAAAATTTAAATTTTTAGTGAAAATTTGAATTTTTAGTGCAAAATTGAGTTTTTAGTCAAAAAATTTAAATTTTTAGTGAAAATTTTAATTTTTAGTGAAAAATTGAGCTTTTAGTGAAAATTTTAATTATTAATTAAATATTAAATTTTCAGTGAAAATTTTAATTTTTTTGTGAAACATTAAATTTTTAGTGAAAAATTGAATTTTTAGTGAAAAATTGAATTTTTAAATCAGTTTCATAGTATAACAGTTTCACTGTATAGCAGTTTTACTGAATAACAGTTTTTCTGTATAACAGTTTTACTGTATAATAGTTTGACTGTATAACAGTTTTACCGTATAACAGTTTTGCTGTATAACAGTTTTACTGTATAACAGTTTTACTGTATAACAGTTTTACTGTATAACAGTTTTACTGTATAACATTTTTACTGTATAACAGTTTTACTGTATAACAGTTTTACTGTATAACAGTTTTAATGTATAACAGTTTTAATGTATAACAGTTTTACTGTATAACAGTTTTACTATATAACAGTTTTACTGTATAACAGTATTACTGTATAACAGTTTTACTGTATAACAGTTTTACTGTAAAACAATTTTACTGTATAACAGTTTTACTGTATAACAGTTTTACTGTATACCAGTTTTACTGTATACCAGTTTTACTGTATAACAGTTTTACCGTATAACAGTTTTGCTGTATAACAGTTTTACTGTTATAACAGTTTTACTGTGTAGCATTTTTACGGTGTAACAGTTTATTTACTGTGTAACACTTTTCAGTGAAAAATTTAATTTTTAAAATTTTAAATAAAATTTAAAGTTCCATGGAGCATATTGTCCGAAGTACTTACTGGTTGTTGATTGTTATCTGTGCGCATCTTTTAAAAGTTGATTTAAAACCTTTTGTGATTTTTGCACATCAATCGTTGTTGTTCTACGTTTCGACAGCAGATGCATTTTCCATGTTCTATTTTTATAGTATATTTATTTTTACTTTTTTACTTTATTTGTTCCATTTATATTTCTTTTCAGTCATTGTTCTTTATATTGTTTTTGCATTTGCATATTCAGCCACTTTGAATCGCTTCGCTGCGAACGAAAGTGTCCGTCCGACTTGGCAGTAGGTTCTCGTCGTCTACGTTATTAATGGCCAAGTGCTGCATGTTTATGTACGGTTTGTTTATTGCATCTGGCTAAAAGGGAGCCAGCCATGTTGCAAAAGCGCTAAATGCCGGACGGAATGCGGTCGCATGGAACACAGGTGGCAATGTCGAGACGATTCGAGTTGTAGTTGAGGTTGATGAATGACCGTGTGAGAGGACGTATGAACGTCATTGGCCATGCTAGAGTCAACCTTTGCGGGTGGGGAATTTAGAGAAAAGACGTCCAAGAAATTGGCTTAAAAATCGCAAATATGCTAAATGGAATTTTAAGCCAATTTAACTGTTGCAAAATTTTAGAATTTCCGACAATTTTAATATTTTTCACTAAATTAAATTTAAAATTTTTCATTTTTCGCAGAATTTTTAGAAATTCGACCCCAGAAATTCTACAACAATTTAAAAATTTTAAAGTTCTTTGCAGTGCTGCCAACTTCAGCAAAGAAATTCCATCACAACTATCCAGTCGTTTATTTGCCCCCCCTCACTTGCCACATACTCTGTCCTCAGCTGTACTCAACTCTGCTTATCTGTATCAAATACAGCTTTTATTTGTCCCACAGAAAAATATAAAACAAAATAAAAAAAACCAAAACTGAAATTGGACCAAATCTAAACTAAAAAAAAAATATCCTTTTGAAAAAATACACATAGTAACAAATAACGAGGTCTTAACAGTCGTAAAAAATAAAATAAAAATACCTCACCAACCCACACAACTACTCTCATCCACTACACCGTCGAATTCCATATGAAAATTACATAAGAAAAACTAAAAACGTAACCAACAACATCGAAAATGGTATGGCGCAAATTCTCTTGTAGTGCAACAAAAAACTCGTACTGCACAGTTTCAAAAAATCTATTTTTTTTAAGTTTTTATCTTTTTTGTGTTTCCCTTGTTAGTTGGGTTGCCAAAAATCGTTAGCTTATCAGGAATATAGACAATCAGCAGCTGCAATTGCAGCCGTAGCAGACTCAGACGTAATAAAATTGGCAGCAACGGTGTCGATGGCCGAAATGAGAGACTCGACTTGTCCAAAATTTTACGGGGGTAAGGTGGGTGTAAAGATTTCAGATTGGACCAATGTTATTTTTTGCAAATTTCTTAAAACAAAAAACATTTAATTGCGAAAGAGATATAAAGTAACATAGTTATACTGTATAACAGTTTTCTTTATAACAGTTTTATTATATAAATGTTTTACTTTTTAACAGTTTTAGTATATAACAGTTTTAGTGTATGACAGTTTTAATGTATAACAGTTTTAATATATAACAGTGATACTGTATAACAGTTTTTATGTATAACAGTTTTATTGTAAAACAGTTTTACTGTATAACAGTTTTACTGTATAACAGTTTTACTGTATAACAATTTTACTGTATAACAGTTTTACTGTAAAACAGTTCAATTGTATATCAGTTTCACTGCATACCAATTTTACTGTATAAGATTTTTACTTTATAACAGTTTTACTTTATAACAGTTTTACTGTATAACAGTTTTACTGTATAACAGTTTTACTGTATAACAGTTTTACTGTAGAACAATTTTACTGTATAACAATTTTACTGTTTATTACTGTTTACTGTTTTACTGTATAACAGTTTTACTGTATAACAGTTTTACTGTATAACAGTTTTACTGTATATCAATTTTGCTGTATAACAGTTTTACTGTATAACAGTTTTACTTTATAACAGTTTTACTTTATAACAGTATTACTATATAACAGTTTTACTTTATAACAGTTTTACTGTATGACAGTTCAATTGTATAACAGTTTCACTGCATACCAATTTTACTGTATAAGATTTTTACTGTATAACAGTTTTACTTTATAACAGTTTTACTGTATTACTGCTTTACTTTATAATAGTTTTACTGTATAACAGTTTTAATTCATAACAGCTTTACTGTATAACACTATTATTGTATAAAAGTTTTATTGTATAACAGTTTTACTGTATAACACTTTAACTATACCACAGTTTCTCTGTTTAACAGTTTTATATTAGAACAGTTTTGCTGCATGACAGTTTAACTGTATAACAGTTTTTTTGTATATCAATCTTGCTGTATAACAATTATACTGTATACAAGTTTATCTGGATAACAGTTTTACTGTATACAAGTTTTACTAGATAACACAGTTACTGTATACCAGTTTTTCTGCAGCACTATTTAAGTGTAGAACCCCTTTACTGTATAACAATTTTATTATTAAAAATTATTTACTGCACTCATTATTTACTGCAGGCACATAAAATGCTTATTCACCGAACTGATGTTATGATCAATTAGTGCTTGGCATTGTTATTGCTGTAATAATGTTTGTCAGTTCAAATTATTGCATGTTTGCGACAAACATGAATTTTCACAATTTATTGTTCGGCCGAAATTCTACACGTGAATTGCATAACAAAATATTGAGATGTACAAAAATTCATCCATTATTATTTATCCTCTCTAAATAATGATTATGGCAATCATATTTATGATATATCAGCAATTATTCGAGAATAGACAGCATGTTTGACACAATTATTAACTGTTGAAAATGATTTCGATAATCATTACATGATTGAATAAATGTCAGCAAATTGTTATTCGGGCAATCATTCATATATGTGGTATATTTTTTTGCAATTATTTATTATATAATTTGATTACGAGAATTGTCGCATGTTCATTACAAATTGAACTGCCAATAATTTATGTTGGAATTATATTTTTGCAACAATCATTTGCTCTTCTAAGTTTAAAATTTAATTAAAAATGATTTTTAATTTATTAAGTGAACACATTAAATAAATAAAAAATATGAATGATTGTGACAAACAGAAACATTATGCTTGCAATTATCTATATATCAATAATATTTTTGTTACAATTATTAGCTTTTCTAATTATAAAATTGAATTACAATATGAATTTTGAAATCATTTAATGAATGACACAATATTTTAACCAACATTGGGAATGATTGTGAATATAAATAACATTATGCTTGAATTTATACCGATATGATTAAAACTTTATAACATAATCATTAGCTATTCTAATTATTAAATGTAATTGTAATACGCAAAATCATATAATGATAACAATCATAAATAATGAAAATTATAGTGCAACTATTCTTATTCGTGTGGCAATCATATATATTTTCTGCTTATGTTAAACAATTTGAATGTACTATAATATTATAAATAAATATTAAAATAAATGTCCAAGTACCTTTCATGCTATTAGTTGCTCTTCAATTACTTTAACATAGAACATTTATTTTCACAAATTTTCCGGAAAATTAAATTTTCGTTGTCACCATCAATCGTCTCACTCTTTTTTTATGAGTATTTAAATTTTGCGCTTCCCTGAAGTAAGCATAAGTACCACGCTATATAAAAAATATAAGTATGTCTTTAAATTTATTTCCATTACACTATTTTTTTTCGTCTATGCACTGAATCGGAATTGAAATCTGTGGGATCCTTTATAGTCTGTGTGCTGTTGCTGTCTCCGGGTTTGTCTAGCAATTCAGTCTGTCTACCCGAACAGACTGACAGCCAGCCAGCGACACAGACGCACAGCAAATATGAAATGGAATTGAAATTGAAATTGATTGACTGGACTCACTCACTCGGATTTCCGTTGAGTTTCTTTTGGGCGACTTGTACTATTTGCATTCAATTAAGTTCGAGCAGATTTTTATATTATTCTTTTTTTCGTTTTTTTTTTATATTATACAATTTTACCTTATTTTAAATTTTTTTCTTTTTTAGCAGCTTCATTTTTGTAAATTTCCAACATTTTCGTTACGTTTGCTTCATATATTTGCTTTCAATTTGCCAGTTGATTAAACTTACCTGAAAAAGTAAAAGAAAATAAAATTTATTAATTTAAGTTTCTGGATTTTTTCTTTTTCGTTACATAGAAATATTTCTGCGCAAATTTTATATATTTTTTTAATATTTTTATATTTTTCACACCGCTGCTTCGCATGTCATACACAGAGTTGTTTGTATTATGTATATTTTTTACACTTCCGTGAGTTTTTATTCAATGTTTTTTTGTATGTTACTTTCTAAGTCTGTAAATTATTTTTTTCACGAGTAGCTGCAACTTTTATTTGCAAGAAATCTTTTAAAAATTGCAGCAAAAACAAAATACATAAGAAAATGGTATTTTAAACAAAAGCAACTTCACACAAAAGTCTAGAAAAAAATCACACAGACACGTTGACTGTAATGAGTGTAGAATGAGTGTAGAATGAGTGTGGAAGGCAATGCAAAAGAGACCCCAAATGAAATAATCTACAATGATAATAATTACGAATAAATTAAAACCTAAAAAAAATTAAGATTACCACATAAAATTCAAAACAAAAATGAAATGTATTAAACCTCCAAATATAAATTATTTGGGCATTATTTTATGGGCTATATTTTATTATTAAATACACCCAGAAAAAAATTCCCTCAAATCCCATTAAAATTTGTCAATAGGACAATTATTGACTTAATAGTATACAAAAAATAAATCTTCTCATATAAACTTAATGGCAATGTTATGGTATTTTCTAGTATTTAATGGTATTTTCCGATTAAAATAATAATTTATCCTATTGATTATTTTTAATATTAAAAAACTATTATTTATATAGTATTTTTTTCTGGGTGTAACGCACAAAATAGCAAAGTTTAAAAGCACCTAAATCAATGACTACCGAAGCATTTAAATATAACAAATAAAAGCTGTAGAAAAAAATGTTTACTTATGATTTATGAATAAGCCATTCATAAAACTTTTTTTTCTAATTTTCTTCTTTATGAGTTATATTCATGAATTATGTATAATACTAATAAAATAATAGCATTATTATTAAAAACTGTATATCTATCTGCATTTATTATGAATAGCATTCATAAGTTATACAAATTTTATTATTAATCATAACAGACGAAATTATGAATATTAATTCATAATTTGTGTTTCATATTGCATAGAAATAAGTGATGTATATTTTTCTTTTTGTATTGTTTTTATAATTATATATATTATTTTTAATTTTATTTTGCCATCTTCAGACTATGGCTATTTGACACAATGTATGAAATTTTAATCATGAACTATGAATAATAAATCATAAAATGCGATTCCAATTACTCATAACTTATGCATATATTATACATAACACTTGAATAAACATACACATGATTATATTGAATTAATCATAATAATAATTTATATTTACTATAATCAAATTATCAATAAAAACGAAATCATTAAGATTACTTAGTTTTTGGCTAAAATATTATGATTAATTTGTGCAAAATTTATTTTTAATTGGTGATTATTTTGTAGCGTCGTGTAAAAGTGTGGAAGTTTGAAGCTGTGTATGTGTTTTTGTTTCTTAATGTAGGACAACGACTTGAGGAAGTCATGTCCTGAACTAACCACTTGTGTTCGTGTGTTTGTGTTATACACGGCTGCCATATAAACAAAAACCGGCAGCTGGTATTAACGAAAGTTCAGCGACATCGCGGCAACAGGATGCGCTTTAAGCAAACACAATTTTAGAGCAATATCTGAATTTAAAAATTGCAGAAAATACAAATTTTTAAAATTATAAATATTACAAAAATTTACAAAAAAAAAATTTAATAAATTTACTAAAAATATTTTAAAAATTGACTAAAGACAAATTTTTGAAAATTTTAACTAATAACCAACGAAACACAAATTTTCGTAAAAGTTCAATATAAAAACTTCATAAAAATTATATTTTTTATAAATATGTCACAAGAAAATTTTAAGAAAAAATATTTAATATAAAAATATAAAAATAAAATTTATAAAAATCCTAAAGAAAATTTTTGTAATAATTTAAAATAATATAAAATTTAATTAAAATAATAAAAAAATAAAAAAAAATTACTGAACCTTTATTTTAAAAAGAAAAAAAATAAATTTAAATAAAAAGAAATTAAAATATTTACTAAAGAAAAATGTCATAAAAAAGACAATGAAATATTTTTATTTATTTTTCTTATACGGGCCATTCCACACCAAATCGTCAAAAAAAAATCAAATTTGAGAACTTACCTTTTCGATTTTATTGAAATTTTCACAACTGATAAAGGGTATCGAGACATGCACTACCAATTTTTTCTTTATTTTTTCCGACCATTACATCCAGAGATACAGTGGCTGAAAGTTGGAAAAAAAGGTCCAAAAATCACTTTTGTTTGGTTGTTCATATTCAATTATCTCTTGAACTAGATATGCTAGAAACTCCGTCAATAACTCATTTTAAAGCCAATAGAACAAGCTTTTAGAAAGGAGCCTTTTTAAATTTCTGAAAAAATTCCTAAATTTTTGTCAATTTATTGGAAATGTTCATGCAAAATATCAAGATGGTATTTTGATGGCATCATATTTTAATAAATGGTTAGTGCACGTCTCAATTCCCTTAATCAATTCCCAAAAATTCATTGAAATCAAAGAATGTGAGTTCCAACCGCTGGTTGATTTGGTGTGGAATGGCCCATACATCTATTTAAAAAAAAAATATTTTTAATTGCAAATTTTTCTTTGAAAACAAACAAAAAAAAATCCAATGATTTTAAGTGTTACACACAAAATGCAATAAATATAAATGGTTTAAAAAAATAATAAAAAAATTAAACGCCGCAAAAAATGTCCTCGCTTGCAGGCAGACAGCATCGACAAATTGCCACAATAAATTCATTTTAATCAAATTTGTCGCCATTTTGTCTGATAAACAAATACATTTAAAGCCAATGTAACCCGCACAAATGCACGGATACACGGTCGCCATTTGCAATGCATTTATTTGGCGCAAATTAATTCAACCGTTTTTTGAGCAAATTAAACAAAAGAGACAGCAACAGTAAATGCGCGACAGAGACAAGTGTTGCACAAATAATATACAAATTTGAATACTAAAAAAATAGAAAAAATGTAATATATGATTATTATAAAAAAGTACTTGAAAAATGTAGTAGAAAAAAGTAGTAGAAAAAAGTAGTAGAAAAAAGTAGTAGAAAAAGTAGTAGAAAAAGTAGTTCAAAGTGTATTTGAAAAATGTACTGGAAAAAGTAGTTGAAAAAAGTAGTAGATTAATACTATAGGAAAAGTATCAGAGCAGTAGTAGTGAAAAATGAATTCAAAAGTTCAAAAGGGTCAAAAAAAGTGATAAGAAAAAATAGGTAGTAAAAAAAATTAATATCAAAAAGTAGTAGAAAACAGTTTTAGAACAATGCGCTATACCAATATAGTGAAAAATAAGTTAGAACTATATAAAAATGTAGTATATAAATTATTTGAAAACAAATGTAGTAAATGAGAAATATATACTACGCTGCTATAAAACTTAGTTATGTTATTGTTTAAAATATAAAAATACAAAAATATAAAAATATAAAAATATAAAAATATAAAAATATAAAAATATAAAAATATAAAAATATAAAAATATAAAAATATAAAAATATAAAAATATAAAAATATAAAAATATAAAAATATAAAAATATAAAAATATAAAAATATAAAAATATAAAAATATAAAAATATAAAAATATAAAAATATAAAAATATAAAAATATAAAAATATAAAAATATAAAAATATAAAAATATAAAAATATAAAAATATAAAAATATAAAAATATAAAAATATAAAAATATAAAAATATAAAAATATAAAAATATAAAAATATAAAAATATAAAAATATAAAAATATAAAAATATAAAAATATAAAAATATAAAAATATAAAAATATAAAAATATAAAAATATAAAAATATAAAAATATAAAAATATAAAAATATAAAAATATAAAAATATAAAAATATAAAAATATAAAAATATAAAAATATAAAAATATAAAAATATAAAAATATAAAAATATAAAAATATAAAAATATAAAAATATAAAAATATAAAAATATAAAAATATAAAAATATAAAAATATAAAAATATAAAAATATAAAAATATAAAAATATAAAAATATAAAAATATAAAAATATAAAAATATAAAAATATAAAAATATAAAAATATAAAAATATAAAAATATAAAAATATAAAAATATAAAAATATAAAAATATAAAAATATAAAAATATAAAAATATAAAAATATAAAAATATAAAAATATAAAAATATAAAAATATAAAAATATAAAAATATAAAAATATAAAAATATAAAAATATAAAAATATAAAAATATAAAAATATAAAAATATAAAAATATAAAAATATAAAAATATAAAAATATAAAAATATAAAAATATAAAAATATAAAAATATAAAAATATAAAAATATAAAAATATAAAAATATAAAAATATAAAAATATAAAAATATAAAAATATAAAAATATAAAAATATAAAAATATAAAAATATAAAAATATAAAAATATAAAAATATAAAAATATAAAAATATAAAAATATAAAAATATAAAAATATAAAAATATAAAAATATAAAAATATAAAAATATAAAAATATAAAAATATAAAAATATAAAAATATAAAAATATAAAAATATAAAAATATAAAAATATAAAAATATAAAAATATAAAAATATAAAAATATAAAAATATAAAAATATAAAAATATAAAAATATAAAAATATAAAAATATAAAAATATAAAAATATAAAAATATAAAAATATAAAAATATAAAAATATAAAAATATAAAAATATAAAAATATAAAAATATAAAAATATAAAAATATAAAAATATAAAAATATAAAAATATAAAAATATAAAAATATAAAAATATAAAAATATAAAAATATAAAAATATAAAAATATAAAAATATAAAAATATAAAAATATAAAAATATAAAAATATAAAAATATAAAAATATAAAAATATAAAAATATAAAAATATAAAAATATAAAAATATAAAAATATAAAAATATAAAAATATAAAAATATAAAAATATAAAAATATAAAAATATAAAAATATAAAAATATAAAAATATAAAAATATAAAAATATAAAAATATAAAAATATAAAAATATAAAAATATAAAAATATAAAAATATAAAAATATAAAAATATAAAAATATAAAAATATAAAAATATAAAAATATAAAAATATAAAAATATAAAAATATAAAAATATAAAAATATAAAAATATAAAAATATAAAAATATAAAAATATAAAAATATAAAAATATAAAAATATAAAAATATAAAAATATAAAAATATAAAAATATAAAAATATAAAAATATAAAAATATAAAAATATAAAAATATAAAAATATAAAAATATAAAAATATAAAAATATAAAAATATAAAAATATAAAAATATAAAAATATAAAAATATAAAAATATAAAAATATAAAAATATAAAAATATAAAAATATAAAAATATAAAAATATAAAAATATAAAAATATAAAAATATAAAAATATAAAAATATAAAAATATAAAAATATAAAAATATAAAAATATAAAAATATAAAAATATAAAAATATAAAAATATAAAAATATAAAAATATAAAAATATAAAAATATAAAAATATAAAAATATAAAAATATAAAAATATAAAAATATAAAAATATAAAAATATAAAAATATAAAAATATAAAAATATAAAAATATAAAAATATAAAAATATAAAAATATAAAAATATAAAAATATAAAAATATAAAAATATAAAAATATAAAAATATAAAAATATAAAAATATAAAAATATAAAAATATAAAAATATAAAAATATAAAAATATAAAAATATAAAAATATAAAAATATAAAAATATAAAAATATAAATATATAAAAATATAAAAATATAAAAATATAAAAATATAAAAATATAAAAATATAAAAATATAAAAATATATAAAATATATATAAAATATATTAAGAAAGTAAAAAAAACATCACAAATTTGCACCATAACATGCAGCCGTAAAAATCATTGCAAGGACATTTGATTGCAATGCATTTTTAACGATGTCGCCAGTAACACAAGCAACACTGACTTTTCACACAACATAAAATACGACAGCAGTGGCAACACTGTCAATGCGATCGTAAAATTCGTGATAGAGTGAAAAATTTAAATAAAAAAATTTAAATGCATATTGTATGAAAAAACTGCAAAAAAAAGATACGAAATAAAAAATATTACGACATAAATATGCAACACTTACAATACATTTGTGAGATAAAACATTGACTGGAGATGTGCCATAGAAGAAACTCATGTGGAAGAGAGAAAAGAATACAAATTTGAAAAAAAGAAAGAAACTCTCGCTCTTTGCTTTTAAATGGTGCGTCGATTTCAAAACTCTTGCCGTTTGATATATAAATGATGCTTAGATTTCAAAACATTCTCTCTAGAATTTTTAAATGGTTCCCTAACTCTTGGTCTTTGCTTTTTAAATGGTGCGTCATTCCAAAACTCTCGCTCTTTGCTTTTTAATGGTCGTTGATTTCAAAACTCTTGCTCTTTGATATTTAAATGATGCTTCGATTTCAAAACATTCAATCTAGTATTATTAAATGATTCCATAACTCTCAGTTTTTGCTTTTTAAATGATACATCGAATACAAAACTCTTGCTCTTTGATTTTTAAATGTTGCTTCGATTCCAAAACTCTTGCTCTTTGATTTTTAAATGATGCTTCGATTCCAAAACATTCTCTTTAGAATTTTTAAATGGTTCCTTAATTCTTGGTATTTGCTTTTTAAATGATGCGTCGATTTCAAAACTCTCGCTCTTTATTTTGTGTACATTTTTATACTTGTTTTCTCTATCGTTTTTATATCCATTTCTGGTTTTATTCTTTTCTTTTTTTCAAAAGCAAGTAGTGGAAATATTTAAAATCTAAAAGCATTGCTCAGAAGTATTCCTCTGTAATAAAAACAATTGTCGCTTCAAACCCTTGCTTTCGGTCAACAGAAAAGCAATAAAAACTGAGAGTTTGTGCTTTACTTCCTTTGCTTCGAATAATTTAAAAATTTTAATTATTTTGTATTATTAGTTTTCTTATTTCGATTTAATAGAACATACAACTCCGAAATTTTATATTTAAAACTATTATTCTAAAAGGGTTTTTCAAATAATAACATTTTTTAAATCCAGAAATACCATTCTCTATAGTCATAGTCTATACATAATTTCTATATAATTCAAATAATATAATTTTTATATTCTGAAATACCATTCGAAAGGTAACACAACTCAAAATCATATTTTTATAGCCAACCCATGCATTCTATATATTTCAATGGTCGTATTTCTGACTGGATAATTATTTCTATTGGTTTTGAAATTATTTTTATCTAAACTTTAAAAAATTAAATTTTTTCAAATTATTTTTGAACCATGTTTATTTAGTATTTAAAATTAAATGAGAAAAAAGAAAATTATCATAGTTATCCGAGCATAATCAAACTTACGTTCTAAATTATTAACTATTTGGTATTGCATTTATTTTATAAATATGCTCTATAAACCTTTTTTTATAGAATAAACTTTGACCAAAAAGTTTCAATTTGAGTTTTTGCGATTTAAAATATTTTTCAATGAAAATTTTTATTTTTAATAAGAGTTTATTATTAGAAAATTTATAGAAAATAGTTATAGATATATAAATGAATAATAGTTTTGATTTTCTGTTTTATATTGTAGCAAACAAATCAAAAAGTGACAAATCACAGCGACATTTAAAAGATCTCCCCTTAAATTTCAACAACTGAACTGATGACCGATAATCTACACATTTAGACATTATCTACTTTCAGTTTACAGCAGACTTTAGCCACAGTCCGCTGTGTGGTTTTTTTATAATATTATTTTCATTTTTTTTTTCTAGTACCACTCGTTGTTTCCACATTTTATTATAATATATTCCTGACATGTTTCCTGGTGCCGGCGACTATCGTCGATATTTTTACCATTTTCTTTTTATTATATTTTTATTCTTACTGAATTTTTTTCTGCTACTCTCTATTACTATTTTTATTATTTATTTTTATTTTTGTTATTAGTTTTCTTATGTTGCTGACTTTTCCAACATTTATTGTCGTGGCGCATGCGGTCGCCGCCTGCATCGGTGTTGATATTGCTGCCTACCCTTGCTGCTGCTACTGATGGCTGCCTGCAACGACTTTGTTGCATTACAAAAGCCAAAGTAGGAAAAAAGAATTACGAGCAATTTTCCATGCCAATCTAATAAGGGCAACAACAAAAACATCGTAAATAACAACAGCAACAGAACTAAAATAAAGTTTTATAAATAAAGGCTTTGAGAAAAGTAAAGGCAAATTTATAAAACAGCAGAGAGAGGTTAAAGATTAAAAAAAGTTTGTTTTAAAAGAGTAGAAATCAAAAAATATTGTAGTATAGTAGAAAAAAGTAGTGAAAAATAGTAGTAAAAAATAGTAGTAAAAAATGTACTATAAATCTTGAAATAATATGTACAAATTTTGGTATAAATATTTCATATATACATTTTTTTAATACTACATCCAAAACCGATATTTTAGAGCTAAAACTTAGCAAAGAGGGAAGATTAAAGAAGGTTTGTTTTAAAAGAGTAGAAATCAAAAAATATTGTTTTAAAAATAGTAGTAGAAAAAGTAGTAAAAATTTGTAGTAGAAAAAAGTAGATAAAATATGTAAAAAAAAAATAATAATAGAAAAAACTAGTTAAAGTATGTGTATTAAATAATAGTAAAATATCAAATTGAAAGATTGTAGTAAATATAAATTTGATGAAAAAATAAGAAAAAAGTAGAAAAACAGTAAAAAAAAGTAGTAAATAAATAGTATTAGAAAAAAGTAGTAAAAAAGCAATGAAATATTTATTTAGATAAAATAGGAAAAAATGTATTAGAAAAAGTATTTAAAAAAAGTATTAAATAAATGTAGTAAAATACAAAAGTGGAAAAATGAAGTAAATAAGTTGAAGAATAAAAAAAACAAAAAAAGAAGAAAAATATTAGTAGAAAAAAGTATTAGTAAATAAGTTGAAGAATAAAAAAAACAAAAAAAGGAGAAAAATAGTAGTAGAAAACAGTAGTAAAAATTAGTAGTAGAAAAGGTAGTAAAAAATAGTAGTAGAAAAAGTAATGAAAAATTGATTAAGATAAAAGAGAAAAACAGTAATAGAAAAAAGTACTCAAAAATCCTTACATAAACATAGTAAATAAAAAGTTGAAAGATGCAGTTAAATTAAATTTAAAGAAAAAAATAAGCAAAAAATTATAAATAAAATGTAGTATATAAAGGTAATTTACAATTTTTTTTTATTGATTTTTTGTAATATTTTTAACAAAAACATAAACTATATTAAAGCTTTAAAAAAGGAAAAAGCATAAAAAATAGTTAAAAAAAAATATAAAAACAGTGAAAAAAAAAAATTAAAATTTTTATTAGTAGTCAAAAAAAGGGAGTAGAAATAAAGTATAAAAACATAACTAAATAAGTTATAAAAAAGAAAAACTATATTAAAAGTAGTAGCAAAAACATATTAAAAGTAGTAGCAAAAAAGGTAGTATAAAAAAGGTAGTATAAAAAAGGTACCTTATAAAGCAAAACATTTAAATGTAGTCGCAAAAATATATATATATAACAAAAAATAGTATGCACAAAATAAAAATATGCAAAAAAAAATAGTAGCAGCAACAGCATAAAGTCAGTAGCATCTTAATAAATAAAATTTCCTAGTGCAAAGGAAAAAAGTTTTATGCAAAGTTTTGCTAGCACAACACACACACATATAATATGTGTTTTACTGGATCCTTGCAAAAACTCATTCTCAGCTTGCTACCTCTCGCCTACACACCCCCGGCACTATAACATGTCGACCCGCATGTCGTCTGCAGTGTTGCCATCTTCGCTCAATGCACAGCATCCTCACTCTGCACGGCAGCGCAATTTACTGCGCAAGGTTTAAGCGCACGGCTTCAAGTTGGTAAATATTTTTGTAAATTATGGTTAGACTTTTGGCTTGTTTATTACATACACCAACAAACAAACAGACAGACAGACAGACGGAGCGAACAAACCAACCAACCAACCAACGAACACATAGGACAAACTAATAAGCTGCGTCTTCAATGGCTGCTCATGTTTCACGTAGTAGGGAGGTATGTAGGAGGAGTAGGTAGAGTAAGGTGGTTACAATTCTTTCCTGCTGCGCACAGCTGAGTTTTTCAATTTAATTTCCATTCTTATTAATGCCTTTAAATTACTTGCTAAATTGTTAAAGCATATGATGTCGGCTGACAGGTTGGGTGGCGTTGAAAATATTGTTTATTGTTATTATATATTAATTTTTGCTATTCACTCAACTAGTTTTAATTTTATGAATTTCAACTATTTTCAAATAGCAAAGAATTTTAAAGTTTGGAATTTAATATTGCTATATTTGTTTTAGTTCTTTTTAATTTTATTAGTTTTCTTAAACGTTTTTTTTGGTTACTCCATTTCTTTCAATTACCTTCTTTACAATTTATGTTTGATTCAATTTATTTTAAGACAGTCCCAATTTCTTAAAATGTTTTTTTTTTAATTTTTTTTTTTTTGTAATTATTATACTTGAAAGTAATTCAAAACGAATTTTAAAGAAACTAAAAGCAGTGGAAATGCTTTCAATTGGTTTATTTATTTAATTTTAATCAATTTATTTAAATTTTTACAACATTTTTTTTTTGTTTTTTTTTTATTTTTTATATATATATTTTTTTCTTTAAAAACTATTTTCTAAATTTTTTCAATTTATTTATATTTTTAATACGCTACTTTACCAAATTAAAAAATCTTTATATAAATCTCTTATAAAATTCTTATATAAGAAGGTTTCCTGATCTCAAAAATCTATCTTATACGTTATCTAATGCATAGGTTTTGGATTTATCGTTCTTTGAATTTGGTGGCAATTTTCAAAAAGATGATGTGACATTATTTTTAATATCTTGCGTTGGAGTGTATCAATTGAATACTTTTGAAGCTTAAATGAAAATTAGCTGAATTACCTACAATCCGTTTATACATTGTTTTGAATTCGAACTTATAGATTAAAAGTAATTAAGCGAAACTTAAGAAAATAAAAAATGTTTAGAACAAAATCGTACCATGCCAATATAAGGCATTCATTAAATATAAATAAATTTTATATATTTCATATGACAATTTTTATTTTTTTTTTAGCCAAGTGAATTTGATATTTCATATTTTGCTTTTAAAAATAAAAATGTCTTTAAATTTAACACAATTACGTTCAACCAAAGAGAAATATTTAAAATAATGTGAGATTATCTATTTGAAAAACTACTTCCGAATTCAAATGACGATATCAAAAAAACCGATTTATAGAAATTAGTCTTTTAAAATGATTTTTAAGATTGGGATATGAATTTCATAAAAAAGTCTCTGTCACAAAATGCCTATATACTAGATTTTCATTTTTTGGAATATATTTTATTTATTTGAATTTTTTATATTTTCTTAATAAATATTAATTTTTGTTTAAATATTTAACATGTTTTATTTCTTTTTTTTCGTTTCTTCAATATTTCAATTGGTGGGTGTACCAACCACCCAAAATTCTTTAAACTCACCACACCGAAAATCACCATACCAAAACTCACCACACTAAAATTCACCACACTAAAACTCACCACACTTTAAACTCACCACACTTTAAACTCACCACACTATACACTCTCAACACCAAAATTCATCACACCAAAAATCACAACACACAATTTCACCACACCGAAATTCACCACATTTAAACTCACCACACTAAAATTCACCACAATAAACTCACCACACTAAAATTTCTATTGCGAAAAACTCTATAGGGAAGAATTCTACAGGAAAGCGTGTTACGGAGAAGATTTCTACTGGTGATTTTAACGGGGAAGCACAGTCTAAATTAAATAAACAATTAAATAAACAACTTTACTAATAACAAATTCTAACAACTGCTGCATATCCACTATTTAACTTGACATTGTTCTCACACGTTACGCACTCGACCACACTTTCCAATCACTTCTGAAGTGCTGTGTCTCAGATGTGGCGCCCTTATTTACTGCATGCATCAGTTCAACACGTTTCGACATGTTTCGAGAACCCTCCACTCGTTTCGTGTATAACGTATGCTATTGGCATTGCATTCGCACTTATGTGTTTCTAATGCGCTGATCTTCTATCGCTTTCTCGCACATTGCCTCAATGCGCTGAATAATCTTCTGTCTCTTTCTAACATATTGCTTAGTGCGCTGAATTGTCATGCATCTCATTTATTATTGTTGATTCCTTGAACAATGAGACAAATTACATCTTTTCGTAACAATATCTATCTCAAATTAGTCGCTACCCCAGACAAAATATATAGCACAGGCAACAGGCGGACAACAGGCAGGCAACACAGAAGCTTTCAAGCTCAACAGACTATCGGCGGGTTTCCAGTTGTCATGGGCGGAGCTATTAGCAAAACCTGCCTGTTGTCTACCCTAACGGCAGTGAAGGCAACTTCGTATTCACTATAGCCTTAAATGTCTCTGAGAAAAGTGGTTTTGGCGGAGAATTATTTTTGTTTTGGTTACTACATTTATAACGCAAATAAAAAACGTCCACAGCGAAGCACGGGTCCCTGATATAAATAATAAAAAAGTTATTTATATTAATAAAATCACTCCATATCCTTGCATTCACAAAATCTTTGCATGGGTCCAGCTATTTTTATATAAAATTTGTTTATGAACTACAGCGAATTCAATATCACAATTCAAATAAATTCTTATTTATTTTTTTACAATTTATTATAATTAAAAAAAAAAAATGTTATTATTTTTTTCGATTTTTCTTTTAATATTTTAAATATTTTTGATATATTTTTTTTATTAATAATAAGTTGAAATTATAAATAAATATATTACAAAACATTTTACTTATTTATGCATGTCGAACAAGCATTATTTATGAAATAACACACTAGAACTACTTGAGAACTGAGAAGTATGGAAAAATGAACGAAAAATAAATATTTTGATTGAAATTTGGTTTGATGAAAGGCATTCTTCAATATGATGTACATTAGGGAGGCCCAACTCGCCTGCCCGCGGCTGACTGCACGGGCAATCGAGTGCTAGGCGAGTTGTATCTACGGGCAGAAGTGAGCGGGATTGCAACGCAGAAATGAGCGGGGCTTTTAGTGTTGAATTTTAAGAAATTCCGGGAAATTTAAATGTCTATTTAAGGGTTTGATTATTTTAGATTGGTTTTAACGGACCTATTTATATTGCTTATTTTTTTGAATTACTAAAATATACAAATTTTATCATTTTAAATAATAATACATTTTTTTCATTACTTTTATATAATTTTCGCTTGCAAAAAAAATTTATTATTTGTTATTATTCTGTAAAAGGTTTTGGGATATAAAATGTGTGTCTAAAGTGATTAAAATCTCCAAGTTAACTAAATTCTAAAATAATTATTTATTTCACATTTCTGCCCTATTTTACTTAAGAAATGATGCAACACTGAAAGAAGAGAGTGCGATGAGAGTACGGTGTAACAAAGGAAAACAAAACCTGACATAAATATAATTCGTTGTTTTGTAAAGAAATGTACATAGAATTATCCAAAAATACTGTATTTTGTAAAAAACATGTTATTTTTGTTAAAACCAATCTCATATGTTTTTATTCTGTTTATAAAACTGGACAAGTTAACAAAAAATGTTATTGCAAAAGAGCCAAGTGAGTTATTAATATTTGTTTTTTAATTAATAGGATTTTTTATAATATACATTAATCGTTAACATACAAAGTATACAATATTAAATGAAAATATAAATATTTAAATCATTAACTAAATGCTATGTTCTACTGTGCGCAGTCTACTTCAACTCTACGCATTGAACCCCAATAGAAACTGGAAACCAATTCTTAAATTTACTTTATTTAGAGTTATTTTTAATTAAAACACTCTTAAAGAATGATTGTATAAAAAAAACATTATTTTTTGAACAGTACTTGATATATTTTTAAAAGATTTGTTGCAATTGTGAAAAGATCTCAAAATTTACTATTATTCTATCTAAAATAAATTTAAATGCCTCAAAATAAGTTTCAGATAAAAAAAAAGTTTAGTCAAAATTCTATTTTACATTAAATATTTTGTATTAAATGTGATACATTTAACAATTTATACTGGGGTGACTGGAGAACAAAGCAGCGTGGACCAGATCGCATGAAGTCGCACGATCGACTAATAGCTTATGCAGGTCACACGCACTTATATTCGCTGCACTTGCTCTAACTCAAAAATGCTCTCACCATTTCCGCTTCACCGATCTTCCCCTCGTCCAGCACCCTGCGTGCTGACGTCGTGCCCGTACGGGATGAGTTGGGCATCCCTAATGTACATCATATTGAAGATAATATGAAAATAATAATATATGTGATAATATGGTGAACGGTCCCGTCAACTTTTTTGCATCACCCTAATGTACAGCTATGTTGTATTTTATGTATTTGTTTATTAATATTATGAAACGTATTCTTCACATACATAGTTCATCATATTGTAGAACACTTTTACGACTCTTACCAATCGTTCATCATATGATCGCATTCATAACATTGATGTCGTTAGTCATTAATATTATGCATGATTCTTCAATACAATGAATCATTGTTTGAAGAACGAAGTTCGTCAATATGATGTACATTTTTTTGTGTGATTTTAGCTATTTTCAATTTCTTGATATATAACATAATTTAATTTTAATTTTGATTTCTTTTAATATCATCAATTTCACTTAATTTTTCTAAGTTTCATTCTATATATTTAATATCTTTTCAATGTTTTTAGTATGTATCAATTTCAATAATTTGTATTCTATTTCTTTTAAAATCTTTCATCTTCTTTCAACTTCTTTTCACTTTCTTCAATTTCATTTAAAAACACTCAATTTCTTTCAAAATCTTTAAAATTCTTTAATTTTTCTAAATGCCTTACGTTTTCCGTAAAAAATGTTCAATATCTTAGATTCAATTTGTGTATACTTCTTTCTGCTATTATAAAAATTTGAAATTATTTGAAATTCTTCAAATTTATTTCTTGCAATATTCAATTTCTTTCAACTACTTTAAATTTCTCGCAATGTATTTCAATTTATTTTGAATTAATGCAATATAATTTAATTTCACAATTTTTTTTTGTAATTATATATTTTTCTCTCATTTGTTAAATTTACCAAAATTTCTTTTGTTTTAATTTATTTCAACTACTTTCAATTTTATTCAACCACTTTAATTTATTTTTTAATATTTCTAAGAGGGTATTTTGTACAATTCACTATATTTTGTTTTTTAATTTATTCGAATTTGATATTTTTTTAGTTATTTTATCGTATTGAATACTTTTTCAGTTTAATTCAATTTAATTTCACTTCATTTCAATTGCATTCAATCCAATACTATTTTCATTTAATTCAATATACCCAAATTCCCTATAATTGCTTTCATAAATTACGTTAATTGCATTTTTTTCGACAATACCCATTCAGCCCACTTCTTCGACACAACCTTTCGACCTCAATTTCTTTATCTCTTTAGCTCTATTGTCTTTCGATAAATTCTTTTGTTGCAAAAAAAAAACAATATCAGGAGTCCAAATATTTTTGTGAAAGTAATAAACATTTGCTATTGTTTTTTGTTTTTTTTTTTTCTTCTTTCATTTTTCTACTCTTCTTCATGTCCTTTCCAACCACAAGCTCTTGGCTCTTAACGAATGACCATAACAATTTTTTTTCTTTGTTGATTTTTGTATGGGTCTATGACTCGTTCCCCTCGTCTTCAAATTTATTTTCTTTGCTTTGCTTGCAATTTGCAAATGCAAAGCAAAGAAATAGCCAACATTCTGCAAACGAAAGTCATTCCATGTCCTGTGGCAACAATCGACAACTTCAAGAGCAAATTTAACTACTCCAGCTCCTTGATGATGACTGCACGCAGAGAAATTTTACTTCATTTGTATTAATTCAATTTGTTTTATTTTAATATCTTTCAATTGCTTTAAATATCTTTCAATACATTTAAATTTCTTTCAATTATTTTTAATTTCATTCAATTTTCATCAGTTCCTTCCATTTCTTTTACTTTCTCCAAATTTCTTCAATTCATATCAATTCCTATCAATTTCTTTCAATTTCATTCAATTTCTTTCAATTTCTTTTAATTTCTTTCAATTTCTTTAAATTTCTTTCAACATCTTTTAATTTCTTTCAATTTCTTTCAAAATCTTCCAATATCTTTCAATTTCTATAAATTTCTTGCAATTTCCATTAAATTCTTTCAATTTCCTTCAATTTCTTTTAATTTCTTCAATTTCTTTCAATTTATTTCAATTTATTTCAATTTCTGTCAATTTCTTTAAATTTCTGTCAATTTCTTTAAGTTTCTTTCAATTTCTTTTAATTTCTTTCAATTTCTTTAAATTTCTTTCAACATCTTTTAATTTCTTTCAATTTCTTTCAAAATCTTCCAATATCTTTCAATTTCTATAAATTTCTTGCAATTTCCTTTAAATACTTTCAAATCCTTTCAATTTCCTTCAATTTCTTTTAATTTCTTCAATTTCTTTCAATTTCTTTCAATTTCTTTCAATTTCTTTCAATTTCTTTCAATTTCTTTCAATTTCTTTCAATTTCTTTCAATTTCATTCAATTTCTTTCAATTTCTTTTAATTTCTTTCAATTTCTTTTAATTTCTTTCAATTTCTTTAAATTTCTTTCAACATCTTTTAATTTCTTTCAATTTCTTTCAAAATCTTCCAATATCTTTCAATTTCTATAAATTTCTTGCAATTTCCATTAAATTCTTTCAATTTCCTTCAATTTCTTTTAATTTCTTCAATTTCTTTCAATTTATTTCAATTTATTTCAATTTCTGTCAATTTCTTTCAATTTCTTTCAATTTCTTTCAATTTCTTTCAATTTCTTTCAATTTCTGTCAATTTCTTTAAATTTCTTTCAATTTCTTTTAATTTCTTTTAATTTCTTTCAATTTCTTTCAATTTCTCTCAATTTATTTCAATTTCTATAAATTTCTTGCAATTTTCTTTAAATACTTTCAAATCCTTTCAATTTCCTTCAATTTCTTTTAATTTCTTCAATTTCTTTCAATTTCTTTCAATTTCTTTCAATTTCTTTCAATTTCTTTCAATTTCTTTCAATTTCTTTCAATTTCTTTCAATTTCTTTCAATTTCTTTTAATTTCTTTAAATGTCTTTTAATTTCTTTCAATTTATTTATATTTCTTTCAATTTCCTTCAACATCTTTTAATTTCTTTCAATATCTTTCAAAATCTTCCAATATCTTTCAATTTCTATAAATTTCTTGCAATTTCCTTTAAATTCTTTCAAATTCTTTCAATTTCCTTCAACTTCTTTCAACTTCATTCAATTTCTTTCAATTTTTTCCATTTCTTTCAATTTATTTCAATTCCTTTGAACTTATTTCAACTTATTTCAATTTTTTTGAACTTCTTTCAACTTATTTCAATATCTTTCAATCACTTTCAATTTATTTGAATTTATTTGGATTTTCTTTTAATTATTTTATAAAAAAAAATACATTAATTTTGAATTCAACGTATTCAAAAATGTCTCCCAATGTACAACATCAACTTCTGTGACTGCTTCTACTATTCCTTCAACTTGCGGCTCCTGCAGCCTTCGTCCTGTTGCCACATTAATAATATATAGAAGAAGTAGATGTAGAAAAAAACTGCAACGTAATCTTTGTTGGCATAGTTTCGCAGGATATTTAGGATGCCAGCGCTGGCAGGCTATGTGTAGTATGTGCTTAGGAAAAATTGAATGCGTCATCAATTTGGTTTAAGTAGGTTTGATAAAGAAAATACCACCACAACAAACTAAGCAATAGCAACAGCAACTAGAAGATGCTGCAACTACAACAAACTAAAAATGGAAAGTGGCAGCAGCAGGATATGTAGAATATTTTTAGGAAATAGGACATCATGTTATTTTGCGGTTTTATTTGGGATTCGAAGTTTAACTGTGTATGTGCTGCGGCAAAGTACTGACAACAAGTTGTTGTTGTTACTACTGCTGTTGTTGTGATTGTTGTTGTCGTCCTTGTTGCCGATACATTGTATTCATGTCGCACAGCAACGTCGAACAAATGTGGTTTTTGTGGATTTTCGATCTCATTTTGCGTTGGTTTTGAATGTGTTCCCTCCCCTAGGATTCAAATTTCCCTTCGTCCTTCTTCTAGCCTACTGTTGATCCTGCAGCTTTTCGAGGCATGCTCTTTGTTGTTGAATTATGTGAATTTTTTTTTTTTTGCCTCTTTGAGGTTATGAAAAGGATATATATGCTTAAATGAAGCTCATGTAGTGCAGCCAGTTTGGGTTAAGTGTGTGTGTTTGGCATACAGTACAACGTAATGTGTGTCAGTGTGTTTTTTTAACATATTTGTGTGTGTGTGTGTTTGATTGTATTTCACTCTCGCTGACGCACAGTTTGCAATAATGATTAAATAATTCACAAAATTAAAATTTGAAAAAATTGGAAATAATTTTAAAATCATTTAAAGTAAATTTGAGAATAGTTTGAGAAACACTTGATAATAATTTGAGAATGGCTTGAGAATAATTTGGGAATATTGGAGAAACTTGAAAGTAATGAGATAAGTAGGAGAAAATTTTGACACAAGTTTTTGAAACATTTGAGATAAGTTTGAACATAATTTGTGCGTTAATTGTGAATAATTTAGAAATCATTTTTGAAAATTTTGAGAATATTTAGAGCGTATTTAGAGCGTAATATGAGAATAATTTGAGTATAAAAAAACTATAATTAAAGACTATTTTAAGAATAATTTGAGAATATTTTAGATATATTTTAAGAATAATTTAAATATAACTTGAGATTATTTTGAAAATATTTTGAGAATATTCATTGAATAATTGGAGAAAAATTTGAGTAGTTTGAGAATAATTTATTTATAATGCGAGAGTACTTTGAGTATATTTAGAGAATATTTTGAAAAATTAATTTTGAAAACAATTAAAGAATTTTTCAGATTATTTTGAGAATGATTTGATTAAAATATCAGAATTATTTATGAGAATTTTTTTGTTTTTATGCTTTGTGTCCATTGTGCCAGTTCGTTATATACAAGTGGCAATGTTTGTGGTTTTATTTTATGGAAATTAAATTATATTGATTATGCTTGCAGTCATTTATAGTCCTGTCGTTTACACAAAAAAATATATTTTTGGTTTGGCGCTGATTTGGCGGCCGATAAGTGAAATACGAAAAATCGCAGCAGGAAATGTGCGAAAATTTAATTTTGAAGAAATTATTTAATTCTGTATGATTTTAAAGCGTTGATAGTAGCAAATTATATAAAATAAAACAAAATTAAATAAAATTGAATCGTATCGAATGAAATGAAATAAAATAAAGGCAAATACAAAATAAAGAAATAAAGAAATAAAGAAATAAAGAAATAAAGAAATAAAGAAATAAAGAAATAAAGAAATAAAGAAATAAAGAAATAAAGAAATAAAGAAATAAAGAAATAAAGAAATAAAGAAATAAAGAAATAAAGAAATAAAGAAATAAAGAAATAAAGAAATAAAGAAATAAAGAAATAAAGAAATAAAGAAATAAAGAAATAAAGAAATAAAGAAATAAAGAAATAAAGAAATAAAGAAATAAAGAAATAAAGAAATAAAGAAATAAAGAAATAAAGAAATAAAGAAATAAAGAAATAAAGAAATAAAGAAATAAAGAAATAAAGAAATAAAGAAATAAAGAAATAAAGAAATAAAGAAATAAAGAAATAAAGAAATAAAGAAATAAAGAAATAAAGAAATAAAGAAATAAAGAAATAAAGAAATAAAGAAATAAAGAAATAAAGAAATAAAGAAATAAAGAAATAAAGAAATAAAGAAATAAAGAAATAAAGAAATAAAGAAATAAAGAAATAAAGAAATAAAGAAATAAAGAAATAAAGAAATAAAGAAATAAAGAAATAAAGAAATAAAGAAATAAAGAAATAAAGAAATAAAGAAATAAAGAAATAAAGAAATAAAGAAATAAAGAAATAAAGATATAAAGATATAAAGAAATAAAGAAATAAAGAAATAAAGAAATAAAGAAATAAAGAAATAAAGAAATAAAGAAATAAAGAAATAAAGAAATAAAGAAATAAAGAAATAAAGAAATAAAGAAATAAAGAAATAAAGAAATAAAGAAATAAAGAAATAAAGAAATAAAGAAATAAAGAAATAAAGAAATAAAGAAATAAAGAAATAAAGAAATAAAGAAATAAAGAAATTAAGAAATAAAGAAATAAAGAAATAAAGAAATAAAGAAATAAAGAAATAAAGAAATAAAGAAATAAAGAAATAAAGAAATAAAGAAATAAAGAAATAAAGAAATAAAGAAATAAAGAAATAAAGAAATAAAGAAATAAAGAAATAAAGAAATAAAGAAATAAAGAAATAAAGAAATAAAGAAATAAAGAAATAAAGAAATAAAGAAATAAAGAAATAAAGAAATAAAGAAATAAAGAAATAAAGAAATAAAGAAATAAAGAAATAAAGAAATAAAGAAATAAAGAAATAAAGAAATAAAGAAATAAAGAAATAAAGAAATAAAGAAATAAAGAAATAAAGAAATAAAGAAATAAAGAAATAAAGAAATAAAGAAATAAAGAAATAAAGAAATAAAGAAATAAAGAAATAAAGAAATAAAGAAATAAAGAAATAAAGAAATAAAGAAATAAAGAAATAAAGAAATAAAGAAATAAAGAAATAAAGAAATAAAGAAATAAAGAAATAAAGAAATAAAGAAATAAAGAAATAAAGAAATAAAGAAATAAAGAAATAAAGAAATAAAGAAATAAAGAAATAAAGAAATAAAGAAATAAAGAAATAAAGAAATAAAGAAACAAGCCAATCAAGAAAAGCCGTAACATGGATTATTAAATATTTTTGTAATAAATCCAGCTTATCTGAGACATTTGAATTTAGCTGTAAGTGGTCGAAAAGCGCTCGTGTTGTAAATAGTCCTTGCGATTATCCCTCCAACCACGGACCACTTTACGACTCACAGCAGCCAGTTTACCGCAATATTGCGGTTGCAAAAACTCAACTTTTAATTGGAAGAATTTTCATTTTTTATTTTTAAACTATTTGGTGATTTTTATTTTATTCCAACATTTTGCAGCGGTTTAAAATTGAAAACTAGCAAAAACAAAAAAAAAGCGAATTAAATAATAGTAAAACCAACAAGGACAATGAAGTCACAAGAAGGACAGCACAATTTTAACAAGAAAAACGACAACAGCAACAATAACACTGTAATACAGAAAAGCTGCTTTTGGTCACACTCACCCTCGTGCACCCTTCAACCTGTGAAACCTTTTAAAGGATCTGCTGCAGGACATATGCAATCGCAGGACGACGGCGATGAGTTGAGAGATAACGTAAATGATACTCAATGCTGTTGCAGATTTTTGCTGCAAACTATGCTCGCAGTCGCACTCCGGCGCTGGTTGTCAAGGACATTTTCAACCCACAAAACCTTGTGCCGAACGCCAATAAATGAAACATTTAGATAAAAATTAAATTTTTGCTACGTTGTAAAAAGCGGTGTGCTCTGGTCTGTGCGCCCAAAAGTATGCTACGTTATTTACGTAAATTGTGCTCGTAAATGTTAAATACCGTTGGGAACAATTGTCGAGCAGAAGGACGACAGCACAAGGTAAATCTGGGGGTGTGGGGCGTGTTTTACGGTCTTAGCTGAGGGACATATTTTTAAATAATCTGGAATGAAATTTTGTTTATTTGGGGATTTTTATTTTTTTATCATATTTTAGAAAAAGATTTTATTTGATACTTTTTTCTACAAGAAATAAATGCAGATGAAGAGAAAGAATAAGTAAAATAAGAAAATTGAGTGAAATTTAAAATTAAGTAACACAATTCAAATGATTTAAATTAAATGAAATTGATTGAAATTGTATGAAATTGAATGAAATTGAATGAAATTGCATGAAATTGAATGAATTGAATGAAATTGAATGAAAGTGAATGACATTCCATGAAATTGGATGAAATTAAATGAAATTGAATGAAATTGAATGAAATTGAATGAAATTGAATGAAATTGAATGAAATTGAATGAAGTTGAATGAAGTTGAATGACATTGAATGAAATTGAATGAAATTAAATGAAATTGAATGAAATTGAATGAAATTGAATGAAATTGAATGAAATTGAATGAAATTGAATGAAATTGAATGAAATTGCATGAAATTGAATGAATTGAATGAAATTGAATGAAAGTGAATGACATTCCATGAAATTGGATGAAATTAAATGAAATTGAATGAAATTGAATGAAATTGATTGAAATTGAATGAAATTGAATGAAATTGAATGAAATTGAATGAAATTGAATGAAATTGAATGAAATTGAATGAAATTGAATGAAGTTGAATGAAGTTGAATGAAATTGAATGCCATTGAATGAAATTGAATGAAATTAAATGAAATTGAATGAGATTGAATGAAATTGCATGAAATTGAATGAATTGAATGAAATTGAATGAAATTGAATGAAATTGAATGAAATTGAATGAAATTGAATGAAATTGAATGAATTGAATGAAATTGAATGAAATTGAATGAAATTGAATGAAATTGAATGAAATTGAATGAAATTGAATGAAATTAAATGAAATTGAATGAAATTGAATAAAATTGAATGAAATTGAATTAAATTGAATGTAATTTAATGAAATTAAATTAAATTAAATTAAATTAAATTAAATTAAATTAAATTAAATTAAATTAAATTAAATTAAATTAAATTAAATTAAATTAAATTAAATTAAATTAAATTAAATTAAATTGAATTAAATTTGTGAATGAAATTAAATTGAATTAAATTTGTGAATGAAATTAAATTGAATTAAATTGAATTAAATTGAATTAAATTGAATGAAATTGAATGAAATTGAATGAAATTGAATGAAATTGAATGAAATTGAATGAAATTGAATGAAATTGAATGAAATTGAATGAAATTGAATGAAATTGAATGAAATTGAATGAAATTGAATGAAATTGAATGAAATTGAATGAAATTGAATGAAATTGAATGAAATTGAATGAAATTGAATGAAATTGAATGAAATTGAATGAAATTGAATGAAATTGAATGAAATTGAATGAAATTGAATGAAATTGAATGAAATTGAATGAAATTGAATGAAATTGAATGAAATTGAATGAAATTGAATGAAATTGAATGAAATTGAATGAAATTGAATGAAATTGAATGAAATTGAATGAAATTGAATGAAATTGAATGAAATTGTATGAAATGAAAAATTGAATGAATTGAATGAAATTGAATGAAATTAAATGAAATTAAATGAATTTAAAAAAAAATGAATGAAATTTAATGAAATTGAATGAAATTGAATGAAATTGAATGAAATTCAATGAAATTCAATGAAATTGTTTGAATTTGAATAAAATTGAATAAAATTAAAAGGAATTGAATGAAATTTTATGAAATTATTTGAAATTATTTGAAATTAATTGAAATAAAACGAAATTGTTTGAAATTTAATAAAATTGAACTAATTTAAAAACTATTAACGTAAGCAAATTTATTTGCAGTAGCTCTCATGTACTTTAGCCATGTCCTTTTTTTATGAAACACCATGTGCACAACATTTTTATAAATACCATAAATTTTGCAGTATTTTGATTTATAGCTAAATTTGTTTTTACTTGTTGGCTTTTCTATTTTATTTTTTATTTTTAATTTCACAAAATTTTCAACAGTTTTGTTTAATATGCATGAATAAATTCAATTAGAGTTTGCATTTGAAACACTCGTAATTTTTCAGTAGACGGGGGGGCTGCGACGAAATGCCGCCAAATATATTTTCACGAACGTTAGAAAATTTACGAGATTACAAAATGAACAAAAAAAATATAGATTTATTATTTAATATTTTTGCTGCAAATTGTGCCGGATATTTTTATGCGTGCTTGTAGTTGTCAGCTTCCGCTTGACTCTTATTTAATATTTTACTTTTTTTTTTTTTTTTGTGTGCGAGTTGATGTGTTTGTTGTTGTTAAATATTGTAAAAAAAAATATTACTGTCAACAATTTTGTAGTATACAAATTTATTTATTCAAATATTTGACACTATTTTGATTTATTTTTAAAACAAATGTTTTAATAATTTTATTATTTTGATTTTTTAAGGTATTTATGGTTTTTGAAAGGTAGTTATTAAACAGATCTTTAAACATATTTAAACATATATTTTTACACATACTTTTATTAACTTTTAATATATAAATATTTATAATTTTTATATTTAAAGATTTGTATGCCAATCTATTTTATTTAAGTTCTTTAAATTTTATTTAATTTTATTCCATTTAATTCAATTTAATTTATTTTAATTCAATTTCCATTATTTTAATTACATTTCTTACAATTTCATTCAATATCATTCAATTTCTATTAATTTAATTCAATTTAATTCACTCTAATTCAATTTCATTCTATTTCGTTCAATTTAATTTAATTTCAATTTATTTCAATTAATTTCATTCAATTTCATTCAATTTTATTCTATTTCATTCAATCGTATTCAATTTCATTCAATTTCAATTAATTTAATTCAGTTTGATTCAATTTCAATCAATTTCATTCAATTTCATTCAATCTAATTCAATTTCATTCTTTTTCATTCAATTATATTCAAGTTCATTCAAGTTCATTCAATTTCATTCAATTTCATTCAATTTCATTCAATTTCATTCAATTTCATTCAATTTCATTCAATTTCATTCAATTTCATTCAATTTCATTCAATTTCATTCAATTTCGATCATATTAATTTAATTTCAATTAATTTCAATTAATGTCATGCAATTTCATTCAATTTCATTTAATTTCATTCAATTTCATTCAATTTCATTCAATTTCATTCAATTTCATTCAATTGCATTCAATTTCATTCAATTTCATTCAATTTCATTCAATTTCATTCAATTTCATTCAATTTCATTCAATTTCATTCAATTTCATTCAATTTCATTCAATTTCATTTAATTTCATTCAATTTCATTGCATTTCATTCAATTTCATTCAATTTCTATTAATTTCAATTAATTTCATTCAATTTCATTCACTTTAATTCCTTTTCATTCATTTTCATTCAATTTCATTCATTTTCATTCAATTTCATTCAATTTCATTCAATTTCAATTAATTTCATTCAATTTCATTCAATTTCATTAAATTTCTTTCAATTTCATTCAATTTCATTCAATTTCATTCAATTTCATTCAATTTCATTCAATTTCATTCAATTTTATTCAATTTCATTCAATTTCAATTAATTTCATCAATTTTATTCAATTTCATTCAATTTCATTCAATTTCATTCAATTTCATTCAATTTCATTCAATTTCATTCAATTTCATTCAATTTCATTCAATTTCATTCAATTTCATTCAATTTCAATTAATTTCATCAATTTCATTCAATTTCATTCAATTTCATTCAATTTCATTCAATTTCATTCAATTTCATTCAATTTCATTCAATTTCATTCAATTTCATTCAATTTCATTCATTTTCATTCAATTTCATTCATTTTCATTCAATTTCATTCAATTTCATTCAATTTCAATTAATTTCATTCAATTTCATTCAATTTCATTAAATTTCTTTCAATTTCATTCAATTTCATTCAATTTCATTCAATTTCATTCAATTTCATTCAATTTCATTCAATTTTATTCAATTTCATTCAATTTCAATTAATTTCATCAATTTTATTCAATTTCATTCAATTTCATTCAATTTCATTCAATTTCATTCAATTTCATTCAATTTCATTCAATTTCATTCACTTTAATTCCTTTTCATTCATTTTCATTCAATTTCATTCATTTTCATTCAATTTCATTCAATTTCATTCAATTTCATTCAATTTCATTCAATTTCATTCAATTTCATTCAATTTCATTCAATTTTATTCAATTTCATTCAATTTCAATTAATTTCATCAATTTTATTCAATTTCATTCAATTTCATTCAATTTCATTCAATTTCATTCAATTTCATTCAATTTCATTCAATTTCATTCAATTTCATTCAATTTCATTCAATTTCATTCAATTTCATTCAATTTCATTCAATTTCATTCAATTTCATTCAATTTCATTCAATTTAATTCAATTTAATTCAATTTAATTCAATTTAATTCAATTTAATTTCATTCACAAATTTAATTCAATTTAATTTAATTTAATTTAATTTCATTCAATTACATTCAATTTAATTCAATTTCATTCAATTTTATTCAATTTCATTCAATTTCATTCAATTTCATTCAATTTCATTCAATTTCATTCAATTTCATTCAATTTCATTCAATTTCATTCAATTTCATTCAATTTCATTCAATTTCATTCAATTTCATTCAATTTCATTCAATTTCATTCAATTTCATTCAATTTCATTCAATTTCATTCAATTTCATTCAATTTTATTCAATTTCATTCAATTTCAATTAATTTCATCAATTTTATTCAATTTTCTTCAGTTTTATTTAATTCCATTCAAGTTCACTCAATTTCATTAATTTTCATATCATTCAATTTCTTTCAATTTCATTCAATTTTTTTCTCTTAATTTTCTTCAATTAAATTCAAATTCATTTAATTTCAATTTACTTAATCACATTCAATTTTATTAAATTTTTTTCCATTACTTTAATTTGCGTTCAATTTCAGTCAACATTGTTCAATTAAATGTAAGTTTATTTTAAACATTTTATTCTAAACAAATTTATAAGTATATTTTAATAATTTTATTCTTGTATTTTATATATATATTTAATATCTTTTTGTAATTCACGTTTTTTCCATTTTATTTAACTTTGTTATTTTGTATTCATTTTCTACATAAAATGCACAATAATAAATATTGCCTTAATTGCAATGATTGCTCTGCTATTTTTTTGTTATTTTATGTAATAAATTGCAATATTTATTGTTTGAATTTTTATTTTATCTATTATTTTTTTGTTAGTTGGTCAACATGTCGTCGGCGTATTAACAAATGTTGCGCGAGGACATAGTGGACAAATAGAGAATTAAAGCCATTCGATAAAACAAATCATTAAATATATGTGCACTATGCAAATAATAATTTATGTGTTGCAATTATTTGATTTATGCTAAAAAAAAAGTACAAAAAATAAATAAGCCAAAAAATTACACATATGTCAAAAGTACAACTTTTGTTTTAACAACTTTGTTACACTAGTTATGCACCGCATTAATTAAGTGTTGTAAAAATGACAATTTATATATAAAAAAGTATTTCAAATTTTAAATAAATAAAATCAAATAAATTAAAAAAGAAATACGCATACAGTACACTTGACGTATGCGTATTTTTTTTTCAATTTCAAAATCGCTGAATAAGAAATATATTAGAAGAAGTGAAGTATAAAATAAAATAAAATAATAAAATAAAAGAATAAAATATATAATAAATGTTTATGATTTATATGATAAACTTCAGTATACTAATTTTTTAATTAATTTTAATAATAATCAATTATATTCTAAATGTTACTCATACGTCAAGGAAATACTGTTTGAGAATCATTTTGATTTGTGAGCATTTTAAATTTAAATAATTTTAATTAAAATAGTTAATGCAGTTCCAGGGAAATTGGCTATTGACATTAGTATCCTGAAATGGTAAAGTGCAATATTTTCTGTATCTAAAGCAAAAAAATAACTTCATTTTTAAACCTTGATAGAATTCTAAAAATAGTTAAATTATGATAAATCAAGAAAAAATACGATATCTCTGATTCCTCGAAAATAAAATTTTCGCCACCTATATTAAAAATTTTGTATTATAGCGCAATGTTTTCTAGTTTAAAAAATAGAAAATCAACAAAATTATGAGAAATAAAAAAAAAATGGTAGTTTTTGTTATTTTTAAAATATCTATATTTCGAGAATGAAATTATTTTCGCATTTAATATAATGTTTGTATTTTAGTAAAGCTTGTCTGTGTCTAATACTGAACAAATATTTTCATAAATGTCTTATTTTAGTTTGCATTTCAAAAACAAACAAAAAAAAATTAGATTTAAGTATAAAGAAATTGGATATATCTAAAAATAAATAAATGGTTGAAAACTGATGTTTTTTTCATCATAAAGTATTTGTCACTCATACATCATGTATATTTCGAATTCCAAATAATATTTAAATATTTATTTTCAAAACGTATCCTTAGATTTCTTTATTTTTACAATATTTTCTTTAAAAATGTGCACGCTAATTTTCTAATATTACAAACTGTGTATCATCCTGCGTTTTCAATTTTTCGCCATTTTTTAAATGCATTTTTTAATAAAATTTTGATCGACAAAATTTACATTTTTCGCGTTCTTCTATAGAGTTTTCTTAAACCAGTAAACCAATTCCAAACTATTGTAAGAAATATTTATTGAATATTTAATTATTTTTCATTCGCTAGAACATTTGAGTTTATGGGCTTTATTAAACGCGAGATATTTACAAATATATGTGACCACCTTTTTGAAAGCTCAGTACTAAAGTTATTGCCCGAAATCTCGTAATCCTATCCGTAGAAAATTTTTTAATTCATATATTCAAATTCTGCGAGTCATTTCCAATAATACAAAAATAATGGAATTTACTGCGCAAACTTTTTTTCTCATTTCATTGTGTAGTGCTATAGATGAAATAAGATACATTTTAAATTAATTTTAATATGAAAATGTGACAGAAAAACCGATCCAAAAAAACACACATTTTTAGAACAATGAATTTTCTTAAATTAAATACTATTGAAGTTATAATATAGAGACTATTAATGTTAGTCAACATAGAATTAATATTATAGTGACATACTAATGATATTATAGTTTTCATAGTATTATTTATATAGTATACTTACTTTTTATATTTAAAATTTTATATTTTAAATGCCATTGATTTTATAGTATTGATAGTATTGATGTTATAATATTCAGACAATTAATATTATAGTCTACCGAGAATTCATATTATAGTGAAGTACCATAGATATAGTACTTTTCATACTATTATTTTTTATAGTATACATAATTTTTTTATAATAGTTTAAATGCCATTGATTTTATAGTTCACGCTCTATTGAACTTATAGTATACATATTAAAGATGTTAAAGTTTACAAACTATTGATGTTATAATATCAATACTCTTGATGTCATAATACACCAATGATTTTGAGGAGTTGTACAAAGTACTTTATATTTGTTTTGACAAATTTTTTTAATTTGTTTAAATAGAAAAAAAAGAAGCTGAAAATTAAAAGATTATAAATTTATTAATTAAATAACAATGTTCACCGTATGCAGTCCAAAATTTAAGTGAACGAGAAATGCATACATTTTCTGCGACATGCTAATATTTTATATACATAAGGTCTTGCTTACTAACTAGTAGCATACTAACATATAGCATACTAACATATAGCAATGCATTCTCTCAGAGAACTAATTATAAGAGTCAAAACCGGTTTAGACCAAAATTTAGTATTCTTATAATCTGTACTAAATAGAGAGCATTGGTATACATACAAAATACTAATGCTTAGCGCTACTTAAAGCGACGCACAAAATTTAATACTAATTTATGCATATGCATAATTAATGTTATAGCAAATAACTTGATGATTTTAATATAATTATAATAACTTATTCGAACAGGAGTAAATTACTTTTTTTTTATAAATGTTCAATAATAGAAAATATTCCATATTTTTCAATAAATAAAAATTTAAATAAATAATAATTTTCTTTTTGTTTTAAACATCTTTTTCATAAACAAAACAGCAAATAGTTTTACTATTTATTATTATAACCACAAATTCACATATTGCACAGTAGTAGTCATCTCCTAAATATTACCATATGCCTCACACACACACACAACACAGCAGGTAAAATCAATCATTTAATAGCAATATGCAATAAGTTGATTGAATTTTCCATCAACCTGCATAAATCAAGATAAGTTTCTTATACACTTCGTAAATGGTATTGAACATTGTTAAAGTCAAACACGTGCATTCAAGTTGAAATTTAATTTACACCACATCAAACCAATTTTTGCATAGCATAAAATAGAAACCACATACATATATTGGTATTTCTCATAGATTCAATTGTTATCAAGTAAATCCCATCAATAATATGACAATAATCAAATAAGTTCATGTTCATGTTTGCCACAGTAGTAAGTCGTTGGCTAATGTTTTTTTTTTTCAAATGGTAAAAAATCCCTGATTATTCTTGTGTGTGTATCGTATGCAGTCACAATAATCGACAAAGAAGATTTAGAGAATAACATGTTGACATCGAAAAATGTAGAAACCTCAATATGCGACTAGTAAAACATTTTACACATGTACTCAGGGATTCTTAAGTCAGTTATCAAATGCACGGTAAAAATAAAAACATTTTATTTAAAATGTTTTGATGTGGTTTTATTCCTATAATTTGAATTCTATGTATATTTTTGTTGTTTTAGTTTACATATTATTAATGTGCTGGTAGACTACTATATATGTCTTACTATTCAGACAATAAGTGTTACAGTCCACATACAATTAATATTATTGTTTACATATTATTGATGTTATAGTATGCAAACATTTGATTTTATAGTTTGCATACTATTGATATTATATACGGAAGATTTTATGATTAACACAATACTGATTCTTGCCATCTTGATACATCCATTGATGTTTTTATATACATAATATTGATGTTTTAATATTCTAACTAATAATGTCTACATACTATTGATGTTATAGTACATACTACTGATGGTATAGTACACATACAATTGATATTATAGTATACATACCTTGATGTTATAGTATACATAATATAATGTTATAGTATATATATACTATTTATATTATCGTATACCTAATATAGTTTAGTATATATTAATATGTCATTGTGTACATAGAATTAATGTTATAGCAAAATTCTAATGATATTATTGTTTACATACCTTTATTTTTATAGTAAACATACTGTTGATGTTATAATTTAAATGCCATTGATTTTATAGTTCACACTCTATTCATCTTGTAGTATACATATTAAAGATGTTAAAGTTTACAAACTAAAACATTCTATTGAAATTATAGTATACATACTATTAATGTAATATTATTCAAACTATTAATGTAATAATCTACATACTATGATATCATAGTGACATACTCTAAAATTATTACCATGTTACAGTATAAATACCATTGATGTTATAATATACATACTATTGAAGTTATAGTATACATACTATTGATAGTATAGTATAGATGCTATTGATGTTGTAGTATACACACTATTGATGTTATAGTATACATACTATTGATGTTATAGTATATATACTATTTATGTTATAGTATACATACTATTGATTTTTTACTTTATCCACTATTGCTGTTGAAAATCACAAACTATTGATGTTTTAGTAAAATATTATTGATAGTAATGTACCATTGATATTGCAGTTTAGTCACTATTGATTTATACTATTGATATTATATTTTTCTTACTATTATGTTATAGTTTATAAACTGTTAAATTACACAAATTATTGATGTTCAGTCTACATTCAATTGATGTTCTAGTTAAATGTTATTGATGTTATTGTTCATTTACTGTTATGTTATATTATGTTATGTTATTTTACATACTATTGCTTTTATAGTTCACAAACTATTGCTCTTATAACAAACATACTACATATTTAATAACATTAGTTACTAGTCTTGTAGTACTAATAAATATTAATATTAATTATTTCTAATAGTGTATTTTGATATAAGTATAAAAACACTAACTAATTGTGGTGTTTGCAATTATTTTAACATATTTTACATTCAATTAATTACAAATGAATATCCGATGCGATATTCGTATGCGATATTATTAATATTTGCATAATGTCAATCGTACGTTCTACTAATTAATAACGTAAATTTTATAAAAACCAAAAATGTCAAATACTATAATTTTAATAATAATAACATTATGTTGTTTTGGTAGGTAAAGAATATAAGCCTTTTCGGAAATGAATATTTAATTCTTTTTATATTGTTCATTTTAGAAAACATAAAACAAAAACACCAAAGTACAAAATATTCTGAATACAATTAATATAATTTGTATTCCATACACAGCTCACAATTGAACTTTCGTTTCTCAAGTGTACTTAAAACCACTGCAAGAAGTCGAGAGTCCATCGGCATGTGACCGTATTTTATTTTGCTTGCTTCTCTGTCTGCTTGACTAGGTAACAAAGTATATAGAACACAGAGACAAACGTTGGTTTATTTTATTTTTTTTCTTATAGAGGTCCTATATGTGCCTTTGTATATGCGTGAGTGCTGTGAGTCCTGTGCTGAGTGTTTGTCTATGGATTTACTGACTTTTCTGCACTCTACACATTTCTTTGGTTGGCTTGATGTCATTTTTTTATTTTTTTTTCTTCTTTATAGTGTATGTAAATAGAACAGATAGACAGACATACAACTTAATGCCATGGCGAAGAAATCTCAACGTGTGCAAATGTCCTTTGATGCCTTTCGAGTGCTCCGTGTATGTGTGTGTGTGTGTTCTGATTAGTTATTGTATGCAACATACGAGTAAATTGTAATTCTTCGAATCAGTATTTATGTCACAATGTCTGTCTATAACACTTGTAAGATGTGCTAGTATGTGATATGATTTGTGTTTGTATAGTTAGTCGTTAGACAATCAGTAGGCGAAGATGTTTAAGTGCAACACATGTTAGTTTATTTTATAAAAAAAAAATTATATTACGTATGGTATACGTGACGTATGAGTGCTATTAAATAAATTATATTTGATTAATCCGTTTGTAATTAAACTAAATTAAATGTTACTGAGTGGAATTGATTTGAATACAATTTAGGTTAATGTAATTGCATTAATTTGAATGAAATTAGATAAAACTTTATTAAATATAGTGAACTTTAATGATTTGCATGTAATGAACAGAAGTTGAAACAAATTTATTTGAAAATATGTTAAATTATTGTTAATAAGATTAATGTCATGTTTTCTCTTTTATTTAAATAAATAAATTGTGAATTATTGAATATGATTGAAAGTGATTGAATGTGATTGAAAATAATAGAATGTCATTGAAAGCGATTGCAAATTAATAGTTGAATATTATTAAAATACATTGAAATTGATTTAAATTGATGGATATTTATTGAAATTACTAAATATTTATGGTCTGAAGTTGATGTTTTTTGTTTTAAAATAATTCAAATTGATTCAAAATGATTGATTGAAATTGAAACAAATAGTTTCAGATTGATTAAAATTAATTAAAATGTGTCCAAATAGATTTAAATTGATAAAATTTTCACTCAAAATTGATGTAATAATTGATTGAAATTGGTTGAACTTTATTGAAATTGATAGAAATTGATTAGAAATGATTGGTATTGATTGAAATTAATTCAAATTGATTGGTCTTGATTGAAATTGATTAAAATTGCTTGGAATCGGTTAAAATTGATTGAAATTAATATAAATTGATTGAAATTGATTCAAATTTATTGAAATTGATTAGAATTGATTGAAATTGAATAAAATTGATTGGAGTTGATTAAAATTGTATGGAATTGATTGAAATTTTTTGAAATTGATTAAAATCATTTGGAATTGGTTGATATTGATTCAAAATGATAGAAATTGGTTGAAATTAATGGAAATTGATTGAAATTGATTGAAATTGGTTGGAATTCATAAGTATTGATTGGAATTAAAATTGATTGAAATAGATTAAAATTGATAGGAATTGCTTAAAATTGATTAGAATTGATTGAAATTAATTCGAATTGGTTGGAATTGATTGAAATTGAATAAAATTGATTTAAGTTCCTTGAAATTATTTTAAATTTATTGGAGATGATTGAATGAAATTAATTGAAATTGATATAAAATTGATTGAAAATGATAGAAAGTGATTGAATTTTATTGAAATTGATTGAAATTAATTGATATTAATTGAAATTGATTGATAATGATTGAAATTTATTGAAATTGATAAAAATTGATTGCAATTGATTGAAATTGGTTGAAATTGACTGAAATTGACTGACATTGATTGAAATTGACTGAAATTGAATGAAATTGAATGAAATTGAATGAAATTGAATGAAATTGATAGAAATTGATTGAAATTGATTGAAATGGATTAGAATAGATTGGAATTCATTAAAATTGATTATAATTGATTGTAATTGGTTGAAATTGATTTGAATTAGTTGGAATTGATAGGAATTGGTTGAAATTGGTTGAAATTGATTGAAATTGGTTGAAATTGACTGAAATTGACTGAAATTGATTGAAATTGATTGAAATTGACTGAAATTAAATGAAATTGAATGAAATTAAATGAAATTGAATGAAATTGATAGAAATTGATTGAAAATGATTGAAATTGATTGTAGTTAATTGAAATTGATTAAAATTTGATGGTTATCGATTAAATTTTGTTAATATTAAACTAATTCCAAGTAAATCTAAAAGTTTTTGTTAAATAATGTAATTTTAAATAAACGAAAATGATTAAGTTAATGAAATTAAATTAATAGAAACATAAGAAACTCATAAAACTGTACAACTTTAGTTGTATTAATTTGAAATTGTAGAAAAAGTAAAGAAATTAAGACAATTAATTATACTAAAATCAAGATGACATAAAATATTTCAGAATTTATAACAAATGAAATGATTTAATATTGCATTAAAACGAATTAAAATAAATACAAATCGATGCAAATTGATTGCGACTAATTGATGTGGTGGTGCCTTAATTGATTAAGAATGATTGAAAAATTGATTAACATTAATTGCAAATGTCGATGCCGATGCCATAGCAAATTGATTGCACATTGACGCATTTCATGCAAAACGTGTGAAACACCTGACGTATATGAGTGAAATGCGTAAATGCAACGTCATGTGTAAACGGCAGCACTTAACTTTTATGAAAACGATGTGAAAAATCGCATCAAACAAATAAAATAAAATTTAATTACAACTCAACTCGTTGCGTTGTGTTGCGTTGCATATTTAAACAAAAGCTTAACCATGCAGGCATTAATAATTATTGTCGTCGTCGTCGTTGCCGTTGTCGTCCTTGAGTCCTGGCGACTGTCGGCTGGCTGCTTGTATGGCGCTGCGCTGTCAGGCGACGGTGCATGTCGGCTCATTGCCCACCAGTCAGTCGCCGCATCATAAGCCGGTTGCGCCAAACCAACCGCCTTCAATGATTAATGCAATTTCACGCGCCACTTAACGCTGTTTGCTCGCCAAGGACTTATTACTTAATTGGATTTTTTTGCACCACGTTCAACCGCATTTCTTGTATTTTTTTCACGCTATTTATTTTTCGTCCTTGTAGTATTTTTCTTTTTTTTTTGCTTTGTTTAATATTTAACTTTGGATTGCGCTAAAGTCAGTGCAGGCGACGCTACTTTCGTCCTGCATTGGCATAAATTAAACGATGGTCGGACGGTCGTTGGGTCGTTTGGGTTGCCAGGATCAACGTGTGCAGCACTGAAAATTACATAAGTCTACGTAAGGATTTGCATGCTTGCGGATATTTAACTTAAGCAGCGGCAGCAGCAGCATATTTTGCACACATCATCAGTTGTGGTAGCTGCTGCTCGGTCGGCCGACAGGACGATGACCATCCTTGTGTCGCTGTTTGTTGGTAGAGCTCGTTAAGGCGGGTAGTGGCATGGACTAGAGTGGAGTGGTATATGGTACCTGGTTATGAGGTGCGACTGAAGGCAATTTGCTATAGCGCCCAGGTGCTGAGTGGCTTAATTAGTTAATTTAAGACTTTAAGTCAACCTAAGTGTGAGAATGCACAGTGGGCAGTGCAAGCTAAAAAGCTTTAAATTTAGACAAACATTTGAACTAAAAACATTTTAATGAAAATAATAAAATATATTTAAGAAATTCAAATAAATTGAATATGATTTGGAAGTGAAACAATTTTAAATTAATTGAAAATGATTGAAATGGATGGAAAATATTTAAATAGCAATAAAAAAATAGACATTGAAATTTTTTAATTTATTTAACTTGATTGAAATAGATTGAATATAGTTGAAATTCATTGAAATTCGTTGAAATTCATTGAAATTCGTTGAAATGAATAAAAATTATATAATACTTTAATTGAACAGGCCTAAAAGAGATATGAAAAGATTGAGAATGATTGAAAAGTAATGACAAATTATGAAATGTATTAATATTAATTAAAATTAAATGAAATTGATCGAAACTTAATGAAATTGAATGAAATTGAATAAAATTAAATGAAATTGAATGAAATTGAATTAGATTGAATGAAACTTAAAGAAATTGAATGAAATTGAATTATAATTGAATGAAATTAAATGAAATTCAATGAAATTGAATGAAATTAAATGAAATTGAATGAAATTGAATAAAATTGATTGAAATTGAATGAAATTAAATGAAATTGAATGAAATTGAATGAAATTGAATGAAATTGAATGAAATTGAATTAAATTGAATGAAATTGAATGAAATTGAATGAAATTGAATGAAATTGAATAAAATTGAATGAAATTGAATGAAATTGAATGAAATTAAATAACATTTAATGAAATTGAATAAAATTGAATGAAATTGAATGAAACTGGATAAAATTGAATGCAATTGAATGCAATTGAATAAAGTTGAATGAAATTGAATGAAATTGAATAAAATTGAATGAAATTGAATGAAATTGAATGAAATTGAATGAAATTGAATGAAATTGAATGAAATTAATTAAAATTTAATGAAAATGAATGAAATTGAATGAAATTGAATGAAATTGAATGAAATTGAATGAAATTGAATGAAATTGAATAAAATTGAATGAAATTGAATAAAATTGTATGAAATTGAATGAAATTGAATGAAATTGAATGAAATTGAATGAAATTGAATGAAATTGAATGAAATTGAATGAAATTGAATGAAATTGAATGAAATTGAATGAAATTGAATGTAATTGAATGAAATTTCATTCAATTTCATTCAATTTCATTCAATTTCATTCAATTTCATTCAATTTCATACAATTTTATTCAATTTCATTCAATTTCATTCAATTTCATTCAATTTCATTCAATTTCATTCATTTTCATTAAATTTTAATTAATTTCATTCAATTTCATTCAATTTGATTAAATGTGTTGGGAAATTATTGAAAAGTTTTGAAATTTATTGATTTTGTTTAAGATTTGTTAAAATTGATTGAAAATATATAAAATTGATTGAATTTATATAACATTTTAGGTAAAGACGAAGAAGTAAATGGAGTTTTTTTAATATTTTATAAATTTTATGATTACTTAAAACGAACGAAATAAATTATAATTCAAAAATCAATACTTCAAAACAACTTGCATGAAAACCAATTGATTCATATTGACTTCCATCATAAAATTGTTGAAGTATAATTTATAAATAAAATAAATTTTTATAGAATATTTTTAACAAAGAAAAAAGATGATTATAATTTTTCAAAAATGCAATCCTCCTTCATCAGTAGTATGCATGCGCTTTTCTGATTGCACACAAAAGTTAACAAACTCGACCTCAATATCGAATGTATAACAATTTTTAATAATTAAACAAAATTAACATTCATTGGCTGCAACACAAATGGTGGGCAATTTTTGTGGTGCCACTCAAACGTGTGATTGGCTCCACTTCAATGTGAAAATATTACACAGTGCAAAGAATAAAAAATCAAAAGTGAAAAATGAGAAAAGAAAAAACAACAACAAACTGTGCCTTCGGTTGAAAGTTGAAGCAATTTGCACAGTAATTGGGGATTAACCCAAATAAAATGAAAACATATATGTAGTATGTACCTACTATAAATGGGCACACTTCACAGCGCATTCAAATGAAATATGGGGCGACGACTAACAGGGTTGGTCGGAAATTTCTATAATATACGAGCAGAAATATGTAGAAAATAATAAAATTCAATGTAGACAATATATATAAAATGTATATAAAATGCAAGAAATTCTTTTTTTTTTGCAAACTCAAAAAATTAAATTATTTTAACCAAAATTTTGATAATTTTTATTTTTTTCTAAAATAGGTTTTTATCAGAGCTATCTATATATAAAAAACTCGTGGTCCGTCTGTCAGTCTGCCAGTCTGTCGGTCTGTCTGTTTGTCTGTCTGTCTGTTTGTTCCAGCATCACGTCTAAACCGCTGAACCGATTTAACTGAAGTTTTGCCACAGGATACTAAGGAGTCCGGAGGGTGTCATAGGCTATATATGGTCGGGATTGGACAAAGGGGCGTGGTACCTTCCATACAACCTAAATTTTCAAAACGACATAACTCAGCACATACATAATCTAAAAAGATGAAACAAAAAACTAAAATTCACCACACTAAAACTCACCACACTAAAACTCACCATACTAAAACTCACCACACTAAAACTCACCACAATAAAACTCACCACACTAAATCTCAACACAATAAAACTCACCACACTAAAACTCACCACACTAAAAATTCACCACACTAAAACTCACCACACTAAAACTCAGCATACTAAAAACTCACCACACCGAAACTCACCACACTCAAACTCACCACATTAAAACTCACCGCACTAAAACTCACCACAATAAAACTCACCGCACTAAAACTCTCCACAATAAAACTCACTACACTAAAACTCACTACACTAAAAATTCACCACACTAAAACTCACCACACTAAAACTCACCACACCAAAACTCACCACACTAAAAAACACCACACTAAAACTCACCACTCTAAAAATTCAACACACTAAAACCCACCACATTAAAACTAACTGCACTAAAACTTCTACTGGGAAAAACTCAACGGGGAAGAATTCTACCGGGAAGAGTTCTACCGGGAAGAATTCTACGGTAAAGCGTTCTATGGGGAAGAATTTAACGGCGAAGATTTCTACTGGGAAGAATTCTACGGCGAAATATTCTACTGTCTGAATTGTCTATGAGAAAAGTTGTTTTGGCGGAGAATTATTATTTAGTTACTACATTTATAAAACCAATAAAAACTTCCACAGCGAATCACGGGCCCCTGATATAAAAAATAATAATAATAATTTTTTTTATATTAATAAAATCGCTTTATATCTATGAATTCACAAAATCTTGGCACGAGTCGTGCACGGGTCCAGCTATTTTTTTTATAAATTCAACTAATCTGACATCATCGATATATCAACGATATTTAAATTACCGTGACTGAAATGTAGAAATGTAATTTTTCGGTTCCCTAACTTTTAAACCGGACATTAAACTGTTACAAATTAGTATGAAAAATTTAAAACTACTTTTTCTTTTGATCCGCTTAGACTTTCTGAAACTAGTACCTCTAAAACTGAGAAGAAGCTTTTAAAACCCAAAAAAAGTGAACCTGTGATGTTGCGCAAAGAGCCTAAAGGACATTTTTGAACTTTTAACGACTATTTTCAATAAAATTATTATTACTCTAAGTGTAAAAAGATATCACTAAATTTTCTTTCTTTATTTAATTGAAAATCTTTTACTGAAATTATGATTTTTCAAATAATAAATTTTTAGTTAACCGTTACAATTTCTTGGCTTGCCAAACACGTAAAATGTAGACTTTTTTTTACTATAGTAATTTTAATGATCGATCTTTTTCTAATTTTATTCTAACGAGTTTGGGATAATATTTTTGTATTATTGCACATACAATTATCTTTAAAATGACATGTCACACTTATATTTTTAGATATCGTTTTATTAGTAAATAGTAAAATTCTGCACTCTTGCCTAAAACACTCTCAACCCAAAAGTTGATGCACACCCCAAATTATTCAAGAAAATGTTTCGTATATCCCTCCCGAGTATTTTAAAATCTAAATAAATAAAAAATCGTTGTCACATTTTAGTAAATATCACGGTTTAATTATTTTTGGGGTTTTTTGATTTTTTTTTAATAAAAATTTGAATGTAATTTTTTTTTTTTTAATAAAAAAATTGATTTCTCGAAAAAAAAATTTGGATTAAAAAAATATCATCAATTAAAAACACTTTTTGATAATTCACTGATGATTGATATCACAGTGCAGCAAAAGCCTACTTTTTTTTGTGCCAGAGATTTGACAATTTTTTTATAGCCCTTGAGAAACATGAAGAAATTTCACCTATGAAACTTATGCCCTATCACGTCAGGTTTACGAGATATATGACCATAAATGTCCTAAAGTGACCGCAATATTACCGTTGCTTTACTGAGAAAACTGTAGTATTTATAAATTTGTTGTCTGAGAACCAAATGTAGACACTAGACAAGGCTTCATATGTGTAGTACATATTAAATTTCTATCTCGTCCTTTTAATACCAATATTAATGATCAATCTACATAATCGACTAATTTCATATTAAAGAGTTGCAAATGTATCATGTTGTCTATGGAAAAAATATTCAGCATAAAAAAACATAAAAAATGTCTAAATATGTCAAAGCCGTACGAGCTGTAGTTTCTCTAATACTGTGCACTGCAAAGTATTTTTTTATTTTATATGAAACTGAAAAATACTAAAGTTTTTCGTAGCTGAAAATCGAATGATCCTTTATCGGTGCCAAGAATTTGGCTTTATTTTTAATATGCTGAATGTGAGCAATTTTATCATACTATAAAATTATAGAACTATCACGTCAGGATTTCGAGGTATTGACCCCAAATAACTGGTAAATCCTTAATTTCCATAGTAGCATTTCTTGAAAACGGTATTATATATGGATTTCTTGACTGAAAACCAAATGTAGGCATACACCTAAAGATCTTTTCTGTAGTACATTTTAATTTATTATCTCGTCTTTAAACCATCAATATTAAGGATTTTCAAAAAATCTCTGCGGTTAATTGGCCAAATTAATATGAAGAATTAATAAATGTATCAATATGTCTTTGGGAAAAATATTAAGTACATCAAAACAGTAGAATTTGTCATAGAAGTCAAAGCCATGCGAGTTACGGTTTATATTTTATTAAGCACTGAATGTATATTTTTCAAATTTTCATAAGTACAAAAACTAAAACAATTTGTTGTAAGTGTCGGCGTGAAATGAAAAAAAAATACTGTACTACAAATTAATAAAAATATTTTTAAAATAAATACACTTCTATTTAATTTATGTTCAAACTATATCTTTAGTTTTTACTACATTGATGTTTTTGAAAAACATTTTTGTATGGAAAATAACTATATAATTTTACTACATTACGGCACATTTTAAATACATTTGCAATATAAAAAAACTACATTCTGTCTTCATTTTTCAATTTCATTACATATTTATTTTACATCAAGCAAAAGTTACTCATTTAATTTTACTACATTTTGCATTTAATTAAAATTCGAATATATTCTCTCAAAAAACATTTTTATTTAACTTCAAAATTATTATTTAACTTCAAGATAATTATTAAAATATTACTACATATGCAATAATTTTTACTACATACTGTATTTATATTAAATATAACCCTTCTATTACCTTTGGGTCATTTCGAGACCCAAAACGACATTATGATTATTTTTGAGTGATTTAAAATTAATAAATATTTTAATGCATTCTTTTCACTGAATGAACTTAATTATATTTTCAAAAATTAACATCAGTTAAGCTACAGATATAATATGGACGCGTCACCAATTACTGTATACACATAATACCTTTGGGTCACTTTAAGACCCAAAGAAATCATTCAGAAATCATTCAGAAATGTAAATTTAAAATTTGAAAAATAAACCAAAGTAGACAAAAAAATCATGGTAAATTTTAAAAATAACATGATAAATGTTTACATAATTTTATAAATATCGCAGGAGGCTTTAGAAAACAATGTTCAAAACTGAATCAATTATCTAACGAAAAGTTTTCAAAGTTCAGAAATACTGATCATTATATTTTACGTGTAGACAGAGATGCAGTCATAGTTTTGATTTGTTGTGAAAAAGGCGAATAATAATGGCTGATGCAAATATAAATTTGAGACAAGTTAGAGTAAGTAGTAATGATTCTTTGTAAAATGTAAAATATATACCAGCATATAAAATAGTCACGCGTAAGAAATTAACACGATATCCTTGAAATTTTGGACGATTTTGAAGAAGATAATTTCGATGATGCAAGTGTTGATGGTGATTTTGATTATGAGCCAGAGGTACAAATTCGTATAAGCGACTCTGAAGATGATGGTGAATGGAATGCAGATTTGTATGAAGATTTAATAGTAGATAACAATGATGTTCTTGAAAATCAATATCGCAGTAAACACAATAAAATTGTATGGTCAACAATTCCCACATCGAGTTCTCTATCAAGATCAACTGCTGAAAATATTATTCAAGGTCGTATGGGAATTACTTCATTTGCTGTTCAACGGATTTCAGTTTTAGTTGATTCATTCAATTTGTGCCTTACCGAGCAAATGAAGAAAAATATAATAGCGTTCAGTAATATGGAGGGAAGAAGATTAAGTCCAGATAACTTTACAGATATTGATGATATAGAATTTGATGCATTCCTGGGTATTTTGATATTGATAGGTAAGAACAACCACAACATATGAAAAAATAAGTATAAGTACAAAAGTGCGGTTTTAAGGTGTTTATCGGTCTTATGGTGAAAGTATTAGAAATCTTTAGAACGAATTTCATAGTCGTCCAATATTTCGAGCAGTGATGTCTCTAAAACGATTCATTGAAATATCACGTGTGCTAGCATTCGATAACCGAGCGTGTCGTCGATCTCAGATTCGTGGTGATAAACTTGCACCTATCCGAGATTTCTATGAAAAATGGGTTGATAACTTAAAATTTGTATATTCCCCAAAGGAGAATATAACAGTGGATGAACAACTGATTCCATATCGAAGAAGGTTTCCTTTCAAGGTATATATGCCAAGTAAGCCTGGAAAGTATGACATGAAAGCTTGCATTGCAGATGCTGCGACTGCATTTTGTTTGAACTTCCAAATATTTGGTAGATAACTTACATCTTCTTCCATACGAAGATCGTCTGAAACTACTAAATTTAAAGCCCTTGGAGAACGTAGAAAGATTTCCGATAAAAATTACATTCATCAATTAATAATAGGTAGATTAGATTCTCCAGAGCTTCCTAACAAAGCATACAATCGTTGATGTAGTAAAAATAAGAATACCCTTTATTATCTACCATATAGTAGAACTAATTATCAATCTGCATCACTTTCAATAGAATGTTTAATTTAGGTAACAACTGACCATAAGACTTAGCCGGCCTCAGCAGTCCAGAGGTAGCGCGCTGGACTTGCATTCTGAAGGTCTCGGGTTCGAATCCCGGCTTGGGCATGGGCGCTCGTGGAGATATTAACCACAAAATTGTAGGGAATAGATTTCACAGTACAATGGATATAGTCTGTCAGAGTGCTGTGGATCTTAGTAGATATTCCAAAAAAAAAAAAATATATAAGACTTATTAGCTAAAACTCGGTTATTTATGCTTTTGTTAAATCATTTTTAGGTAATTTTTAAAGTCATTTTTTGTCGTTTTTAGGGTCATTTTAATTGTCATTTTTTACGTATTTTCAGTTTACCAAAATCCAAGCCCTGATGATGACAAAAAAAATATATATTTTTTTTATTTTCCATTGTCTACATAGTCGACATTGTCAATTGCATATATCCAGCAAATAGTCTATAAAATAATGTAGACAATTCCAAATAACACCAAAACATCCAACACTGTCTACTAAACACAATCTTCGTTCTAACTTTATTCTTTTCTCTATTCCTCTGCGTCCTTCTCTCCTACTTTATTTACACTTGTTCTACGCTTTTTTCTCCTCTCTCTCTTACTATCAAACACACAAAACTCAAGCACGTTTGCTGAATGCATAGCGGGCGAAAACGGCCAGTGGTCGCCATAATCAACGACAGACTGACTGCAGTTTCCGTTCTAAAGGACTCTGTATGAGAAATGTAAGAGTGTGTGTGTGTGTTGTGTCTGTGTAAATATGTTCATTAGTATGTCGCTGACTAGTAGTGTTCCGTAGCTATTACAACTCAACGCCAACTCAGCGTATGTTATGCGAGTCCTGCAGGAGGCGGCTGCCATTGCCGCTGTTTGAAATTAAATATTAACAAAATGGCCTCTTTGTGCTGCATGACAGCGTCTGTTTGTGTGTAAATACAGTAACATAAACTCACACAAATACAAATTGCCGTATATCCTTGCACATGTTGATGCAGCGTCCTGTTTTCTCTGTGTAAATTGAGTTTATGTTTTATTTGCGCTTCAGCTGTGTTGTATGTTTGTTTTGTGAAAAGCCTTTTTTTTGCAGTTTGTTTGCGTAACATATTTTATAAAATAGTTTTTTTTTATATTTTGTCCTTTTTACGTATTTTTTTATATTATTTATTATTTAACTGCCTTAACGAAATTGGCGTTGAACATCATATTTATGAAACACTAACTGGCTTACTCACTTTGCAACTCATAGCAAATCGTGGTACAGCTCACTTTGGATCCCATATCACTCTCACTACACTCATAAAATAAGAGATTCATAAAGACAACAGCAATATTTTATTCAATATAATTAAAACTCTAAATGTTTGCAAAATGTCAAATATTTTATAAAATGAAAACTATTTTTATTATTATTATATTAAAAATTAAATGCAAAAATTTGTTGTATTAGCAAAAAATTTAATTATAATTACAAAAGCTATTCTTTAAAAAACCAAACACATTTTCTTCATTTTTTTACAATTAATTTAAGTAGAAATCATAAAATTTTGCCTTTTTTTGTATATTTTTTATTTAATTCGTTGTTGTAATTAAATTATTAGCAAAATTAACAAACGTATTTGTTATTTTAATTTCACAAATTATTTGTGGTTTACATATTATTAAGCATACAACTCCACACGACATTTATATTTTTGATATATCAAAATAATGTATTCAAACTTTTATTTATATCAATGATAATATTTGTTATTTTAGCAATCAATTTAATTAGAATAACAAAAAGCAAATTTGATAAATGAAATATTAAAGAAAAAGCATTTAATATATTTACAAAAAGAAAACTAAATGGAATCGGCCGTATATATTTTTGTATTTCGCAATTAATTTTTTGGCATAGTTAACAAATAAATTTCTTGATAAAATATTACGAATTAATTAAATTTAAATGTTATAAAGCATAACACATACACTACAGTTATATTTTAAATATAACAAAATAATTTGTTGAAACATTTTATAAGTCTAAAGCAAATATTTGTTATTTAATTAAAATAATGAAAAGCTTTTTTTATATTGAAAAACAAATTAACTTCTTTTAAAAAACAATAATTGAAATAGATTGGTTTTCCGTAAATATATCAAAAATATTCGCTGTATTTTTTTTTACTTCGTCAAAGCAATTAAATTGTTTATGAAGTTAAAAAATATATTTTTTTGATTTCTATCATAAAATCTTTGTTAAAGAATTTATGATATGTACTTACACGACAGTATATTCTAAAGAAAGCAAATAATTCGTGCAATCATGTAATAATTCCAAAGCTAAAATCTGTTATTTTAGCAAATAATTTAAGTAAAATAACGAAAAGCGTTTTGAATAACCAAAAAAAAATATTATATTTATATTTATTTACAAACATAAATTTTAATTATTAGATTTTGGTAGATTTTTATATTGTACTTCGTTAAAGCAATTAAATTATTTGCATAGATAACAAATGTGTTTTTTTTAATTCACAAATTATAAGTGTCAGATATCATAAAGCATGAAACTCTACACGACAATTATATTTTTAATGTCTTAAATAATTTGCTTAATGTTAAAATTAATCTAACGGCAAAATTTGTTATTTTAGCAAACTATTAAATTATAATAACTTATATCCAATTTAATAAACTAAAACATAGCACATTTGTTTTTATTTTTTACAAATTACTAAATTTGTAAAATTTGCAAATGTTTGTTAATATTTTTGTACTTCGTTAATGCAATTAAATTCTTTGCACAGTTAACCAATACACTTGTTACCATATATCACAAATTATTTGTATTAACATATTGTAAAGCATAAAACTTACACGAAAATTCAAAATATATGTAACAAAAAATATTTTAAAATAACAAATAATTCCAAAGCATTTAATTGTTATTTTAACAAATAGTTTAATTGAAATAACAACAAATATTTTTTTTATGGTAATGAAAAAATAATTCAATTAGTGTACAAAAAAACAAATTTAATGATTAAAAAATTGATAAACATATTTGTTGTATAAATTATTATTCGTTAACATAATTAAATTGTTTGCCAGGTTAGCAAATATACTTTATAAATTTGAATTAACATAATATAAATCATGAAAATAAATATTTAATTAAAGTATAATGCTTTTATAATTAAATCTATTCATTTTTTAATAATGATAATACAAATGAAATTTTTATTTTTCATAATTTAACAAAATGCATTGTTAATTCAATTAAAATAATAGCATAAAACAACAAAATGGTGATGCGGTAGTCAATTTTTATTTATATTCTAAATTCATATAATTTTAAATTTTATACACATAATATTAAAAATGTTGTTACACCAAAAGAGTTATTTGCTGCATTAATGAAATAATTTGTTATATTAGCATTTTTTTTCAATTCGATATTAACTTTCCTAGAAACATGAAACTTGATTTTTAATGCAGTTGACCAACTACTAAACATTAATACAAATTTGTCAAAATTTAGTTAATTATATTAAATAATTTATTAGTTGTTTTAAGAAATATTTTAACATTATTGTTTTGTGCGGTATACAATTGGTGATGCATTTCAAAAGGATGTAGTAAATTTTTACTTATATTTATAACTCATATAATTTTTATTTTTAGAAACGAATTTTTTAAAAATATTTTGCTGCAACAAAAGGGTGATTTTTAAAATTAACAACATAATTTGTTGTTTTAGCAAATTTTGCAGTTCAATAATAATTTAACTTTCAATTTTTAATGCATTTGGCAAATACATTGATACACAAAATAAAATATATAAATTTTATTAAATATTTTATTTGTTATTTTAAGAAATATTTTCAAATTTCTCATATTGTTCTATATAAACAATACATTTTTTAACTGTGTGTTACCTCATCTCACATCTACCTCCTGCCACCATAAAATTAAGTTAATGTTTGCTTATGAATAAACAAAATAACTGGCAGTGCCTACGGCTGCTCCAGCTGTTGTTTGTACACGTATCCTGCAGCAACCAACATTCATCAGTCAGTCAGCCAGTCAACCTTCCCGCGAGCATCAAAGCCCTGCAGCACCCAGCGTCTCCCTACGCCCTCCCAACCGACCACATCCTGCGGTTGTTTTCCTTTTACGGCGCGGTTGATTTAGGCGCAACCGCATGTTCAAGTCAAAATGTAACAGTCATAAAACAGGCCGCTGACTTTCGACAAAATGAGCGCGCGCGCGCGAATATTTGCGAATTTGCAAGGCGTACGTATTAATGCGTGTTGTACTCGTATTTGTGTAGTATAAATGCATGTGTGTGTTTGTGTGCTTCGTGTACATTGTAAAAGTTGTAATTAGTTGCGGTCTGCATTAATATTAATTAGTTATTTCGCTGAAAGCTGAAAGTTATAAAAAAAGGATATACGTGGCGCGTGAGTGCTTTACGCTTGAGCGCCATTTAATGTCGAACAACGCAAAGTACACATTTAACGACGTCACGTGGTCAAGGCGATAATAAGCTTTTGCACTGCTCTTAAAGTATTTAAGTGTCGTAATACGTCAATGGCAACAATTTGCGCATAAATTGAATTATTTTAATAATTTATTAAAACACGAAGCGTAACACATGTAATTTTTATTGTGTTCTAAATAAAAAGGATATATGGCAGGTTTGGCATGCGTATGCTTATAAGTTAAACAATATATATGAACTTAACTGAGGCTTCAAGTTGTTTCGGGTAACTGAAAAAATTTACTTTTAGAATAAATGTAAAAAGCTTAATTATTTATATGCTAATTTTTACTACTTTATAAAAAAAAACTGCATTTTTAAAGAAAATATTAATTTTTTAAGGAATTGAGAAAATTTTAATTTTAGGAGTAAAATTTTATTTTTGAAAAATTTATATTTAAAAAAAAAATAATAGAAAATTTGATTTTTAGAGAAAATTTTAAGTTTTATTGAAAATTTTAATTTTTATAGAAAATTTGAATTTTATAGAAAATTTTAATTTTATAGAAAATTTTAATTTTATAGAAAATTTTAATTTTATAGAAAATTTTAATTTTATAGAAAATTTTAATTTAAAGAAAATTTTAATTTTATAGAAAATTTTAATTTTATAGAAAATTTTAATTTAAAGAAAATTTGAAATTTTAAGAGTAATTTGGAATTTTTAAAGAAAATTGGAAATTTTAGACATAAATTGAATTTTTAGAGAAAATTTTAGACATAATTTTAATTTTTGGTGGCAATTTTACTTTTTAGAGGTATTCTAAATTTTTAGGGAAAATTTGAATTTTTCGTGATAATTTTTTTTTTTTTTTTTGTTGAAAAAATTTTAATTTTAATTTTAGGAGGAAATTTGAAATGCCTCCTCCTTACAAACTGAACCACTGACCATACTTAATTTATGACATAATTAAGATCAAACTAAATAAAAAATTAATTATGAAAAAAAATATATATAATAAATATTTTTTTTTTCAATAAACTTAAGTTTCTATTATAAAATTACATATTACACATGTAACCAAATGATATTTTTCTTTAAATAATGCTAAATTTATTGTTCTAAGTTGTTCCAAACAAAAGTAGTACATATATCCTTTTAGTGTGCTAACTTAGTTTTAGCATATCTATAGTTAAATATCAAGACAAGATAATTGCATATGTATTTTAACAGATTAAAGAACAATTTCATAACATTTACATAATAAACAAATATGTATTAAAGATTAAAAAAATTAAAACAAATTAGTGTACAAAATGTACTTAACACATTTTTTATTGACAGATAATTTTCGACATTTGATACATTTTAATATTATGCCATTTTATGGTACAAAAAAACTAAGGTTGATTAATTAATTTATAAAAATCACAAAGGTAGATAAAAATTAATTCTTTTTTTAATGCTGCCTAGTTTAAAATAATATATTGTAATTTTATCTATTAGCAAATTAAATAATGTTTACTTATTACAGTCAAAGTGCTTAACAATAGCGTATTGTTTTTTCCATGACATACACATAAAACAGTTTTATGAATGTTTCTTTAATTCACTATTTTCAAGTAACTACAAACATTCTTAAAATTGTATATTTGTATGCAGACTCACACATGCCTTAAGTATAAAAGTATTATATGGCACATATTGCATAAATGTTGTATTAAACTCTTCACTTGTGAAATATGAAACGAAAAAGATAAACTTACTCATATAACTCGCGCGCCATAAACCAAGAGTGAAATTTAAGTCACGTAAATTCGTATTTCGTTGTTTTTTAGTTTTTTGTTTTCCTCTTTTTTGTTGGTTGATTTCTTGGTGCATAACTTTTGCTTTCATTTTACTCTGGGGAATACTTTTGAATTGTTTGTTGTTTCTAGCCTTGGCTGCTTTATTTATTATATTATTTTCAGTGTAGAAGAAGAAAAAACCAGAGCACAATACAAGACAAGAGTTCAGCAAAAAAAAAACAGCCATTGCAAAAGAAGTAAAACGTTTTTTATATTGTCATAAATAAAGGCAGGAAGTTGAATTACGAGAAAGTGCTAAAGAAACGAAAGGAGAGCAAAAAACAGCAGCAGCAGCAGAGGGTAAAATGTAATAAACTATAAGAATACGAAGGACGCGAACACTAAATGTCGATGTGAGTTCTCTTCTTGATACAAGAATATATGCCTATGGGCGAGGACCAATCGCTGACAATTTACTGCATGTTGTTACTTGCTGAAAGCATGTTATTTTGTTGCTCTGTTAAAAGGCACAGATTTCTTTTTAATTTCAAAATGAACAATACTAAGTATTGTCGTTGGCATAAGTGTAGTAAATAATATATAAAGTGTAAATAGAACCATGGCTGCCTATATCCTTTATTGAAGCTTTATGTTGAAATTGTTTGCTTGTGCATCAAGTATTCACTGTCATTATCTTTGTTTGTTTCTTATTATTATTATTATTATTTTATATTTTTCCTGTGCTGCAATAATGGAATTATTGCTGCGCACACATTCGCATATCGCATATATGTCGTATGTATAAAAAATAGGACATGCTCTGAAATGCCAAAACTGACAGCCATGACATCTGACTCCCCAAAGAAATCAGCAGAAAATGCAACAATAAAAAGCAGCACACGAAAAATTCTCAAAAGACACGAGGCCACAATAAAAAAAATAAAAAAAATAATCTCCAACGATATAGCACAGTATTTTTTCTGTATTTTTTTTTTTTTTGTTTAATACTGTGGCACAATTTCACAGAGTTATTTGCTCAAGTGACAGCATAATTTATGCATTCAACTTGTCAATTTTCATTTGTGCTTTAATTTTTCCACTCTTCTAGTGTGAGTTTGTGTGAGAGAGAATGAGGACAGTGCATGCAAAGCACTATGAAGTAGCGCAATGAAATGTTAAATAATAGCAAAGAACAGAGTAAATTAGCGCAAACTGTAAAATGAATAATTGATGCCGGTTGAAATGTCAGCAAAATGTGCACTTAACTCTAATTGAGTATAAGAAAAAAACAATGAATAAAGTGTGCATGTTGAAAGTCAATTAATTTTGAAATTTAATGATTAATTTTTTTTTTTTTTTAATTTTTTTTTTTATGGTACAAATTAAAAACTTTGCACCAAAATGTTTAATGCCACATGTTTCTACTTTATTTATTTTTTTATTCGACATAAATTTATTAAATCTAATCGCGACCTGAATGAAGTTATGCATATATCCTTTATTTTTAGTTTTGAATTATTACATATTTTGACATGTAAAATTAAAACTGTAAAATGCACAATTGATGCCGGTTGAAATCTCTGTAAAATGAGCACTTAAATCTAATTGAGTATAAAAAAAATATATATATATAAAAAAAGTTTAAGATGAAAATAAAAATTATTTTTTATATTTATTCTAATCTATTATTTCTTTTTTTGTCCAAATTAAGAACTTGCCATACATATATTTTATAAAAAAAAATGCTAAATGAACATAAAATAATTTTATTTTTTTTTTAATTTTTTTTTTTTTTGGTCAAAATAAACACTTTTGACAAAAATTAAATATGTCACATGTTTATATTTAAGTAGCACTATCAAATGGCATACATTTCATATGTTTTATCGCGATCAGAAAGAAGTTCTGCATATATCCTTTATTTTTAAATATTACTTATTTAGACATGTAAAAACATGCATAATTGATGTCGGTTGAAATGTCAGCAAAATGTGCACTTAACTCTAATTGAGTATAAAAAAAAAACAATTATGAACGAAAAAAATATGAATTAAAAAGTACAAAATAAATGTAAATTCATTATTTTATTTTTTCTATTATTTTTGTTCCAAATTAAGCACTTTGAACATTAATTATATATGTGACATGCTTCTGTTTTATTTGCATTACCTATGACATATATTTCAATAGTTCTATCGCGACCTCAAATAAGTCCTGCTAATTTTTAGTTTTTCAATATCACATATTGGACATGTAGAAATAAAACGATAAAATGCATAATTGATCCTGGTTGAAATGTCAGCAATATGTACACTTAACTCTAATTGAGTATACAAAAAAAAACAATTAAGAAAGTAAAAAAAAAAAAAAAGTCATAAATGAAAGTAAAAAAAATTTCAAATTTAACAGTTTTTTTTTTCTTAGACAAATGTTTTTTTTTTCTTTCTGTCCAAAAAAACCACTTTGCACACAAATTTTCTATCTCACATGTTTTTATTTTATTCACGCTATCATATGGCATGAACTTCACAAGTTTTGTCGCAGCATGTAAGAAGCTCTGCATATATCCTTTATTTTTAATATTGCAATATTACATTTTAAGACATGTAGAAATATTCCCACATACGTGACTTCACATCTTTCCTTTTTTAAATCATTATTTTACACCTATATCAAAATGCATATAGGTGTAAAATAATTTAGAAAGATTATTGTAAAGATTTTTGTTTTAAAATTTATTGTATAGTGTTATATTAAAAAAAAATAGAAATTTTCTAATCGTTACATTAAAACGTAAGTCATAAACAATTTTTATTGTAAATTGAGCTTGTTATTATTTAAAAAAAATCACAAAAAAAAAAATATTAAATAAAATTTTTCCAAAATTTGTAAGTCACATGTCTGCATTGAGAAACGTCTATGACATGCTGCCCATGACAAAGTCCTGATATGAGCCAATGCTAAGCGACACATATATCCTTTATTTTCAGAAATTTTTGATAATTTTATATATCGCTTACATAAAAATTTTCCATTTGTAAAATTTAATAAAAAAAAAATTATTTATAAAAAAATATATATTATTAAATTTATAATTTTTTCTATTAAACGGTTTGAATTTTTGCAAGATTTGTTCGACAAATGTCGACTTTGGAAAACATCTTTAAAATACTACCCATGTCAAAGTAATTGCATAAACGTGTGCTAAACGCCACATATATCCTTTATTTATTTATTTATTTATTTATTTATTTATTTATTTATTTTATTTTCAAGTAATTCCTTGAAAATTTTTATATCACAATGTTATACATCAAATATATTAAGTAATTTGATCACGTAATGTTCTACTATTGTAATATTTTATTAATAAAGAATATTTTTATAAAATATTTGATTTTTCGAAAACTTTTAAGTAACATGTCACCATTCAGAAACACCTTTGAAATGCTACCCATATCAAAGTCCTGATATAAGCCCTTGCTATGCGACAGATACATCGCTTATTTATTCTATTTATTTTCAGAAACTCTTGATAATTTCATATAACGCATATATAAAGTATTTCAATTTGTAAAATTGTATATAAAAAAAATAAAAAATAAAAAAAAATATATATATATATTTTTTTCTATTAAATGTTTGAATTTTTTACAAAATTTTTACGCCACATGTCGTCATTGAAAAACACCTTTGAAATGCTGTCCATATCAAATTGTTTGCATAAGCCCTTGCTTAGCGCCACATATATCCTTTATTTATACTATTCATTTTTTACGACAAACTATGTCAATATGTAACTCAACAGCGAAAAAAGTGTGTTTTAATTGAGTTTCCTTTGCAAATTAAAGTTGCCACTACAAGCAGCACTCAGAATATACACTAGCGCATCCTGTATAAGTTGGCACCTAGAAATAAACATACGCGCGCACGTCGGTAGCAAGGTAGCGAAGGCTAGTGTTTGAACAAAAGAACATAATGACATTTATAATGACATTACATGCGAGCTGAGGCAACAGTGACTCAAGGACTTGAAGCTGAATGGAAGCGATGCGAAGCAAAGCATAAAGCGAGGCGGTTCTAAGGTTGCGTGTATATATGAAATGCAAAGTTAGACATGGTTGCTGCAGAATAATTGACACAACGCATGCATGGGAATAAATAGTAAAAAAAAAAAAACAAAATAAAAAAAAATAATAAATAGTAAAAATAAAATATTTAAAAATAAAGATATCAAAAAATACAGGATAACATGAAACTAAAATGAGCGTATTTTTTGCAGCAATAAAAACTTAAAAAAAATTTGAAATAAAAAAAAAAATAAAAAAAAAAAAAACAAGAAAACAAATTCAAATGAGCGTAGATTTTCCATTAGAATGTGCGATGAAATCTACTTACACCAGAAGAATGCTTCAAATCTGACTGAAATTTGTACAAAGCAACAAAGACAACAACAGTGTCGTCCTCATCGTCGTTGTCGACGTTGATGATGATGATGACAACAACAACAGCAAGGACATGCATGTAAAGTAGAGAAAATAAACAGCGAAAAAATGTGACAACAGTTACGAGAAAAAAAAACCGTATTTGTGCTGCACGAAAATTGTCCTTGAGCACGAACCCAACGCTACACTTCGCACTCAACTGAGGATGGCGAAGTCGCTAGCGCTGCTGAAGTTGCTGTCGATGTTGAAGTTGATGTTGACGATGTCGATGTCGCTGAAGTTTTTTTTTTATATATGTTGCTGCTGCTGCTGTTGACGATGTTGCCGTGGAGTAGGTGGGTGGAGCGATTCGCTCTTTAATCGCTTAAAGCGTTTAAATATCAGATTCAATATCTCAAGGATATGCTGCACTGCATGAATGTGAAACGGCAGCTCAAGTAGCTAACAGTGGTGAGAATAAAGAAAGAAAAAAAAGTAAAAAAATAAAAACTAAAGAAAAAAATTGTAAATAAAATAAATAGGAGTAAAATATCATAAAAAAATAGTAAAAAAAAGATTAAAAAAAGAGTAAAAAAAAGAGTAAAAAAAGAGTAAAAAAAGAGTAAAAAAGAATTTAAAAAAAAACTAAAAAATAAGAGTTTAGAAGTAAAAATATTAAAAAAATTGTAAAAAAAAGTTTAGCATGTCATACCTGCACTTATATCCTTGCTAACTTTACCGCAATGTTCAATACTTAGTTACTTGGTATGTGCTTTGTGCGCTCCGTTATTCAGCATACTTTGTCTATGCTTAAAAAAAAATAGCATACAAAAAAAATAAAAATACAAACAAGCAACACTTTTCAACATAAACGACAATTAAAGTTCATGTTAACAAGATTGTTCAACATAATTGTCAGCGCGCGCACATCGAATTTTACACGCGCCACCATACAACAAGGAAAAAAAAAAAAAAAACAGAAAAAATTTACAAAAAAGGACCTGCAAGTAACATGCTCTCTGGCAGCAACATCGGTTCAAAAATGTTGACAATAAATTGTGTTTTATAAGAGGGGTGGCATTTAATGGTAAAAACGTGTTTTATGTTGCAGCTGCTGGTGTTGGTGGCAGTGGTAATATATGGATTTTTTAAATATTTAGTATTTTGATTAAAAATATTTTAATTTTTTTTTTTATTTACATAAATTCCTCTAAACTTTTTCATTATATTTGACAACATTTTAAATATTGTTTGTTAATTATTAAAATATCAAATATTAAACATTTTATTATATAAAACAACTCTGACGTATGAGTTATTTTTTATGACAATTTAAATAAATTTTTATTCAAAATATTTTATAATAATATAATATATAATAATAATATATAATAATATTAGTTAAGTTAAAAATGTAGCAAATCCTATTTACAAAAACCTCATATATTATAAAAATGTTGACGGTATGAATTTTACAACCATTTGTAGTAAAAGATGTAAAATATAAAAGATGTAAAAATAACATGATTTTATATGCGCCGAAAATTACATAAACGATGGAATTTTAAAATTTATGTGCTATGAATTTGACCCATCTACGATGATTGCTTCAGATCTTATAGCAATTTAAAGTTAATTTTATAACTTTTTATAATTTACTGCATCTGAATATATTTTGAATGCTTCAAAATTGCGTCAAATACAAAAGAAAATATAAAAGGATATATGGCGAATATGTCAAATTATAATAACAAAAATGTGAAATATACAAAAATGGCTTCTAATCAAATAACTGCATTCTTTTTTGTAACATAACATAATATTGAAATATTTTCTGTTTTTTTTAACATAAATATAAATAGCAGTATTATCTCTCTGGAGTGTCTTTTTAGAAATTGTTATATAAAAAATCAAATTATTTTTTTATTCTAAATCTAAACGTATATCTTATGCATTAAAACTTGCCAAATAATGAAAACTTGAAAAAAAGGATATACGACCTACATGTCAATTTTTAATAATAAAAATGTGAAACGCATAAAAATGACTGCTAAACAAATAACTACTTTCTGTTTTGTAATACATTATAAAATTGAAATTTTTCTTTCTGACTTTTCTGCAACATAGCATTAATATTTAAATGTAAAAGTTTTACTTGATATAATTTGTTTGTGGCGCACATGTTAAATATTAATAAATATTAAGAGAAACACAAAAAAATAGCAGCTAAAAAATTATTTGCATTCTTTTTTATTATATAATATAATAATAAAACATTTTTTTGTTCTACAACATAAATATAAATAGCAGTAGTTTTTAATTGTGCATCTCTAGAATAAACATTTTGTTTACAAAAAAAAATGCTATACAAATACAGAAATGTAATTGAAAATAGAATATAAGAAAATATATTTTAGTCGTATGTATAGAATAGAATAGAATTAGAAATATATTAAATAATGAAAAATGTATTTATTTTTTAAATTAATCAGTTATTAATTATCGTTACCAATTATTATTAGCTATGAGTAACACTAAAATTAAATGAAAAAGGTATTTTTCCTTTTTTTAATAATTTTAAACCGCATTTAAAATACATCACGCAACAGCTTAAAATGAAATAAATAAAGATCTGTAAAATATCAAAAAAAAAAAATGCAGAATTTCGCAAACAAAAAAAAAAGGACATGCTACGTGCATGTTAAATTTAAATAATAAGATATTAAAAAATAAATAAATCACTGCTCAACATACAACTGCATTCATTCCTGGTAGAAAATATAAAATATTGCAAGTGTTACTGTTTCTGTTGAAATTTTATATAAAGAAGTAATATGTAATTATCTCACTCTAAAGTAAAAAGATTTGTTTGGTAAATACAGTTCAAAAACTACAAACATATATTAAATAATTTAAAAATAAATTGTTGACGTATGAGTAACATTAAAGTGTTATTAAAAATAAAAATAAAAACTACATTTACATTCAATGATGAAATTATTTAAACAAGATCTAAAAATAATAACTGCAAAACATCTCTACAAAATAACGCTAACATCCGCTACATAAATAAGGACATTCGACGTGCATGTCAAAATGAAATAACAAAATTATGAAATATGAATAAATAGCTGATAAATGAATAACTTCATTCATTTCTGGTTTTTTAAAATCTAAACACAAGCTTTATAATTAATATTTACATTCACCGTATGCAAAATATATTTAAAAAATGTACAGAATTATATTAAATAATTAAAAAACTGTGTGTTGAGGTATGTGTAACATCAACATGTTTTTAGTAAATATAACACCGTCCGACACAACATTCCAAACATGCTATATATTCATAAAATACGCTAAAAATAAAATATACCTGTCACCCAGTTGTTCTAGATCAAATCGTTTAATATATTAAAAGTTGTATTTTTTCGTACAGTGCACTATGGTACAGAACTCTTAGTCTAGCTCGCCGAAAATCAGATATTAAAGTTTGTAGCAGAAAGTTTAAAAATATGTCATTTTATTAATAATTTATGAGACCTAAAGAACAAACAAAAAATGATAAACCCTAGTGAAAAAATCCTTCTGTAGGCTTGCTTAAATTGAAAAAAATTAAACAAGTGCTTTTCAAGAAATAAAAATGAGTTACATTAAAACTGTCATAACTCTTTTAATATATACTCCACATGCAAAATGTTAGTTTTATATTATTGGGAATTCAGAGAGCTATCATCTTGTGTATCAAAAATTTCAAATGGCTATTCATGTTTTTCCTGAGTATCTGTCAAAAACATAAAACAAAAATTACGTATTTTTTATACAAAAGTAGACATGGAAAAAAAGCTTCCAAATGCTCTCATAAATATTTTTACAGGCATAATGTCTGAAATGTCTTCTTTCTAATGGTGTTAAACATGCCTGAATTAGTTTGCCACACGTCATTTAAAATGAGTTTAAGTGATGAGAAAAGTACGAAAGTCGTAAAATAATTTAACTGAAATTTGTTACTTTAATATGGATCATATTTGGTATGGTAGTTAAGAATTGTGATATGTACCATAGTACCTAATATTATCAGTATATATCTTACGATGGTCAAGTTATATAGTTTAATGCTAATGGTAGGCGTGACAGTTGACCAATCACACCATATTAAGAATGGACATGTGTAATTATAGTATGTATCTAAATACCAATTATAAACAAAATATCTCATTCCAGACAAAAGTTATAGTCGTTTTACCATTTCAATTATATGACAGGTAGGCGTGGCAATGGACCAATCTAGATAATTTTCATATTGAAATCTATTCATAGAATATGTATGCTTAGTGTAAAGTTTCGTAAGGATTGGAGCAAAACTGTATTTACGGCGAGCTAGAATTGACTTCTGTCCCACAGTGCAGTGTAATCAAAATATATGTTTTTTTTATAAACGGCATAAATACTTAATAAAACAGCTTATAATAAATTAATAAAGACCTACAGATTATCATAACAAAATTTATAAAAAAATTAGCAAACAACAAAAAAAAGGACATTTGACGCACACGCCAAAATCAAATAATAAAATTATAAAATTTTCATAAATACCTCCAAAACAGAGCACTACATTCATTTATGTACAAATTTTTAATAATTTAACTGTTTATGCTGCCACAGAGAGATAAATAAATAATTCAAAGCATTAATTATGAAATTTATTTAAAATAAAACCATAGAAAGCACGATTTTGTGCACTTATTATGACACTAATGCCATAAATGATGCAAATTATATATAAAACTTGTGAAAAATCAAATAAAACAACAACAAAAACATAAAATAAAACGGCAACAAATCATAAAATTATCGTGTTGACAGTTTTTCACTAATTCGACTGTACTTTTTGGTAGACATTTCTGCTATATGTTGTTTGAAGTGGATTCACAGATTTAATTTATTACAAAATTTCATTTCAAACACTGAGCCAGGCAACAGAGCTGCTTTACGTATGCAGTATAGATGTTGTTGTTGTTGTTATTGTTGTTGGTATTTTACCAGAGCAAGTGAAGGCATTAGTGAGGAATTAAATCCTTAAAGTAGCTGCTGTTTCCAGCTCGACGCTGACGACGCAAAAAGCAACTTCAGTTGCGTATTCGAATAGATTTATTCTCGTATTAAGAGCGGCACTCAGAAAAAACACACGCACACTCTGCTACTGCTGCCTATGGATTCTATTATGTTTTATTTTTTATTTTTTGTTCTCTGTGTGCTTTTTGCCTACAGTATTTCGTTTGTTATCCTTTTTATTCCCCCTGCTCCATGGTTTTATCTGAAGCTGCAAGGTATGTGTTTGTGTGTTTTTGTATATTTGTATTGTATTTGTCACACGACACACACTCACACACATCCACAAATATTTTTGCTGTTGCTCTGTTGTGGCAGAGATTTACGTTTCTGTTACACTCTTGACAAAAGTATTTGCCAAGTATTATTCCGGGTATTGTTCAAATATGTACACAGTGCAATGAAGAAGTGTGAAAAATGCACCCAGCAGGTAAAGAAATGTGATTTATGTGACGAATAAGTGGTTTATGATATATAAGTAGTCTTTTTTTAGAAAAAAAAGTTTTAAACAATTCAGCAAATTGTATTTATATATGTAAACTATATTTAAATTATATAAGTATAAAAATTATAAATGAATAACATCCTCCTAAAAAATATATAAAAAATATGAAAAATTAATAAAAAAACGAATGTTGCTCATACGTCATGTGATTCATTAAATCAACAAAAAAAAGTTCAGAACAGCAAAAACAAACACATAATACATTATTATATTCTTAACTGCAAACTATCACATCAAAATACTGCTAAATTTCGGCAACTCAAAAAAAGGACACGCTACGTGCATGTCAAAATGAAATAACAAAATTATGATATATAAACAATTAGCTGCAAAACAAATAACTACATTCATTTCTGAGAAAAGATATGACTTTTTAGAAGTATTTCTGTTTTTGCTGCAACATAAATCAAAACAAGAGGCGTAAAAGTAATATTAAAATGTGACGCTCTGAAGTAAAAATTATGCTTTGGTAAAAACAGTTTGAAAAATACATACACAATATTTTTTTTTTCTTATTTTTTTTAATTTGTATTTTTATTTTTTCTTTTTATTTTTTCTTTTACGTATGAGTAACAATAAAAATATATTAAAAATAAAAACAACTTTTAATGATCCTAAACCGCGAAAGAGTTTAAATATTTAATCAATTCCAACAAATTAATTGAGATGTTGAGTTTTTCTTTAAGACAATTTTAAAAAATATCTTAAATATTATTTCATTTCATTAATTCTGGTATGACGTTTGAAATTAATTTTTTTGTAAAAAAAAAATAATTCTAGACTAATTTTTAAAGAGTAAAATATATTTTAAAATTTACTTTAAATTGTTTTTATGTCATCATTATTTACAAAATAAACTAAAATTAGTTATACTAAATAAACTGAAATTAGTCATACGTAAGACTACCAACCATACTAGACTACCCTACTTAAAATACAACTTACTTATTTTTTTTTTAAGAATTCTAATTTATTAAGAATTTTAATTTTTTAGTGTTATCTCAGATTCTAAGATTTTTTCCTAATGAAATCCCAAGTTTAGTTCAAGAACTTCTGACTACAAAGAATTTAAAACGCAGAAACTGGTTATCGTAACATTCTAATTATTTATTTCATATTTGAGTTATCGTCTCGCAAGTGGGGTCTTAGTTCTTATAAAATGTTTTTGATTTTTTGTATTTTCTTGACGTATGAGCAACATTAATTATTGAATTTTATATAACTTTTAATTATAGATATTACCAAAACATAAAAAATTAAATGTATTCTAATTAATTGTTATATTATGCATATTATAAATGTGTTTAAATTAATACGTGTGTCTTAAATATTTCATATTGCATTTTTATTAGCGATAACTTAAAAATTTAAACAATAATTTATTTATTTAAGTTATTTTAATACATATTTGAATTTTGAATTATTATATTACTAAAGTACAAATGTTTTATTTTTTTCATTTTCGTGACGTATGAGTGACATATAATTTTTAAATTATATAAATTTAAGTTATACTTATATAAGTCTCATAAGTACTCATATAAGTAACGCAAAACTTTATAATACTCCATTTTAAAAACTTTATGGTTATATTTTCCATTTTATAATATTGTACAAATTCAAACAATAAATGAACTTAAAATTTATTCGTATATAAAGTACATTTTAAATAACAATTGTGTCTTAAATATTAATAATATCTATAAGCTATAATCTAGAAATGTAAGCATACATCGAGTTATGTTTTTATTCATTTTATATTGATATTCATAAAGTTTCTGAGTTATCGCGACGTATGAGTGACATTTAATATTGAATATTAATTGTTTCAAAAACAAAAATATATCAAAAATTTAAAATACTCAATTAAGCTTGATAAATTTTTGTATTTTGTATATTAAAAAATGTATAAAAGTTAAAACAACAAAAGAGCTTACAATTTTATTTAATTAAATGCATATTTTGTTATAACATTTATTGCATGTATAACGCATGATTTCAATTACACAAAACCTAATAATATAAAACGCCATTAAGTAATACCGTAAAACACTTTAAGTACTTAACCAACAGGGATATATTTGCATCCCCTGTATAAATATATTTTAGTCCAGAGAGCTACATAACAAATTCCATTATAGCGTGTCGTACAAATATGCGTGTGACTATGAGTACTTAATTTTATTTAATTTTTATTTCTACGCTTTGCAAAGGATATGTAGTATATATATAGTTGCTGGTAGTATCCTCACAAAGATATACATATAGTAAAAGCATACAATAAATAAATGATATGTACACAAATACATACATCTATGAAAGTGCCTACTTTATATACGTATACTAAAACATACTAAACAAAATGTTTCTATATAGATATTGCGTACTAGAGTATAAAGTTGTTTCCTTTTTGGGTACTAAATCCTTGACAACAATTGCTCAGTTGATGTGTATTTGTCTGTGCTTGTGTATTTGTATTTTTGTAACCTAACATAGCTTTGATAAGGATTTATGTTTACGGTTAGCTTTATGGAATTAGCAATGGCAAAACAATCCAGTTGACATAAAATAGTAGAACGTGTGAAAATTATTTTCGAATCTCTGTCTCTAATTTGTTGCAGATTTAAATTTGGAATTTTTGTGCAAAGGATTTTGTAAAAAAACAAAGTTGTAACAAGTGATTAATTGGATTTTGTAGTTGTGATGTACAAAAAAAAAAGATTTTTTTATAATCAGTGTAAGTTTCAAAGCAGTAGTAAAAAAGCAATTAAATGAATTTATTTTAAATGTTTTTTCAATAGTTTTTTTTTTTTTTCATTTTATATGCTGACACTTTACACCCACCGCAATGCCATCAACACCTTGTTAAACGTCATGCTGTTTGAATTTAATTAAATTCCTAAAATTATCTAATTTAAATATTTTTGCCTTTGTTGGCGTCGCGTCGTCGTCGACACAGATACTGCGACCTGTGCAACCACATCCTGATCCACTCGGCATTTGCGAAATTCAATTAAATACTTTGCCTCACTTTGTCGTTATGTCGGCGCACATTCCGTGCGCGTTTGTTTTCGATATGCGGCATAGCGGAAGGGGGATCGTGTTCAAGGATGTGAGTTGTGACACACAGTTCGCAATGACGTACATTGGAGTGGGAACGCAAAAGACCCCTGCTTCACTTAAACACAGTCGCAGCAAGCATACAAACAATACTAAAGACTTGTGTATGCGTGTGATAAAAATCTCATTTACATGATAAACGCAAAATGGTGTGCAAAATAAAATAAAAAGTATAACGAAATATGTAAAACGGCAGCCAGCACATTTAACCCTCAGAGAAGTCAAGACAGACATGGCAACTCGTCTTGTTGTTAATGTCATTGTCGTCTTGCCTTCGACTTGTCTGACTGCGAATGCGACTTAGTTGTCGGCGCGACACAAAATAATGTGTTAAAAATAACCATTAACTCTTTTCTTGTTGATATCGTTGTTGCCGTTGCTGTCTTGCGTTGATTTTGTCTCGCATGTTTATATTAAAATTTAAATTGAATTTCTTAATAATGTGCAAAGTTTTACATTTACATTTGTTATTAATAGACTAGACTGCAGAAAAAGGATATTTGCGATTTCAGTAGAAAAAATGTTGTTGGCATAACAACGCGTTGATATGACAATGAGTTGCCATGCCATTATTATGCAAAATTTTAATTAAATTCTATGTAAATTATTTGCTTTTCGGTAGTAATAATTATTTTATGTGATTGATATATTTGCATTGCAATAGCTAAGTTTGTATGTATATTTTAATAATAATTCAAATAAATGTAGTCATTTAAAATAATTTTAAAATAAATAAATATATACGAAATTTAATCACTACTTAGTGTTGTAATATAATTTCGTAATTCAAATTTAATTATAAAATTTTGATTTTTTGTATTTTGTACTTGAAGTCAAATGAAAAAAAGGATTTACTGTGCACTGCTTAAAAAGTAATTTTATTGAAAATATGTGTTTAGAAATGTGTAGGTATATACAAGACACAAGTTGTAGTGTAATTAAATTGTGATAAACTTTCTTATTTTCTCCAAAAAATAAAATCAAAAAATTTGTGAAATTTACAAATTTCGAATATTTCGAAAATTTACTATTTTTTAATTTGTGACAAACAGTTTCACTAGATTTAATGTCTTATGTTTACTAAAACTTAATTACGAAACAAGGATATATCTCTAAATATCTTCGAATTTTTATCATTTTTTTTATTTTATAATATTACTTGTAAACATAAATTTAATAACAACATTCGAGTTTTTGTACTTGAAATCAAATAAAGAAAAGGATGTACTGCGCATTACTAAAGAATCAACTTGATTGGAAAAAATTGATTAGTAATTTATAGCTATACAAATGATACGAGTTGCAGCGTAATTTAATTGTGAAAAAAATCCTATTTACTTAAAAAAAAAAAAAATCCAATTATGTATAAACAATTTGTTATTTTTTAATTGGTGATATAAAATAATACAGTTTTACTATATTAAATGGATTATGTTAAGATTCAAATAATTTTGAAATAAACATATATCTTTAAATAAGTAAGTCATTTAATATTTTTTTTAATTTTAAAATAACATTTTGTAATACAAATTCAATAACAAAATTAAAGTTTTTGCTATTTTGTACTTGAAGTCAAATAATAAAAAAGGATATACTATGCATTGCTAAAGAACAATTTTTATGGAAAAAAACTGTTTAGCAATTTGTAGCTATACATATTATAGGAGTTGTAGCGTAAATAAATTGTGATAAAATTTCTTATTTTCCTTAATATACACATTTTTACAATTTCGGATATTTCATAATATTAAATGGTGATATAAAAAAAATACATGCATTATTTAACTATGCATTATTTTACTATCATTTGCAATTAAATTCCAAAAAAGGATATATCACAAACTTCTCAAGTAATTAGACAAATAAAATAAAATAAATAACCACTAAGAGCGATTCATGTCGAACGAGTTGTGATATTATTAAAATGTCACTTTTTGTAGAAAATCGTGTTTATAACAATTTCTGTAACAGTTTCAATGTTTTATCTAATTAAAACAAGCGTTTCATTGAATTTTCAAAAAAGGACATATCACGCGTTTCTAAACTAAGTATCCAAATAACATTAAAAGCATAATAACTTGTTGCTCTGCATGACTAACGAATTGTAATACTATAAAATAGACATAAAAATAGAACAAAACAATTGTCTGTATAAAACCGTGTTTATAACACTTTTTATGACATTTGCAATGCACTATCTAATAAAACCCGTTATTTGTAATGAAACTTCTAAAAAGGATATATAACGCGTTTCTATACTAAGTACCCAAATAAAACAAAATGCATAACAACTTGTAGCTCTGTTTATCTAACGAGTTGTGATATTGTAAAACTAGTACAAAACATTAAACATTCTCTAGAAAATCGTGTTAACTTTAAACTGTTATCCAAATGATGCAACAAACTTAATTTATGTTTTCTACACACTATTAAAATTGTATTCCCAACACGTTTGTAAATAAAATTGCAATAAATCCAGCTATTTTTCATACTAACAACGCGAGATTTCAGCACGCCACCGACGCGGCGCAACCAAACAAAAGGACATGAATACAGACACTAAGCGCTAGTCACAACTACAGCCAAACAGCGAGGCAAACAGACAGACAAAAATATGCTAAACATCTCAACGAAATTCCGGCAAATCCCAAATGGTCATAAATTCAAAAATAGTTAAGTCGCGCACGTTTGCTTTTGCTACTTCTTCTTCTGCCGAGCCAGTACAGTACAACAAGGACATGGCACAACAAGCGGCTTTGCGGCACATATGATGCAAAATGTATGCTGTATGCAATGCAAAGAAACAGTCTGCTGCGCATGGATATGCATGCAAAACAATCTGAGAGATACCCCCTTTAAAGCAAAATAAACAAATGAAAAAAACAAAAAAAACAAAATCCTTTATGTTTGGAGCTTTGTATTTTTACAGTTTTTTTCATTTTAAAAACAAAACGCTTGCAGGCAACTTCAAATGTGTTGCTCACACACTGCGAGTCCTGAGTCCGTGCATATGTGTGTCTGTGTGTTTGTTTGATTTTGTGCTTGCATTTCTCCCACTCAAGCAAATGTTTTTTTTTATATATATTTCTATATATTAAGTTTATTTCTTATTTCAGTTGTTTCATGGCGCTGCAAGTCGCCGCCGCCATTTTGCCAACAGCAAATGCGACTGATATGTCATTTGGGAGTAAAGGCAATACAACAAAAACAACAACACAACATACTGCTGTCGCCTGAAAGCGTTTGCAGCAAAGAGCAAAAATACAAATAAAAACTCACAGTGTACAACGTCTGCGTGGAATTACGTGGCGAAAATAATGTGCGGCTTCAAGCTGCAACGTATTCAAATTTAAAGGAAGCCGCGCAATTTTTCTTTATTCTTATTTTTTTCATATATAAAAATAAAATAAGCACAAAATCCTTTTGTTTATGAAATCAAAGCACAAATGCTTTCAAGTCGCAAAGAAGGGTTTAAAATTTTTTTGAATTTTTCATTTTTTGCCTTTGTTGGCTGTTGCGCGCTCTAAACATATGCATATCCTGGATTTGAATTGAATTTTCGCTTAAAGTAAATTAAGCACGGAAAAGCATATCTTATGCACTTTTGATTTGTAACTCATTTATATTGTAGAGCATGCTTGAAAACATGCTACGGCATATATCCTTTTTTTTAGTAAATAGTGAAAATTTGTTTTGCTTTAAAAAATGCTTTTATTTTTGATGTTGAAACAAGATTAAGTATAAATGCATAATTTATAAGTAAGTGACACTAAATAAATCAACGTTCATCCTGTTTTTGAGTTTTTGCTTAAAGTGTTAGGGCAAAGGAAAACTATGGCAAAAATATGAAATAGAATGTGAATATGGTTGGGCATATATTCTTTTTTTAACAAATACAAAAATATACGATTTGTTATAAAAAATGTACCTAAAAGGTATTTAATAAATAAATGCATAACTAAACGACAAATGACACTAAAGAAGCGAACAAATATACGTTTTAAATATATGCGTATACTGTATTTAATTAATTACAAAATATCATAAATTTTTTTTTTTTTTGTTTTTTTATAAAAAAATCAATTAATACAAACACACATTTATATTACTGAAAATCAAGTATACGACGGGACCAAGTGGCTATTTTCCATTATTTATATACAATTTTTGTATTTATCTGTGCATTTTTAACAATGCTCCCCATATATCCTTTTTTCGTCAGTTTATAAAAATGTATATATACATTAATTTTGACTTTCTACAATATATAATAACTCAGATAAAGTATTTTTAACCCTAAAGGACAAAAAATATATTTATAATTTTTAAGCAACGTTTGACAATTATTTTTTTGAACTTTTAATTCTTTACATAACTTCAATAATATCAATGTTAAAATGTATTTTTGTTCATAAAAGTACAATTAATACAGCACTTATTTGTATAATAACAAAAGCAAGTATACGACGGGACCAAGAGACTGTTCACCATTATTTATATACATTTTTTGTTTTCATCTGTGCATATTTAATACAGCACTACATTTGTATTCCTAAGTATACGATGGGATCAGGTTAATATTCAATATTACTTGTTTATAATTGTTGCTTTAATATGTGCATTTTAAAAAATATTTGCTATATATCCTTTAATTCAACATTGTTTTAATTTTGTTTTTATAAATTAATTGAGTCTTACAGAAAATATTACAGAAAATATGACAACTATTTTTTAATCTTTTAATTAATTAGAAAACCTCATTAATAATAATGTTAGAATAATTTTGTTTTTTTCATAAAAGTTCAATTAATTGTAATACTACAAACACAAGCATACTACGGGACCAAGAAACTATTCAACATTATTTACAAATAATTGTTGCTTTTATCTATACATTTTCAACAATACTGGCCATGTATCCTTTTTTTCAACAATTTTAAAAAATTTTGTATTCATTTATTTTGACATACAAATTTTATATCAATTCAGTTAAAGTGTTTTGTGGCTTTATTTATTTCTTTTAAATACAAATAAATTTTTTTTTATGTAAAAATGTGTAATAATTTATAATCTATTAACGTTACCATAAATCTTAATTAAAACAAAGTTATTATTAATAGATTTAATTTTTTTTAGTTTACTACCATACAATTATAAATAGCTAATTTATTATCAATTGCAAAAACCATCGTTTATAAAAATCTACATTAAATGACTGCACTACAACATAATATAACTTGAAAACATAAAATTGACGCAATTTTTTTACAATGCAACATGTTTTTACATATGGCTGTCAATATATCCTTTTTCAGAGCACTCTAATAAATGTTTATTGTTGCTATATTTTATGCGCTTTTGTATTAATAATTTATTCTGTAAATTTTCCATGTGGAAAAAATCATTTATTTAATTGCTGCGTTTGTGGTTTTACATTTCAGTATTATATTGTAATAAAATAAATAATGTTTCGTTTATTTTTTTCAACAATACAAATTGAATTTAATAGCACTCACTCTTTCATAATTGACAATACAAAAACGTATAGAGACAAAAAATAAGCACTGTAAATACTTTGTACATCATTCAGCAATTAAATTAAATCCAAAATATAATAAATGTGTGCTTTCAACAACGAGAGCCAAACGTATATTTTTTGCTCATTAGCAAATTTGCATGAGTTTTTTGTTTTAGATTTATGCTTCGACTGTATATTGATTTAAATAAACTGCCAAACAATGTGTAATATTTATTGTAATTAGCACTTACAATTTGTCCATTAATATCAATACTTAAAACCAATTAGCTCGCACATTGCAATGGCATTAATTTTGTCGAAATCAGTGTCGTATTTATTTGACATATCGTTTGCCATATAGCGAAATATTATGTTATACAAGTTGATATATAATATGGTTGAAAACTCGTACGCAAATTGTTGTATGCAATTTGCGTTTATTGAATATTTGACCAAAAATGCAATATTAAAATTTGCAAATTTATTTATAATTTTGCCTTTATTTATGCATTTATCCTGTGCATGTATGTGCTCGACACAAATTTATAAAATGCAAAATTAATAATGAATAAAATTTTATAGCAGGCTACACGCGTGTGCTAATTGCCATTATTTATTTAGTTATTACTGTGATTTTGTGTGGCATTATCGGGCGTGTGTAAAAATATCTAACGCTATTATTAACAAAAATAATTGATAGCCTTGCATGTGGCAATTAAACCAGGACATTGTGCTAAATGTATTATTACAAAAAAAAATTAATTTGCATAAAATAACAATAAAATGCATTGCATGTTTTAGTAAGAATCGTTGATAGCGGGTCAAAACATGCGCTAATATTGAATTTTTAATATTTTTTCTGTTTTAAATGTTATTTAAAATACTTGCAAATACAAACAACATTTAATTTCAGTATATTGCAATGTGTTCAAAAAAGGATATATGTGGAAATTGTTATATGTCCAACATAATTGAAATATTTGTATGTCATTGTATAGCCTATTAAAAAGTACGAGTTCTACATATGAAACTCGTAATATAATCCTACGTATTTATTTAAAAAAAATTATATAAATCTTTTATGTTTTTTTTTTTAATAAATTGTGTCAAGAAAATTATGTTGCAATTAATATCTGTAATTTTTTTAATTTAAGAATGAACATTTATTTGTAAAAATTGTTTGAATTCAAATCTGTTCACTATTATATGTTTCAAAATGTTTGTAAATTCAATAACAATACCAACAAAATTATATAAAATTTGCATAAATTAATAATAGAATGCATTGCATGTTTTTAGAAAGAATAGCAGGTCAAAACATATTTAATTTTTAATGTTTGTTCTGTTTTAAATGTTATTTAAAATATTAACAAATGCAAACAATATTAAATTTCAATATATAGCTATGTGTTCAAAAAAGGATATATTTGTGGACATTTTATATGTCCAACATAATTGAAATTTGTTTATGCCATTGTGTTACTTATTTAAATGATCGAGTCCTACAAACAAAATTTTATAAAAATCATAAATATTTATTTATAAAAATGTCTAAAACTTTTTTTTTACCTAAAAAAAATTAGAATACATTACATGTTTTAGAAAAAAATCTTTGATATCTGGTCAAATTTTAATGTGTGTTCTGTTTTAAAGGTTATTAAAAATATCTACATGTTTACACCACATTATATTGCAATACGTAAAATCAAGGATATATCAGAACACTTTATATGTCTAACATAATTAAAATTTTATGTATGCCATTGTGTTCCTTAGTTCAAAGTACGACTCCTACATAAAACAAATGATAATAACATAAGTATAATAACACATGTATCACGTATATATAAAATTGTATTTTTTTAACAAAAAAAAATGTTAGTATTTCTTTTTTTTATGAAAAAATTTACTTGTTTTACAAAAAAAAAAAAAAGCAAGTGTAAATAATGTTGGATTTGTTATCTTTTTACTATTTTGTTTTTAAAATCCATAAGACATTTTTAATTTACATATGCAAAAATTATTTCTATAACTTATAGAAAAGGATATATGCCGGCAAACTTATACTGCAGAGACATTGAAAAACTTGTAAAGCCACTGCATAGCTGATTAAAAACTACATATTGTGTCACATAAAATATAGGGATATAACTTAGAATCGATATTTTATAGTTAAATGAAGCATTAAAAAAAATATAAAAAATTAAAAAATAATTTAATAAATATTCTTTAAACCAATTAAAAATATATATCTAAAAAAGGATATATGCAGAATTATTTCATTACGTACAATTTCAACACAATTTAAATGCCATATTATTATTACATGAAAAATACATCCTGCTGCAGGATAAATCTCTCGATTATATTTGCAATCAAGATTTTAATATATAAATTGTAAAATTGCACTTTTGTGCACAGCATTGCTTTGGTGTTAATGAAACTCGCAATTAATTAATACTCATTAAGTTGATTGCTTTACTTGCAGCTATTTTGGCTTGCTAATTGATTTCGCAAACTGATTGCGTCGCTTGAATGCAAAAGTGCGCCCAACTTTCGAGCCAAACGCCCAAAGTCTATTGTAAACAAATACAAAAACTTTTAATTAACATTAAGCTAATTGTTAGTTTAGTGCAGCGACGACAGCGAGAGCAGCAACAGGGGTAGCATCATTTGAGCGTCGAAAAATTCACAGTAAAAAGAAACATTTTTCACATTTAATGTGCACAAAAAGTAATTTACAAACAAACGAAAAAAAAAAGAAAACATAAGCTAAACCACAACAATAATTTTACAACTGGTTAAAAATGTAATTTCATCCTTTTTTTTACAAGAGTCCTTTTTCGGATTTTTTTTTTTTTTTATTTGTGCGCATAAATTTGTCTACAGCCTTAACTTCAACTTCATCAACATAATTAATTTCTTTATGCATATTTCTTAATAGAACTTGCAGATTATTTTCGCGCGCGCACTTGTCCATGATGATGCTTTCGTCAGGACGAACTTTTGCATAACTCATACATAATAAAAACTAAAGCGAGCAAAAGAAACAAGAAAAATCACAAAACAACAAGCGAAGCCCACAGAAGACGCAGCAGTAGATGAAATACAACAATAACAAAAACAAGAAAAACATGAAGTCTCAGTGAAAACTGTGAAGAACACAATTTAAACTTTCTCTTTGCGGTAATTAAAAAGTTCAAAATATCTTCTTTTTTTTGCTTTTTGTTTTATTGTGTTTTGTTTTTGTTTTGCTCACTCAGTTATTTTTGCTTTTTTTTCTGCTCTGTTTTGTTTTTAGTAACCTCGCGTCAACAACTCTGGGCAACAACAGTGTCCTTGTCGGACAGTAGTTTCGTTTCGCTTTCTCTCTGAGGCTTCATTTTATGTCCCTCGTTACTTTATGCTCAAGGAAAAATGTTTGCCATTTTAAATAAGTAATATTTTATATATTTGCAATATTTGTTAAGTGCTTTTGTAAATTTATGAAAAAGGACATATGTACAGAATATCTGCCATATATTTTTAAAATATTGTAATACCATAATGTAACCCAGTAAGAAGCACGTTCTGTGCAAATACATTTGTTTCAAAATTTATTTATTTAATAATAATGTAGAGATTTTAAAGCATTTTGCTTAAAACTATAAAAATTATATATGGCAAGCTTCTTTATTTCGGCAAAATGTTAAAAAATTTAAACGTAATATTTAAACATATTAAATAGCACGACATGTGCTATAAAAAATATTGCAATTTATCAACTCAATTTATGGAAAAAAAAAATTTAATTATTGACAATAATTTTGTGAAATTGCATGTTTTAAATTATGGTAATATTATAGTATAACACAGTAAAAAGTACGTTCTGTTATATTCAATTTGTTTGAAAATTTATTATATTTAAGTAATATAAAAAAATATTAAAAACAAATGTATTCATATTTTTCTTGAGATTTTAAAGCATTTTCCTTAAAACAATAAAAAGGATATATGGTCAGCTTCTTTATTACTGACAAATTTTAATTAATTTAAACGTCATAATTAAACACATTATAAAGCACGACATCTGCTATAAAAAAGTTTTTTGATTTATCAACTGAAGTGTCGAAAAAAACAATAATTAAATATTAACTTTAATTTTGAGAGTGTACATTGCGTACAGTTGTTTCAAGCACTTTCAATGGAATTCCACACGCAGACACTTTGGTTGCTGAAGCAAAAACAAAACTTCTGCATAACAACATGCCAACAAAAGTGCGTTAAAAACAACCCAAGCAATGCTGTGAGTAGTTTTTATTATTTTTTTTACAACGATTTACAGCGACACTTTGAGCGCTTGGTGTCGCACTTCATCTACGTCTCTTCTTCTTTTTCTTTTGGCACAACAACTCACAAGTAGTTGTAGTCATAATAAATAAATTAATGCGAGCTCTAACTGTGCAAAAGGACGCACACATATACACAAATCTGTGACACCACTTGACGCCAACTTGACCAACAACTAAAACAAAAAATATAAAAAAAAACCCAACCACAAAAGCCGCTGTAAACAGTTAACAGCGGTTTATAAAATGTATAAAGGACACAGCATGTTTTATGCTTTTACAAACAAAAAAAAAATCCAAAGTTTTTTTTGTACGTTTTGTTTTTTGGCACAACGTACTTTTTTAATTTTTCACACACACATATTCACATAAAACATAAAAACGTCATGCCGACTCTGCGAACGCATTTACTTTGACTTGAATTTTGTATTTGTTGCAAAAACTTTGTTTTTGCAACAAATTTGTTTTTTCTGACTTTGTTTTTTCTGACATTGCTATCAAAGCGTAAAATAAAAGTTCGTAAATTTAGCAATAACAACAAAAAAATACACGCGGCTAAAAATGTAACTGCAAAAGTTTAGCTTTGTAAGAAAATTAATAAAGTTTTTCCTATTGCTTGGGTAGAGTAAAAGTCTCCTAAGTTGTGTATGAAACCAAAAGGTAAAAATAAACTTAAAGGACTTTTATTAGTTTGTGGTCTTTGATCACTAAAATGAAGTAAAGAGAAATGCAAAATTTAAAAATATTTTATGAAAATTATAAAAAAGGATACACATAAACACTGCTCCAAAAATATTTTACAAAAATATAATCGATACCAAAATAGAAAAAATACTTGCTAATATCCTTTAGCAATTTTTAAATATGGTTTTAATTAAACTAAACAAAAAACTGAAATTATTCACAAAATTTTATTATTAATCTAAAAAATATATTTACCACTAAATTGAAATGTTAAAAATGCATAATATAAAATATTAATAATTATTTTATAAAAATTATAAAAAAAAGGATATACATAGGGATTGTTAAAAAGAATTTTCACAGAAATATTATTGATAGCAAAATTTTAAGAATTATTTATTGCTTCCCCTTAGCTATTTTAAATGAAGTAAGTAATTTCAAAGAATGAAGTTTAATTAAATAAAACAAAAAAAATCGAAATATATAAAAAAAAAATATCTCTGATCACTGAATAAAAATGGAAAAAATTAAATATTTAAGATGTTTAACAAAATATTTTATTAAAAGTAATAAAAAAAAAGGATATACATAAAGCTTGCTTAAAATAAATTTCTCAAAAATATAATTGAAAGCCACCTAATAAGAAATACTTGCTGCTTCCTCTTAGCTATTTGAAATGCGTTCACAAATTGCAATGAAACTGATTTAATTAAATAGAACAACAACAAAAAAATAAAACAATTCCAAAAATTTGTATAAATAATAAATAAAGTTTTGTAGAAAACAAAATTATTTGCCAACTAAAAATAAATCCAGCTAAGGGCAACCACAATGAGCCAGCTCACTGAATTGTCTTTGATATTTCTGAAATATGATTGAGTTTTTATTGCCATGTCCATAGCAGCAAGCAGTATTGCCATACAATACAAGCGGCCCATCAACATATATGAAGTACACATCCAAAGAAAGGAAATGTGACAGCAACATGAAAATCTCATTCAATTTTCTTTGATACTGACCACAAAATCAAAAAATAATTGTATATCGATTGTGTATGCTGCTGCTGCATGACATTTGCAAACATTGATAAATAAAGGATATATGAATGTGCCGCAATTGAATAGAGCTGATGCTGATTGAATGAAATGAAAAACATTAAGTGGTTTGTTTTCCAGAACGATATTCTACTGTAGATTGACATTAAGAAATGTATGCAGCACAATACAAACATGGCATAAATGCTCGTTAAAAATTGTTCATAATTGTTATAGTATTTTGTTGAAACAACTTTTCGAAATGACTATAATAAAGGATATATGTGAATTAATTAAAGAAGAAGATAGAAATGTTTTGAAATGTTTTTATAAAACATACAACAATAAGCTGCTAATTGTAAACCTATTGTATGGTATTTTATAAAATGCTAATAAAGGATATATGCGTATGTTCTTAAAATAAGTCATAAATCAAAAATAATGCTTATTATTAAAATTGTTTAGAGAATTGAAGGATGTTAGTGTAATATAAATCAGATTTTTTGTTATACTTGATATTTGTCATTTAATTGAAATGATTTTTGTATTGAAAGAAGACTATATGTCATAAATACAATATATGTGCAAACATTTCTAATACAAATTAGCTTTTTGAAATATATTTATCAATATTTTAAGTCATACTTTGATTTTTTTCAAAAAGGATATATGTGATGCATATGAACGATAAGGCATAACACCTACAAATCATAATATATTTGTAGTAGGCATAAATGTACAATTTGTCCTTCATAGCTCTCAATGAAACAGTAGTTATTTTTATGTATTAATTATACATATATTGAAAAATAATATATATCTTATAATATTTGATTTACTATTATTTTGGGGCACTTTTATAGATTTTTTGAAATAACATATTTACAAATTGCAATATACGTAATGTTATTAGCAATATTAAAACAGAAATAAAATTTTAATAAATGTTATATTTAATTTTTTTTCGGTATTTTTTTTAATATATATTTAAGTAATAATCTTTAGATTTCTCTATGTACAATTAGAAATAAAAGCATATAAGGAATAAATCGAAACGATTCAACATTAAGAAGGAAAAATACAAACTGCCTATAGCTGACCAAATAGTATAAATTGTATGCATAACCTTTCAACGCTAACATAAACAAATTTTTATTTTGTGCGTGTTAAAATAAAATATGAATTTTAGAAAATTTAGTTTCACATCCATAAATTATGTACATACTTTTATATTGTGCTTTTTGAGAATTTTTACATTATACAAAAAAAGGATATATGTACGTCTCATAAAGAATACACTATAGAAACAAATAATTAAAATCTTTTTTTAGCTGATATAAAACTACGAATTGTTAGCATAAAATATGTTTTTGTATACTTTTTTTATATAAATTACAATATAAAAAATTATAAATATAATTATAAAATTAAAAATAAAAAAAAATTAATTTTTAATGGGATTATGTAATTTTGTGGGATAAATAAAATTAAAAAAATATAAAATTTAATTTTTTAGAATATACACAATTATAGTAAAAAAGACAAGACGAATTTTGAGATTTTTAAATATAATATAAAAATAGGATATATGTACGCAACTTAAACGATATGCAATAGTAACAAACAATTAAAATATTTTTTTAGCTGATATAAAACGACAAATAGTTAGCATTAAATATGTACTAAATCCTTTATACTTTATATAAAAATTTTAAAATAAAAAAAAATAATTTTTCAAAATTAAAAACATTTAAAAAAACTTAAGTAAACCAACGTTAATTTCGTAAAAATGTTTTTAACAGATTAAAATTGTATGTTTTAACAGATTACAATTTTATGTCTTTCATAAAACCAAATTCTAAAAATTATTTGATACATTTTAAAAATTATACACAATAAAAAAAAGTATACAATTTTTGAGATTTTATTATTTCATTTAAGAAAAAATATATAAATAGTTTGTAATTTTGTGGGTTTAATTAAATAAAATAAAACTGTATATAATTTAATTTTTTAGAATATACACAATTACAGTAAAAAGATAAGACGATTTTTGAGATTTTTACATATAATATAAAAAAAGGATATATGTACGCAACATAAACGATATGCAATAGTAACAAACAATTAAAATCTTTTTTTAAATCACAATAGCAACCATTAATTAAAACCTTTTGTAGCTAATATGAAACTACAAATTTGAAACATAAAATGTGTAAAAAATCCATTTTATTTTTCTATAAAAAAAAAAACAATTCAATTAAAAACAAAAATTGAACTCAAAATTTTAAAACATAAAAAATTTTAAAAATAACACTCAACTCAAAATAATATCCACATTTTCAGTTGTGATAGCGTTTTTTTACAACAACATTTTGTAGCTCTTTGTGTATTTCATAAAAAAAGAATAAAACAAATTTATATTAATTTTAAAAATTATACGCAATTTGGTAATTTTTATGAATTTTTAACATTTAACATAAAAAGGATATATGTACGCATTCTTAACGATACATCATATCAACGAAAAATTAAATATACTCTATAGCTGTTAAAAATATACAAATTGTGAGCATAAATATTAAACAAAATCATTAATAGTTTACTTAATAAAATTATATATAATTAAAATTAAATTTTAAAAATTTTAACTTTACAAAATTAAAAATTTAAAATATCACACTCAAGTCCATTAATCAAGTGTAAAACCCCTTTTTATATTTAAAAATATATTTTTGTTGGCTCTCATACGAACATTAATCAATAACCGATTATTTTTAACCTTTTGCGACCTGCCACTAATATGACATTTATTTAATATTATTAAAGTAAACGCGTGCAGCACACGCACACAAACTCACCTCTTTTCTGCGGCGCCTGCATGGATGTCGGCGACGGCACACAGCTCACGAAAGTTAAGCTGGAAAATGCGATACATATCCAAAGGCAAAGCAGCCAAGAGTGGCTGTTGCTGTTGATGATGCCGCTGTTGTCGTTGCTGCGCCAGCTGCTGCATTTAATTGTAGTTGATGCTGCAGCAGCTCTAGCTGTTCTTCTATTTGTTGTTGTTGCAGTAGCTGTTGTTGTTGTTGTTTTTGCAATAAAGCTCAAAGGTTTTGCCGCCAACGTCCAGCACTTAAAATCACGACATTTTATATGTTTGCGTTTATTTTCCTTGATGGTTGTGCGATAATTTTTTAATGATTTAATGCCACCAACAGCAGTAGCAGCAAGAGGAGTTTTTATATTCGTTGTTGTTGGTATTTTTGTTGTTGGCAGTTTATGTGCTTTATGTTGTTGCTGTTGCACAGCATGTAAACTTTTCATTTTCAGCAGCATGGTTTTTTTTTTCACTTTTTATTCGTTTTTCTTTTTATTTGTTGGGTTGTTTATGTAATTTCGTGTTTGTTATTTTAAGATGGCTTGAAAAAAATAAATGTCCTTTGAAATTTGATATTGTTATTTTTGCGATTTTTGTTGTTGTTTTACTGTGAGTGAAAAACAAATTTGATTCAATTAAAATGCAAAGGTCCTGCGGCGTATAACATGTTTATATTTTTGTGGCATTTATTGTTGAGGTGAAAATTATATCACATATTTTATTTAAATTTTTATATTTTTTTCAATTCATACACATTTAATAAAGAACAACAACAAATATTGTTCATGTAATATTCAGGGTTAAATATTATATGAAATGATTGTTTTTGTAATTACATAATTGCTTTTCATGCAATGGTTTTGTTTTAACAAAATTTTAAAATCATGACACCTTTTTAAAATTATTTTAAATTCATTATTTTCTTTTATAATAAACATAGTTTTATAATTTAATTTTGCATTATCATTAAACAGTTCATTTAATAGATACAATGAGCTTGGGTGAATCTTGCATTTAATTAACTTGTAGTGTTAATAAAATACATTATATTCAATTTTTTCGAAATTTATATATTTATTTTATAAGAAAAGTAACAAAAATAAGTAAAATTCATATTAAACCTACTACAAAAAAAAAGGATATATACGATGCACCTAAACGTTACAACATTGCAACGTCTAAGTAAAATATTTATTTAGTTGACATAAAAGTACAAATTGTTAGCATTAAAATTTTATGCAAATATTTTGTATATGCGCTAATTTGCACAAAACAAAATATGAATTTGAAATATCGTAAAATCATGATTTTTACATTAAAATTCAATATGTCTCTCATATTTTAAAAATATGCAGAAATTTCAAATGCTATTTTAAAAAATATATATATATATGATGCGCCTAAACGATACGACATAGACCCAGCAAACCAAATTCTGTATATACCTGACACACAATTATAAATTGTTATCATAAATATATTAGATATAAACATTGATTTGACATGAATTCCATTATGAGATATGCCAAATCATATTTTTTAATTAATTCCACACGTCCTTCAACTTTTCTATTTTCAGAAACATAAAATGAATTTTTAAAGCTATTACAAAAAAAGGATATATATGATCCACCTAAACCATACACCATAGCGACGGCAAACAACAATCTTTATTTAGACGACATAAAAATATAAATAGTTAGCATTAATATTAATATGAAAACATTTCGTGCGAACGAGATTAATTTAAAATGTGAATATTTCCAAAAAAAAAGTATTAAAAACGTTGTTATATTTAAATACGGTATGCCTCTCAAATATATCGAAGCCTAATATTAAATTTAGGTCTATAACAAAAATATATATATATGAGATAAACTAAAATTATTATGTTTGTAATTGACATAAACATAAAAATTGTTATAAAAAATTAAAAATTTAAAAATTTTTGTACTAGAGATGTTAACCAATTTGAAATAAATTTAAATATTGGAAAATTTCGAAAACAATATATAAAAAAAGAGAATCAAAAACCAATTCGAAATAAATTTAAATATTGGAAATTTTTGAAAAAAATATATAAAAAAAGAGAATCAAAAACCTCGTTATATGCAAATGCATATGTCTCTCAAATATTAAAAATGTGTAGAAGTTTAAAATTAATATTATTCATATTACAAAAAAAGGATATATATGATGCACCTTAATGGTACAACATAGCAACGTCAAACATAAATCTGTATGTAGCTGACATAAATATATAAGTTGTTAGTATATAATAAATATGTTAATGTCTTGTGCAAGAGTTGTAAATTTATATATATTGTAAAAATGTGAAATATTTCACAAAAACATATTTTGGTTAAAATTTCTCATCTCTCCAAAATTTTCAAAATGTTTAACAGTATAAAACTAATTTTAAAGCAACTACGAAAAAAGGACATATGGTACAACTAAATGGTACAACATAGCGACGGCAATTTTAAATCATTGTTTACTTGACAAAAAGTACAAATTGTTAGCATAAAATAAAATGTACATGTGAACTATTACTCAAAATAGTTTCTCATTAAAATTCCATGTCTCCCAATTAAAAAATAAATTAAAATTGAATTATAAAGCTCATTTTAAAGCAATTACTAAAAAACTTGTTAGCATAAAATAAAATTTATTTGTGAACTATTACTCAAAATAGTTTCTCATTAAAATTCTATGTCTCCCACTTGAAAAAAAATAAAAATTGAAATATAAAACTCATTTTAAAGAAATTACTAAAAAAAAAGGATATACATGGTGTAACTAAATGGTACAACATAGCGGCGGCAAACTACTATCATATTTTACTTGACATAAAAGTACAAATTGTTGGTATAGTCTTGTTACCAAAATAATAATTGTTTTGTATAAAAATAAAATTATGTTTTTATGAATATTTTTATTTTGCAATAAAATATTATTATTCACAAGAATGTGTTAATTTTTAACAAATTCAACTTAAAATAATGAAAAATTATTAAAGTGACGTTTATAAAATTATATTAAAATAAATTGAATAATGCATGTTTTGAAATTTAATTGCATTTTTCAGGTTACTTTGCTTTTTTATTTTTCCTTGAGCATTTAAATTTTAAAGAAAAATGCATCGTATTACAAATCCCAAAGGCTTGACTTATCACAACAAATTTATTATTTCAATTCATGATTCGATTGATTTTAAACAGTCAACTTTTGAATCAATTTTCAAAACTATTTAAATATCAATCGTGTGATTGCCCAAATTTTGTATGCAAAATTAGGCACGATTGATATTTAAATTGTTTGAAAATTGATTCAAAAGTTTACTGTTTAAAATCAGTCGTGTGATTCGCGCTTAAACATGAATTTAGCGTGTATTAGAAAATTTAAATTTATCTCTTGGGCTTGAATGTTAATGGAATAACTAAAGAATAGTTTTTTTAAAATTTTGATTTTAAAATGAAATGATTTGAGTTATTTAAAGTAAATTATTATATTAAGTCACTTTGAGTCAAGCTTATAAAATACCACAATGATATTTTATATTTTTAGAAGAGGGCTTATCCCGATCTCGTAATATTTAACTAATTTATAACCATAGCAGTTGGCACTAATATTTCTAATTTAAAACGGCCAGCTTTTAACAAAAGTATTAGAGTTGATGATGGATATATATTTAACCTATATTTTATATAAAATTATGTTCTCCAATTTCTGCATTGAAGCGGTTAATTTACAAAGAATATAGAAAAGAAAAAATCTTTTAACAAATTCAAATGACATAAATAATTCTTTGTTAAAATTTTTTATTAAATTTTATTTTTTTATATTTATTTTTCTTTTTTTCTTTTTTCATATACTAATTCAATACATAAAATTATAAACTAATTTTATTTTTGTAATTTAGATTTTTTATTTTCTAGAATTACTTTAAAAATTTAATTTTTATGTAACTGCCTTCGATTACTCCAAAATTACAATATTGCTTTACAAAATGTCTACGAAATAATTCTTGGTCAATTAATTAGCTTTCATTTGTTTATCATGCCTGAGCAGATCTATAATTTCAGACAGGAGATATTGCTAAATAAGTGAAGCATTCTTTTTGAAAAATACAAACGTCAAAATTGTAAAAATATCGCCATGAAAAATTTTTCAAATCACGTTTTTGAAAACAGCGGACTATATTTATAAGAAAAATGATTGTATCGCGGAATGGTTATTAATTACAAAATAATATAAATATTTGTAATACACGTTCACGCATTAAAACAATTTGAATTATTTAAAAAATCAATTTTTTGTACAAAGAAAACTAATTCAAAATACGTCGCTATTAACAAAGTTAATTTGAAATTAAAATAAGTACTGAATTCGTAAGATTTTTGTATTAAAATTACAAATAAATATTTTTTAAATTCTAAATTTATTTTCTTAATATTCAACCTTATCATGAATAATAGGTACTGTCCGACAAAATTACAATTTTGACGTGGTGCAGCAAAAGTTGAAGTAATAATTTTCTAAATTTGATCTGCTAATTCCGAAAATGTCATCAGTTCTGATAATTTTTTAAATAAAAAAAATTATTTATTTATTTATTTATTTATTTATTTATTTATTTTTATTTTATTTTAAAATTTTTAAATTTTTTTTTTTCATTATTTTGTGCTCATTTTATTTCAAAATTTATATCTGGCAAAGGAAATTTTTTACATATGTACGTTTTTTAATATTTTTATTATAGTCCAAGATTTTTTTTTTGTCTAATGGGCGATATATTATTTTTTTTGTCTTTTAATAGAATACTGAAAATAATAAAAGCGCAGAATATGGTGAAATTGATAAATGTGTTATTTTCCTAAAACTAGAGTCAATTCGACAAAACGTGAGGCAATTTTCGGAATCAATGACACAAATGCAATCAAGAAGTGCAACCAGAGTATGAAAATTTTCCCACAAATAAAATATTTTTGTATAGAATATATTAATTCCGAAGATAAATCTATTCAGGATGATTAAATAAATTTAGATTTTTGTATGGTTTTTGTATTTTGTAATTTTTGTATTGTAAGAAAATGAATTCGGAACAAATTAAATGATGGAAATAAAAGAAAAGAATTTAAAAACTGTTCAACAAATATTTTTAACTTAATGTTTTAATATTTTTGAACTAGTTTTTACTCTTTTTTAATGTTTTTACGTATGAAGTATAATTAAATATTTACATCTTGCTCAAAGAATATTAATTATAAATGCAATTAAAACGCATTTTGTTGAGTCATAATTTATATTGTTTGTTATTATTTTTTATAATTATTTTTTTTTATTCTTATTACATTTTTTTTCTTCAAATCACAGCACAGCATTAAAACACAAGTTGAATGTAAACAGTCGAACAAAAACACGACATGCACTTTGCACCAGCGAGCGCCACTGCGTACCGGAAAACGGAAGTCAAACGCACGTCGACCGACAAGGTGTTCGCGCGTACTCGTGCACTGCTTCGTTGGCAATGATTAAAAGAACGACAGGAATAGAAAACGAACAACAACAAAACGAAAAATAGGCAAACGGAAAATTAAAAACTTTTTTTGTTATTATTTTCAAATGAGAGTTTTTATTTTTTACTTCTTGCAATTTTCTATGTTTTATATTTCACTTATATGTGTTAATTGCACGACACAGTAACACAGAAACTCAGCCTCTCAAATGTTGAACAGCTGCTTTTTGTTATCCTTGCAGAATTTTTCACACACACACACACACTCACGCGCACCACGTATCCTTTGCCTATGAAAACGTACCGTTCCGAGTCGCGTTCTGCGACAAACTGAATGTCTTTGCTGCAGCGCGCATCGTTTAAATAGAAATCATAAAATAGCACTCACTAAAATAAAAATGTAGTTGAAAGCATAACAAAAATAGCGTATTCAACAACACTGTTTTTCTGCAAACACTTTTCTCTCACGTCAAAAAGCGACTGCTGTCACAAAATGTATTTCTCTCTCGTCTAAAAGCGCCCGCTGAATTATGCAGGGTGGTTTGTTTTTGGGACGAAACGGGTTGTGAGCATATATTGGGGACATAAGGAGAAATAAAGCAACCCTCAAGTACAGAAGCGGAGAAATTAAAGCTTTACTTTGAAATAATTTAAAGCTTTTTAGTTTTGCTTTTGTGCGTTTTTATGTTATCGTAAAATTTATAGTACTTTATAATCAGAGATATAATTTTATAATAATGATAAACATAAAAACACTATAATTTGTATGGTTTATAAAATATAAATAATTATATTAAATTAAAAAGCTTTTTACAGCGTACGCTTTTAAAGCTATTTTAATTTGTTTTGTTGGCAACACTATTATTTTGAGAATAAAATAAACAGCCTGCAAGTATGCAATGTATTTTAAAATAAACTCAAGCACACGCAGAAGAAAATTGTACAATTATTAAGTAAAATTTATAAAATGACAAAAAAAAAGTTTTATTATTTTTTTGTTGGAAATTTAAAATTTTATAATTTTTTTGTATTTAAAAAAAAAATATTAAAAAACACATACAAATTTAGAAAATTAATTTAAACTATGATGCCATCAAAATACCATCTAATAATTTGGCACAAACATTTATAATCAGTCGACAAAAATTCTAAAATTTATCTCTGAATTTTAAAAAGTATCCCTTTTAAGGATATCAAATTAGAAGTGCAAGGACCATTGGTCACATGATCAGATTTCGGCGTTATACCTCAAATATTACCAGGACTAAAAATTATATGTACGAAAAACAAGAAAACATGTCTTGATTTTGGATTTAAAAAAAACTAGATATATATGGATCAAAACACTTAAAAAATGGATCAAAAAACTTAAAATATGGATCAAAAACTTAAAATATGAATATTAAATTTATTTTATTTTAATAATTCAGCCATCTCATGAAATTTTTACCTTAAAAAAAATTGTACTGAAATAAAATTAGAATTCAGTTTTTTTTTTTCTTAGGTTGAAATACAGGTGGAAAAAATATTCATGATGAGGTTGATTGAATCATATTTTTCGTATGTAAACGTTCGGTAGCTCGTCTGGTTAGTGCGCTGGACTACGAGCGAAAAGTCGAGTTCGACTCCAAGCCGAAAGATCCGTGGTTCGATCTCTACCGACTGCCAGAATTTTTTTCATAGACAACATTTTTCTATGCGACGATACCTCTCGGCAGTAAATGGCAAACATACGAGAGTTAAAAATTGCCTATGAAAAGCTCTCACCCGCCGTTCGGATTCGGTAATAAACTGTAGGTCCCACCAATTTGAGTACAAATATAACACGAATAAAAAATATATTTTTTTGATTTTAACAACAAAAAAAAAATATTAACAACAAAAATTGAGAGAACTTAAGTTTTGAAATTGGAGTTTGTATAGTTATAGTTAATAGTTAATAGTTATGGAGATAAAAATCATTAAAGTTGAAAATTTTTTCATGAAAAATCTTTCAAAAATTGTAAAAAATTAAAAGGTTATCCGATTTTTAAAGTTCTTTTGTTTATGGAAAGCTTACATTGAGATCTAAAAAAATGTGCTTACATGAGAAAATATCTTGTTTAGTTTTAAAGATATAGACTTTGTTTACGCAGAAAGGCGTCAATTTTCGGATTTTCCAATAAATTCAAAATTAATTAAAAGACAGAAGTTTATGTGTTTTTTTCTTATATTTATTTGAGCAAATATATTTATAAGTTAAGGGACAAACCAAAGCGTTTGCCATATAATGTTGAAAGATGTATAAAATACAAGATATTATTGGAAATCATGAAAGGAGATCCAATATATGAAATAAGTATAAAATATGAGTTAATATGCAGGAACGTAGTTCTTACTTAGAAGTTCTTCTGTTGGTGGGTGGCAGCAAAGAAATCGAGCTCAGCGCAATTGCAGCCCCGAGAACGTCAAAGAAGGAGGGTTTAAAAGAAATGACGAAATTCACCTCTTGACGTTTGACCTGTCACAAAACGTACTAAATAAATAATACAAGGTTTACACTGCAAGAGTTTTGGCGTAAACAGACTTTATATTGATTTATTTTTTTAATTTTTGAAGACTTTACTTTACATATTTTTACATAGATTGTACATTTTACCATGAAATCAAAATATGCGTAAGGTACTTTTATAAACAATACATAAATCATAAACTGAAAACCGTTATAAAATATCTCAAGTGGTTTAGTAAATATAAAATTGTAAAGTCGACATTTTTTTTTATTTCAGATTTTTTTCTTTTTTTTTTTTGAAAATTTGACTTTTACGGAAATCTTTTTTTGATAGCTAACATTACTGAAAATCTTTTAAATGATTAAACTTGTCCAAAATATATTTAACCAATCTGGCAATACTGGTCAAATTTCAAGTTTTTTAAATTTTTTATTAACTTTGACCCCCTGCAGAAAAGTTTTCAAAGTCGAAAGTCAAATTTTAAGCAAAAAGTTTTAAGTTATTTCTACTTATTTTTGACCCTTACTTATTTTTTGCACGGCGAAGTATACGTGCAGGGCAGCATTTTTTCCAAAAATACTCATTTTTTGAAGGGACTTAGATTAAAACCGGTATATCTCACTTTATAATAAATATATTCCTAAAATGTTTTAATAAAGCATAAGAACATAAAACTATTGTATATTAGGTAAAAGTTTCATGATGTTAAGGGTAATACTTATTTAGATATATTTAATCAAATTTTAACTTTTTTTTCTAATTTTTTTTTATTTTTCTTCTTTTTCGCAAAAAATGTGTACAGATATATATATATATATATATATATATATATATATATATATATATATATATATATATATATATATATATATATATATATATTGAACACCTAAAATTCGTTTTTCAAATTTTGGTTTTTTACTTTGTTTATTTTATTCTTTGCTTTTATTTGTAGACTTTCGATTTTTTCCCATTTTTGATTTTTTTTTATTTTCATTTTACTATTCCTTAGTTTTATTTTATTCTTTTTGAATTTTCGTTTATTGATACTGTTTTTGCTTTCGATTATGTTTTTTTTTGAGAGTTTTTTTTACTTTTTCTCTTTTATTTTTGTGTTTTTGCTTTTGGTTTTTGCATTTTTGCGTTTGTGTTTTTGTGTTTGCCTTGCATTGTTTTGCTTTGGTTATTAAGTTCATGTTTTTGCTTTTGTTTTTTTTTTGTTTTGCTTTTGTCTTTTTTTGTATTTGAGTTATTTCTTTCATGTTCGTTTCTGATCGATTAATTTAAAACTTTTTTATTTTCGTTTTTAAAAAAATATATATATTTTTCTGTGATATATACACAAAGTGTTTGTTTTATTTAGGTTATTAAATACTTTCTTCTGATCGATTAATTTAAAACATTTTTTTTTTTTTTATTAAATAAAAAAATATATTTTTCTGTGATATATACCAGAGAGTACAGATTTTTAATAGAGATTCCTTCCGAGTTTGCTGGCGTCGCTACCGAAAACATTGGTTATGTGGAAGTGGAATTTTACAGATTGAAGTTAACTGTGGAAAACAGTGCACAAAACTGGATCTGTCCACGGATAATTTGCAACCAAACTTAACAAGATTTATTGCAATCCTACTCCTTATAAATTTCAATTATTTTTCTGGCCAAAAATGTGTCAGAAAACATCAGAATATTGATTGAAAATATGTCTGTTGACAACAGTTTCGTTTCAATTTCCACATAACCAATGTTTGAATTTATTTGATAGACACAAAGTGTTTGTTTTATTTAGATTAGGTTTAGTCCAAATCTTCTTTGGAGCTTCTGCACCGATTAAAACAAGATATAGTATATCTAAAAGCCGCAGTAGCTCAGTGGTTAGTGCGTTGGACTGCGAGCCGCAAGGTCCCCGGTTCAAGCCTGGACTGGGGCTAACCACATCTTTTCATAGAAACATTTTTCTATACCGCGCTACCTCTCGGCAGTAAATGACAAACCTCCGAGAGTAAAAACATTGCCTATGAAAAGCTCTCACCCGCCGTTCGGATTCGGCAATAAACTGTAGGTCCCACCACTTTGAGTACAAATATAACACGCACAGCTCAAAATGGTGAGAGAGCTCGGCCTAAGTTCTTATAGAACTGTAGTGCCAAACTATTATTAGTATATCTAAAAATGAGGAAAATATTTTATACACTATTGATACAATAAAAAATAATCGATTCCATTTGTTAGTTCTCTCATTTTACTCCACAATTGAACCAAGCTCAACGCATAGTTCACCATAGAACACTCGGATATCAAAGGGCATTACAAAAATACTTCGTTCTTCAAAAACATTTATTTTTTAATGGCTATCAATATAATTTTTAACTCCAGATTTTTGCAATAGATAGAGAAAATCGTAAATGTAATTACAATACATCAACAGTCATTTCAGGTTAGATTTTTATTGTATAGGTTTTTATAATTTATGTTGAAAATAAGATACGATTTTAAAGCCAAGTATTTTTTACAGTGTGCCTCAAAGTGTTTTTACTACATTACGTCGTGTTAAAAACTACACTTTCATCCGCACAGCCAACCCTGAACTGAAAGTAGAATGAAAACATAACGCATAGCAATGCATTATCATAACCCACATGTTTAGTCGTTCCGTAAAATTCGTGTTGTATGTGCATTCGTATTCGTCCGATGAAATGTTGCCAGATTACGATAAACGTAGCGAATATAATGTGATTATTTTTAATCAAATTGCAAATAATGAGAAAGACATCGAATTAATCAGGCAGACATTTGAAGATTTGAATTGCAGAATAAAACTCTATAATAATCTAACGAGAAATGATTACGAGGGTGCTATCCAAGAGCGTAAGAATATAAATATAATAAATAAAAATGTAAAACATACAAAAAAAAAATGGGTTACCAATGTTTAGTTTGCATAGTGAATTTTACAATTTACGAGTACATTGTTGTTATTGTATTGGACAATAACAATCGCTATAGTCACGAGTTGAGCACCGCCGATAACCCACCTCAGCACCTACGTCTCAACAATGATCTGCTGGTGCGCATGCAACAAAATCCAACTTTGCGACGGCTTAAACAATTGTTCATCATAGTAACGAATCAGAGTGAAAGTGCAGAACCACCCGGTGAATCTACGACTTATACTGAACATAATACCACAAATCCTATTATGCTAAATATGGGACCAACGATACGATTATATGCAACAGGTAAGTGAGGTCATTCAAAATTATGTTAACGAACAAAATTAATTTTCAAGTTTATTAGAATTAAATTATCAACTGGAAAACTATTGGCCAGCACCAAATGCACGAATAAGTCCATTTATTGGTGCGTTTTGTAAAAATTTTGCAAAATATGCGGAGACCAAAACTATTGCGGATATTTATATGTTAATGCGTCGAGATTTGCGAAATGAAAGGTGAGTAGCATAGCATAAATATTCAAAATTTTAAATTTACAAAGCAGATTCTCTCAGTTATTTTTTAAAATAATTAAAAAAAATATTTGAATGCAATATTCATAGTCTTTTTGAACTTTCCATATGAATCTCGACATGCACTTCCGGTTTTGTCCCGTCCGGATCGATGCAGATGTTTAGTCCTATTTAAATACTACTAGCAAAAAACAATCAAGAACATTTATTAAATTTCATTCGAGATATTAGAGTTTTAAACGTATGAATGTACCGTAACCCCAGGAAATGTCCATATATCTTTGGAGTTTTATGCAAACAAAAGTATTATTGCATTACAAAAGATTATTCTAATAGCAGCCAAATATATTTTTGTTTTCATTATAAACATATTTATGTTCAGAATGAATAATTGCAAACATATATAAAAGATGTGCAATCAAATAAATAAAAAAAATAAGGTTATAATTATTTAGTATATAATTATATACCTAATATAATTCTATGAAAATATTTTGTTCGCCCCAGTTCAGTATTGAATCTGGGAGCTTTCGGCTCGCAGTAAAAAAATTATTAGTACTAAATTTACTGTTTTTACATTAAAATGAAATGTCACATTAAAACATATATATGTTTGCAAAAACACCGAAAATTACTCATTCTAAACATAAATATGTTTGAACTAAAACAATTATATGTGTTTCTGTTATTACAATAATTCTTTGGTATGCAATAATACTTTTGTTCGCATAAAGCTCCAAAGATATATAAAATGAGTGCAAAATTATGTTTGCTGCATGTACTAATTATAATACAGCAGTAAATGAAAATATTTCATTATTAAGATATTTCAATATAAACTCAACAAAATTTGATTTTTTTAGACCTAATTTAGATGATTTTTAGTACTTAGAATTTAATGATAAATATATATGAAAATGATTTATTTTTATGCAGAGCATAGTTCAAACACATAAAAATTATCAAATATTTAACTAAAAATTATATACATCTTTTTTTTGTCTAGTTTCACGCCAATAATCGACGAGTCCTATGATGTTAAATATGGCAAGGCGATGTCCGACAGAACTAAAGCTTCTTTTGGGCTACAATAAAAATGTGTTATATTTTTTAGCAACCAAATTATATTTATTATAATGTAATACATGTTTACGAAAGCATTTAATAGTATATAAAATAAACCTTTTTAACAACATTAAATTTGTAACTAATCCGTATTATAGATTTTGCGTTCGAGCCATCTGACTAGATCGTCGCGCATACATTCATTTTCTTTATTGACACAGTGGATATTACGTATTCGACGTAGGCAGACTTCGCGTATATAGCGTTTGATGCAGGGCATTTGACCCATTTGACGTATAGCCTAAGTAAATTTATAAAATATATATTATTTATTAAAAAAGTGGAATTATAAAGTGATATACATGACTAAAATATGTATTCAAATTGTGGCGTACCAGAAAATGAAACCAATATCTGTTACTGATTCCGTTTTCATTTCCTGTTCAACCATATATAATAAAAAAGTGGTTGTGGCAACCAACTCATTGTTCTACCAACTTGTTCGGTTCTTCCAACTGCTAAGTCGGCTCTTATAGCCAAATCTTAAAGGGTAGTTAGGCTAAAACAAATTTAGAACAGTTACAGAGACAATTGAAAGTCGGTTTAACCAAATTATGTTGGTTGTCACAATTAACATTTTCGTTCTTCATTACTGCCAAGAAGGATTTTTCTGTGTGCAGTATTTTTCGAACAATATTCGGTTATCCCTACCTGTAGAGCATATAATTGCAAATTTTGATTTTTCTGACAGCCAGCATGTCGTGTCAGTATCTTTGCAATATCCATAAACTGACAACAACGCCACAAGGTACGCTTACTGACGATGGCATTCTGAAAGGCCAGCACCGCATACTCTCGCGTATTCATTAACCCATCCTCGGCAAGCAGTCGATGCATCAATACTACACCATCGCAGTCATCAAAACGTCTCTGACCCTCGGTGCATTGTAATAGCAAAGCGAAACATTTCAAACACAAAAGATGATATCCGGGCAATTTGCGTTCTATGCGACGATAGAGCAACTCAAAGAAACCCTGCTCGATCGCTTGTTCCGGTGCCACCTCCAGAAAGTGACCCAAGTGTATCCATAGATCGTATTCGTAGTGCGGCTGACAAGGGTCCTTGTGAAATATCTTGGTCAGCCATTCAAGGGCGGTGGTTTTTTCCAATAGAAAAAGTAGCACTTTTTAGAAAAAATATTAAAATAATACGTGATGTTTAGAATTATTTAATTGAACTACCTTTGCTTTTCTCGGACATATTACGTAGTATTTTAGCGGTAACCTGCTGATATTTATCGCCCTCATACATAATCTTATAAAATTCATTGAGAAAATGAGGTCGGGCAGCCATTTTTTCGGCACCATTTAGATAGTTGGTAAGTAAGGCTGAAAATTACAATTTGACAAATTTACTAATTAATGATCTTTTATATTTATGATCCGATATTTAAGTAAATTATATACATTTCATCAAATGAAAACACATTAGAAACATGTATTGAATTCTTTGAAGTATGGTTAAGTACGAGTTTTTCGTGATAGGGTTAATAGATACAGTGAAACATAAAAAGGAAAAAATCCAAAAATTCAACCATTGAGATTCTTAAGCAATAACAGTTTAAAAAAACCCATCTTACGATTCCTCTTTACTTCTGTTTCAAAAATTTCTTATAAAGTAAGTAATCTTAATTTATATTAACTGCTGAAACGCAAAATGCTATTGCCATGAATCAAAATATAATGAATTAAAATAATATATCAAACATAGAACACAAAACAAGCTCACAGCAAATTTTCAGAATGACTCTCGTTTCTTCGTACTCCTCTTTGCGATATTTATAACGTTTCCGCAAAAATATATTTTGAAGTCTATTTTGAAAAATAAAAAGAATTATTAATATTATATAAAAAAAAATGTTTTACTTCCATACGAAATCACCTGCGTACAATATCCATCTCATTGATCGCCCTCTGCGCATTCAGTGGATTCAATAGAAATTCCGACAATGAATTTAGGGCCTGCCATCCAACTAACGGAGTATCGCTGCACATTTCTCGCATTAATTTTGGCAGTGCAAACCAGCCGTAAGCTAATTTGCTACGGTCATCAAAATAAGTCGAATGGAGACATTCAATATCGTTTGGACATTTACACATATTGCGTTCATCGTTTATTAATCGATAATCTATATGTATTAAGCATATAATTGATTATAAGACCAATTGATTTTATTGATTACCTTTTCTGGTCAAATCATCAATGCGCTCTGCTTTTAAATACGGCATCTTCAATTGCAGAAAATTATGTCGATAACTTGCCAGTTCGTTCCACATATTGCGGTATTCTGGTTAGTAATTACTGTTAATTATTTAAGACAATTTTGTTAGAGATTCTTTAAAGTATTTGCACTTAATTTATGCTTTTGTAAAATTTTATTCTAATAAAAATTGACAGTCTTCAAATTAGAATTGATTGAAAATTCCATAAAGAAAATTCAAAGAAATCACAAAATTGAAAACAAAAGAGAAAGTCACAATAGGAAAAGTTTTTATTTGTAGGGTGTATGCGAGTTTGTCTAAAATTAAAAGTAAATTATATTTTGTCGGTAATGCAGTTTAGAACATTTTCGAGTAATCTAAATTGAAGTAAAGGTAATGACCGCAAACACACCGATGATTATCCTAATTCCGGTTATCGAATAGCAAGCGAATGGTAACCTTCTAGTATATATTTTAGTCTTCAAATTTAGATAAACTGGAGCACAACTTTATTGTACTTTTATTATTAAAATTGTGCTTTTTGGGAATATTTATATAATTTTAAATAATATACGTTCTTTGTTGGTATCTAAAAAATATTTTAAAAATATTTGATTCGTTTTATGTTCACACTATACTATTTTAGTAATAATACCAAATGTCCCAAATAGGCTTAACCGGGTTAAATTTAAATCATTTTGGTAATATGGCAACACTGCAGCAATGTTCGAACATGCTCTCTCGCCTACATGCTCTTCGTCAGGGTTGCATGAGAATTTAAAAAGTAATTTCGAATGAGTACTTGTGAATGAACCAAATCGGTCATTCGAATCACTTCTATATAACTCTTTATGAACCATTAACTCGAAAAGTATTCAAGATACATATTTACGTATTGTTTTCGGACAGATAGATATATGTACAGACATATTCGATGCTGATCAAAAATATATATACTGTACCGGCCACGTCTCCTATGGCGCGTTACAATATATGCACAAACTTAATATATCGTGTATCGCATAGGTAAAGGGTATAACTTGGAGAATTAAAGAGCAAGGCTGTGGCTAAATTCAAAGGGGTTTTTTCCAAAGCTGCCGTTTTCCCAAATTGCCTGATAAATTTCTATTACTTATAATAGAGCTGTAAAATATTGGTTAATATTAAGTACAAATTTAAATTAGTCAGAAATATTAAATAAAAATGTACATATCGTCGTTGTAGAATGAAAAGTCCCCAAATACATTTTCAAAATGCCAAATATTCATTAAAAAAATCTGTATATATATATATATATATATATATATATATATATATATATATATATATATATATATATATATATATATATATATATATATATATATCTGTCAATTTTTAATCGATGATCTCAATTTTTTTACCACATGATAAGAAAATATAAATCTATCAATTGATATTTCAACTTTAAAAATGCATCAATTACTTCTTATAATATTAATCAACAATCTCGATATTTAAGTTTTTCAAAAAAATGTATTTGGTGACTTTTCGTTCTACAACGACGATATTTTTGAAAAATATAAAATAAATAATAAAAAAATAAAAAATGCCTAAAAAAAGTCGATAAAAGTATTGAAAAAGCACTTTTTCTGAAAATTAAAGTTACAAAATATTAAGGGTGTGTGTGAGTTCGACTAAATTGCTGACTAAACTAAATTTTGTCGGTAATGCAGCGTTTACTTTTCAATTTAGCATATATTCAAGCAAACTAAATTGAACTAAATTGGAAGACAGCTAACAGACATATGATAATCGATTTATTAGAGACTTTAACAATTACCGGTTACCGAATGGCGGTCGAATAAAAAGTCGTTAATTTTAGTTTAGTCAGCAATTAAGTCGAACTCGCACACATCCTAAATAAAACTAAAAACTAAATTAAATTATGATCAAAATATAAGTCCAAAAAAGTACGAAAAAAAAGTATCAAAAAGTACTTTTTATGCAACACTGTTACTCATTTTGCAGTCTGCTCTTTCGCTCAATTTTTATTGCCGGCAAATTTTTCAGTTCTTTGTCGGCTCGGCTTCGGTGCGGTTTTGTCGTTTTTGAGGGAATAATTATCCAAGTTATTTATTTACAAATCGAAAAAATAAAAAAGTTTGTTTTATAAAAAAAGAAAATAAATTAAATGAAGAAAACCATTTGCAACGCAGACAAAGAAAAATTTTAGTTCTTTTTTTTTGCTACGAACATCATCTAGACAGAGTTTTTATTTATGACCAAATTGCGTAGACAGAATGAATTTCACAAACAAATTAAGAAAAAATTAATAGATGCCAAATACAACAAAAATATCACACGCAAAAAATGTAAACAAAACGCAACAAATTAATTGAAAAATTTAATAAAAAAAAATTGAATTGGAAAATAAATTGGAAAAATAATTTGAAAATATAAATTAAATATATAAAAATAAAAATATTAAATAATTTACATAATTTTCGTTTTTAAAAGCAAAAATAAAATAAACAAATAAAAAACAAACACTGCCCGATTTTCTACATAAATTAAAAACTTAACACAAAAAATAGGATTATTTTCGAGTGCTTCACTGCATATTTAAACAGCTGTATAATGGCATTGATTAAACTTGCAAGGTGAGTTTTTTTTATTTTAATGTTTAAAAAAAATTAATTAATATTTAATATTATATATTTTTAGTATTATATTTTATAAGCGGTCCAGCATTTCAAAAGTACTTTGTATTTAAATTAAAGTGGTCCCAGTTTTTTTGCACAATTTTTCCGATATCCCACATGCTAGAACTTTGAACCAAATTACCAGTCAAAATAGCTTCTATTATTCTATCACACAGTCAGACCTTGATGTAGACGTTGACCCTTTCCATTTGGGTTAATTTAGTTCCATAATATTTGTATAATTCAAAAATCTATAAAAATGACCCATCTGTATATAGAATATATTAACCTACCTCAAATTTTTCTTTTCTTTATCAATAATGATACAAAAATGAAAGGATTTTCGGAAAAACTTCAAATTTTAGAATATCACATAGCTCCTAATTCAATTCATATATGTTTCGCAAATATCATTTTGAAAACATGGTCCACCCATGGTTTTACTTGCATTTAAAATAAATATTTTGACATCTAACGAAATAAAGAAAAAAACAAGACACGCATTATTTACTATAGTTTAACAAAATCTTATAATATATTTGTGCAAATAATTACACAACCTTGTGAAAAAAAATTATTAATGACTGAAAAGAAATTTCTTTCTACCTAAAAAAAATAAATATGGAAATTCCTAATATGATCTCAGATAACAAACACCCCGCAGTAAATCCCTGACTACATATACTACATATACTTCATTCAAAAACATGAGAACGTGATTAAAAACAGGTAGTAACATCGTTTGAATTAGTCAGAAATCAATGGTACGTATCACGTATACGGTATACCTGATGAAACGAAGCTATCTATGTAATTCAATAATTTGTTTTGCAAACTTATTATTTCTAATACATGTTAAATAAACACGGAATCATAACAGACCATAACATATCTGTTATATTTTTTATATAATAAAATAAGAACATTTACTGCTTTCAGCCAATTAATTCATTAGCACAATCGGGTAACGACCACTATCATTTTTTTATGTGTTTTACAACAAAACATAGAAAGTGGAAATTTTAACCATGTGACAGACACCATAAAATCTTTTAATTAATTCTATTAATTATTTAATTAATTCTATTAATTATTTAATTAATTCTATTAATTATTTAATTAATTCTATTAATTTTGCAACTAATTATTTAAATTTTAAATATCAAATTTGAACTAATATTTAGTCAAAACTACAATTATGAGTTCAAATTTGATATGTAAAATTTAAATAATTAGTTGAAAAAAGTGCACATTTGAATTTTCGAATATTTAAATAAAATTCTAAAAATTTTGATTTTAGAAAAATATCTAAACTAAAAATTTCAGTAAAAACTGAAAATTGTTTGTTGAATATTTAAATTTTAGTCAAATTCAAATTTTTTCAAGTTAAATTTTTTTTTCAATTTTTTTTTTTTTATTTAAAACTTCAATTTTTAATTAAATTTTTGTGAAAATTCCATTTTTTAATTAAAATTATTAGAGCCAATTTTAATTTTTGATGACAATTTGAATTTTTATAAAAAAAATTGAGTTCTTAAGGAAAATTTAAATTATAAGCGTTAATTTTAATTTTTAATGAATATCTTAATTTAAATAAAATTTTAATTTTTAGTCAAAATTAGAATTTTTCGTGATAATATGAACTTTTAGTGAAGAATTGAATTTTTAGTGAAAAATTGAATTTATAGTGAAAAATTGAATTTTTAGTGAATAATTGAATTTTTAGTGAAAAATTGAATTTTTAGTGAAAAATTGAATTTTTAGTGAAAAATTAAATTTTTAGTGAAAAATTGAATTTTTAGTGAAAAATTAAATTTTTAGTGAAAAATTAAATTTTTAGTGAAAAATTTAATTTTTAGTGAAAAATAAAATTTTTAGTGAAAATTTGAATTTTTAGTGAAAATTTGAATTTTTAGTGAAAAATTGAATTTTTAGTGAAAAATTAAATTTTTAGTGAAAAATTGAATTTTTAGTGAAAAATTAAATTTTTAGTGAAAAATTAAATTTTTAGTGAAAAATTTAATTTTTAGTGAAAAATTAAATTTTTAGTGAAAATTTGAATTTTTAGTGAAAATTTGAATTTTTAGTGAAAAATTGAATTTTTAGTGAAAAATTAAATTTTTAGTGAAAAATTGAATTTTTAGTGAAAAATTAAATTTTTAGTGAAAAATTAAATTTTTAGTGAAAAATTTAATTTTTAGTGAAAAATTAAATTTTTAGTGAAAATTTGAATTTTTAGTGAAAAATTGAATTTTTAGTGAAAAATTGAATTTTTAGTGAAAAATTGAATTTTTAGTGAAAAATTGAATTTTTAGTGAAAAATTGAATTTTTAGTGAAAAATTAAATTTTTAGTGATAAATTTAATTTTTAATGAAAAATTTAATTTTTAGTGAAAAATTTAATTTTTAGTGAAATGTTGAGGAATTGTGAAAAATTTAACTTTTAGTGAAAAATTATTTTTTTCTGAAAAATTGAATTTTTTATGAAATTTTGATTTTTGTGAAAAATTAAATTTTTTAGTGAAAAATTGAATTTTTAGTGAAATGTTGAGGAGTTAGAGAAAATTTTAATTTTTAGTGAAAAATATTTTTTTTCTGAAAAATTGAACTTTTATGAAATTTTAAATTTTTGTGAAAAATTAAATTTTTAGTGAGAAATTGAATATTTAGTTAAAAATTGAATTTTTAGTTATAAATTGAATATTTAGTGAAAAATTGAATTTATAGTGAAATGTTGAGGAGTTAATGGAAATTTAAATTTTTAGTGAAAAAATTTTTTTTTTATGAAATTTTGAATTTTTGTGAAAAATTAAATTTTTAGTGAAAAATTGAATTTATAGTGAAATGTTGAGGAGTTAGAGAAAATTTTAATTTTTAGAAAAAAAAATTTTTTTTTTCTGAAAAATTGAATTTTTATGAAATTTTGAATTTTTAGTGAGAAATTAAATTTTTAATGAGAAATTGAATTTTTAGTTAAAAATTTAATTTTCAGTGGAAAAAACAAATTTTTAGTTAAAAATTGAATTTTTAGTGAAAAAAATAAATGTTTAGTGAAAAATTGAATTAGATTGGAAATATATCGTCGTTATAGAACTAAAAGGTACCAACTACATTTTCGAATGACAATTGTTCATTTACAAATGTCTTTATATATTTTTTAATTTTTGATCAATGAGCTCAATATTTGTACCAATTGATAAGAAAATGTGGATCTATCAATTGGTATTTTAACTTTAAAAATGTATCAATCACTTTTTGTAATAATTACCAACAAAGTTGAAATTTAAGATTTTCATAAAAATGTATTTTGTGACTTTTAGTTCTACAACGACGATATAGAAACAATTTGACGTACTTGAAAATTATATTTTGTGAATATTTGATTTTTAATTACGATAAATACAAAAAAAAAATAACTCGAATTTACAAAAATACTACTGGAACTTTTTACCATTTAAGATATTTCCAAAACCTATAATTTGGATATTGCTTTATTTATGATTTTTGTATAATTTTACAAGTTTAAACAATGAATTTATTTTATATCGGTTGGTGGATATTGGTTTAAGTTATTTGTATATGATAGTTTCCTAATTAAATTTATTTAATTATAGGGCATTGCAAATTTCCACTTAACCCACCCACCTATTATTTCATTTATAGTTTATACAATAATTTATTATACATACTTGTTTTCTGTGTAGATCTTTATTAAATATAATTAATTATATATATCTTTTGTTGTTGTTGTTGTAGTTGGGTATGATTGCTGTTAAACAGCAAGAACAACAGTGCGACCGGCGACTATTACAACAAGTGTCATTGTACTTTGTTGTTTATTATTATCGTTTGATGCAATCGAAGGTTCTATAAATACAGACATTTTAAATAAACAGGGTTTCACTCACGATTGTTGTTACTTTCTGTTTTTGCACAAAACATGTCCCATATAATTTATGTGACAGATATTAGTTTACGATATTATGAAATTGCATATATTAAATACAATGTGTAATAATTGTACAATACTATTTGAAAAAAAGGTCAGCTTTAAAATTAACAAGTTTATCAGGCTAAATACACAGACAAACACGTGTTAAATGTGACATTTTTCAGTGAATTGTGATAAGAAACGTACTTGATTTGAACTGAAAACTTTTAAATTAACAAAGCTCTGGAGAAAGCTTAAGAGAGCTAAAAATATTTAACAGGGCAATTAAATGATTCACATTATGTAAAAGCAAATAGATTTTGGTTGAAATATATCATTTTCGATCTTATGGTTCAAATACACGATAGAACATTGTAGTACGACTTGTAATACGACATAGATTTCGTTCGCCCATAAACTTATCGAACTGTTAGGCCAACATACTAAACAACATAATTTTTTATGTTTTAAAAATCTTTTAAATAAATGTATATTGAATGAAAAATTACTATAAATAAATTTATATAACATTTAAATACGACCTAAATAAAATCGATAAAGTTTAATTTAAAAGAAAAATCCAAATATTCAAAAAATGTTAAGCATGTTTGATGGTTGTATGGCTTGAAAACAAAAATATTTGATTTTATTCAACCAACATGCAGAGATGAGTTTTGGTCGTACGACATCGACATGAACGATACAATATTTCATACCACATCCTATGTAGTACGACAATGTTTTATCGTGTATGGGAACCTTTAGAATTACTTTTTTACTCAGTTATATTGAAACTAAATTGCATCGTATTCGGTATAGTATTTTTAAGTAATCATGGTTAGTGGTACTAACAAACGGACATGTCTAAATTGACTCAGAAAGTGATGCGAATCAAGAAATATATACTTTTTCATACCGGTCATGCCTCGTAAGACCCGCTCACATACACACAGAAAAAATATTCGACGTATATATAGCAATCGATATTAATTGCATTCATTAATCAATCCAATGTATCCGCGGTAGCTCAGTGGTTAGTGCGTTGGACTGCGAGCCGAAAGATCCCCGGTTCAAGCCTGGACTGGGGCTAACAACATCTTTTCATAGAAACATTTTTCTATACCGCGCTACCTCTCGTTAGTAAATGGCAAACCTCTGAGAGTAAAAACATTGCCTATGAAAACGCTCTCACCCGCCGTTCGGATTCGGCAATAAACTGTAGGTCCCACCACTTTGAGTGCAAATATAACACGCACAGCTCAAACTGGTGAGAGAGCTCGGCCGAAGTTCTATACAGGACTGTAGCGCCAAACTATATAAATATAATCAATCCAGCAAAGAAATTCACGAATTTAATGAAAACATTCGCTATCCTTCGTTAAATCTGCAATTCCGTTAGCCAATATAACTATTTGTACGTCAATACAGCAAATAATTTAGTCGGCGCAGTTTGAGCAAATATAATTGCGGAAATTGTGCCGACTAATTAATTTGCTGCATTGACGTACTTTGCTGCAATTTGCTGCATTGACGTAGTAAGAAATAATTCATATTAGCAAACGAAATTGCTGATTTAGCAAATGTTTTCATTAAATTAGTCAATTGCATTGCTGCATTGATTAATGAATGCGATTAATATGGGTTGCTATATTTACGTCGATATTTTTTTTTCGGTGCATAGAATAACCTCTAACACATGTGTGCCGTGTAATTTTTTTTTTACACTAAATTTAAATGCTTTCATATAATTCTTGCTTTTTCTGAAAAGGACTATGATAATTTTTAAATATTACAAACTGTGAATCATCTTGCTTTTTCGATTTTAGCAATTTTTTAAATGCAGTTTTGATTTAAATTTTTTTCGAACAAAATTACTTTTTTCGATGTCTGCTATCGAATACTCGTAAACCAGTAAACCAATTTCAAAAAGTAGTAAGAAATAATTCCTGGATATTGAATTTGGTATAAATAGATAATGTCAGTTGTTTACATAGCAAAATATTTCCAAATATATGTGACCACCTTTTTGAAAGCTCGGTAAGCAAGTTCTTGGGCGATATCTCGTAAACCTTTTCATTGAAATTTTTTAAATTTATATATTCGAATTCTGCGTGTCATTTGCCATAATACAAAAATAGTGTCATTTACTGCGCAATTTTTTTTCTCATTTTGTTGTTTAGTGTAATATTTTCCTGCATCAAGAATCGAATTCCTGACTTTCTGATTCTTTCAAATATTCTGTAGAATGTGTATTATTAATAATTCTTATTCCGATGTTTAAAAAAAACATAATATGAATGTAAAGCTAAATACCGAAGAAATCCACTGAGTACCTCTCTTGAAAAATTATAATCGAAAAAGTTTTTTTGAAGATAACTTCGTTTGTGAAAAAATAAAACTAACCAAATTCTTGTCTGACATTATGATAATTTGATTGGCAATTAAAACGTTTTTCAATCTCTATATATTTTAATATATTAGGAATTGGTCGAATCGGTTGGCTAAGTCATGAAGAATAACTCTTTAAATACAATATTTCTAAAACGAAAACTAAAACATTTTAATTTGTTTTTTCATAATATGAAAAAACAAATTAAAGCAAATTTTAGCAAAAAAACGAAGAAATTGGAAAAATTGAAAATCTTGTCATGCCAAAAGGCCGAATCTTTTCGTTTTTTGCTATAACTCTTTAATGGTACTACATAAAATAGAGATGTAAATTATTGTTTGTATTCAAAGCACCTATCGATCTGCATTATTAATTGAAAATATTTTGCCAACAAAATGTTCCTGCAAAAAACAAATTGTTGTTTGGCAAAATATTTTTTATTAATGATGCAGATCGATAGGTGCTTTGAAAACAAACAATAAATGCCCTCATAACTTTATTTTAACTTATACCAATAAAAAGTTATGGCGAAAAAACGAAAAGATTCGCCCTATATATTGGCAACATATTTTTAATTAATGATACAGATCAATAGGTGCTTTGAAAACAAACAATAAATGCCTTTATACCACTATTTAATCTTATACCAATAAAAAGTTATAGCGAAAAAACGAAAAGATTCGCCCTTTTGGCATGAGAAGATTTTCAATTTTTCAAATTCGTCCTTTTGGTTTTGTCTTTTGTGGCTAGAAATATCCAACAAAATGACTCGCGATTTTGGCACAGCATACTTGAGGATAAACTACATTCAAAAATGTAAAAAAAACGCAAATGTCAAAAATTCACCCCTTTGGCATGATAGTGACGATATAGAAATTTGAAATCTGATCATTTTCATAAAATTCGTCTTTATAATAATTTAAACCGTAGAACTGGCAGAAAATTGATTATAAAAAAATACAGTTTTCGTATTTACCACCTCTTTTATAAAGTTTGTTTTTTATTAATCGCTAAAGATGCTAATTAATCACTATAATCAATCGAAGAAACTGCAATTTTCCATTGATTAGCACTATATTTATACGAAAATAATACTATTTAGCTATTTTTAAACAGCAATAGAAACAGTAATAAAAAGTCTTGAACATTATTTTTTGCAGTTTATTTTAAAAATTATATATAAATGAATTAGTAACATCAAGGTTGTGTTTAACATTGACCTATTAATCAATCAAACAATTAATCACATTTCTATTTTTCATTAACTTAATTATTTGATAATGCATAAATGATATATATTTGCTGATATATTTTAAATTTACTATTAGCACATTATCAATCACATGATCTACATACATATATTTCAATATTATTCATATAGAAGACGAGATAAGTGATATATAAAAATATAAGAGGAAGTGTTATTACTCACATTGAACTAAGAAACAATTTACAAAGTATACTGGTATTAACTTCTGGGAAATAAAACATTCATTACTTAATAATAGTAATTATTCTTACTAACAATTGTAATTATCGTTTTTTCAATAACGCTTTAAAAAATACTTAGACCATAATATAAATTATATTATAATTATATATAATTTATTTTCTATATAGAATTGCGTTTAATTTGCATTCAAAAAAATGTTCACTCAATGGTCATTTACCTTTCACTTTAAATTTAAAAAAGAATAACCGATTACATATCATTGACACTTTTACTGAATTCCGCAAAATTTGATAAAATTGCTACATTTCAAATTTTTAATTTACTTAATTTTATTGTGCCGAATTGTGCCGTTCATACCCATAATTTAAAAACATAAAATGTAAATTTTCCATTCATTCATTAATTGATTACAGAGTGAAAGCATTATACATTCGTTTACAATCTACGTTAAAAGACATTTGTGACATTGATAAAAATTGGAATTACCTAAAATATTTTTTTTCTTTGCATTTATTCACATTTATTTTCGTTTCTTTTTACATCTATATATATCAAACTCTTGGTCCGTCTGTCAACTAATAAAAACTTCCACAGCGAAGCACGGGCCCCTGATATAAAAAATAATAATATTTTTTTTTTATATTAATAAAATCGCTTTATATCTATGAATTAAAATCTTGGCACGAGTCGTGCACGGGTCCAGCTAGTATATACATAATTTATTTAACTGTTAAAGATAAAATTTAAAAATATTATTTCAATAGTCGTTACCCTCATAAACGAATTCGAATTTTCTATTGTTTTTTTTTTCTTTCAATGTCCGTTCATCGTTCATCAAATTGTTTTCTGTGTTCAACTGCGCACCGCAATGATGCATGATGAAATGGCAAACCTTACTTAATATTTTGACAGCTGGATGTCATTGGTAACTTTGACAATTGCTCAAATATAATAATTTTAAAAATTATCATTGCTTTCTCTTCATCAGGCAGATCTAAAATGCATTTGCGATCGATTTTAAAATGTATCAAAAACTGCATATTGGGTCATATTAACAAAAATCGATCAAAATTCAAGTTTAATGACGAATCCGATGGCGGGTGAGAACTTTTCATAGGCACTGCTTTACTCTCGTTGGTTTGCCATTTACTGCCGAGAGGTAGCGCGGTATAGATAAATGTTTCTATGAAGAGATGTTGTTAGCCCCAGTCCAGGCTTGAATCTGGGACCTTTCGGCTCGCAGTCCAACTCCCTAACCTTGAGCTACCGACGCTATTAATATGACCAATTATCTGACTGATCCCATAATATGCCGGAACTCAGTTATAAAAATACGTTACAATTGATAACCTGCTATTAACAATCGCTTTCCAGAAACTTTCATTTATCTGTGTGTTTGCCGAAAATATTCTAGAAAAATGCCAGAAAAATCTCGGGACCTTAGACAAAATTTTTGTCATGCTCAAAACAGTTTAGTAATATTAGTAATGTGGAGTTTGCATTAAAAACTGTCGGTGTTCAAAATATGCCGGATATCTGGTTTTATCTATCTATATATATAAAACTCTTGGTCCGTCTGTCAGTCTGTCGGTCTGTCTGTCTGTTTGTTCCAGCATCACGGCAAAACCGCTCAACCGATTTAACTGAAATTTTGCACCAGGATACTATGGAGTCCGGAGGGTGTCATAGGCTATATATGGGCGGGATTGGACAAAGGGGCGTGGTACCTCCCATACAACCTAAACTTTCAAAACGACATAACTCAGCACAAACACAAGCTAAAAAGATGAAACAAAAAACTAAAATTCTCCACACTAAAACTCACCACACTAAAACTCACCACACTAAAACTCACCACACTAAAACTCACCACACTACAACACACCACACTAAAACACACCACACTAAAACTCACCACGCTAAAACTCACCACGCTAAAACTCACCACAATAAAGCTCACCACACTAAAACTCACCACACTAAAAATTCACCACACTAAAACTCACCACACTAAAACTCACCATACTAAAAACTCACCACACCGAAACTCATCACACTAAAACTCACCACACTAAAACTCACCGCACTAAAACTCACCACAATAAAACTCACTACACTAAAACTCACTACACTAAAAATTCACCACAATAAAACTCACCACACTAAAACTCACCACACTAAAAATTCACTAAACTAAAAATTCAACACACTAAAACTCACCACATTAAAACTAACTACACTAAAACTTCTACTGGGAAAAACTCTACGGGAAAGAATTCTACCGGGAAGAATTCAACCGGGAAGAATTCTACGGTAAAGCGTTCTATGGGTAAGAATTTTACGGCGAAGATTTCTACTGGGAAGAATTCTACGGCGAAATATTCTAGACAAATTGTTTTGGCGGAGAATTATTAATTGGTTATTACATTTATAAGACCAATAAAAACTTCCACAGCGAAGCACAGGCCCCTGATATAAAATATAATAATAATGTTTTTTTATATTAATAAAATCGCTTTATATCTATGAATTCACAAAATCTTGGCACGAGTCGTGCACGGGTCCAGCTAGTAATTCTATAAAATCTGGTAACCGAAAACGTGTATTTATTTGTCGATTTGTTGAAAATATTTCCTAAATAATTCAGTAAAATCTCACGTTTTTTATTACCTTATTTAATACTTTATAATTCTTATATGATTTTGGATAATAATCTTTTTTCCAAGTGTACAAAACACATAAGCGGAAGTGTCGTTTTTTTATATTATTTAATTTCTTTTTATTTTTGTTGTGCTTTTCTTGTATTTTGTTGTAGCAATTTAATTTTCTTTGGGTTTAAGCTAAAGTGTCAGACGTCCATTGACTTGTCTGTCGTCGTTTAGCGTCCGGCAGGAGGTTGTGCGGGTTAAACGCCGTCGGCTGGTCGACCAACCCACTGTTGCATAAATCAACAGCAAGAGACGACCACAGACTGACCGATATAGCAAAAGATAAGTAAAAAAATGTTAAAACTTTTAACATAAAAACAAAAATTCAAACCTAAACAAAGAATGGCTTCGATTTAGATTTCGGTTTTCTATCTACATCTTCGATTCCTCGAATATTTATCGAATAACTTCGAGAAAAAAATTCGATATCATTGGTTTATCGATTCAATTTTTTATAATTTCTCGTACATTTAAATTCATTGACAAAATACGATATATAAACATTTTTTGCATCGATATCGTAATATATTTCGAAGCAATATCGAACTTTGATCATTTTTTTTTCACCGATATCGTTCCGATTTCAAAATATTTCTCGTACCGAGAAAACAGGCAAAACGCATCGATATCTACCTACCATGTAGGTTCAATTTGATGCTCGATATCGGTACAAGAAAGTGTCCGATATCGTGTCATTTCTCCTTTTTCTCGCATTGATCTCGTAACGATTTTGAAACGAATGGCATACTAGGTAGTTTCGATTTCCATTTTAAGAAACGTTATACCGTTTATCAGTTTCTGTTTTGGTTTTTGTATTATTGTTTTTCATATTTTTAATAACAAAAAAAAAACAAATTATTTTACTCACTTCACACCTTTTTCAGTTGTAGGACAGAAAACATAAATTCTATTTCATAAATCATAATTTGTAAATCAATAATTATGATTTGTAAATCAATTCTACTGCGCAATTTAATTTTCGCTGTTTAAAATCAATAAATTTGTAATTGGAACATACTACAATTTTTTTATGATAACACATGATCTACATTTCTATTTTCAGAACTTGGAGATACAATTTGTATTTCTGAAATACATTTGATAGTTTCTGAACTACAATTTACTATTCAAAAATACAATTAACGATTTCTAAGTTTCAACTCACATTCCTAATATACATTTTACTGTTCTGAAATACAATTTACAATATCTGAATATTAAAATATATTTCAGAATACTATTCTGAAATACATTTTATAACTCTGTAATATAAGTGTCGATTTCTGAAATTCATTTTTTTTATTCCTGGACGTGTATTTACATAGTATGTTTAACGTTAACATTACCATAAGGTATACATTAATATTTTACTATTCTGAAATTAATTAACGCTTTCTGCATTTCTACTCACTATTCTGAACTACATTTTACAATTTCTTAAAAATTATATGTTTTAGTTTATAACATTTTTTTATAAAATTTCTTATTTTATCGGGTTATTACTGTGCGATTAATCGTTTTACCGGAATTTCTGTGCTCTAATCACGATAACGATATCGTTTAGAAGCAAAAACGGTAGCGTTTTATGACTATTGCTTCAACGATGATCGTTTTTAAGTTAAGTGGTGAGAGCCCTGATTAAAGCAATCACGATTAATCAATTATTCGATTAATCGTATTTTTTAATTAACCGAAAATACGATCAATCGATTAATTATAACTTTCAATTAATCACCCAAGTAACACAAAATACTGATTTTGTCACGAATTCTAGATATTTTCGTTAGTTTAGCAGTAGATACGTAGCGAAATTTAAATGGAAAAATGTAGAGAATTCCTTGTCCCATGACACAGTTTTTCTATATATCGATTTTCAATTTGTTTTTGAAGTTTGAATTTGTTCGAGTTTCAATACAGATTTCTACATAGATTTCCATTCTTAGCCAAGAACCGAATCAATTCTACGTATCGATACATATTCGTTACATGTGTTACTGATTTTTGTTCAAAGATTTCGGGTTTGAAATGAAACAGTTTTAAACGGATATTGGTTTCTGAAAGTAACTGCAAATTTGTAATCGTTAGCCTCCCGCAGATTTTAATGTTAGGTGAGTTATATGTAGAAAAGTGGACGAATCACAATTCTTTATCGACCGATCATGTTAATTTTCAATAGCAAATTGCGTAATTATGCACGTCATCTAACTATTGCGTTTCATTGATCTCACTATTTTCGTTTTGCTAAAATCGTGATTTTAACATGCAGATAGACGGACGATTTTTTTACTTTTGTTTATAAAAGCAAAATACTAACAAATTCCAATGAAGTATTTTGTTGTGTACATCATAAAAAGTTTTTTTTTTTATAACACCTTGTTACTAAAATTAAGAAAAGAAAAAATATAAAAATAAAATAAACGAAAAAAAAAACATTAAATAAAATATAAACAACGCATAACTTAATATTTAACATACAAAGTATTTATAACTTAGAATTTTTACAAAATTCATTAACTAATAAATTTTAAATAATAAGCGTGGCGCAAAAGAGCGAGCAAGAACCACACGATGAGTGTAACTGAGAAAGCAATAGATGATTTTATTTTGAATGTATAGATATTATGCAAATAATAAGTATAACAAGTTTTTTGTTTTTTTTATGTTTTTTCAACGTTTTTTTGCGCAAAATTTTGACACAAATTTTGTTTAAACAACTTTATTTGATTTTGTTATTTTTAATATGTTATTATTAAATTGTTGACTTTTTCAATGGTTTTTTTTATAATTTTTATAATGTATTTCTTTTTATTTTAAATTTTTTTATTTTAAATTTTTTCATTTTTATTTTTTTTTATCTTTCATTCGTTTTAACATTTACTGTACAACATTTAGTTGTTGTCCATGGATTTTTCTCGTTTCTCATTTCGACGACGTCTCACTCTATTCGTGCCTGGTGCTGTTTACACTCGTTGCTGTACGTGTTTTGCCCAGTTGCACACAATTAAATGAAATCCAGTTTTACATTGAATGCGACTAAAAATAGCATTCGGTTTTAATTGAAAACAATTTACAGTTACCGCACGATCATCGACGCATTGCAATGCGTGCAGCAATTTGGCTTCTGCTTTCATTCGATTTCAATGCACCTCGTCACATTGGCTACGTCTCTTCGTCTATATAGGTTTCACTCTCTTTAGCTTATTTGCTCTTTTTTTTATTTGTTATTATTTTTTTGGCCTCTCGTGACCTGTTGACGGCGTCGTGGGTAAGGCAATTTGTATATTTGTTTTTGTTTTTGCTTTCATTTATTCATTAAGTTCATAAGATTTATTTTGTTATATTTCATATTGCATATATTGAATTTCAATGTTTTTTTTGTTTCCTACAATTTTTATTTCCTTTCAATGTTTTTTTTTTACTTCCTTTCAATTTCTTTCTATTCACTTTGAGTCATATTTGGATGGAATTTAAATATAAACATTTAAAAAATAATTTATATGATGCAAAAAATATTTTAATTGTTTTCTCGTTTTTATTTAATACTTTTGTATATTATTTACAATGTGTATTGTATTATTGATGTATGCATTTATAGTTTCATTCAATTGCATTATAGTAACTTTAATTTGTATAATTTAGTTAATTTTTATTGTTATTTAATAAAATATATTTCACTGCCTGCATGTCCGTCCTTCTAACTTGCTCATCGTATACACGGTAACATTAGAAATACTGGTCAGAATGCGATGAAATTTTGTTTCAATATGTTTTACCTAAAAGTTATCTCTGCATTTTAAAATGAGCTAAATCAGTCAAAGGACACGCCCATCTCCCATACAAGTCTCTTATATAAAACTTTTCCAGATCTGAACACCGAATAAAAACCGTATTTAAAATAAATAAAAACGTGTTTAAAACAGGGCTCGGGTGGAACCGGAACCGTTTCATTTTTATAGAACCGGAACTGGAACCGTTTTTTAAATTTTGAATAGAACCGGAACTGTAACTGGAATCGTTATTTTATTTTTTATAGAACCGCAACCGGTACTGAAACCGAAATAAAATATAATATAAGAACCGGAACCGGAACCATTTTTTATTTTTTTTTTTATAGAACCGGAATTGGAATCACAGAGAATATAATTTCGGTTCCTATCCCTGTTTTAAAATAAATACATGTGTATTTGATTTACGTCCAATTTTTTGTTTTTACTAAACTGATGTAATTGTTTTTGTATGGGAAATAACTACATAATTTGATCTCATTTCTGTTCAATTGCATTAAATACATTTGTATTAAAAAACCGAAATGTTGTAGAAAATGTAGAAAAATATGTAGAAAAATTACTACATATGCCGTTAATTTGACTCTAATGTATTTTTATTTAGCAGAGACGCCATTTCTAAGTTATCCGTTTTTTTTTGTTTACATACAAACCACTCCAAATGATTAAAAATATTTCCCATAAAATTACTCAAAATAATTTCCCATAAAATTATCTTATTTTGCGGCCCACTTTCTAGTAAAAATTTACCCTATTAGGGTACACATCAGTGATGCCAACTGAAGGGGAATTTCCCAATTTGTGGAGAATTTTAGTCTTAGTAGGTAATCGGGGAATGGTCCACTTTTGGCGGGGACTTTCAAATTAGTATCTGTTAGATATTCTACTTTTGATCGAATTCAATATGAACATATTAAAACAAACGTAGTACAATAAATAATATTTGAAATGAATTTAAACTACATGCTTTGACTTCAACGCTTTGGAAAATAATAAATTCAACGAGTTGAGAAAGTTCGGTCACATGGGGCGGATTTTTATAGTCGGTCGGGCCCGACTATGGAATACCCTACACCTTTGATGGGGATATTAATGTGGGATATTCAATTGCATACCTTAATTTTAAAGTTTTTAATTATGCTGAACCTCCCCAACCTCAGAATATTATTCACATATCAGAAATTTACGTCTTATATCCCCATAAATTAAAAAATTTATATAAAAATATAAAAAAACAAAAAAAAAATTGAAAAATATAATTGGGCGGACCACGCCTATATTTAAAATGTTGAAAGGCTAATATTTCATAGATTTGATTTTAATAATTTACGGATCAAATTTCCACTATAAAACCCGGGAAATAATGAAAAAAAGGGGGCGGATCACGCCCATTTTTGGACCACATATTTTTAGGTGAATTCTAATAATACGTTTTAAATTTTATAACTATACCTTGAATACTTTTCGAGTTATTAGTTCCGAAAGAGTTACATAAAAGTGACTTGTATGGGAGGTGAGCGTGTCCGTTGACCGATTTGGCTCATTTTCAAACTCAGTTCCTACTTTTGGCTAAAATATATTGAGACGAAATTTCATCGCATTCTGATCAGTATTTCTCAAGTTATTCTGTATTCGGACAGCAAGACGGACAGACAGACAGACAGACAGACAGACAGACAGACAGACGGACATGGCTAAACGGACTCGGGTAGTGATGCTGATCAAGAATATATATACTTTTCCATACCGGACACGCCTCCTAATGGGCGTTACAATATATGCACAAAGTTAATATACCCTGTACCTCATAGGTGTAGGGTATAAAAACGTTTGTTTAGAATTTTGCGGGTAAAATCGGATTCGATCGAAAACTGGAACATAAATCTATATTCCAATCATTTGAAAGATCATAATTTCGCTTCTAATAAACACAATCTATTAAATACGATTACTAGATCTAAATAAATTCCTTTCACATTTTTTGAAGGCAACATGTTATGTTTTTAAATAAAAGAATACATTTTTACTTAATCTAAGACTTGCAAATTTGACATGCCCCTTAATAGTTGAAAGAATATTGCTTTCAGTATTTTAAAGATTACGATTATTGGAAATTTAAAATTTCTAAACTAAAAATATCAATGATAAGAATGTAAATGTAAAAAAATGATAAAAACTAAAAACCAGTTGGGAAGGTTAGATCACATGGGAAATTTTAAAGTAGGTGTAATTATGATAGTTAGAATTATCAAAATTATAGTCGGTCTAAGCCGACTATAAATACCCTACACATATGTGTGGTTACCATTCAAAGTGATATATAGGTCACCATGGTATACGAATCCTGAAAATAACTACAAACTTTCCATCCCTGAAGATTTTTCTTTCATTTGATACCCATATTTACAAATGGGTAGGTATACCGAATTTCGATTTTTTTTTTTTGTGAACCACAAGTCTTTTCGCCGGAAAACATTATTATCATGTATTTGAGCATGATATCAATATATATTTGACCAAAAAAGTTTTCCTAAGCACGTACAGATAAAAATTGATCTTTATATGTACATTTTATATGAGGTATTTGAACATAAGTGGTCGGATCATAGGTCACAATGGACCGATTTTCGCACATACAGCGTAGGTATATTAGTAATCTAAGTTATAAGTTTCATTTATCTAGCTTTTCAATTTTAAAAGTAGTAGGGATTTCAACAGACAGACAGACGGACAGACAGACAGACAGACAGACAGACAGACAGACAGACAGACAGACAGACAGACGGACAGACAGACAGACGGACAGACGGACATCGCTAAATCGACTCAGGAGGTCATGCTGATCAAGAATATATATACTTTTCCATACCGAAGATGCTTCCTTCTGGGTGTTACAAACGGCGTACCAAACTGAATATACCCTTTCACTCTTAGTGTAGGGTATAAAAAATCGAAAATAACATATATTTACATAAATTTCCTATTTTCTGTACTAATATTGTAAACCAATTTTATGATCCATTTTTTCAGTCACATTATAGTCAATATTTCACATATATTTAAAATTTCATATTAACTGAGTACACGGATAGAAACGATTTGTTTGAATATGCTTGAATTTAATTATAACGTAATTAGAAATCACCATATAAATATTGGGAGTATTATCTAATTACATTATAATTGAATTGTATTATTATTTTGTTCAGATTGAAATATTATTATACGATATTTAAACATAAATTGCTTTAATCGCGGTTTTACATGAATTTACTATATTAATGTTTCTGTAGAAATATATATATTTTTCATCAGATATTAATATATGTATGTTTGATATTTCCGCTATTTAACACACCCAATTTCAATAAAAGGTTCTTTGAATTATAATACATATTCGTGATTGTTACTGGGTGACAACGAATTTAAAAATAATAGCATTATTTTGAGTATATGTGTGTTTGGCATTACGATATCACAATTAAATAACAGCGCTCACATTAATACTTTTCATATAGTTCAAAAGTTGTTTTTGGTGGAAGAATTTGTTTAAGTACCGCCAATTACTGTTAATACCAGAGAGTGGCTGCTTGTGAAATTTCCAATTCATCCGTAAAGTACTGAACTCAAAATAGGAACAATATATGGATTAGGTATAAATTAAAGGTAGAAATAAAATATGTGTAATAAAACAAAAAAAAAAAGTTTAAGTTTATAATTATATAATATAAATAAAAAAAATGTAATTTAAAAATAGGGAAAAAACGAATATTGTGTAAAGAATATATTAGCACTAAATTTAAAATTTTTACATTAAAAATAAATGTAAACATAAATATGTTTACATGTAAATAAAATGTTTTTCACATTCAAACATATATATATATTTGCAATAACGCCGAAAATTATTCATTCTGAACATAAATATGTTTTGAACGAAACATGTTTGACTGTTATTATAATAATGTTTGGCAATGAAGTAATACTTTTGTTTGCATAAAGCTCCAAAGATATATGTAATGCCTGCAAAATTATGTTTGGGAGAGCCCTTTTTTTGCAGCGTGTACTAATTGTCTATCTATCTGTCTGTAAAGTTTAAACAAATTCGGACATTTTGATTTGGAACTAAAGACTTTTGAAATATTTATTTAAGCTAAGTTTAAACTTACACTGAAAAACTGGACCTTAATTAATAAATATAGCACCACTTGGTAATAACAAATTATTTTTATCAATTCATAATGTCTGCTAAATGTCATTCGAAAAATAGAGAAATCAAGAAATAAAAAAAAACATATTGCGTAATATTTGTTATATAGATTATTTATTTAAATTACATTTGTGCGGGGAATTTTATAGCAATAGCAATAGCAATTGGGGAATTTCGCTAAAAATATCGGACAAAATAAAAATATGAGTTGGCATCACTGGTACACATTATCGTGACCAAATAATACTGTTCGGGTTGTGACAAGGAAACTTAGTAGACTTATTAAATTCAGATTTGATCCGATATGATGCAGTCGTAAATTAAATATTTATAAAATTATTTGTAAAATTATTTTGAGTAAACTTGATATTCAAATTTAAGAAATTCTGATAACTAAAAATACAAATGTTTTTTTATTATTTTGTTTTTATTTCCCAAAAAAAATAATACCATATACTGATATTTTAAAGATATACCATAACATTTTTGTCTGATTCTTTAATAATTACTATTTAAGTATTTATGATGGGCGCATGTTGGCAATTGTTTCGCATTGCAATGGAATACTTAAAATAAACAGAAATTGCGTCGAGATCCAGCACAACAAAGCGACTGAATCCGGTCGAATGCAGTTCTTTGCGGATATATCTGCGTCGAAGAAATCGGCGAAACGCAATTGCAATTTATAGTATGTCGATAATTGTGGTATAGAGCACATACAAAACAATAGCACAAAATGTAATATGCAACAATGACGAAATCAAACATATATTTTTCCCCCCATTTTAACTCAATAAGGTTGCTTTGTTCTGTTATTGAGTACAATTATTTTTAGTTTATTTGATTGAAAGATTATTTGGAATTTATAAGCAACGATTTTAAATACTGCTTAAAAATTTTGTTTTGCTAATCTTTATAATCAATTCGATTATCATGTATTGTTCTTTGAGTTGTGAATTATTTTTGTTGTTTAAATTCACTATATACACCACAAAATGAAAAATAATGCTATAGATCTACCATATGGGCATTTCCTGGGGTTCCGGACGGGACATTCTATACGGTAGATCAAAGGATATAAATAAAAAAGTGGGCGTTCCGGACGGGACAAAGACGGAAGTAAATATCGAGGTTCATATGGATATTCCAAAAAGTCAGCGAAATTTGCTAACAAATGATTTTTTTGAAATATTTTAAAAAAGAGCTAAAATCATGTGCTTTCTTTGTATATTTACACTTTGTTCCTAAAGTTTATAGTTTTTTCAAAATAAATCACAGAAAAATTCCGAACAAGACAGAAAATTCCGTTTTGAAATTATCAGTACGATTTTTATTCTAAAAATACTTTTTTCGTAAAATATATATATATTTTTTTTGTATTATTTTTGAACATAGCTGAGACTATTTACTTTATTTTTTTATATGTACACTTTGTTCTTAAAGTTTACAGTTATTTCGTAATAAATCGCAGAAAAATTCCGGACGTTCTGTATGGAAATTTGCACTACATTTTTTTGCTAAAAAGAATTTTGTATATGACAATATTAATAATGATTATTTCGAAATAAAAAGTGATGTACTATTCAAATTTCCAGATGTTTTTAAAGTTTTTTAATTTGTTTAAACTTTTTTTTAAATTTTTTTTGATATATTTTTATACTGTAGTTTTACACTTTTGGTACTTTAAGTTCCGGACAGGACATATTTCAATTAGCTGTCACACATTTTCTAGAATTACTAAAAAAATGATGTTTCATTTTTGGAAATGCCGAAGAAATTCTGCTTTAAAAACAGTGGATTCAACACTTTAAAAAAAAGTTCAGTTTACTATAGTAATAAATGTATCTTGTTGGTTCCGGACGGGACAACGAAAACCCTTATACAAAAATCAAAAAATGTTCCGTTATTTTAATTTGGATCATATTTTTAAGCTTTGGAAATATTTATTAATGTTACCAGAAAAAACAGAAAATAATATTTTGTATCTGTATGTCTTTAAAGTTAATTAATTTGGTTACTCAAAATACATGAAAAATGCGTATATTTACATATCGCATAGTAACGTAACTTTATGAGTATTTTTTTATACGTTGCCGTTAACGGAATAGACATTTTTTTTCAGATATTTAGATTCAGATATTTAAGATTTCAAATCCATCGTTGTTTCAAAAGATTTGAACATTTTGAATTTTTCGGTCGTGGTTGATGTTTTTCTGGAAAAGCCCATATATCATTTTTGATCTAAAAAAAATTTTAAAAATTTTGATTTTAAAGTTTTTTACCATAAAATTAATAAAATTGACCAGAATCGGAAAGTGCAGAAATCATGGGGTGTACAACTTGCAAATATGTCTAACTTACATGTCTTCCTCCAATAAAATATATACTTAGCGTATTCACAATTTCGTGGTATTGGTACGACATTGTATGAATACGACAGTACGGCAATTAAACTGTGTGCACCATTTTTCTGCTTGTTCAAATATTTCGTCTAATAAATGCAGCTGAATCTTGTAAATTTGGTATTTTTTTTTAAATATTCCTCGATTTGAAAAGAAAAAGAAATAAATTAGCATTTTATGTGCACTTTTAATATTCAATTTTACAATTTTTCTTCCTTTCACAAAATACGACACCAAAAACATGTCCCAGGGCTACTCTTAAATACAAAACTTGTGGTATTTCACTTTTATAAGGGATGCAACAACAAATTGACGATTCTGTGCTATTGTATTGTATATATACTACATGGTCCGAATACCATACTAAAATAAAACGAACTGTGAATACGCTAACTGTATTCAAAGTTCGTCGTATTTTAGTCTGGTATTCGTACCATGTGGTATTCATACGACACTTTAAAACAAAAAAGTTAATTGGTTATTGCATCCCTTAAAAATAAAAGTAAAATACCAGAGCTGTTGTATTTGTGAGAAGTCCTGATGCATGTTATTTGTGTCGTAGTTTGCGAAGTGTAAAAATGTGCGTTAATAGTTGCTGATTGTTTAAAACATGTGTTAATAAATTGTCAAAATAAGTTAATTGCATAAAATGATTTTAAGCCATAAATGTTAAACGTTTAAATATAGCTAAACATATTAAAGGATAAATGGTATTCACAGTTTAATTTTCGTATATTCGTAAACATACAACGTCCTTTCAAACAATTCAAAAGAAAAATTCGCACAAAATTGCTATTTGTCATAAATGATATGATACATCTGAAATAAAACTCTTTTTATCTAATATACAATTCCTTCATAAACATATTAGAGGATAAATGTTATTCACAGTTTAATTTTCGTATATTCGTAAACATACAACGTCCTTTCAAACAATTCAAAAGAAAAATTCGCACAAAATTGCTATTTGTCATAAATGATATGATACACCTGAAATAAAACTCTTTTTATCTAATATACAATTCCTTCATAAAACAAAAATAAAATCCTTATATAAATAGAATACGTGACGTAAGAAAAATAATTAAATCTGACAAATAAATAAAGAAAAAGTAAAATGGTTTCTTTGGTTGACAACTTTATTGCACATGACGCCTCTTATGTGTGTTTTTTTATTTATATACGCAGCTTATAAATGCACAAGTTAATCTTTTCCATATGATTTTTTAATAAAATAAAAAAATAATTTTAAAAAAACTTTAAGAAACAAATAAAATTATCACCCTGTCTCACTTAATAGCACAAGCAAACATTCTAAAAAAATATTCACGCGATAGTGAAAGTTAAATAAATGTTCTTTATTTCTTTTTAACTATAGTTCTGAGTAACTATTTATAATAAATGTATTTAGTATTTAGCTCCGTGCATGTATCATTTTGTGAACACATCTAGGTTTATCTTGAAATTACGTAGATATTTATTATTGTCTGGTCATAGCAAACAATAACTACTTCATGTTATTGCATTATAATTAATATATGCAGTCATCTTCAAAGTAATAAATTTTAAAATGTTTAAAATAGATTTTCGTAGAAAAAAATCTATATACTGTGAAAAAATAAAATTATGGAAATAAAATGAAATTGTGTTAAAATTATAAACGACCACAAATCAAGCAGAGCTTAAGACTATTTTATTTAAATTTAAAACAATTTTGAAGACTTTATTTTTTTAAAGTCAACATTAAAATTAAAATCGACTATTTTTAAAAATTATATCGAATACAAGCGTATAGAATTCAACTTTAAAATGTCTATAATTATGTGCTATTGTGTTTAATTCCAGTTTTAAAATGTTCTTAATTTAAAAGTAAAATCTTTAGCTGTATAGTGTATGTTCACCTAAATATCTGTATAGGAGGCACGTGTATCGTTTTTTGAGTTCAGAGTACGTTTTATTTGCTCTAAAGTAAAAGCAATTAATGACAGTGTGAAACTTAGATAATGTATAACTAAATTTAATAATAAAAAAAACCTGGTTGTCTCCACACGCCTTTAGCTCGGTTGCGAGAAAACGAATAAACATTTATTTTCCTTAAAAATATATTTTTTTTAATGTTCCCGTGATATATTTTATACAAAAATATAAATATAAATAGTCCAATGTATCAAAAGCTATTAAGTTTTTGCTGAAATGATATTTTTTTATTCTGTGCTCCATATCCAGTTTTACGTTTCTTTCACGTGAAGCAAAAAGTGTTTTGGATATCAGGAAAATATAACAAAATAAGCTAGTATGGAGCAAACGAGTTCTTATGTGAATTTTAAATTAAAATATTAAAATAATATTATATATTTTATTTTAAATAGTTCTTGTAAACATTTAAACCTAAAATACGAATTTCATTCTAAGAAAATAATTTTAAATTTGTATTTATAGTTTGAATAAACATTTCTGATATTATTGTTCTTGTTTAATTTTGAGTTGAACTTAATCTTTGAATAAAAACTGAAATTTAATTAAAAAAAGTTAAATTCTAAATATTAAAATTAATTTTGTAACATGAAAATATAGAGAAAATTTATTTTTTATACTATAAAATAGTAAAATTTGCAAGATATTTTTACATACTTGCGCAGTATATTCTATTTTTGAACATCTAAGAAAAAGAGTACTCTAAATAGTATTAAGATATGCAACACTGCAAACCCTTGCATTTTGACAGCTGAGCACAACAACAACTGTCAATGCTGAAACAGCTGATTGCTTTGCATGGGACTTCATTAAATTTTAGTAGGTTTTAAAACATTGATACATTTGTTAATTTGCATTAAATAATAGCGTAAAAAATGGAAAATACCAAAAAAAAAATTCCATCAAATATATTCCAAAGAAATGAAAGCATTGACGATAAACACAAATGCAGGCTTGCAGCCTATGGAGACAGAAATCAAGTCCTTCGCTGACTGCTTTTTTCTATTCTGATGGTTGCAGGCGCAGGACTATCAAAAGGCACTGACGCTGGATATTAATATCCAGTCATCTTTACCGAAATGTTGCCATCGTCTACGAAGTCAACCTTTGGTGATGGAGCAAATATATAGCGCAGAATTAAATCAAATTCGTTACAAACAAAGCTGTTCGCGTAATTTGCGGAGGCTGTTGCCGCCATTAATCATTTTGTGCGTCAGTTATAAATTGAATTCACCGAAGAATCAAAACCAGACGCTTATAAAATTTGCCCCAAGGTAAAACGCAGAACTTTCCGAAGCATTGCAGCAAGTTTTTGTGCTGCCGGAATGTGGTACGGTCAGGCTTTTATAATATTTGCTATAGCGAAACACCACTGGCTCCAGTCGAAGAAGTTCTTCATGAAAATAATGGCTTTTTGCTGCAGCAGAATCCGAATGTTTTCTCTTTTGGACGCAAATCGTTTTGTCCAATAAACTGAACACGACTTCCTTATTTTTTCGAATATATGTATTAATGTAATAATTTTAAAAATTACATATATATATATTTTTTATAGAGATTGTAATTCGAGTTAATTTATTGTTGGTTTTTCTTATTGTTGCAGACAACTTGGTCTTCTCGAAACCATTTATGTGGACGGCGCCGAGCCAGCTAACAATAACGCCTCATCGTCCCGCTCGAGTAAAGCCAAAGCACGCAAACAACGCCTTGAGATGCAGCCCTACGACTATGTCATTGCCGTGGACTTTGAGGCCACCTGCTGGGAGAATCAGGCACCGCCCAGGTGGCGTGAATCAGAAATCATAGGTATTTCAATTCATTTTCATAATATTTTTTATATTATTTATATTTTATATTATTTAATTTCAATTTATTGATTTATTACTTTATTAATTTATTAAATTTATTTATTCATTTTTTATATTCTTTAATCCTTCATTTATTTATTCACTTCTTTATTAATTGTCTTTATTTATTTATATTGTTTTTTGTATTGTCTTTTTAATAATATGTATTATTTTTCATTTAGAATTCCCTGCCGTTTTGATCAATCTCAAGACGGGCAAAGTCGAGGCCGAGTTTCACAAGTACACCATGCCCATCGAGTCACCGAAGCTGAGCACCTTCTGTACCGAACTCACTGGCATAACGCAAAAGACTGTCGACAATGGAATTCCATTGCAAACGGCACTCGTCATGTTTCACGAGTGGCTACGCAAAGAGTTGCGCGCACGCAACCTGGTATTGCCGAAAATGTCCAAGGACAATAAGGCCGGCAACGTGGCGTTTGTCACCTGGACTGATTGGGATTTTGGCATTTGTCTGGCCAAGGAATGTCAGCGTAAGCGCTTGAAGAAATCCTCATTTTTCAATCAGTGGATTGATATACGCGCCATTTATCGGCAGTGGTATAAGTACAGGCCGTTAAATTTTGCCGATGCTCTCACACATGTAGGACTCACGTTCGAGGGCCGCGAACATTCGGGCATTGATGATGCAAAGAATTTGGCGGCGCTCACCTACAAAATGGTGTGCGATGGCTCAACGCTGGCGATAACAAAGGACTTGACACCATTTCAATTGAATGCTAATTGCGTTTTGTAAATGCACAAAAGAATGAAGTCGTATTAATTATAATAATAAAATAACGTATTTTTAAAATAACACATTTTTTTAATAAATATGCTAAATAATAATTTATTTATGAAAATGAAAAAATTATATTTATGGCAAACAAAACGTATCGTATAACTAAAATAATCTAATTTATAAAATCAGATATTTAAAAATCATTACTTAAAATCGTCTAACTATGAAATGATTTTATAAAGTATTGCATTCAAAAAATATACTTGTTTTTATATAATACATATTTTTTTAAATATAATACTTTTTAATTTTATTATTTGATACAATTTATATTTTTGTTTTTTATATTTATTTTTGCATGTTCACATATTTTAATTAAAATTTTTAAAAATATTCGCAATTATAGTTTTAAAAACTGAATACAAGTGAAATTAAAATGAATGTTATAATCAAATAGTATTTATTAATTAATATATATATATATATATATATATATATATATAAAATTTGCATATTTTTTAAATAACTTCATTTAAATTAAATACATTTGAAATATTTTAGATATTATTTATAAATCTCACAAATTATAGTTGAAAACAAAATTTAAAAAAAAATATTGAGCTTTTTTTTCTTTTTTTATAATAATTGAAAAACAAAGTTTTGATATATTTAATATGTTACTTAAAAATCATGCTTGGAAAATGTTATATGAAATATTTTATTCTTCAGTTGAAAAATGTGAGACTATTGGAATTTCGTAATAAAATATATTTTATTTCAAAATTTAAACATATATGTAAACAAAAATGTTGACTAAACAAATGTAATAATGTATTTAAAAGAAAAGAACAACACATTTTTGTAAAATGGCATATAACGTATTTAAATCAAACATCAATTCTAAAGACTTATTGCAAAAGAAACTGCATGAAAACAATTTCAATTGACAACAGCACAAGAAACGCTGTTCTATTTATTACTTTTATACACTGTTTTATGTTAATAATGTTTATGAAATAACTTAAAAGTGAAATTAATTGGACTGCGTATGTGAATGTAAGGGAACCAAGTTTTTTATCAGTATAAACTACATATATTATATATATACACACATTTTATAAGCATATAAAAATTAGATTTAAGCAATGCCAATTTTTTATACAATTAAATTAATATCTAAAAAATAACATAACTGCATAATGCAGTATAATATTGCTGTAACTTAAGCTTTCGTTTTAGTTTATTCTATTCTTTTTTGTTAATTGAATTTTTTGATACATAAATGTTTCGAAAAACAAACAATGCAATATCGAGATCCTTCAAATTGTAACTAAAATATTAAAAAAAAACTATACTCAAAATAAAACATGCATCTATATCTAGTTTTTTTCGTATATACAACAAAATAATGTATTTTATTTGATTGCATATTTGCAGGCAGCGCTAAAATGAAATTGCAAGATTTTTAAAAACCAAACGTTGACTAATCACTCAAAAGAAATCAAGCAAAACACAGCATAAGTATGCATATTATTTGTCGTTTAAATTGTTTAATTTATTTTTTATTGTTTAATTTTTAGTTTAGAGTACAGCGAATTTCAAGACTCAAGATTTCGAAAAATTATTCAAAAAAACATTTATCAAGTTGCGATTAAGTCAAAGGTGCGATTAAATTTTATTTATTTTAATTTAATTTAAAGTACAAAAAAAATATTTCCCATACCGGGAATCGAACCCGGGCCTTCTGGGTGAAAGCCAGATATCCTAGCCACTAGACCATATGGGATATAAATATTGATTGAACTAAACATGTTCATGAAATGAACTAATACAAAAAATGTTTTATAAATGGACTTTTTCAATTTCGTTTTTTGCTTCAGTTAATAACATTGAGTTTATGCACGGTATTCCCAACTGCCGAAATAGCTCAGTTGGGAGAGCGTTAGACTGAAGATCTAAAGGTCCCCGGTTCAATCCCGGGTTTCGGCATAATATTATTTTTTTGTTTAATTTTTATATATTTAATTTTTTTCCAATTTTGTTGGTTTGCGTTTGATTTTATCAATTTAGGGATTTTTGGCCCGCGTTATTTAATAGCTGTTTTATTCATAATTTAAATTTGAACCGGTATAAATTTTGTAAGCAATTGTACAAAAACAATTTGAGATACATAAATCTATCTAGCTCAAATTTGTTTTTGTTCCAGCTCAAATTTAAATTATGAAAAAAACACAGCTAATAATTTATTCGTATTTAAAAAAAAAACTTTACAAACTGATTCTCTTCATATCTTTTAAACGCATCCCGAGATAATCTACATAAATTTGTTGTTTTGTAGAATATGTAACATATATTCATATTGACGAATTTCGTTCTTCAAACACTATTTATTGTATTGTTAAACAATTCATAATATTGATCACTATAAAACATCAATATTATGAATACGTTATCGATTAAATGGGACTGAAAAAACATCAATATTATGAATTCGTTATCGATTTAATGTGACTGAAAAGTGTTTTTTAAATTTCAAAACTTTTTTTTTATATATTTTAAAAAATAAAAATTTTTACATAACATTTTTTAAAAATAATTTTTTTATAAATTGTGCTCTTCAAAATTTTATTTTTCGGAAATATTTTTTTTCAATTTTTTTTTTTCAAAAATATTTTTGTCGTAATAAAATTTGTGTTAGCATACAAAACTATTTCTTATTATTTTTTTTAAGAATATCGTATTGAATAAGAAAAACCTTATTTTAATTCAATGAATGAAATATTCAATATGGATGAATCTGATAGTTGATGTATAAAATCATTATATTTCTGTGAAAAAGATGTAGGTGTAAAAAAGAAAATAAAGTTCCGACGAATACAAATTTTTACTTTTCTCAAAATTGTGTTATAGATCACCCCATTTCTTAAATTTATAAATATAAACTAATTCATTCATAAGTATTTTCTTCCAAACCCAGTATTTTTTAATAAATTTAAAATACATAATTAAAAAACCTTTTTAAAACCAAAGTTTTATCCTTTCGAAATTTGTTCCAACATTGTTCTAATGAACATTTTGTCGACTACGGAAAAAATTGCTAATTTTTGATTACTAACAAACAAAATACCTAATTAAAATTCTTAAAAAAAAGATTTGCCGAAACCCGGGATTGAACCGGGGACATTTAGATCTTCAGTCTAACGCTCTCCCAACTGAGCTATTTCGGCACATGTCTTAAGGCCTACAAATTATGGGCAGTGTGTGATATTCTTATGATGATTACCTAAAAATATGATTTTTTCTAATAGGCCTCATATGTACCAGCTCTTTTTTTTTATAATGTGTGATAAAAGATAGAGCCACAGCACTCAGACAGCTCTTAAGAACAGCTAAATTTGAATATGCAACACTAAAAAGCACAATATTTATCATGATCAGTTCTTACGACATAAAGAATAAATCGATTTTGTACTACATTGTGTAGTAATATCAATGCAAAGAAATACAAATGTGCTTAAAACGTATATATTTTTTCAAAACAGTTACAAAAATGTATTAAATTTTACTACATTAATTTTCTCGATGCAGTGATTATTTTTACTGTACTGAAAAACACTAATCTCAAAAATGAGATCATTTTATAAATCAAAATAAGAACTTTCGAAAAGAGACAAATGTTTTTTTTTTCAAATTGAATCTGATTTTAGTATACTAAAATATGCAATTGTGTCAGCAGTCAGATCTGTATCAAGCGCTAGTTCCTCCAAAGGCTCCACTAAGTAGATAAATATAAATCGCTTATGTAATAATTACGCAATGTCGAACAATGTGCCATCAAAAAAAAAAAACCATACCAAACAGTCAGCCACGAAAATGTGGCATCAGCACGAGAAGATTCACCTAAGTCTTCGATGCTGCAAACAGACAAAATACACATTCACATTCACCAATAATAACAATAATCAATTGACTGTCAACACAGAGAAATAGTAGCGATTTAAGCCAATTTATGTCAAACGAATCGTGCCACTCAGCCAGACACAAATGCATGTCAACACTTCAATTAAAGGCAGATAGTTCGGCAGGCAGAAGAAGATCGTATGGCAGTCAGTAGATCGTACGGCAGACTGTCGACTTTGAGGCAAAACAACAGACTCGAAATCTTGCAGAGATCATCAAATATATATTTTTTTTGTGAACAATTTATTTATGTTTTTATTACAACATAAAATCACAGTATATATTGAAACGTGCAAATTTGTCGGAAATGCTAGGAACACAAATGATGCATATTTGTCTGCCGGCTTTTGTGTGTCATGCTGCTTTTTCTTGGCACAGCAAAACTTTTTCTTTAGAAATAACATGATTTTCTCGACTTACATGATTTTTGGAGCAACACAAAATGCACATATTACATGCATGACAGTTTTTTTTTGTTAATTTCTGAAAATAATTTTATTATTATTCTGCTTTTTATTTGCATAAACTATGTTTTTTAGAGTTCTGCACGTTTAAGAAATTGCTTTATGCGGGGTTTTTGTTTTTTAATGTATTTAAAATCGTTGTAAGGTCATTATTTTTTTTTTTAAGTTTTTGATATATTAAAAAAAAAATATTCTTAATAGCATGTTTCTCATTATTTAATATTTGTTTTTGTGAAATTAATCAATTTCCAATTTAGAACGAGATTACAATTTAATTCTGAAAATTGTGATTATATTTTTCTCGTTATTAAAAACATTTATTAGGAAAATATTCAATTTTGTAATCGTAATGAGAATGTCAATTTGTCAGTTATGATAAAATGATTCTAAGAATTAACGAGTATAAATTGTTGTTCTAAATTTATGATTAAATTATTCTGAGAATTAATTATGCTTAAGTGAAGATAATCAATTTCCAGAATATAATGAGATAAATGCAAATTTATTTTTAAATTAAGTTCTGCTTATTTTTGTTTAATAGTCAAATTAATATACGTTACATAAACTAGATAGACGGAAGAAGTGATTTTCATGACTAATTTGTGTAAATACAAAGGTCAGTCGGAAGTTTTAGTCATAGAATAAAGGCATTTATTTTGTGATTTACACCGAAAAATATACAGCAAATTAACTGCATTTCTGTGGAAACCTTTACTACATTTGTATATGAAATAACTATATTTTGTATTTATTTAAACGTTCTGAGATATGTAGAAACTCTGATCTATTTTTTTTTAGATTCTATTTATTTTTACTTCATTCTGTATTTTTTAAATTCATGAAAAATGTAGAAGAATTACTACATATACATTTATTTTCTGCATTTTCTTAATTTCCTAAATATGCACATACACCCAGAAAAAATACTACATAAATAATAGTATTTTACTATTAAAAATTGTCAATAGGATAAATTATTATTTTAATCGGAAAATACCATTAAATACTAGAAAATACCATGACATTGTCATTGAGTTTATAGGAAAAGATTTATTTTTTGTATACTATTAAATCAATAATTGTCCTATTGACCAATTTTAATAGGATTTGAGGGAATTTTTTTCTGGGTGTATATATTTGCTATATAAGCATCTGCATTTATTTTTAATGCATTCTGTAATTATTTAATTGGTTATTATATTTAATTAGTTATTTTATTTAATATTGGTTATTATATGTATGTTGAAAATACATAAAAAGTTGGAATCGGATACGATAAGTTAAATATTTAAAATCTCTAAATTGAAAATATGGAATACAAAAATATAAAAAAAATTTGAAATAAACATTTCAAAAACAAACAAAAAATGATGTATGTTGAAAATACATAAAAAGTTGGAATCGGATACGATAAGTTAAATATTTAAAATCTCTAATGCCCGTAACTTCAACGAGTAGATATCTATTGGTGTTCGTACCGAACAGATATCTCTTACCTATCCGGTGTTTTTACTCCTTAACTATGCGTTGAAGTTACGAAATTTTGCTTACACGATAGATAACTAAGCACCAGTAGATATCTATTCGTTGAAGTTACGGGCATAAATTGAAAATATGGAATACAAAAATATAAAAAAATTTGAAATAAACATTTCAAAAACAAACAAAAAATGTCAACCTATTTTTGATTTTAAGGCTTTTAAATTTTCGATTTTCCTATTTAACCAATGAGATATTTTATCGAAGTTTATTGTAATTCACTGGTTATTAAAACACAAAGGCATCATTAGCATTGTTTTTCACTTGTACCAAATATGAATAATATGCGTCCAAACGCGCGGAAAATTGTTCGTCTCTGTTTTTGCATACAAAGCGTACCTTTTAGTTGTTTGAGTTTGTTTTGTACCTGCAGATTATCAGTATCCTTGTGTATACTATGGATATCGATCCCGGGATTTAGCCTGAAATCGCGGTTTTTATTCGACAATATAATGTTTAAAACAAATTCTATTCGTTAAAAAGAAACAACATTTTTCAACGAAAATCCCCGGATTGAAAAAAATCCGTTCCGGTATCAATATCCCTAATGCATACAGAAATATAAAAATTAAATAATAACAAAAAAAACATACTACAGTTTTTCCAATATGGCAAATACGATATTCTAATACATTGTGTAGTAAAATCAAGTCAAATTAATGCAACTTCACTTACAAATTATGTTACTGTCTACCATTTCTAAGTGTAATTCAGAAATATTAAATTTATATTCGAAGAATATTAATTGTTGTTCAGAAACTCCATTTGTCATTCAAAAGACGATAAATGTAATACAAAAATTCAATTTGAAATTCAGAAAATCCATTTTAAATTCAAAATACATCAATTATAATTCAGAAATTACATTTTCAATCCAAAACACCATAATTGTAGTATATAAATTACAGTCGAATTTCAAAAGTCGAATTTCAATTGTAATTCAGAAATTCTATTTCTAATTCAAAAGACATCAACTAGTCATGACGTGCCATTTGGAATTCAGAAAATATACGAATTACTGTAAAATGCATTTTTCGGTGAGACATGGACACTTTTCTTTTCCACAGTACCTCAGATAGCACTAAAATCTACGACAGATCCAAACCAAATTACCTTTGGTGCCCTAAAAATACGAGTACAGAAAATGGAAATTGCATTTATATTAGTTGACAGCAGTTATTTTCAGGACCCATTAAACCATAAATTAATATTTTTTATAACTACACACAGAAAAATCCTCCTTTGGCATGAGGTTAATTGAACCAACGTTTCAGTGTCGCAACCGAAATACATTTGTTGTAATCTCATGTTATTAAAATGAACGTACCATTTTTTACTCTAACCGAAATGTTAGTCCGCACAGCAGCTCGATTGGTTGTCGTAACCTCATAATTGCATTTTTCATTCTGCCAAAATTTGACATTTGTTACGGCAACTGAGTGCGTTATTGTATCAACAAAATAAATGCCAAACGGCAACCTCATGTCTAACAGCAGTTAAGTCAAAAATACATATTAAAAACTTTACATAAATAAATATTATATATAAAAAAAATGTCTTAAAAAAATATTTCAATTGGAGGTTTTGGCATGGTTGTTGACTTGGAGGTTTAATCAACCGTTTGCTTGCTGACTAGGAGGTTGGCACAACCTCTTGCTTGCTGACTAGGAGGTTACACACAATCTCGTTCTTGCTGAATAGGAGGTTGGTACAACAACAACATTAGGAGGTTGGTACAACCTCTTAAACAGCAAGTTACCGCAACCAAAAAATTCGGTAAGGCAATTTAGTTGGTTGCCGCAACAAATCAGTTTTCTGTGTGTACATTCTAAAATTAAGAAAAAAAAACATATTATGAAAGCGTCAATTAAATATAAAAATATACTTCATAAAGTTACGAATTCTAATATATAAAATTATTAATATATTATATCTATATTATATCATTAGAACACTTCAATATTATCGCATGTACCCTTCACTGGTAAATTATTATAAGTATATCCAATGCAAAAGTCATTAACCAAATTGTGCCTCCAACTATATATAGTGCATTCAACTTAAAACTCAAATATTTGTTTTTCTTTGTAGGTTTATTTTTTTTTTGTTTGTCTTAATGGTTGGTTACTTGTCGTTTCAGAATTATTGATGAGCACTTGCCAATTGTAGGCCATACATAATGATGCATCTTGTAAAATGACTAAAGGTAGGCTCAAAAACTAGCGAGGTTAATTTAGCTTTATTATTCTTTTGTTGTTTTTGGCCCTATTTTATTTGGAATGCAGAAACATGCATAACTGATGATGGTCATAAGACAGATAAATGTTGGTGTTCATGTTGTTGTTGTGCATTAAAATTCAACTCAAAATTGACTTTGTGTAGATTAGTATTAGCCTTTGTTTTAGGCTCAACACGACCTTGACTATACTGACCTGGGCTGTTTCTAATGCAACAGGTTTTCTATAGTTTTTATGCGTTTTCAGTGTTTTTATGGCTTAAAGAAACCAAATCATTTGTAAGTTAATTTGATATATTTTAAGAAATAAATTTTAATCATGAGAAAATATGCGATATTTTTATTTATATGGGTGAATTATTTTTGTATATGCAAATAATGGGAGTTTTTTATTTTTTGTTTTTATTTTTGGAAATGCTAAAATACGCTGAAATCATTGTTTGAAAATATTTAAAAATTCCGCTAAAAAAACTTTGGCCAATAAATGATAAGTTTAGTTTTTTCTTAGTTTTTTTTAATACCTTTTTTCTTTTCCAAATTTTACATATATTATTTTGTTTTCAGGACTTTGGATGTAGATCCTTCAGAAGTTCCGTTTTTCTTCATTTATTCTATCAATTGAATTTATTTAAATTTGCTAATTATCATATTTTTTAGAATTTACGTCTTCCGAGACATTTGTTTTACCAGCGTTTAATTTTAAAGCGTTTTTGTCACGTTATTGTCTCATTATTGTCTCGTTATTGGCTCGGGTGGAACCGGAACTTGAACCGGAACTGAAACCGAAATAAATAAATTATTCAAGAACCGGAACTGGTACCGGCACCATTATTTATTTGATTATGGAACCGCAGAGAATATAATTATGGTTCCTATCCCTGATTTAAATAGGAAAATTTGAAAGATTTACGAGTATTCCCCGGACAATTGATTCCAGAGATCATTCGTTTCGAAACAATTCTTTTCAGGATTATTCCACTCTATTCAATTTCATCCTGGAAAATAACTCGCAAGGAAATTTTTCCCGTAAAATTCTTTCAAGAGATAAAATTTCCCTATATAATTCATTCTAGAAACAACTCTTCCTCTTACAATTCTTTCCGGGCAATTTTTTCGTCGACTGTACCACATCAGACAATTTATCACCGATAAACATCTTTCGAAAGACTATTTTTCTACAGAAAATTCATCCACGAGACCAAATCATTCCCTGACAATTCTTTCCAACACAAATCTTTTCCTTCCTACTCTTACGAGAGGTTTTTCTTTCCTGTACAATTATTCTTCCTGGAGACAATTCTTTCCCAATTCTTTCAGCCACTGATTATTTTTTTTTTCTTGAACAATTTATTCCCAGACAATTGATGCCTTTTTAATTTCTTTTTTGAGACTATTTCTTTCCATATCGTTCCATATCATCGAAACAATTTTTTACGGACAATTTTTTCCTGGACAATTTATTTTCTAACAATTTATGTTCTGACAATTCTCCACCTGTAAATTCATTTCGGAAGAATTCTTTCCATTAATTTCCTTCTTCGGACAATTTTTTCCTCTCCAATTACTTCCCACTAAATTATTTGCCAGCCAATTCTTTTCTGGACAATTCTTATAATAATATAATAGTTTGGCGCTACAATTCTATAAGAATTTAGGCCGAGCTCTCTCCCCATTTTGAGCTGTGCGTGTTATATTTGTACTCATAGTGGTGGGACCTACAGTTTATTGCCGAATCCGAACGGCGGGTGAGAGCTTTTCATAGGCAATGTTTTACTCTCGTAGGTTTGCCATTTACTGCCGAGAGGTAGCGCTGTATAGAAAAATGTTTCTATGTAAAGATGTTGTTAGCCCCAGTCCAGGCTTGAACCGGGGCCGTTTCGGCTCGCAGTCCAACGCACTAACCATTGAGCTACCGCAGAGATTATTCTCAACGGATATTTTTTTAACAGACAAATCATCCTCCAGACAATTTTTCGCTGGATATTCTTCTCTGGAGATTATTCTTTTCCAACAATTCTAAAACTTGCCAATTCATTCTCGTGACAATACGTCCACGTACAATCCTTTCCCGCAAAATTCATACTTAGACTATTCATCTTCGAGACCATTCTTCACCGGAAAATTATTCTCCGGAAAATTCCTCCAGAGACAAATCTTTCCCAGACAATTCTCTCCGGAGACATTATTCCGCAGACAATTAAAGCTCGTGACAGTTCTTCCCCGTAAACATTTTTCCCGTACATTTCTTCCCAGAAATAGTTACTAGAAAGAATTCCTGTAATTTCCTTGAACATTTTACTCCAAAAAATGAACCACAATTATTTCCGGACATTTCTTCCATAGACGATTTTTTCCCGGACACTTCATTCCTGAACCATTTTTCCCAGATATTATTTTTACCCAGACAATTTATTCTTCTTCCCCGAATAATTATTCTCAAAGACTCCTCTTCCCCAGAACTTAAAAGAAATCCTTACAGAGTGCATTATAAATAGTCTTCAAGTTCGAACCCGGCATCTTGCTCTTCGAAGTCCAACGCAGTAACCAACGAGCCAACGACGCTAAAGAAAAAAACGAGCTTATCCACAGACATACCATTCACCATCCATCCACCAAATACCATCACCTACTAATATCGGTTATCAGAACTGTACTCCGAAAAATTTTATTGTATTTTGTCACACTGTGTAATCATTTAAAAAAAGGTAAAAACACTTTAAATACTTTGTGATTTTATCAACATTTAAAAAATATATATTTAAAAATCTATAATTGTTGGATTATTGATTTTTTTTATTAGAAAAAAATTATTTTTTGAGTTTCTTATTAAATTTTTACTGTTGTTGTAGATTAGTCGTTTTGTAAAGTTGTTTTTTTATTTTTTTTTTTTTTGTAATATTTATTTTAAATTTATTATATTTTTGTTTTAATAAATAGGTTTTAATTAATAACAAACGAGTTTTACAAGGTTGTCTGCACAAGTATCTACACGAACTACGACGTATCGCGCAGATACTCATCGTGATGCGTATCTCAGTGGAACTGCAAATGAGTCGCAGTGATCTGCTAATGAGTCAACCGGTAATATTTAATAGTTTACATTAAAACTGAAATCTTCCTAATATTTTTGTTGTACTTAAAAAAAAAAAATCAACTAAAACTGCAACAGAATATATTATCATTGTTTAAGGATCATTAATTAACACTTCGAGTACTTTTTATGGCATCATTAAATATGCAAATTCGCAAAAGATAAATATTAATAAAAACGATTTCATCTTAAAATATAGTGCCCACTACTACAATGCTGGAATTGAGGATTCTTAGAGAGTTCGCATAAAATAAAAGTCATTAATTCACGCATAATTTAATTAGGTCTCTCCGCTGAATCAATACCAACGATCCTCAAACTAATGATGCTCATAAAATTTAATTTCTTTTTCAACTTCTTACATACGATGTGGAATTGGCGAATGACCACCACATTTTTATGTTGTAAAAGCCTTTAGAATTTAATCTTCTGCTGCATTGATTGCCGGTGGCCTAAGAATTACGACCGATGACCAGAACAGTAGAAGGATTGCTCAAAAGTACAGAATGTCGATACCTAGCTAGGGTAAATTAATGGTCGTAAAATTAATGACCGCATATAATTACTTTATTTACTATGTGTTAATGGATTTTCGTGGGTAACAATGATTGATTCTTTACCGACAAATATTAACGAAGTTACAGCTATTTAAAGTTAAAAATTTGATATATGTCAAACGAAACCAATGGTAAAAACATCGATAGAAATGTCATAACCTATAAGATCTACAAAATTATTTTAGCTTTGCGAAATATATTAGCGGAGTTTCCGATTGCAGACTCCAATACTTAAAATTTCAAATGTAAGACCATTCCTTCATATGCATGCCAACAGTCATATACAAGCAGGGAATAAAATCGAAAGTACTCTAACAATGAGGGATATTCTTTTCCGGAATGTAAATGAATGTTAGTTCTATTAAAGTATGACTATTAAAGAAAGAATGTCCTATTAAAAAGGATTGTCTTATCATTAAAAAAATGTTCTATTAAAAAAGAATTATCCTGTAAAAAATACAGACTGTCATATCAAAGAATAACTGTCCAATTGAAGAAGAAATGTCCAATTGAATAAGAACTATCCTATTAAAGATGAAATGTTCTATTAAAGAAGGATCCTATAAAGAAGGACTGCCATATTAAAGAAAATTGGAAAATCAAAAAATTACTGTTCTATTTAACTTCGAAAGGCTTACAAAGATGGACTGTATTGTTAACGAAAGATTGATCTTTTAAATAAGTCTACATTGTTAAAGAATAGCTGTTCTATTAGCTATAGTAGAAATGACTTGTGCTATTACAGAAAAACTGACCTATTAAAGGTGAACTGTTATATTAAAGAAGGAGTGTCGTATAAAGAAGGACTGTCCTATTAAAAAATAACTTTATAATTAAAGAATGACTGTTGTATTAAAGAAGGTATACCCGATAAAGAAAAATAGTCCTATTCAAGAAGTCTTATTTAAGATGAACTACTCTATTAAAAATGAAGCGTTCTATAAAGATAGACTGCCCTATTAAAAAAAGTGTTTAATTAAATAAATAATGACATATTTAAGAATTAATACCTTATAATGTAAAAATGTATTATTAAATATGTAAATATCGATGTCTTATTAAGTATATAAATATAAAGAAGAACAGTCTTATTAAATAAATACTGATCTATAAAGAAGAAATGACTGTCCAATTAGAGAAGAACTGACCAATTAAAAATGAACCTATTCTATTTAAGAAAAAGTCTCCTTCCCTATTAAAAAAAGAACTGTGTAATTAAAGTAAGACTATCCTATACAGAAAAACGGACTGTATTATCAATGAAAAACTATCAAATTAAAGAAAAATATCCCCTTAAAGATGAATCGTCCTATTAAAGGAGTTTTGGATAAAGATCGACTGCCCTATTAAAGAATAACCATCCAATTAAAAACAGACTGGCATATTAAATAATAACTACCATTTTTTAAGGAATGGCTATACTCATAAAAAATGACAGACCTATTTTAAATAGAAAGTCCTATAAAAGAAACCCAATTCGCTATGCTTTGAGAAATATATGTAGAGATTGTGTTATCTTGATGATCGTTTATAGATCTGTCATAATTCGACCATTTACATTACATTATCTGGCCGTGATAATTTTTACCTAATAATATATTGTACAAAAATTCAGTCTACGGGAAACTGTCCTAAAAATTCGTATATCTGGAATGTGTACAAAATAAAAACACTCTTATATTTGGCTTAAATTTTAACAATTCACTTTACAACTTTACTAATAACAAATTCTAACAATTGTTGCATGTCCACTTTTTAACTTGACATTGTTCTTACATACATACATACTCCACAATTTCCAATCACTACTGAAGTGCTGTGTCTTAAATGCGGCGCCCTTATATACTGCATGCATCAGTTCGACACGTTTCTCAAGCTTCGACATGTTTCGAAAACCATCTACTCGTTTCGTGAATGATGCATTCTATAGGCATCTCATTCGCACTTCTGTATTTTAAATGCGCTGATCTTCTATATCTTTCTTGCACATTGCCTTAAAAGCGCTGTATGACCTTCCGTCTCTTTTTTAAATATTGCTTAGTGCGTTGAATTGTCTTGTGTCTCATTTACTCTTGCACAGTGGAAATTACCTCTTTTTGTAACAATATTGCTAGGGTGTACTTGTTGCTCAATTTTCCAAGTTAAGTAATGATTTCTAAATGATAAATTATCACGGACTTTGAGAAAACCATACAAAAAAAAAAAATGCTTTTTTGAGGAATAATTTTTATATTACTTTAATATTCCTCAACTTTCCAAGATATTTAAAGATTTCTAAGTGATAAATTATCATGGACTTTGAAAACCGTACACAAGAGTGCTTTTTATGAGGAATTATTTTTATTTTACTTTGGTTATTTTTGAGGTATCAAGGAGAATTGAATTTTCTGAAAGAAATAGATTAAGTGCTAAAGTTATACATACCCCATAGATGTGAGAAAAACATCAATATATAGACAATTTTAATGTAACCCAAAAAAAAAAGAGTTTGAAATAATTCTCCAAAATTGTAATCCATATCCTATCATGCATCAGTTCGACAAATTTCTCAAGCTTCGACATGTTTCGAAAACCATCTACTCGTTTCGTGAATGATGCATTCTATTGGCATCTCATTCGCACTTCTGTGTTTTAAATGCGCTGATCTTCTATATCTTTCTTGCACATTGCCTTAAAGCGCTGAATGATCTTCCGTCTCTTTCTTAAACATTGCTTAGTGCGTTGAATTGTCTTGTGTCTCATTTACTCTTGCACAGTGGAGCGAATTACCTCGTTTTGTAACAATATTGCTAGGGTGTACTTGTTGCTCAACTTTCCAAGATAATTAAAGATTTCTAAGTGATAAATTATCACGGACTTTGAGAAAACCGTACTACAAGAGTGCTTTTTATGAGGAATTATTTTTATTTTACTTTGATGGTTATTTTTGAGGTATCAAGGAGAATTGATTTTCTGAAAAAAAAACATTAAGTGCTAAAGTGCATACACCATAGATGTGAGAAAAATATCAATATATAGAAAATTTTGATGTAACCGATAAAAAGGAGTCTAAAATAATTCTCCAAAATTGTAATCCATATCCTAGCAGATATTTACCATATTGGTATAAGACAAGAAACATTACCAGATTACGTTGGCCAGGTTATTTCACGGTAAAAATACTGTGATCACCAATGTTGACTACAACAAAATTTATACAAGGGACACGAATCTTATATAAAGAATGTTGATTATGTTCCTTGTATTAATGCGATCATTTATGCATATGAAGGAGACGATCTGGCCATAATCATATCTACCATAATAGGGTTGAATTTCTACTGGTACACTCAAAATAAAAAAAAACAATAGCAAAAAAAGGTTGTCAATATAGCAAAAATGTTTGCTGAAAAGAGGAAAGCGCCGGATTTTGCTGAAACAGCAAATGACAGTTTCAGTCAACTTTTTTTATGCTATTAGAGCAGACAATTTTAGCTGTTTTAAGTAATTTTTTGCTCCATCTAGTGCAGGTTAGCTACACTAGCGATATGCACACCAGTGACACTAGCACGATCTTGATCACTAGCAGAACTAAGATTCCCAGCAAACAGTTCGCTATTGCAGATAAAATGCAATTTAAAGTTTGCTAAAATTTAGCATTCAGAGTTTGCTACTAATAGCAGACTTTTTATTTTGAGTGTAGTGTTGGTGGACATTTCCCCTATTATGGAATACATGAGTCATGACCAGATAATATTGGGCATGGACTTATGACATAGTAAACATAAAATAATCAATTATTTATGTTGTGGTAGCACAATTTATACTGAGTCCAACGATATCTACACCCAAAAAAAATACAATATAAATAATAGTTTTTTTACTATTAAAAATAATCAATATATAAATTATTATTTTAATCGGAAAATACCATTAAATACTAGAAAATACTATGACATGGCCATTGAGTTTATATGAAAAGGTTTATTTTGTGAATTCTATTAAATCAATATTTGTCCTATTGAACAATTTTAATGGGATTTGAGGTAATTTTTTTCTGGGTGTATATATGAACCTTGGATATTGAAAACAATAGACATTGAGAGTGACCCGAAAGAATTGGATTGGTGAGGTTATGATCGGGTTATGACTACGATCAATTCCTGATATTGATCCTATTTTAATTTATACTGGAAACAGTGAGATCTATACGGAACTTTGAAATAGAACACTGACAGAAACTCGAAAGTATAACATTTTATATTATAATTATTTAAAACTGTATTTTGTTACACAATGTACTTTAATTTAAAACGAATTTTAAACTTTTTTGCTAAAACGTAATGCGAGCTTACGATTTACTCAATGACTCGCACACGCTCTTTCATACACTCTATCTATCTCTCGCTAAATTTCTTGTACTCTCTCTATTTCTGAATATCTCTCTCTATCACGTATGAATTAAGTTTCAGAAACCCACTTCTTCGTCTGCAGGTTAGTTTAACAAACAACCATCTGTTGGTTGCTCACCTGTTGCATTTACGCTCTCGCGCTCTCACGGCCCACTTTGAATTGTGCACCGTCGCGAGCCAGACCCCAACCACAACCAGCCAGCAGCCGATCCACCTTGATTCAGTTTGTCGTGTAACGCGTTTCTGAACGGTCTAAACCAGCAGCCAGCAACGATTGAGCGGCTGACGCGACGTATTTTGTGTCTGTGAACGCCGATGTATTTGACTAATTTTTTTTTCATCGCCTTCCATTTTGTTGTTGTTGTTGCTTTTGGTCATATTTAAAAGTGGTAAAAAAGAAAGAAATAAGAATTGAATACGGCCAATACATCTAAAGTTTTGTTTTTGCATTTTGTGTGTGTTGCTGATTCGTATGCAAACGACGAACGGACTGCGCGTTGTTGGATTTTATTATATTTTTCGTTCTGTTGCGCAGACATTACGACGTGTGCGTCGGACGTCTGTCAGTCAGTTAATTCGTCGTTCGTCGGGTGGTTTGGTGTGTTGTTTGCTGTGTTGTGTTGTTGCTTTTGCGTGTACCATGTCGCGCATGCGCTGAAGTAAAGCAAGCGTTGACAGCGCAGCTTTCAAGTACTTTTTTTAAGTTGGTTTTTCAAATGAAACATTTTGTGGACATGTGTTTTTTTTTGTGTGCGCATATTTTATAATTCAAATGAATCATTTTGATTTCTTTGTATAAATAAAGTTTTAATAAAATTTGTTTAAATAAAAATTTAAAGATTTTTTTTTTTTAATTAATAAATTTTTTTTTTTTTTTTTAATTAATAAAATTTTTTATAGCTTTTCCATTAAATTTTTAACAAAATTAAATTATTAACAAAAAAATTATAAAAAAAAAAAAAATTTTCTCCTTTTTAATTTTTGGTTTTAATATTTTTATATAAATTTTTTTTTTTAATAAATAAAATTTGTCCATAAAAAAAATAAGAAAAACTTAATTATAACAATAATAATCACATAAATTTGATGAAAACATTAATTGAAAAATATTTCTTTTGCATATGATTTACATAAATAAAAATTTGAAAAAGAACTTGATTTCTGTTTTTCTTATGTTTCCCTTGTTTTAGTTAAAAAAATATATATATTTTAATGTTTTTTATTTATTTTTTAATTTTTTTTTTATTTTTATTATTTACATTATTTTATTTTCGTCCATGTGTCTGAAAAAGAACCTGAGGATTATATTAGAGCATTCCTTTGAATATAACAGTTTTAAATGTTACAGTTTGAATTTAACAGTTTGACAGTTTTGCTTACAAAATCTTACAGTTTGATTTATTTTATGCTCCCAAAAGTATGCAACATTCGAGGTGAATTTACTTAAAGTCTAAAATTTTTTCCTTTCTTACAATTTGAATTTTGGCAAACGAACTTTCGTTCAGAATAAATAATTTATTTTCTATTATATTTTTTTTTTTCTGTATATTTTTCTGTATATTTTTATTACTATATCACAAATTTGACATATCGACACTTCTATTTCATAACATTATTATTTCATTCCAAATTCCGTTATTGCTTAATTTATTTTCTATCAAATTTTAGTTCCGTTCGGTTCCTTCCAAAAATTGAATCTAAAATGTACTGTTAAACTTCAAATCCATATTGAACTAAGTAAACATAGTCATTTTATGCTTTAAAAAATTTTTGAAATTGGTTATAGCTTAACAGATCTAGAATTTTAAAAATTTTGAATACAAATTCTATCAAAATTTTGAATTAAAAATAAAAAACGAATTTATTTAATATCATGTAAAAAAAATCGCTTTAAAACCGTTTCATTTTTAAAATTCGAAAAGGAAACCAGTATATAAAATCATAAATAATTCGTTATCTTTAAAATTTAATTTTAATTTTTACTAAGACATAGAATTCGAAAACGTTTCATAAATAATTCGATCGAAAATTGCAACACTCAGAAAAAAAAATACCATAAAATTAATAGTTTTTACTACAGAAATTATTCGATAGGATAAACTTTTAATTCAATCGGTAAATCCCATTAAATAATACAAAATACTATAAAATTATTTTTGAGTTTCCATGAAAATATTTGTTTTTTTTATACTATTAAATCAATAAATGTCCTATTGATAATTTTTAATGTGATTTTATGAGATTTGGTTCTGAGTGAACCGTATAGTTTAAATTTTTATGTAATTGGTTCTTGTGTGAGAAATAATAATCGGTTTTAATTCCAGAAATTGAAAATATGGACTAGAAGTAATTTTAATACAAAAACGGAAAAATCAAACGGAACTTCGAAAATTTTTTCGAAAATAAGTAATTTCATTAATACCGAAAAAATAATTCCCCAAATCAATCCCCAAAGATTTACCCAAATCCTCAATTAGTTGAAAACTTAAAAATATAAATATAACACAATAAGAAGTAATTTTGAACTAATTATTATTATTTTTTTTTAATACCATAAATTTGTAAAATATTCATTAACAAAAACCACTATAAATCTTTTAACTATTTTTGATTTTCAATAATCAAATTTAATAATTTCAATTTTGTATTGTCCCTTCACTGAACTTGAATCAAACAATTGTTTGGCTTTTGTTTGTTGCAAAAATGTATACGTTTCAATTGCATTTCTGCTAAGTAGTAGTGTATTAAATTAATAAACGAACAAATTGACCTTAGGAGTAAATTTCATTTTTTTTTCTAAACTTCATAAATAATAATAATTCAGCAAAACAACAATAACACCAACAAAACACTTAAATAATAGCACTTGTATTTGTCATGTGCCTGCTGAAGCCGAAAATAACAAAAAAAAAAAAAATGCGAATAAAATATGTTGTTTGAGTGGATAAAATCTAAGCGAAAAATAAAGTGAATGACAGCACAACATTTTTAAGAAATATACATTCAAGGTGTTTTTGCGACAAAAGAGTTTTTAAAACATGTTGCGGTTAAAACGTGTTTAAACGCAAAGCCGGCTCAAAGGAATTTTAATTACAAAAAAAACTTAAAAAAGAAAAAACTTAAATTTTAAAATATTTAGAACTAAATAAATTTTATTATCGCTTTATTATGTTCTGACATTAAATTTTTATCGAAATTCAAAGACTTGTTTAAAAATTAAATAGAATTCGTACCTATGAACTGTAACAATTTGAATTCGAATGAAAACCTTCACTTTTAATTCTAGAACAAATCTGAATTCCATTTTGATTGGAATTTGAAACATCTGCTTTAACGAGTTTTTATTTTATTTTGTATAGCATATTATTTAATTTTTTAATATTTTAGTATTTTTTTTTTTTCAAATTAAATTTAAATTCATCTACAGTTTCGCAATGTTTTTCAAAATTTTAAAAGTGATTTATGCATAAGCATTTAAATACCAAACAAAAAATAAACACCGAAAAAAAAACAAATTTTTAATTTAAGCAATTAATTGCAAAATACAAATCAACACAAAATATACAAATTTATATACATAACAAGTAGGAGATATAAAAACAACAATGGGATTACCAAATTGTTCCGGTGTTACCGGTTTGCTGTTAGCCACAGTTATATGGGCTGCTGTTTGCGCACAAGGTGAGTAATATAAACATTTTTCTTGCAAATTTATTTAATATATGTTTAAGCCGAATTAATTGTATTTTACTATTAAAAATAATGTTTACAAATTATTCTTGGAATTTACTCATACTTATTATAAGACGCAATTTCATACCATAATTTCGTATATAGCTTTATTTAAGTCGTTTTTCATTTTATTACACATTAAGAAAAAAAGTTTGCTAAAATAGCAAAAATGTTTGCTGAAAATCGGAAAGTGCCAGTTTTTGCTGAAGCAGCATACAAAAGTTGGTGGTTTTGAAAAACTTGTTTCAGACAATTTTAGCTGTTTTAACTAATTTTTTGTAGTTAACTACAATATACAATATATAAAATATTCTATATATTTTTTTATACTATATCACAAATTTTACATATCGACCCTTCCATTTCAATTAATTATTATTTCACTTTAAATTCAGTTATATCTTAATATGTTTCCCATCAAATTTTAGCTCCGTTCGGCCGATCCTATCTAAAGATTTAATTAAAAGTGTACTGTATAACTTCAAATCCATATTAAACGAAGTCTTTTTTACTTAAAAAGATTTTGAATTTTGTAATAACCTAACAGATATAAGAGCTAACAATAAGAGCGCTACAAAAGTTTTTTTTAATAAAACAAAAACGGTTTTGGATATCAATGAAATTCTTTATTCCTGTAAAAGTAAGTTCGATGCCATTATGTATGGAACTCGATTTCTTTTGCATGGCCACCACGGGCACGCATGCAGAAGACCAGACGCTGAACCCAATTTTCGACGGTTTTCAAGCATAAATCGGCCGATACTGCTGCAATTTCACGTTCGATATTCGTACGAAGGTCATCAAATGTCGCTGGCTTGTTGGCATAGACCATAAACTTGACGTAGTCCCACAGGAAATAGTCTAACGTCGTCAAATCGCACAACTAGGCGCCCAATCGGCCCAATGACGCCGCCGGCCCATAAACCGCACCAAACCGTAACTTTTTCGGGATGCAATGATGACTCATGGAGTACGTGTGGATTGCTGTCTGACCAATAAAGCATATTCACGAAGCCATTCAGCCAGAAATGAGCCTCATCGCTGAAGATGATTTTTCGATGAAAATCCGAATCATTTTCAATTTGTTGCTCAGCCCAATTCAGGAACATACGACGCTTCTGGTGGTCAAGCGGCTTCAGTTCTTGCGTCAATTTGATTTTGTAAGGATGTAGGCCAAGATCTTTTTGCAAAATTCGCCACAAGGACGTCACAGAGATGCCCAACGCTTGCTAACGACGTGTGAGAGACACATTTGGGCTTTCTTCTACTGAAGCCTCAGCGGTAGCAATATTCTCGACACTACGGGCATTTCTTTGTCTCACTGGCACGGGAACATTTTATGCTGTGCCTGTGGATTCAAAATTTTCCACTAGACGCTCAATTGTTGATCTGCTAGGACGATTATGACGACCATAAATTGGACGTAGCGCTCTTAACGTTGAGGCCACTGACTCCGAATTTCGGTAGTAAATTTTAATAATTTCGACTCGTTGTTGGCTCGTATATCTTTCCATTATAAAATGGCAAACCTTACTGAAGAGAAGTATCAAAAAAGCGGCAAGAAATATGGCGTCGTTTGCTGTCCCTGTCGCTCTACTTTTTTAGCGTCTCATTTGAAAACCCTGTAGCATTTTAAAAATTTGTTTAAAAATTCTATTGAAATATAAATAATAAATTTATTTAATATCAAGTAAAAGAAAAATCTCATTAAAACCGTTTCAGTTTTAAAGCCGAAAACGAACGCAGTATATAAAATAATAAATAATTCGTTATCTTAAAAAAAGAATAATTTTTGCTGAGATATAGAATTCGAAAACGTGAATTTACCAGTTTTAATAATTCGAACGAAATTCTAATCACTACTACTATCAATTTTTTTTGTATTTTGTTGTCACAACCGAATCAAGAGGTTGTCGCAACCGAATAAGGGCTTTTTGTTAGTTGCTGCAACAAATCAGTTTTTTGCGTGTTCATAAATCTGTTATAAATAAAAAATTCTTAGTCCTCATATATTTTTCAAATCAAACTTTTAATAAATTAGTTCCATGTTTTGCTCCAAGAAGAAATTCCTGATATAACGCTGAACTGTTTAAAGATCTAATTTTTTGTATATCAACTGCGAAATTTATCAAAGCTACCTTTTAGACAAAAATGTGTTTTCATTTTTCTAAGAAAACAAAAAAAAACATTCTGCAAAAATTACATCATATTGGTCCTAAATTTTCGCTGCATAATGATTGACATTTGGCCTATAACAAATATGTCTGCATTTGTCACGATCTTCGAGCAGTGCTTGACATTTTGCAAAAGTAACAAATAACACACACACAAAAAAATCACAGTTTTTATTTCTATTTTATTTATTTTTTAAACAAAGCAAAGTGAATGTCGTTTCATTAAAATAAATCGAATGGTATACAAATTTAAGTTGATGCTGAACGAAAGTGCGCGACTGTTTCAAGGCAAACATTTGAAACGCACTTTTAAAAATTATATTTAAAAAAATATATTAAAAAAAAAATATTATAAAAAATTATAATAAAAAAATATTATAAAAAAAATATAATAAAAAATATAATAAAAAAATATTTAAAAAAATATTATTTAAAAATGTTTTATAAACAATATATATTAAAAAACATATTATTTAATAATTTTTGTACTATTGCATTTATTATATTTCTAAATAAACTTAAAATGAAATTATATATTGTGTTTATTTTGTACAATTTATTTTAATTCGTTTTTTTTTTAACTATTTGCATTTTATTTGCCGCTCAACTTTTTCATTTTCCGTTTTTTGTATGTGTTACTACTAACTTTGGCATGTTTTGCCCTAGCAATATTTGGCCTTAACGCATTCGTGGCCTAAACGTCGAAGAAATGAAAGTCGCAAATAAAGCAGTAAAACGTGATAAAATGTTACATTAAATTAAACAAAATAAATATATGTACAACTCAAATGTATTTGATGGCATAGAAAATTAATTGTAATATGATTTATAGTACGAGTACCATTAATTTAGACATTAGAAAAGTTTTAATTTCATTTTACCTTTTTTAATTGAGTTTTATTAATTAAATATTTTTATTAAACGTCAAGATAAAATTTGATATTTTTATTGAATACACACACAGATAATAATACTATTTTTTCATGAGTTTGGAAGAACGAAACAGTTAGTTGTAACAACCAACTTCATTCGTTTAAAACGAAATTTTTACTAATTTATTGGCGGAACTTTTTTTGTTTTGTTGGCACTTGAAATATTAGCCTATACACACTTCAAACTACATCTCATTTGTTTTGGACTATAATAACCGACTAAGCGGTTGACTGAACTGAATAAGTTGGTTGAGCAGAGAGTTGATTGGCGCAACAAATTCCTATTCAGTAAGCTAGTCTTTTATATTAAAATTCATAGAATTTTATTGAAAAACATGTAAATTTGATTAAATTTCATTACAATTTTATTGAATTTCATTTATTTTTTTATTATATTCATTTTATTAAAATTTATGGAGCATAATCAAAGACAATTTAAAGTCAACTTTAAATTTAAAATCAGATTTTTGACAATTTATTCTATACAAAATTTATCGAAAAAAAAGCGAATTTATTTTAAAAGTTGACTTTAAATTGTCTATGAATATGCGCCCATGTTTTTATACCCTACACTAAGAGTGAATACACTAAGAGTGGTACGCCGTTTGTAACACCCTGAAAAAAGCATCTCCGGTATGGAAAAGTATATATATTCTTGATCAGCATGACCTCAATAGTCGATTTAGCGATCCGTCTGTCTGTCCGTCTGTCCTTCTGTTTGTCTGTTGAAATCACGATTACAGAAGTTGAAGAGGTAGAGCAATGAAACTTTAGATTTAGATTACTTTTATATCTAGCAGTCTGAAAAAGAAAATTGGCATGATCGGTTCAAATACCTCATATAAAATTTACATCTACAAATCAATTTTACTGTATACGTGCTTAGGTAAACTTTTTTTGGTCAAATATATATTGACATCATGCTCAAATACATGATAATAATGTTTTCCGGCGAAAAGACTTGTGGTTCACAAAAAAAAAATCGAAATTCGGTACACCCACCCATTTGTAAATATGGGTATCAAATGAATGGAAATTCTTCAGAGATTGAATGTTTGTAGTTATTTTCAGGATTCGTATACCCTGGTGACCTATATATCATTTTGAATGGTAACCACACATATGTGTAGGATATTTATAGTCGGCTTAGACCGACTATAATTTTGATAATCCTAACTATCCTAATAACACCAAATTTAAAATTTCCCATGTGATCTAACCTTCCCAACTGGTTATAATTGCATTAATATTTTTATTAACATTTTTTTTGTTAATTTTGTATTTTTATATAATATTTTTTTTATATATAATTTTTTTATATAATAATAATTTATTTTTTATTTAATATATTTTTATTGAAAATTAAGTAAATTTATATTAAATTCAAGTTGCTTTAAAATAAACATTATTTGAAGTTGATTTAGTTTATCTGTTTTACCCTCATTCGGTTTGTTCACCTTTTGAATTCAATAAATTATTCCCAACAACCTCAACAATATTTAACATCATGACCAAGTTACACACATTTAATCCGGCGCATTGAATTAGTTGCTGTTGCTGCTGTCGTTGTTGTAGTCGCAACAAGTTTTAGCAACAGGTCTCAAGTATAAATAAAATAAAATAAAAAAAAATAAAACAAAACAAATTTGCCAACAAATCCTTTTTATTTAAGGAAAAATTATGGTTTTATATTAAAATTATTATTAACATTTTCTGCTGAGGTTGTATTGAGTACAAATTACAAAGATCAGTTTTATCCACACTCCAAATCCAAAAGACCCTGCTGAAGTAATAGGTTGTTTTTATATAGATATATAAATATTTCTATTATAAAAAATGTTCTATAGTATGCATACTATTACTATAATAATAAAAATTAAATAAATGTGATAAAATTGATAATACACCATAAAATTAATATTTGTTTTATTAACTACTTAATGACTCATTATCTTCAAAGTTTATTTTACAAATATATGATTCAACATATGATTCATGTTCTTATAATTATATTAAATTTTAAATCAATGACCGGTTACCGGATTCTTACGAAATGAAATTCGTTCAATTTAGTTTAGTATTAAATTTAAACAAACTCGCACACACCTCAAATAAGCATTAACATCTAAATAATATATATATTTTTTTAAATATTAAAATAAAAAAAATGTTTTTTGGAAAAAATAAGTGTTCAAAAATAAGTGCTCCAAAATAAGTGTTTGAAAATAATTTTACAAATATTAGTAGAAATTATTCTTTAATCATGGTAATGTTTATTTTCCTTGTCAGAATCCGACCAGTTATAAGAAGTTAATAGAGAATAGAAATATTTTATAGTAATTTATATAATAAATTATTCTTCAATACCATAAATCATGGTTTGTAGAATGATATATGATAAACTCTATTGTATAATCTGATATAATAATCAGACTTATGCTCAAAAATAAAATGAGTATTAAAATCAGCATAATTATCAATCTTTTACACGAAATAGTATGTGGTTCATAGTTGTCATAGTAATCTGCATAATATTTACAATTAAGATTTGTATTATTGTCTCTACTATCATCAGGATTGTGAGTTGTGTTCGTATTAGATTTATGAACAATTTTAATTATAATAACTGTTAAAATCCATACTTTAATAATGATTTCGTTATTACAACCAATATTATGATCAACATTGAATCTGGAAATTTCCAACATCTATTCAAAACGAGTTGGGAAAGTTAGGTCACATGGGTAAGTTCGGTCACATGGGGCGGATTTTTATAGTCGGTCGGGCCCGACTATGGAATACCCTACACCTTTGGTGGGGATATTAATGTGGGTTATTTAATTCCATACCTTAATTTTAAAGATTTTAATTATGCTGAACCTCCCCACCCTCAGAATATTATTCATATATCAGAAATTTACGTCTTATATCCCCATAAATTAAAAAATTTATATAAAAGTATAAACAAATAAAAAAAATATATATATAATTAGGCGGACCACGCCTATATTTAAAATTTTGAAAGGCTAATATTTCATAGATTTGATTTTAATAATTTACGGATCAAATTTCCACTATGAACACCCGGGAAATAGTGAAAACAAAATTTTTTTGGACCACATATTTATAGGTTAATTCTTACAATACCTTCTAATTTTATAACTATAACTTGAATACTTTTCGAGTTATCAGTTCCGAAAGAGTTATATTAAAGTGACTTGTATGGGAGGTGGGCGTGTCCGTTGACCGATTTGGCTCATTTTCAAACTCAGTTCCTACTTTTGGATAAAATATACTGAGACGAAATTTTATCGCATTCTGATCAGTATTTCTCAAGTTATTCTGCATTCGGACAGCAAGACGGACAGACAGACAGACGGACATGGCTAAACTGACTCTGGTAGTGATGCTGATCAAGAATATATATACTTTTCCATACCGGACACGATTCCTAAGGGGCGTTACAATATATGCACAAAGTTAATATACCCTGTAGCTCATAGGTGTAGGGTATAAAAACATATTCAATACAATAGAATTGTTATATACTGTTTCATAATTTGAATTTTTCAATACAAAATTAATGTTTCTGCATAGAATTTAATCTATTTAATACCTATTTAATAAATTTAGTATTACAATCCGTTTTATGATGATAAATAGTATTATGATCAGTTCTATAATAAGTATTAATTTAGTATAATGTTCTGAATTTAAAATGAATTATGATCAGTATTTTATTAGAGAAATATGATTCTTATTGGAAAATGATAAAAGTTAGTAAATAATAATCTTACTTATGATCAATATTATAATCATTGTTTATTACAATAATGTTCTGTATGAAGATCAGCAAAATATTCAACAATATTATCAGTATTGAGAATAGGATCATAATTATATTTTCAAACTTATGCTCAATATTATGATCAACATAATAATAAACAATATGATCAACATTATGATGGACATTGTTGTCAATATTGTGGTCAACATTGTTAACAACATTATCAACATCATTATGATCTATAATATCGATACCTTACAGGCAAAAGATCCCAAGCAACAAAAAGCAAATTTCATAGGAGACGAAAAAATCGTCTCAAAATCGAGTAGTTCAATATATATTTTTTTTTTTCGTAAAATATCCTTTAAATGAACTTACAATAATAATAGTGTGGCTAAATTACCAAAATATCCATTACATGCAGAAGTATTTGAAGAAAAATATAGTTACGATGTTTTGCATGTCTCAATTTATTACGAAAAAATTATTAATTATACTACTTACGATGCTAAGGTAGGAAGGTCTTATACACAAACGGTTTGGTATTTTAAATTTTGGTAAACGACAAAAGCGAAATAACACGTATAGGAGAATTTTGGCACATGTTTAGTGAAAATTAAGACTAGCCAGTGGTCAGTCTTTTATTTTGATGGACAAATGCATTGGAAATACATAATAAAATTAAATTTTATATTTTTATTTTAAATGTGGACATATTCTCTACAAATACTCATATTTTTAGTTTTTCTACCATTACCACAAAAGGAGTTAAAAATCCTTGAAGTAGTCACTAAACGAAATAATTAAATTATGTGGCCATTCCAGTCCGTATGTCTTAAATATTGAGTTTATAGTTCGAATGTCTTCGCTAATCCTTATAACAGTGCACAGAATTGGATTAAAAATAATTAAAAATTGTATCGTAACCAACATTTTTCAAAAATGTTGTTACGATAATAAGTGTTATTTGGCTTTATTTAAAATTTGGATCGAGAAATTCCAAAATATGATTTTGCAGGGACATGCTATTCACAAAGAGGTTTCCAAAACCGCAATAAAACAAAAATTCCCAAAACTTTATGAATGCATTATGCTCAAAATGTTGATCATAATTTTGATCAACAATATAATCAACATTCTGATCAATGTACATTCAATATTATTACCAACATTATAATTAATATTATGATTAACAATATGATCAACATTATGATCAATAGTATGAACAACATTATGACTAAAATTATGATTAACAATATGATTAACATTATAATCTACATTATCATCAATATGATGAACAATATTATGATGAATTTTATGATCAACATTATGATTAACATTTGCGATCAACACGATACTTAGTAATGAAAATTAGAATGAATTTTAATCCATACAATAGGTTTAATACGCAATTAATACGCAATTTGAATAATCTTTATTTTAAATAAAATAATCTTAAACACTAAAATACAAATGCAAAGTAATTATATAATATTCAAAATTATATTGATCAGTATAATATATATAATATAATGAACAGATAATTTGACAACTATATACTTCAAAGTTCATATATGTATTATATCGACTTGAACTTTTGATTACTATCAAAATACATTAATAAATATTATAAAAATTTTAAAAAACCACAAATATAAACGTAATCATGTGTTGATCAATTTGAGCAACATATGCAAATGTTCATTGATATTAACAGGCTTGTTTAATTTTTTATCAATAGCATTAGATTGTATTGTGTGTGTTTTTTTTTATTGCCATTGGCAGCAGTGTTGGCCGCCAACAGTGCGATCGTTTAAACCGCATCATGAACATCATTATCAACGACAGTGTTTCGGCTTTGTTATTAATCATTATTTTTTGTTGTTTATCAACTGGTTTTCACTTTTATTCGGCGCTGCAATGTTGGCAACATGTGCAACAGCGTCATCTTTAGCGTCGCTCGCACAGCATTTGTTGCCACCTTTTAGTGTTTATTTTTTTTTTAATTTTTTTTTTTATTTATATTTTTTTATATATGTTGCTGTTGTCTTAATGCTGTGAACGACCTACTTTCATTTTGACATGCAACGTGTAGCAAACCGCATGTTGTTGATGTTGTGATGCAGCACCAACAATAGAAATGCTGCTGCAATGCGTATGTACAGCAGTTAAGAAAACTGCAAGATTTTTGCAAAATTTTTTGGGAAAATGTTTCGTTACGCTTTTGCTGAAGCAACGATCTATTAAATTTGTAACGCAAACAAAATTGAAAACAAGTTAATAAATTAAATGTCTTTTAAACTAAATAAATATCAATTTTAAAATTAATTTAAATGCTTTTATCTTACATTAAAATACGGTAACTTTAATTTAATTACAACTGTAATGAATTTAAATAATTTAATAAACAATTAAAATAGATTTATAACTAATTTGAATATGTTTTGTATTAAATTTATTTACGTTTCTAATATATTTAAATAAATTAATACTAAATTTGAATACGTTTATATTAATTAAAAATGATTTGAATACAAATTTAAATATGTTAGTAATAAAATTAAATAGTCTTTAGAAGTACTTAAACATATTAAATATGGTAGCTTAAATTTAGTACTGAAATAGTTATTAAAATTGCTTTTAGTATAAATTAAAATACGATTTGTAATAAATATAATTACGTTTATATTAAATATAAATAAGATAACACTAAATTCGAATACGTTTATAACAAATTGAAATAATTTTATTACAAATTTATATACTTTTGTAATTAAATTAAATACTCCTTTAGAAATTTTTAAAAATATTAAATATGTTTTGTAATAAATATAATTTCATGCGAATATATAATAATTTGAAATAATTTTATTTAAAATTTAAATACGTTTGTAATTAAATTAAAAACTCCTTTAGATTTTTAATAATATTCAATATTGTAACTTCAATTTGTTATTATAATAGTTATTTAAAATGCTTTTAATATAAAATTAAATATTTTCCGATTGTAAATTCATCAATAATAAAATTTAAATACTTTTAGTCATAAATTTATATACGTTTATAATATATTTAATTTTAGTACTTTTATAATAAACTGAAATACGGTAAGCATAATTTGAATTGTTAATAACAAAATTAAATATGTTCATAATAAAATTAAATACGTTTATAATAAATTTAAATAAGTTAACAATAAATTCGAGTACTTTTTTAATAAATTGCAATATTGTAACATAAATTGGTTATTATAATAGTTATTTAAATTGCTTTTAATATAAAATTAAATATTTGCCGATTGTAAATACGAGAATAAGTACATTAATATTAAAATTTAAATACGTTTACTCATAACTTTAAATATGTTTATAATACATTTAAGTCAGTTAATAATTAATTTCAGTACTTTTATAATAAACTGCAACGTAAGAATTATTTGAAATGTTAATAATAAAATTAAATATGTTCATAATAAAATTAAATACGTTTATAAAAAATTTAAATATGTTAACAATAAATTCGAGTACTTTTTCAATAAATTGCAATATGGTAATTATAAATTTAAAACGTTAATAATAAATTAAAATACGTTAGAATAAATTTAAAATGTTTCACTTAAACTTTAATTACTGTGTTTTTAATTTAATTACTATAATAGTAATTTTAAAGATGTAAAATGTAAAAAATGTAAAAAATTTAAATATTTTACAATACGTTTTTAAATTACTTTTATTTCAATTTTATTTCTACGTTAATTGAAACTATTAATTATGAATTATAATTATTTCCTACCTATGCAATTAACAGTAAAATTTTGATGTAACTGCAAAATAAATTAAATTAACTTACTATGATAATAAAATATATAATAAAATTATTTAAATCTATTATAAACGTATTATTATTTATTCTAAACATATTTAAATGTATTATACACTATGTAAATCTGCTTAAACGAATTTCCATTTATTGAAATAGTGTTTAAATTTGAAGATTTTGCTTCTAAAGGCTTTAAATTTTATTGAAAAAGTACAAACAAAAATATTGTTTCTATACTTTTTGTATAAATCTTTTATAAAACAGGATATAATTTCTAAAACAAACAATAAAACGCTTATTATAAATAAAATTAAATTAAATTTCTAGCAGTTTTATTACATTTTATAATAACCATATGCAGCATATTTTTAAATATAGTTAAAAACAATTTACATGTTGCTGCATTTAAATTAACGCTTTTAAAACTGTCCGTAAAATAAGCAGCAATGCTTTTTACTCACTGAAGCGCGCAAAAATAGCGACCCAAGTGAAAACGTGAAATTTTACGCCTATGCGATGAAAATGCTTGATCCATTTTTTGTGCATCCACAGCAACATCCAACCAGCAATATAATCATCATGAACAACAACATGAACCGGTTGAATGAAGGAACCAAACTGATGGCTGCCATCGATGGTTTATTGATGAGGATCAGGTTGTTGGCGACGCGATTACATAAGCAACTGTTGTTGTTTATAATGTTGCTGTTGTTGCTGCAAAGTTGATGTTGCTGCTGCTCACATTGATTGACTGCTAAAGGAAACGCAACGCTTTTGTGCCCGACTGGCATACAAAAAGTAGGAAATGTTATGATTTTAATATAAAAAGTTGATAAAATATTTGCGAAAAAAAAATTAGGAAAAATAATAATAAAACAATTTGTTGCAGCAATGTGAGGCTTCCTTAGTTTTTGGCATATTTATGGCAGATTCAAATATTGGTAATTTTGTTTTTTTTACAAAAAACTGTTTTATTTTTTTTTTATATAATTTAAAAAATTGTTATTACAAATAACATAATAACTAGTTTAATTTGGGATTATCCGAGTCTCATAAATCTTTTTAATAAAAAAAATATTTAAATTTTTTTTTAATTTTTTTTTATTTATTTATATTATTTAATTTTATTTACTTATATTTAGTAATATTACTCTATATTTTTAATACACAAAATACGCGAAAATCTAAATAATTCAATATTTTGCGCACGTTCGTCTCTTAAGTCTTTTGTTTTCGGTGTTAAATTTTCATATATGAAAATTTTCTTTAATACAACATGAAGCGGTTTTTTCTTTAATAAATTATATATAAAATATTAAAATAATATATGAAATATTTATTATATTTTATTTTAAACATAAAATGTAAAATAATAAAATGCTACAATATTTAAAAATACTTCAGAATTAAAATTGCTTCAAATTTTATTAAAACTAAATTAAATATGAAAATAATTTATAAATTAAAATAAAAATAAACTCTGCAGAATTAGAAAACCAAAACATAAATTAGAAATATTTATTATGAACATAAATTTATTTTTTTCATAACTAAAACCAACCCATTTTTTGCATGTTATTAAAAAAATCAAAACAAAAATGTATTTGTTTAGTAAAACTCAAGTTTAAATACACATTTTTTAAAATAACCAATAGTTTTTGCAATCAAAATTTATAATAATTTTATAATTCTTAAGTTTTTTATTTATGTTGACATTTTTTGCTGTTAATGCTTAAAAAGCAAAAGTAATTACTTTTCTCTTTCTACACTTTCTCACTTTTCGAATGACTGACAATAAAACTGTAATGATCAAAAAAAAAACGTAGACATAATAACGTGCAAAGTAATGTTTAAAAGTAACAAGTTAATAACTCATTAACCTCATATGTTACACTATTCTGCACTTGTTATACTTTTTATTTTCATTATTATAGTTTGTTATTATTCTGCTTGATTTTTATGACATTTTTCGTTTTTTTCATATCAAATAAAATTTATAACAAAGTTAACTATGTCGTATTATATTGTAAAATATACAGACATTAAAAATTCTTAGGGCCAGTTTTTCAATGCTAGTTGAACTTTGTTTGTGGTTTAAACTTCGTTTAAAATTAGAATCGATTTTTTCAGTGAATTTTAACCGTAGTTTAAACTTAGTTTAAACGACCGATGCTGATGGTTTAAACTTTCAAAGTTTTTGACATGAATTTTTTTCACAACACTTTTCACTATTTTCTGTCGCTGCGCTGTTTCACAAATTATTATTAATTTTTGTATTTTTGCACACTATGCTTTAAAAAAAAGTCTCACGTGCACGTCAGTTGCTCGATCTGTTGAATATTGAAATTTAAATTTATTTTATTTTTCTGAAACAATTTTTGTATTTATTTAATTTTGAATGACATTTATCAGAAGTCAATATCGAGAGAATTATTTGTCATTTGCCTGTGATGCCATATGTATTGTCTTGGTCTGTGTTCATTTTAAACTATCACTGAAAAACTGCAAACAAAATTAAACGACGTTTAATTTAATGAGAAGATTAATTAAACGGAGATTAAACTACGTTTAAACGAGCACTGAAAAACTGGCCCTTAGTAGACTTTTTTTATTCTTATATAATATTTTTTTTTTAAAAGGTAAACTATTTAAATTTACTTGAAGCGTATTTTAAATTACTGAGAAAGTATCTAAATTAAAATAAACTTATTTATATTTATAGTGAAAATATTTAAAAAATACCTCATATAAAATTATTTTAATTTAATATAAACGTAGTCAAATTTATAGTTAAAGTGTTTAGATTTAAAGTAAATATATTAAAATTTTTTCTTAAAGTATTTAAATTTTTTATAATATTTTTTTTTAATTTTAACATTTTTTAAATTTACTTAAGTTTACTGGAAAAGTTTATAAATTAATATAAACGTATTTAAATTTATAGTGAAAATATTATATAAAATACCTCATATAAAATTATTTTAATTTAATATAAACGTAGTCAAATTTATAATCTCATATAAAATTATTTCAATTTAATATAAACAGTCAAATTTATAGTAAAAGTGTTTACATTTAAAGTAAATATATTAAAATTTTTGGTAAAAGTATTTAAATTTTATATAATATATATTTTTTTTTAATTTTGAAAAAATATTTTAATTTACTTAATGCGTATTATAAATTACTGTAAAAGTTTCTAAATTAATATAAACGTATTTAAATTTATAGTGAAAACATTTAAAAATAACTTACATAAAATTATTTTAATTTAATATAAACATAGTCAAATTTATAGTTAAAGTGTGTACATTTAAAGTAAATATATTAGAATTGTTTACTTAATGCGTATTATAAATTACTAGAAAAGTTTCTAAATTAATATAAACGAATTTAAATTCATAGTGAAAATATTTAAAATATACCTCATATAAAATTATTTTAATTTAATATAAACATAGTTATATTTATAGTTAAAGTGTTTACATTTACCTCTTATAAAATTATTTTAATTATATATAAACATAGTCAAATTTATAGTTGAAGTGCTTACATTAACATTTAATATATTAAATTTTTTTGTAAAAGTATTTAAAATATAAATATATTTTTTTTAACTTTGAAAAATATTTAAATTTACTTAAATCGTCCTTTAAATTACTGGAAAAGTGTCTCCATTAATATAAACTTATTTAAATTTATAGTGATACTATTTAAAAATACCTTATATACATAGTCAAATTTATAGTTAAAGTGTTTACATTTAAAGTAAATATATAAAAATTGTTTACTTAATGCGTCTTTTAAATTACTGGAAAAGTGTCTCCATTAATATAAACTTATTTAAATTTATAATGATACGATTTAAAAAATACCTTATATAAAATTATTTTAATTTAATATAAATGTAGTCAAATTTAGAGTTAAAGTGTTTACATTTAAAGCAAAACTATTTAAATTTTTTGTAAAACTATTTAAAATTTTTAAAAATAAATTTATAATAAAACAATTTATAATTTTTAAAAAATTAAATTAAATATTAAATGTAAATCAATTTAAATTTATTGTAAATGTATTTAAAATTATTGTAAATGTATTTAAATTGGTGGTAAAACTATAAAAATGAATTTAATAAAAATATTTAAATTTTAAAATTAATTTAATAAAAAGATTTAAATTTTAGTAGTTAGTTTGTATATGGTAATTTTTATACGAACATGTTTAACATATTAGTTTTCGTAAGAGGTGACATTCTGTATATTGTAAATATTTAAAAATTTATTGTAAAGTCAGTTTATTTGTTGTAAATAACTTTTTGGTTACTCCGTATTTACATTTTTAAATATTTATTGCAAAACTATTAAATTTTAATAAAAACAGGATCAAATGTATAGTAAAAGTATTAAAATTAAAAGTGCAAATATTTTAAATTAAAATGAAAGCATTAATATTTATTATAAACGTATTCAATTTTGACTATTACATACTTTCCATTTTCTTCTAAATTTTTATTAAAAATATTTGTAATATATCATAATAATTTTCTCAGTTTCTTTATTATAAATATTTTTATTAACAATTGTGTTTTGAGTGTTTTCAACTCAAAATTGCTCTGATCATTTTACATTTCGATTATCTTTACACTCTTTCTTCGCCTGCATCGTATATTTTGCTATTTCTACTACTATTTTCATTAAATTTCTTTTGTTATACTTTCATTTTCATCAGTCATTCGACAATGAAAGTCAAGTCTACGAAATTTATTTGATTGAAATGCAGCAGCCGCAGCAAAGTGAAATGCGATACGCTTATTATGTTTGTTGATTTTTTCTTTATTCACATTTTCTTGTAAACTTTTTTTCTATATAAAAATATATATTTTTTTTATAAAAAAATAAATTTTATTTTGTTATTTTAAGTCTTTGAACATCAATGCTTATTTTCTAACACTTTCGTTTTCACATTTTATTTATTTTTTTGTTGATTATATTTTGCATATATAAATAATTTTGTACACAACCAGTCAACAGCATTTAACACTGGTTAAACATTATCAACATGGCCTATCAAATGAACAAACAAAAACAACTACAACGAAAATGTAGTTTTTAAAAACTAATGAGTGGCATTTTATATATGCTGCTGATGTTGTTTATGACTCAAAGTTGAGCAATAATTTTTTTATTGTTTTAATCGAAAGAGTCTACAGTCAATTTATACGGTTTGTGTTTCAGATAATTTGCATATTTTACACTTGGGAGGATTGATTTTTAATACAGGTATTATAAAATATATTAGCAACAGAGGGAATTTTTGAAGTAGATTTGAATAAAATGATTACGTGAAAACAAATCACAAACAGGAACTAAAACAGGAAGTGGAATTGAAGACGGAACAGAACTACGGTGTATAATATATGAGTTTTTTTCTGTTCGGATTTTATGCCGATAGGCCTCTTTGTTTTATTTATTTTTTATTTTCAAACAAATTCATGTATTGAATTTTAAAGTAAATTTAAATAAGAATTCATAAAATAAATAGATAACGAGTAATTTTTAATACAAATGACCAATTTTGAAATTCAGTAATTTCGTTGGTTGTAACAAATAATAATTGCTGAGGTTACGGACGAGATATTCGTACGAATATTTTAAATATTTTTTTTTTTTCATTCAATAGTGAAATTTAGAAATGTTTAGTGCATCTTATACAACTGATTTGTTCCTTTGAGATTTGCCTAAATGTGTCATTTTACATTTTTTTTAATATATATTTTTAAGAATATAATATAAAATCGTAAATCGACATTAACATAAAATTTTCGAAATAAATTTGTAAGACACACAGGAAATATAAAATCGGTAATAAATAAAAAATTATTCTTCTATCAAATTTTTCAAATTCATAAATATGAATTATGAAAATTTTCAATTTATTAATAATTTCAAATTCTATCATCTTTTATGATCTATTTGTCAAAAAAATGTCCAATGACGAAGATCCTGATCAAATTCTAAAGTGATCAATTTTTCCACCGAAACTATAGTTGCGTTCCTCATACTAATTCATCTTAGAACGTTTTTAATGTTATTCCAATTTTGGATTATGCATAACATGTCAAATTTTGGTACAGATCGGTCGATCCTATCCCAAGTTATAAACCAAAAAAACGGTTTTTAAGCTCGAATCACACGATTGAATGAACAGTCAACTTTTGAATTAATTTTCAAAACAATTTAAATATCAATCGTCTGATTGCCTTATTTTCCATACAAAAATTGGGCAATCACACGCATAAATCAACAATTTTATAAATTGAATATAAGAAAATTCAAAAATTTCCAAACAAAATATGGATTGAAAAATATTTTACTTGGAAGTTTTTGAATTTTGTAACAATCTATGTAGACTTATCAATTTTTGGGTTTTTTTTATGGGTTTAATTTGTGTTTAATATGGGTTTAATATGGGAATGGGAGGATCAATATAATTCATATATTTGAAGAACAAACTTTCTATATTCATTTTATTTATTCGTGAAAATATTGAAAGTAATTTTTTTCAATCGGAAATATTCCAAATGAATTTATATTTTTAAAATCATAACCCGATTGAATAAAAATTAAAAAGAATTATTTTTTACAAATAAATGGAATGAAAAATTATTGAAAAAGAATTCATTTTTATGAAGAAATGAAAAATAATTCATTTCTATACGCGAATATATTTTTTGTAACTCTATTTCTTGAAACCAGCGATTTTTTCTAAGTGTACAACTGAAATGAAAAATATTTCTTGATCAGAACTTGGCGCTGGACATGCCTAGCAATGCGACAATCGAAATACATAGGTGCAATAGACAGCAACATAGTCAGCAGCAACAACAATTTAGTCAGCAACACCAATAGCAACAACAATTTGAAAAACAACTAGAGATACAAGTTCTACAACCGAAATCCGACCGTCAGCTTTGGTGCCACGAGTTTGCGACTCACATTTGCCAGTGGCTTGTAGCAAGTTTTACCAGCAAATAGTCAACTTTTAGCCACGAGATTAAAATAGAAAAAAAATTAAAAAAGAAAAAAATACAAAATTGCAATAAACAAAAGACAACAAAAATTGTTAAAAACAAAAAGAAAAACGAGCAAAATGACTAAATCATGTAGCACGCTTTGCTGCTACTTTTGTCTGTCATTTGCGTGATTTTGCAAACAAACTGGGTTTTGCATTTCAAAAGTTTAGGTGTGGGTTGTATAATAGATACAGTTCTATAACAATTTTTCTATTTTTCTAATTTATTTCGTGTTAAATTTTTCATTATTTAAATATTTGGTATTTTTTGGGTTTGTTTCGAAGTCAAATTTATTTGAACAACATATGATTTTATTTTATTTCTTATTGTCTGCAAGTTATTTATACAAGTTTCATAAAGTAAAAATGATAACATTAATTTGGCGCAACAGCTCTAAAGAACTAAGGTTATTTTTAACGTTGCAGTTGCGGTGATTCAAACCCGTTACCTTTTGGCTCGTAGTACAATGCACTAACCCATCGGACCATCAACGCTGTTTAAGTAAAAATTATTGCAAATATTGGTCATACATAAACTAAAATTTTATGTATTTTTAATGTTTATATTTATCCTAGAACATTATTTCCAATAAATTCTATATACCAATTGATTTTAAATAATTGTTTCGGTGATGAATTTTATGGGGTAAAGATTTTCTTGGTAAATAATTGTTTCCGAAAATAATAATAATAATATGTAGTTGTACTAATTGTCGGGGAAAATGTTTTAGTGTCGAATTACTTTGGGAAAAATGAACTTGGGGAAGAATTGTCTCGGCGAAGAATTATAGTAGGGAAAAGTTGAAACAATTGTCTTGGGGAAAATACTTAGGAGAAGAATTAAATGGCGAATATATGGAGAAAAAAATGTCTTAGGTATGAATTTTCTCCAGAGAAAATGTTCATCGTAAATAATTTTGCGATGAAGAATTAGCCACGGAAAAATTGTTTCATAGAAACATTATCTTGGTAAAAATTGTCTTGAGAAAAAATTGTCTCGGGGAAAAAATATCTCGGAGAAGAATTGAGAATTGCCGATGGGGAAAAATGTTTGGAGAAAAATTATATTCGACAATAATGAAGGAGTTTATTTACAAAATTTGATATCCACATACACAATCTAAATATTACTATTAAAAAAAAAACTGAATAAACTAAGGAATAGATGGAAATAATAAGTTTGATGCTATTTGAGTTATCATTGTCTAACTTTAATTCTTGTTGTACTTAAACAGTCATATCACGTTTTGGAAATCAGTTCCTCGATTGTTCGGAGGAAGAATTGTATTTAGAAAGATTTTATCGTGAATTCTCTCAACGTTGAATTGTCGGTGAGTCAAATCATTGAAAAATGGTGTTGCGGAAAAATTGACCAAGGGAAGCCCGTAAAGAATTGTTTCGAGGAAAAAATATCGAAATTTATAATCAAAACTTTTTTGTAAATTCCATTGATTTATTATTTATTCAAAATATTTAGAAAATTCATCAAAATCATAAAATTCATAAAATTCATAAAATTCATAAAATTCATAAAATTCATAAAATTCATAAAATTCATAAAATTCATAAAATTCATAAAATTCATAAAATTCATAAAATTCATAAAATTCATAAAATTCATAAAATTCATAAAATTCATAAAATTCATAAAATTCATAAAATTCATAAAATTCATAAAATTCATAAAATTCATAAAATTCATAAAATTCATAAAATTCATAAAATTCATAAAATTCATAAAATTTATAAAATTTATAAAATTCATAAAATTCATAAAATTCATAAAATTCATAAAATTCATAAAATTCATAAAATTCATAAAATTCATAAAATTCATAAAATTCATAAAATTCATAAAATTCATAAAATTCATAAAATTCATAAAATTCATAAAATTCATAAAATTCATAAAATTCATAAAATTCATAAAATTCATAAAATTCATAAAATTCAAAAAATTCAAAAAATTCATAAAATTCATTAAACTCATAAAATTCATAAAATTCATGAAATTTAAAAAATTCAAAAAATTCATAAAATTAATAAAATTCATTAAATTTATAAAATTCATAAAATACACAAAATTCATAAAATTTATAAAATTCATAAAATTCATCAGTTCCTCGATTGTCCGGAGGGAAAGATTTTATCGAGAATTCTCTCAACGTTGAATTGTCGGTGGGTAAAATCATTGAAAAATGGATTTGAAGAAAAATTGTCCAAGGGAAGAGCACTCTAGGTTTAAGCCCGTGAAGAATTGTCTCGTGGAAAAAATATCGCGGGGGGGAATTTTCATATGAAAGAATTGTCTTCCTAAAGACTCCGGTGAAGTATTGTACGGTGAACAATTATTCGAGAAACAATTGTCACGGAAAAAATGTTTGAGGGATAAATTGTCTTGGAAAAGAATCATCTCGAGTAAAAATCGAACCGGAAAAAATTGTCTCAGGGAAGTATTATATGCTGAAGAATTATATGATAAGGAATTGTCGCTGGGAAATTTTTATGATGGAAAAAAGTCTTATAGAAGAATTGTCTTCGGGAAAAAATTGTCTGGGGAGGGTATTCTCTTGTTAAAGAATAGTTTCGGGGAAGAGTTGATCCAGAAAAAAATTGTCTAGGGAAAGAATTGTATTGTTAATAATTATATGAGGAATTGTCGCTGAGGAAATATTCTGTTGAAAAAATGGTCTTGGAAAACAATTGTCTTCAGCAAAAATTTATTCGGTGGAAAATGTTTTCTGTGGGCAAAATTTCTTGGAGAACTTCTGTATTTGGTAAAAATTGTCTTGGGAAAATTGCCGCGGAAAAGCATAGGCTTGGGAAAAAAATTGTCTGGTCGAAAATTGTTTTAGAGAACATTTTATTTTTTGTTTTTTTCTGCATAAAATTACCTAAAATTGTCTCAGAGTAGAAGTGTAAATTGAAATTGTATCGGTGAAAATTCTCTCGAGAAAAACTATTCCAGATGAAGAATTGTCGTAACCCCAACATATTAAAACTCTTTTTTATTTATTTCACAAATTATACATAATGCTTAAAATATTTTACTTCAAATAATTAAATAACTTAATTAATAGACAACAAAAGACAAAAATTGCCAAACAGCAGTTGGTCAACACAAGTTGGTCAACAGATAGAGTCAACCAAAAAACCAACAATCAGTAAAAAGCACATGGCACAGAAATCAAAATATTTGCGCAAAACAAATATAAAAAAATACCTCAAACATAATAAAATAACGACTAAAATGTTTGACAAAAAATAAAAGAAAAAACCAACTAAATTTAGATAAAAAATAAATTGCTAGTAGCAGCTACCAAACGTTGTCGACAATTTGGCAATAACTGACTTAACTGTTTTTGCTTTCTTCGAACGGGCTTAATGATCAATTGATGAGGCTGACTGGCGTTGCCAACGCCAATGTTTATGCATTTTTAATTGCTTAAAAATTAAATATATTTTTTTTTTTTGTATTTTCATTTTATTATCTTGAATCTTCCCTGTAGTTTATATTTTTATTTAATTTTTAAAAATATTTCTTCTTTTAAATTTTCGTTCTTTTGTGTCTGTCAATTTTTATAGTTTTTACAACTTTGAGTAATTATGTTATTAGTTTGATTTGCTGCATGTATAAATAGAAATTCCACAAAAAATTAAAATAAACTAATCGGTGAAAGTCTCTATTTAAATGTTTAAATTATGCAAAGATGAAAAGATTAAATAATATTTGAGTAAAATTAAAAAAAAAAAACATCGATTAAGTAATCACTAGATAGAGTTACTAGCGATTCGCAGGGTGCTGCCAAATACCGTGATGAATATGTAAATTTTTCATTTGACTAGATTGATGGATGTTGAAAAATTCCGAAATACAAAAAAAAATAATCAAATTTGCATTTTATTTACTAACTTTTTTGTAAATTCCATTGATTTATTATTTATTCAAACAATTCATTAAATTCATCAAATTCATCAAATTCATAAAATTCATAAAATTTATAAAATTCATCAAATTCATAAAATTCATAAAATTCATAAAATTCATAAAATTCATAAAATTCACAAAATTCATAACATTCATAAAATTCATAAAATTCATAAAATTCATAAAATTCATAAAATTCATAAAATTCATAAAATTCATAAAATTCATGAAATTATAAAATTCATAAAATTCATAAAATTCATAAAATTCATAAAATTCATAAAATTCATAAAATTCATAAAATTCATAAAATTCATAAAATTCATAAAATTCATAAAATTCATAAAATTCATAAAATTCATAAAATTTATAAAATTCACAAAATTCATAAAATTCATGAAATTCATAAAATTCATAAAATTCATAAAATTCATAAAATTCATAAAATTCATAAAATTCATAAAATTCATAAAATTAATAAAATTCATAAAATTCATAAAATTCATAAATTTCATAAAATTCATAAAATTCATAAAATTCATAAAATTCATAAAATTCATAAAATTCATAAAATTCATAAAATTCATAAAATTCATAAAATTCATAAAATTCATAAAATTCATAAAATTCATAAAATTCATAAAATTCATAAAATTAATAAAATTAATAAAATTAATAAAATTAATAAAATTCATAAAATTCATAAAATTCATAAAATTCATAAAATTCATAAAATTCATAAAATTCATAAAATTCATAAAATTCATAAAATTCATAAAATTCATAAAATTAATAAAATTCATAAAATTCATAAAATTCATAAAATTCATAAAATTCATAAAATTCATAAAATTCATAAAATTCATAAAATTCATAAAATTCATAAAATTCATAAAATTCATAAAATTTATAAAATTCATAAAATTCATAAAATTCATAAAATTCATAAAATTCATAAAATTCATAAAATTCATAAAATTCATAAAATTCATAAAATTCATAAAATTCATAAAATTCATAAAATTCATAAAATTCATAAAATTCATAAAATTCATAAAATTCATAAAATTCATAAAATTCATAAAATTCATAAAATTCATAAAATTCATAAAATTCATAAAATTCATAAAATTCATAAAATTCATAAAATTCATAAAATTCATAAAATTCATCAAATTCATAAAATTCACAAAATTCATTAAATTCAAAAAATTCATAAAATTCTTAAAATTCATAAAATTTATAAAATTCGTAAAATTCATAAAATTCATAAAGTTCATAAAATTCATAAAATTCATAAAATTCATAAAATTCATAAAATTCATAAGATTCATAAAATTCATAAAATTCATGAAATTCATAAAATTCACAAAATTCATAAAATTCATAAAATTCATACAATTCATGAAATTCGTAAAATTAAAAAAAAATTGAAAAAAAACTCATATTTCATAATATTCATCAAATTCATAGAAAGTATAAAATTCATGATATATAAAAAATTCATAAATTTACAAATAATTTGATTAATAAAATCATAAAACTATTCATATGGTAGAATGCACTAAGTAAGAATTTGCCTTCAAAGCAACAGCATTAAACCTGACCCAAACGCATGCCGTTCATATGAGGTCCCATAGCGTAACCATGTTCCCCTAACCTTAAATCGTAGCTTCCGTTCTAGAAACACTCCATGTTGTTGATGTTCATTGTTGTTCTTGTTATGTTTTGAATGGTTGAATTCAATAACTTGTATAAAACACATTGTATATTTAACCACAATAGTGGAAACGGCCTATTAACCCTTTAAAGGCGTAGCTTTATTGTTATTGTTTTTCACTGTAAAAAATAAACTCTTTTATGTATTAATTTTAGAACTAAAAAAACAAAAAGTAAAATTAAATTTCTCTTCAAATAAAATAGCTAAAATTTATTCACCGAAGACGTGTTAAACGAAAAACAATCTTTGTCGGAAAACCTTCAAAATGTTTTTTTTTTCAGTCATGATACCAACAACAAGAAATAACAATAACAACTACACACCACGTATATCCGGAATTCTTTTGTCGGAAGTATTCAAAGCAAAAACAAATTTTGATATTTTTGGTGTTTTTGTCATTCTTTTTGCGTTTTAAACGGATGTGTGGTAATGATGACTGGCAACGGCAACAGAAGGCATTGAAATGATGTTACTTGATTTATGAATATTATGTTTAATAACTACCTAAAAATAACATAGATTTTAAAGTTTTATGAATTTTATGAATTTGTGAATTTTATGGATTTTATGATTTTTATGATTTTTTTTGTTTTTATAAATTTTATTATTAAAATTTTATGAATTTGATGAATTTTATGAATTTTATGAATTTTATGAATTTTATGAATTTTATGAATTTAATGAATTTAATGAATTTAATGAATTTAATGAATTTAATGAATTTTATGAATTTTATGAATTTTATGAATTTTATGAATTTTATGAATTTTATGAATTTTGTGTATTTTATGAATTTTATGAATTTTATGAATTTTATGAATTTTATGAATTTAATGAATTTAATGAATTTTTTGAATTTTATTAATTTTGTGTATTTTATGAATTTTATGAATTTTATGAATTTTATGAATTTTATGAATTTTATGAATTTTATGAATTTTATGAATTTTATGAATTTATGAATTTTATGAATTTTATGAATTTTATGAATTTTATGAATTTTATGAATTTTATGAAGTTTAAGAATTTTATGAATTTTATGAATTTTATGAATTTTATGAATTTTATGAATTTTATGAATTTTATGAATTTTATGAATTTTATGAATTTTATGAATTTTATGAATTTTATGAATTTTATGAATTTTATGAATTTTATGAATTTTATGAATTTTATGAATTTTATGAATTTTATGAATTTTATGAATTTTATGAATTTTATGAATTTTATGAATTTTATGAATTTTATGAATTTTATGAATTTTATGAATTTTATGATTTTTATGAGTTTTATGAAGGTTAGGAAATTTATGAAATTTATGAATTTTGAGTATTTTATGAATTTTATGAAATTTTTTCAAGATCTCATGGAAAAACAACATTTATGACACATAACGCTATAAAGAATTTAAAAATCACTTGAATTAAACAAGAACTCACTGCACTATAGCAATATTTCATCGAACCATGAAGTGCATGCAAACATTTTTTATTATTGGATTTTATTTTTTTCTTGCAGTAGTTGTTCTGGGTTTAATTGTGGTACTTGTTGCTGATTGTTTTTTTTTTTAATATTTCCGAATTTTTAAGGCGTGTCTTGCGCCATTTATCATGGCCTCTTATTGGAGCACGTTTACGTGCTTTCGATTATGACCGTAATTAGCTATGAGTTTATTTTATACAACTTATCTACCTACTGCGAACTATTAACGGTTGACCTTCGCAGACTGTGTGCAATCGTTGAAATGTTTTATTAATCGTTTATATTGCAGTTGCACACTATAGCCGTACTATTGTTTTATATCATTGTTAAGTTAGAAAACATATGTTTTTTAAACTTGGAAAATTTAAAATAGAAACATTTTATCGAAAGGTTTGAAGCGCATAAAGGCGAAGTCTGTATGAAAAGCTGTCTGTTTTCTGCCCATTCACAAAATATTCCATGATTCTGTTCAATTCAATAAAAAATTTATAATCTGCTATACGCTTCCAACAAATGCCTGAATGCCGGATCTATGCCAACAAATATTTCTGGGGAAGTTTAAAAAGTTTTATATTTAATGATATATCATTCAAACATTAAATAGTTGCTTATCAATAATTCCTGATAACCCATCCATATCTTGTAGTACCCAGTCTGGCATGTCTCGAAGGCCTTCGATGTTTCGAAGTTTTCTCGAACTAAATTCGATATCAAAGTTCTAATTTTCAAATTGTCTCGTACTTCCAAATTTAAAGACAAGATTCGATATTTAAACATTTATCACATCGATATCGCAATATTTGTCGAAGCAATCTCGAATTTCAATTATTTTTTTCATCGATATCATTCCGATTTCGAACAATTTCTCGCACCGGGAAAACTCCGACGAAACGTATCAATATCTACCTACCATTTTCAATTTGAGTCATAATAGCGTTGCGAGGTCGGGTCAGATATCGTGTAATATCTCCATCTACTTTAATTGATCACGTAACAATATCGAAACGAATGACAAATTGGGTAATGACAAAACCAAGGATTGAAACCGTAACCGAAACCGAAACCGATATCCGTTTAAAACCGTTTCATTTTTAAAACCGAAACCGTAACCGAAACCGTTATACGAAAATCAGAAATAAACCGATATCCAAAACCGAAATAAACGGTTTCGGTTTTATACCGGTTTAAAACGGTTTTTAAAAAAGTATAAAAAGAAACAGAAAAAAATATTTTATTTTATATAGAAGATCTTACATGTTTTAATGTCCATTTAATATAATTTGGAGTTACCGAAATAAAAATTTCTTGTTTTACAAAAATATTCACGTTTCTTTTTTGAGAGACAATATTTCCAAAACAACGGTCTTTGGTATAAAATTTGTTTTTTTTTTAGCGGCAGAACAAGAGCAAGTTTTTATCATTTTAATGTATTTATTATGTTTTTAAGGTAATAATGAAATTCAAAAGAATTCATGATATTACTAAATATTGAACAACAAGTAACCATGGAAAGCGTGCAAAATATTTATGAAGATGTGTGTTTTTTTTTTTTTTTTTTTCAAGTTCCAATGATTTTTTTTTTCAAGTTCCAATGATGCATCTGGATGTGAATCTATGCCCATTGGAACAGTTTCGTCCAAAAAAGTTCCAATGACGTACCTGGATGTGAATCTATGCCCATTGGAACAGATGCATCCAAAAAAGTTCCAATGACGCACCTGGATGTGAATCTATGCCCATTGGAACAGTTTCATCCAAAAACAGTTCCAATGATGCATCTGGATGTGAATCTATGCCCATTGGAACAGTTTCGTCCAAAAAAGTTCCAATGGCGCACCTGGATGTGAATCTATGCCCATTGGAACAGATGCATCCAAAAAAGTTCCAATGACGCACATGGATGTAAATCTATGCCCATTGGAACAGTTTCAGCCAAGAAAAGTTCCATTGAGTGTTCGTAATTACCGTCTTCAGCTGTAATACATTAATTTTTCATGTAATTAATTGAAAAAAAATTAATGGTTCCGTTTTTAGCTTCAATTACATTTTTCAATTTTTTTTGTAATTGGAAAAAATGAGTCTAATATGCAATTAAATGTAATTGTAATTGCAAAATTTTCAATTACAATTACATGTAATTGGAATTTTATTAATTACAATTACATGTAATTGTAATTGAAAATTTTTGTAATTGTGAATGCCCATGTCTGTTCTTAAGTTAAGTTCTAAGTGCATTAAATCATTTAACTTCTAAAATAAAAAAAAAAAAATATGTGAACATTTTCACAGTGTACCACATTTAGCTGATATTGCTTTTTGTGTTTTTGTTTTCACAAATCTGCTTTTGATAGAATTTTTGGCGGAACTTTTTTTGCCACAAAGAAAACTCGTTGTTGTTGCCAACTAGATAGCTGTACTAGATACATACATGTAGTGTGTTACCATGCGACTGTCTGTTGTCATGCGTCTGCTGCCATGTGATGATTCAGAATAGCAACGAAGAATTGTCGTTGTGAAAGTGTGTGTATACGCATCGTAATTCGTTATTGAAAACAGAAATATGCCTACACGAAATATTCCTTATTTTTATTATGAATGTATATGTTCATTTTATTATGGCCTTGAGATTTTAAATTGTCTTTGAATTGTTTAAAATTATAAACATCTACTTAAGAAAATACGAAAAATTAAGTGCAAATACTCCTAGTCAAAAATTATTAAGTGATAATAGACACAGGTATAGTTGCTGGGCGTCAACTTCGTACATTTTAAGTATACATTTTGCAAATATTGCAGTTTACTGAATTGTGGAAATTTACTTTCTTTGGATGGGTATTGTACAAAATTCTTCTTATTCTTATAAAGTTCAAGAATATTTACCGATGCATTCTTGTTGATCTAGTTTAAGGTTCGCTTCTCGGCGCTCTTCTGCAATTCAGATCATATCAGAGGTGAAGTCAAAATGTTGCTTTTTATTGGTTTGTGGTCACGATTGAAGTTTTTTTTATTGGCGAAATCAATTAAATAATTCATATAACACAATAGTTGCACTGACATTACGTTTGTTGCTTTATCCCAGAAAATGATTCTTACTTTACCCCAATATCACAATTTGAACATAACTTAGCACCATATAAACAATGTTAGATTATTTCCAAACAAGTTTTTATTTCAAAAGATATACAATATTCGATCATTTTAAACACAACCAGCACTCTTAAACATTTTTTTTTCACTTGGTTCGATATGCAGAAAATATATATTAATTTTATTATAACTATCGATGAAAAAGTTGATGCCATATTGAGAAGCACTTGACAATTGTTTTTATTTTTTAAATGCAAAAACATGGTCAAAAATTGCAATTGCCGACATTAATTACCCCATGTTCCACTTTATCCCAGGTTTTTTGTTGAAGGCATTGAAAATTATGAAATATTTTATACAAAAACCGAAATCAAAACCGAAACCGTAACATGGAACCGGTACACCGAAACCGTTTCGTTGTAAAAACTTCAAACCGAAACCGTAACCGAAACCGAAACGCGAAAAAAACCGAAACCGAAATCGAAACCGTTATTCGTTTAGGTTTCAATCCTTGGACAAAACAAAGTTTTTCGATAGACCTCTATTTAGGTACAAAATCCAAATCTTAAGCTTAATTTTTGTATCCCGTCTGTCATTTTTCACGAATATTTCCTGCATTTCTCCGGCAAACACACAGATAAGTGATAGTTTATGCAAAGCGTATGGCAGGTTACGAATTTTACAGAATTTTAAAGGCAGATACCCGGCAGAAGACACCTTTTGATACAAACTTCGCCTTTGTCTGCTTAAAATCTTCCAATAAAATGTATCCAAAGTTTCTTAACCCTACCAAAAATGTTGCGTAGAGATCCCGAAACAAAATTTCTGGAATTTTTCAGTAATGTTTCCGTCATATTTTCGTAAACCTCAATGATAAATGGAATGTTCGTGGGATGCGTATGGTAGATTATTAAATTTTATGAAGGCAGATTATCGGACAGCTTTTAATACAGAAGACAGCTTTTAATACGAACTTTGCCTTTGTTTTGCATAAAATCTTCCAATAAAATGTATCTAAAGTTCCTTAACCCTACCAAAAATATTGTGTAGAGATCCCGAAACAAAATTTCTGGAATTTTTCAGTAATATTTCCGGCATATTTTTGGAAACCACAATGATAAATGAAGCGTATTGCAGTTTATTAAATTTTATGAAATTGTAAAGGCAGATTCCCGGCTTTCAAATACAAACTCTACCTTTGTCTGCATAAAATCTTCAAATAAATGTTTCCAAACATTCTTAACCTTAACAAAAATTTTATGTTGTGAATATTTTAATGTTTTTAAATTATAATTTCCAACTTTTATAACAATTCAATGGATATTTTTTCATTAAATATATTTATATTATAAAATGAAACTGTAACATAAAAGATTATTCCAATGAACATTCCATAAATAATTTCTATATAATTCATAGGTGCTTATTTTGATTATCCCTAGATAAAATTTGAAGATTTTTAGATTTTTATGATTTTTATGATTTTTCACCCATTTTTCAAATATAATTTAACAAATCATTTGAAATAATAAAAAATAACTACAAAATGTTGTGGTTTTTTTTTTACAAAAGTCATATACAATTTATATAAATTTATTAATATATTTTATTTTATATTTTTCAGGTAAGTTCTACAAACATTTTCAACAAAATATACTTAAACATCAAACTGATATTTTCTAAATGGTAAGTAATATATTTTTTGCGTACATTACCCAAGGTCAGACATAACAGGAAAACATTGAATGTGATTTTTGTGCGTTTTCACAGTTTTAAGCTGTTATGATTAATGCTCTATTTTGTGAAATTCGCACGAAAATTAAGAAAATTTATTAAAATTTTGTTTTTTTTTTTTGGTTTTTGTTATTGTCTACTTTCAAATTTAATCAGCGTTTCATTTCGACGTAGTCTTGAAGGTCATGTGAGAGTGTTGTTTATTTTAATAAATGTTTTCTATATAGATGTGGGAATTTTAAAATAAAATGAAAATTAAATTCTTATAAAAATATAGTTGAAGACAAAGAAATAAATTCCAATTAAATTCGAGTTATTGCTTATATCACGTATGAGTGTAGCACAGCAGTCTAGAAGTACAAAAATGGAAATTTCAAAATTTTATTTACAAGAAAAGCACAAAAGCCACTCGTCAGTTTGGCTGTATGCGGAATACGTTCTGCATGATTGCATTAACTTGGCCAAGAGTTTGAGCAAAAAAAAAATGCGACGCCCAATTGCTTTAGCTGGGTGCCTACAATACGGACAACAACACCAAAAAAAAAATTACGATACAACAACCACAATAATATCGCATGCGCCAAACCGCAACCAGTTTCACTTCAGGTTACTCAAAAATTGCATCAAATATAAAATTAAAAAAAATATATTTATAATCAAAAAAAAAAAAAATTCGACAATTTACATTTTTCAAAACGAACAAATAAAATTGCAACGTTTCTTTAAACAAAAATATAACCATTTATATAAAAAATAAACTTGAAAATTTTAACATTTATTGATGGAAACTGTGTTGGTAGAACATATTTTAAAAATTGAAAGCGATGACAAAAAGTTAGTAATTTTTATCGTTAGTTAGGACTATGCTCTGTTTAACCATAAATAATTTTCTGATCTGTCATTAGATCTGAAATGCTGAAAAATCATCCAAAAATAGTCTACACCAAATAAAAAAATGTTCAGTTTAAATTAAAATATCTTAAAAATATATCGAAGTATTAGCATTTATTGATATATTATAATTAGTCTCGACAATAGGAAGAATAATTGCATTTACTGTTTTTACGTAAACTAGTTTCGTGAGTGACTGCATTTTTTTATTCTAATAAATGGCTGTGAAAGGCCTATACATTTCGAATGCAATTTTCTAAAAATCGTTACGTTACATAAAAAAATTGAGTATGCAAACAAAATCAGCACCCACAAAATATATAGAATTCATATATTTTAGATTTCCATAGAAAACATTTTTCTTTTCGTTTTGTTGCGTAGTATAATTGAACAATTTATATATTATCATGTTCTCAGGTTCAAGGTTTAACATTCCTTAAGGTGAAGTCTATGCAACACTCTTCCCCTTGAACATGTGAATGCAGGTTATGAACTTCGGTGCCCAATACCATTCGAAGGGCTTTGCAGTCCCCATGGCGTACATATTACCGAAAATTCTACACTGATATTTAAAATATTTATGAAATACTTGCACATTTAAATGCTACACACTATAAAAGATATTATAAATCCAGATTTATAATATTTCCTACCAGATAGGTCCAATTTCACACACGGTACCGCTGGTCGTCTAGTTAGTGCGTTGGACTACGAGCCGAGAGGTCCGCGGTTCGATCCCCCAAAAGACTGCCAACATTTTTTCATAGAAAACCTTTTTCTATGCGACGCTACCTCTCGGCAGTAAATAACAAACCTACGAGAGTAAACCACTGCCTTTGAAAAAGCTCTCACCCCCGCCGTTCAGATTCGGCAATGAACTGTAGGTTCCACCAATTTGAGTACAAATATAACACGCACAGCTCAAATGGTGAGAGAGCTCGGCCGAAGTTCTATTCAGGACTGTAGCGCCAAACTTTTATTATTATTATCGCTGAATTTAGGAATTTATTCATAAATATTATGAATTTTTTCACCAACTACCCGATTCATCATGAAATTATTCGTACTATGAAACATCAAAGTGAAGAACGAAATATTCAATACAATGTATTTGAATCATCATATTGATGAATTCGATCATAATATTTATGAATATAATATTTTTTACGAATTTTTCTACTACTTCAAACTACAGAAAAAAATGAACGAAAATTAAATATTTTGATTGAAATTTGGTTTGATGAACGTCATTCTTCAATATGAAGTAAATATGATGTATTTTATGTTCTTGTTTATTAATATGATGAAACGTACGAATTCATCATATTGAAGAACACTTTTACGACAGTCACCAAGCGTTCATCATATTTATGTTCGCATTCATAACATTGATGTCTTTAGTCATTAATATAATGAATGGCTATTCAATAAAATGAATCATAGTTTGAATTCATCAATTTGATGTACATTTTTTTTTCTGTGTGTGTAAATTCTCCTTCTCCTCGCTTGAGGCAATTAAGTTGTTTGTTCTCATTCCTAAAATATGCCGGGAATCTGCAATACGCTGCCGTAAATTTCCATTTATCTATGTGTTTGCCGGAAATACACCTTAAATATTCCAGAAATGTTGTCTCGAAATATTAAGATTCAATTTAGTCATCGCATTTAACAGTAACATCCGTCTTAATTAAATATATAAAAAATGGGAAGACACAAAGAAGTGGAAGCATAAAAAAAATACGAAGATGTAAAGAAAGAAATGTTTTCAGATAAAGACAGAAATTAATAATAAACAAAAAAAATTAAAAAATAATAATAAAACCGCAAAAAATGATGGCTTTTTAAAAATTGTTTCGCATTAGGTCTTAAAAACAATGAAGCTGAAAATTATAGCTCACACTCAAGGGCTTTTGTTAAACCGCTAAATTGCAATATTTCATGGAGGCTGGAAAATTAAAATCACAGTCATTTCCGTTTCAACAGAAATTCATTTCGAGCTGACGAAATTTTTGTGGTTTTAATATTTTTCAAATTATTTTAACGAAGTGGGAATGGCGTCAATATGCGATACATTTTTTTATGTGAATTTTATCAATATTTTGCCTAATACCATTAATTTTTATTAAACTTAAGTGTGAATATTTGTCAATATTATTGTCAATACATGTAAATAAATAATAATAAAAATTATATAGACATGTAAAATACTAAAGAATATTTTTTATAACAACCATTTGAAAACAAGGAAATAAAAAAAGCCAACCAGAAATCATTAGAATGTTGTTGTCTAAGATTAGCTTGTTTATGAACATATTATTACAACCTATGCAATTATGGTCAAGTATTATTTTTGCTGTACCTTAAAGAATTCTTTAAGATTTTGTGCGCGGTCCAAAAACAAGTTTAACTAGTCACATGGCTGACAGCGAACTAAAGGCGTAGCTGATTATAATATAATTATTAATGATTGTGCTTTGATAATTGTATTGGGTGGGTGTTTAGTTCAATGGTTCGTTCGTTTCTTGGGTCTTACTATCAAGCAACGAGGTGGTACTTGTGCTGCTGAAGGTGTAGTCAATATTTATAAAAAAAATTTGTCCTTGATGTTGAAGTTTTATTCAACAGAAACTACATGTGACAGGCGCTGCCTGCGGTCAAACATGATCTATGTTTAAATGTTGAATTGTAAGTAATTTTAATATTTTTTTATTCAAAATATATTTAATCGTATTTTATATTAATATTTGTAAGGCGCACCATTCTTTCCGATAACTCTATTCCATGATAATTTTTCTCCGAGACAATGCAGCGTCGCCATCACCACCAATTCTTTTTTGGACTAATCATCCGCTAGCCAATTTTACACAAGACAGTTCATCATCGACAATTTTCCTCTGTCAATTTATTCCCGAAACAAATCTTTGTAGGACTATTTATCTTTGAGAGAACTATTTCCCAGAAAATTCATTTCCGAAATATATTTTTGCTCGAAAATTCATCCCAGATATAACTCTTCATCGAGGCCATTTCACCCCGAGACAATTCATTCGCAACTTCTTCTACAGTTATTTTCTACCATACACAGAAAAACAAATCATCATCATATTGATGAATTTCGTTCATCAAACCATGAGTGATTGTATTAAAGAATGATTCATAATATTGATAACTACAATACATAAATGTTATGAATTCATTATAAATTTAATGAATGACCTAAAAAGTGTTCTTCAATATGATCAAATGTAGGTGAAGAATATGTTACATCATATTAATGAACAAATACAACAAATATGTACATCATATTGCAGAATTCTGATCATCAAATCAAATTTCAATCAAAATGATTTTTTTATTTCATTTATTTTTTGCTTTAGTTCTCAGGTAGTTCTTGTATATTATTTCTTTTATAATGCTTGCTCGAAATGCACAAATTAGTAAAATGTTTTGTAATATATTTATATATAATTTATATTCATTAAAAATTATATTTATAAAAAATTAAAAAAAAATTTCGAAAAACTTTTTTTTTACATATTTTTTTTGCGAACAAAAATTTTTTTGTTGTAATTTTTTTCACATTTTTTTCGAATTTAGATTTTTAATAATTTTTATTTTTCGAATTTTATGTTGTAAGGGAATTATTTTTTTTTAATTTTATATTCGAAAATTTATTTTTTTTTTTTTGAAAAATTTGTAAAAAAAACCCGATCCATAAATTTATTTTGAAAAAAAAATATTAGTTTTTTCAAAATAATATTTTATAAATCAAGCAACAAGCATTGAAGGAAAATCTTACTCAAAATAATTAATCGCCCATTCGTTTCGAAATCGTTAAGATCAATACGAGAAAAAGGAGAAATCACACGTTATCGGACACTTTCTCGTACCAATAACGATCGTCAATTTGGATCTACATGGTAGGATATCGATGCGATTTGTCGGAGTTTTCTCGGTACGACAAATTTTTTGAAATCGGAACGATATCGATAAAAAAATGATCAAAGTTCGATATTGCTTCGAAAAATATTACGATATCTATGCGATAAATGTTTTTATATCATATTTTGTCAATGAATTTGAATGTGCGAGAAATTATAAAAATTAGAATCGATAAAGTAACGATCGATTTTTTTCTCGATGTTATTCGATAAAACAATTCGAGGCATCGGAGTTCTCCGAGACATGGCAGACTGGGCGACAATACAATTCTTTTCCGAAACAATTGTTCCTCGCACAGCATTTTAATACCGAAATTATAATAATTCATCCCAGAGAAAAGCCACCGTATTCATTCCGGAGTACTTTAATTACCCATAGCCAATTCTTTCCCGAGATTAGTCATTCCCGAGACAATTCTCTTCGTGTCAATTCATCCGTAGAAGAACTCCATAACGAATCTATTCATCTACTAAAATATTTCTTCGTGAAATACTTCCCAGAGAAACTTATTTGGTTTACAATTTTTCCCTGAAATAATTTCCCCCGAGTCTTCTACGACAGTTCTTTCGTAAAGCTATATATTCATGATTCTTTGCTAAAAAGTTCTTCTCAAGACAATTTTGCAGACTCTTTTACTCCCTGACAATTTTTGAACTGTCAAAAAATATTTCCAAGACTGTAATACTTTAATGACATTTCCAATTTCTCTTATATGTAGTTTTTCAAATTCGTGGAAATGAACAATGTTCAAGTGTCATGAAAATAAACAGATTAAAATAAAACAAATTTATTTTCAATATGATCAATTTGCTTTTGAAGTGTAGCACTTTTTATTCCATAAACATTTAAACTAAATGCATGAATTATAAAATTTAAAATGCACAGTTTTGCTCATTGAACAATGAAACAGTGTTGTTTTTAGTATATTTTTAATTCATCAGGTTGTGATTCATTGATTTTCAAAACATTTTAAAAAATATTTTCAACTTGCACAATTTCCATAGCATAAAAAACAGCTGTTTTATATTTTAATTTAAAATAATAAACTTTATTTAAAATAATAATACTTTGACCATATCAATTAAATTTATAGTCATTTCTATTAGATTTCATGTTGTTTTTACAATTTTAAATATTAAAATTAAAATATAAATAATTAGTTTTGTCATGCTTTAAAATTACTTCTTTGTTTTGTGTATTATATATTTTTGTGTATATAATATTTAGTATGAAATATTCAACAAAAGAGCCCAGTCTGCCATGTCTCGGAGACCTTCGATACCTCGAAGCTTTCTCGAATAACTTCGATAAAAAATGCGATATCGTTGCTTTCTCGATTCTAATTTTGAAAAATGTTCGTACATTCAAATTCTTTGACAAGATACGATATTTAAGCATTTATCAAATCGATATCGCAATATTTTTCGCAGCAATCTCGAACTTTCCTCATTTTTTCGAATTCGTGAAAATTCCGACAGAACGCTCCGATATCTACCTACCATCTACGCCCAATTTGACGCTCGATAAAGTTACGAGAATGGGTCCGATATAGTGTGATTTCTCTGTCTACTCGCCATGGTCTCGTACACGCTGCAAAAAAAAGGGCTCTCCCAAACATAATTTTGCAGGCATTACATATATCTTTGGAGCTTAATGCAAAAAAAAAGTATTATTTCATTGCTAAACATTATTTTAATAACAGCCAAACATATTTTTGTTTTTATTCAAACATAGTTATGTTCAGAATGAATAATTTTCGGCGTTCTTGTAAACATATATATGGTTGAATGTGAAAAACATTTTATTTACATGTAAACATATTTATGTTTACATTTAATTTTAATGTAAAAATAGTAAATTTAGTGCTAATATCTTCTTAACACAATATTCGTTTTTTCCCTATTTTTAAATTACATTTTTTTTATTTATATAATATAATTATAAACTTAAACTTTTATTTTATTTTTATTACACATATTTATTTATACCTAATAATTTTATTTCCATCTATTGTTCCTATTTTGAGTTCAGTACTTAACGGATGAATTGGAAATTTCACCATCAGCCACTATCTGGTATTAACAGTAATTGGCGGTACTTAAACAAATTATTCCACTAAAAAGAACTTTTGAACTATATGAAAAGTATTAATGTGAGTGTTACTGAGTGCTAAAAGTAGGCAGCGCTGTTATTTAATTGTGATATTGTAATGCCAAACATACATATAATCAAAATAATGCTATTATTTTTAAATTCGTTGTCACCCAGTAACATTCTCGAATAATCAAATACATATAATTCAAAGAACCTTTTATTGAAGTTGGGTGTGTTAAATAGCGGAAATATCAAACATACATTTATTAATATATGATGAAAAATATATATATTTCTACAGAAACATTAATATAGTAAATTGATGTAAATCCGCGATTAAAGCAATTTATGTTTAAATATCGTATAATAATATTTTAATCTGAACAAAATAATAATACAATTCAATTATAATGTAATTAGATATTACTCCCAATATTTATATGGTGATTTCGAATTACGTTATAATTACAGTCAAGCATATTTAAACAAATCTTTTCTATCCGTGTAACGATATCGTTACGAATGGCATACTGGAGGTTACTACAACTGCACTACGTGGACTTACAATTTGACACATTACATTTTAACGAAAGAATGTAGGTTAGGACAAACGTATTTCGGTGACCACGATAGAACTTCGTTTCCTTATGTCAAAAGCAGATATGTGTCTAGAAACTACTCACCTAGGTAATACTTAATGATCAAATAAGTAACATATCGCATTACTGAAACTTCTAAATCTCTGAATCGATCCGTAATAGAAATTGTGAAGCGGTCATCATCGGAAACTGATAATTATATTTTTACCTAGTGAAAGCCCGAACAGTTACATGACAAACATGATTTGCTGGAGATACTAAATAATTCCATGGTTGGTGCAGCAATTTATGGATCGTGATATGACCGTTGTCATATCAATAATATGTACACAACAAAACTATATTTCATTATGTGCCTTTTCGTAAACTATGTGAATCTTTCCGAATTAACACCGAAAATGGTGTAGAATTTGTCATCTTCATTCGAGAGTTTAGTTTAAAATAATATTGTGTATATATATTTATAAAAACATACTTTAAAAAGCATTGTTTTAAAGAAAACCGCCCGATTCATTGTTCTGTTTTTTATTGTTTTTATTTTTGTTACTTATTACAAAAATATTAAATAAAACGTTAATTATGACAATCGTACAGCTGTTTTATTATTTTATAAAAATATTTATCTTAAAATACATATAAAATAAAGCAACCAAAATGTCAAAACTTATAGTCGTTTTTTAAACTGTGTCGCGCTAACAATCTCGATTATGAAGTTTTTAAATTCCATATATGTTGTATTACTGTTTCTACAAATATTGGGATCTTCGTATGCACAGGGTTGTCGTGCTCAACCACGTAAGTTTACGACATAGTTTTTCTTAAATTTTTTTTTCGTAAAAAATTAAAACTTTTCTATATATCAACTGTTAGCTCAAACATCCTGTACTGGGGGCAGAGAACTTGGGCGCACTGGTAGCGGTTGTCGGAATACCCGACGATGGTTTTATAATCGCGACAGCAGACGCTGTGAGGAGTTTGTGTATCGCGGTTGTAGAGGTAACGCCAATCGATATTGCTCACGCGGAGACTGTAATCGGGCATGCAGACCATAGACAAAAATAAAACAAAATATATAATAAAAAAAAATTTTAAACATATTTATTATTTCTCAAAATTAAACTTTTCAATTTTTTTAGTAAAAATTAGAATAAAAATAATTGATTTTTTAGTGAAAATTTTAATTTTTAGTGAAAAATTGAATTTTTAGTGAAAAAATTGAATTTTTAATGAAAAAATTGAATTTTTAGAGAAAAATTAAATTTTTAGTGAAAAAATCTATTTTTAGTGAAAATTTTAATTTTCAGTGAAAAATGGAATTTTTAGTGAAAATTGAATTTTTAGTGAAAATTTGAATTTTTAGGGAACATTTGAATTTTTAGGGAACATTTTAATTTTAAGTTAAAAAATTAATTTTTTGTGAAAATTTGAATTTTTAATGAAAAATTTAATTTTAGCGAAAAAATTAATTTTTAGTGAAAAAATGTATTATTAGTGAAAATTTGAATTTTTAGTAAAAAAAATGAATTTTTAGTGAAAAATTTAAATTTAGGGAAAAAAAAAGAATTTTTTAGGGAAAATTTGAATTTTTAGTAATAAAAATGAATTTTTTATATAAAAATTAATTTTATTGTTTTAATATTATTTCATTTAATTATAATTTTCTTTATGGTCTACATGCGCGATTACAGTCCCCGCGTGAGCAATATCGATTGGCGTTACCTCTACAACCGCGATACAAAAACTCCTCACAGCGTCTGCTGCCGCGATTGTAATACCATCGGCGAGCATATCGACAACCGCTACCATTGCGTCCAGAGTCCCTGCCTCCTGTACAGGACGTTTGTGCTGCCAGTAAAAAAGTATTAATTTGTTTACGAAAATGAAATACACGACGTAGTGTTCGTCGTAAACTTACGTGGTTCAGCACGACAACCCTGAACATATGTAAAGCTCAATATTTGTAGAAACAGTAATACAACATATAAAGAATTTAAAATCTTCATAATCGAGCTGGTAAGCGCGACTCAGATTGCAAAACGACTACACATTTTGACGTTATCGTTGTTGTATTTTATATGTATTTTAAGTTAAACATTTTTATAAAATAATAAAACAGCTGTACGTTTGTAATAGTTTTATTATGCACCAGATATGTATTATTTGACATTTTTGTATTGCCAAAAAATAAAAACAGTTTAAAAAAGAACAAAAAAATTCGCTACTTTCTTTCTTTAAAACAATTAGCTGTTAATGCTTTGTTTTTATGTACGAATTTATAAATATCTATACGCAATATTCTTTTGAACTGAACTCTCAAAGATATGATAAATTCTACACCGTTTTCGGTTTCAATTCGGTACGATTCACACATATTTCGAAAAGGCACATTATAATATATATAGCGTGTTCACAGTTTCATGGTATTAATACGACATTGTACGAATACGACAGTACGGTAATTGAACTGTGAGCACGACTTTTCTGCTTGTTAAAATATTTCGTCAAAAAAATTGAGCTGATTTTTATAATATTAAGATTTTTGGAGTTTATCACAAATATTCCTCGATTGGAAAAGTAAAACAAATAAATTAACATTTTATGTGTACTATTTGTTTTCAATTTCACAATTTTTCGTCATTTCACAAAATACGACACAAAAAAACATGCCTCAGGGCTACTCTCAAATACAACACTTGTGGTATTTAATTTTTATAAGGGATGCAAAAACAAATTGGCGTTTCTGTGTTATTGTATCGTATATATACTACATGTTACGAATACCATACTAAAATACGACAAACTGTGAATACACTAATAGTTTTTATGTACCATAAATTACCGCACATAAAATGGAAATATTTAATATCCCTAGTAAATAATGTTTCTCATGTAACTGGTCCGCCTTTAACAATTTAACAATACAATTATCCTTTCCCGATTATGACTATTACAATTTCTACACTCAGTTTGTTAAATACAAACTTTTCTACAGAAAACAAAAACAATTTTGAAAATTAACAAGATATATTTTACATGGTTCATATTGTTAAAATAGCACGGGTGAATTCAGCATGATAACATGATCACGATGTTAAATTTACGCGTACAAGTGTAAAATTAATACTATATATTGTTTTGGGTTGGTGTATATGCTATATATGTATGTATATATTTTAGCATATACACCAACTGTGTCTTAAAGGAACTACACAGTTCTAAAGCCACAAACAGTTTTAAATTCACTACACAGTTTTAAAGGTACTATTGCACCAATATTATTTTACATTAGTTCATCGCAATGCGTGCTTTCGGTTCATCGGATCGTTTTTCGATATATCGTGTGTATATATATTATTTTACATTAGTTCCTCGCAATGCGTGCTTTCGGTTCGTCGGATCGTTTTTCGATATATCGTGTGTATATCATGACTTTAGTATTCTTCTCCATTATTTGTGTTTAACATTTCCATTTCATTATATACAGCTCTATTAGTGATGTGAACATGCTTTTCGTTAAAAATTCATTTCTTTTTTCATTAAAAATTCAAATTTAAACTCAAAATTCAATTTTCACTAAAAATTTAAAATTTTTCCTAATATTTTAAATGTTCACTAAAAATTTAAATTTTCACTAAAAATTGAAATTTTCATTAAATTCAATTTTTCACTAAAATTCGATTTTTCACTAAAAATTTAAATTTTCACAAAAATTCATTTTTTTCAATAAAAATTATTTTTTTTACTAAAAATTAAATTTTTCACTAAAAATTCAATTTCTCACTAAAAATTCAATTTTTCACTACAAAAATTCCATATTTCACTAAAAATTCAATTTTCACTAAAAATTTAAAATTTTTCCTAAAAAATTAAATTTTTCACTAAAAATTAGAATTTTCTCTAAAAATTCAAATTTTCACTAAAAACCCATTTTTCATTAAAAATTTAATGTTTCACTAAAAATTTAAATTTTTATTAAAAATTCAATTTTTCAAAAACCCTTTTTTTTATTAAAAATTTAATTTTTCACTAAAAAATTCAATTTCTCACTAAAGATTCATTTTATCACTAAAAATTAAATTTTTCACTAAAAATTAAATTTTTCACTAAAAATTCATTTTTCACTAAAAATTTAAATGTTTATTTTTATGAATGAAAGATGAATAAATTAATGATATTATTTATTTTTCCGTGAATTTGCTACATTGTTTTAAATTAAATAATGTTGCAAGTATTATTGCTACTAAAAATATGTGGTGCATAATTTTGCTTTCTGCATTGTTTCGCTGCTGTTTTAATTGCAAAACATTGCAACTAGTTTTATTTTTTTGCGTCATGCATTTCAAAAGCATTTCTTGAAGGCCTACGCCATATGTACAACACTGTTGTAGTAGGTGTAATGCTGTGGCATATTACTGTACTATTTTGCATAGTAATGTGCAGCAATTAAGCAATTATTTAATTAATGCTTTAGTTGCTATTTTGAACGAATTTATTTTGCAGGAAATTGTTGCGTGGTTTGGAAAATAACTAGAAAAAATTTATTACAAAATAAAATAGTTTAAGTATTAAAATGTTTCTTAAAAAGTTAGATTTTTGTATCTTATTTAAACTTCATTATTAAAAATATAAATAATAGAAAATAATTTTAAAACATTTTTTTTTTAATTAAATTTTTTTTTTATTAATTATTTTTTTTTTTTTATTAAATTCTACTATTCAATCAATTTATTGTTTTCAATTCGTATTTTTATCTATATTTATTAGAGTACCCAAAGTTAAGCGAGTTCGTCACCTAAGTCTTTTGTTAATTGTAGTTCGTGTCTGCAGTCTTTTGTATAAAAAAAATACAATGTTTCTTATTTTGTAATTAGCACACATATCATTAATCAATATAAGAGCCGGATTTGGTCAACAATAAATGAATACAACAATAAAATGTATAAAAGACGTGGGTGCATTTTCAGCGAATTTGAATAGGTGCGTCTTAATAACAAATTTTAATATAAACAATTCACATTAAGTTTATTAAGTTTATATATCATTAGAAAGAAAAATAACAGATCTTTTAATTTCTTTAATATATAAAATTTATTTCTAAAAATTACAGTGGCTACATTCCAAAAGATATGAAAACATTTAAACATTTAAAAATTTATAATTTTTATATTTTTTCATTTTGATAATATTTCAAATAGATTTTTATACCAACATATTTTTATTTATTAATTGCTTTGAATACCTAACTAATTTTACATAAAACAAAACAAATAATCATACCAACTGTTGGAAATACAAAGAAACTAAAAATAAGAATTTAAAAGTCTGTTTTTATGATTTTTATAAATTCATATTATTTTTTTTATATAATTATTATAAAATTGTTTTAAACAAATTGTTGTCTTTTATTTTCTTAATGTAAAAAATTCACTTAACTTAAATTTTCAGGTTATTAGCCTCTTGTTGGTTCCAACGCATGCGTAAAATTTGCCGATTACTATCTACAACGTTTGGGTCTTTTTCTGCTTGTGTCAGATGATGTCATTTTATGGGGAATTCTTTCTTTCTTTTCTTATTTTATTATATAATATGTATATAATTCTTGTTGAGAAGCAGTTTGCAAAGCAGACAACACAAAAATGTGTGACGTGAATTTTTTCACATTATTTTATTTTACTTTTTTCTATATTCACGAAATTGGTCACGAAGAGCTGTAGTAGAAAAACAAAATTTAGAGCGGTAATTGACTTTAGAGCTATGACCTTTATAATAATTAATATATTTTTTTTATATTTTATTTCTTTTCTTAATTTTAATATTTTTTAATATTTTTTTAATATTTTTTAATATTTTTTAATATTTTTTAATATTTTTTAATATTTTTTAATATTTTTTAATATTTTTTAATATTTTTTAATATTTTTTAATATTTTTTAATATTTTTTAATATTTTTTAATATTTTTTAATATTTTTTAATATTTTTTAATATTTTTTAATATTTTTTAATCATTTTTAATATTTTTTAATATTTTTTAATATTTTTTAATATTTTTTAATATTTTTTAATATTTTTTAATATTTTTTAATATTTTTTAATATTTTTTAATATTTTTTAATATTTTTTAATATTTTTTAATATTTTTTAATATTTTTTAATATTTTTTAATATTTTTTAATATTTTTTAATATTTTTTAATATTTTTTATTTTTTTTTTTAATTTTTATAATATTTTTTAATATTTTTTAATATTTTTTAATATTTTTAATATTTTTTAATATTTTTTAATATGTTTTAATATTTTTTAATATTTTTTTAATATTTTTTAATATTTTTTAATATGTTTTAATATTTTTTAATATTTTTTTAATATTTTTAATATTTTTTAATATTTTTTAATATTGTTTAATATTTTTTAATATTTTTTAATATTTTTTAATATTTTTTAATATTTTTTAATATTTTTTAATATTTTTTAATATTTTTTAATATTTTTAAATATTTTTTAATATTTTTTAATATTTTTAAATATTTTTTAATATTTTTTAATATTTATTAATATTTTTTAATATTTTTTAATATTTTTTAATATTTTTTAATATTTTTTAATATTTTTTAATATTTTTTAATATTTTTTTAATATTTTTTAATATGTTTTAATATTTTTAAATATTTTTTAATATTTTTTAATATTTTTTAATATTTTTTAATATTTTTTAATATTTTTTAATATTTTTTAATATTTTTTAATATTTTTTAATATTTTTTAATATTTTTTAATATTTTTTAATATTTTTTAATATTTTTTAATATTTTTTAATATTTTTTAATATTTTTTAATATTTTTTAATATTTTTTAATATTTTTTAATATTTTTTAATATTTTTTAATATTTTTTAATATTTTTTAATATTTTTTAATATTTTTTAATATTTTTTAATATTTTTTAATATTTTTTAATATTTTTTAATATTTTTTAATATTTTTTAATATTTTTTAATATTTTTTAATATTTTTTAATATTTTTTAATATTTTTTAATATTTTTTAATATTTTTTAATATTTTTTAATATTTTTTAATATTTTTTAATATTTTTTAATATTTTTTAATATTTTTTAATATTTTTTAATATTTTTTAATATTTTTTAATATTTTTTTAATATTTTTTTAATATTTTTTAATATTTTTAATATTTTTTAATATTTTTTAATATTTTTTAATATTTTTTAATATTTTTTAATATTTTTTAATATTTTTTAATATTTTTTAATATTTTTTAATATTTTTTAATATTTTTTAATATTTTTTAATATTTTTTAATATTTTTTAATATTTTTTAATATTTTTTAATATTTTTTAATATTTTTTAATATTTTTTAATATTTTTTAATATTTTTTAATATTTTTTAATATTTTTTAATAATTTTTAATAATTTTTAATAATTTTGTAATATTTTTTAATATTTTTTAATATTTTTTAATATTTTTTAATATTTTTTAATATTTTTTAATATTTTTTAATATTTTTTAATATTTTTTAATATTTTTTAATATTTTTTAATATTTTTTAATATTTTTTAATATTTTTTAATATTTTTTAATATTTTTTAATATTTTTTAATATTTTTTAATATTTTTTAATATTTTTTAATATTTTTTAATTTTTTTAATATTTTTTCATATTTTGTAATATTTTTTAATATTTTTTAATATTTTTTTAAATATTTTTTAATATCTTTTTAAATATTTTTTAATATCTTTGGGAAATTTAAATTTTTTTAATAATTTTAATATACATATTTTTGATTAATTGTTTTAAACATATTTTTTACTTTTTTGACATTTGTCTATATTTAGAAAAAATAATTTAAAGATGTAGACAAAGAGCAGCCAACGATGCTGTCAGCGTTCTGCCACAAACACAAACCTGTCTCATGCAGCCACTACGACTAAAGGTCAGTCGTAAAACTTGTTTCCACAGAATGCGCTTTCGCGCCCTGTTGCTTCTGCAGATTTTTCGTTATTTTTACAATTTCAATTATAAGCAACTGTTGCTGTGTTTGCAACTGACAATGACAGCAACAACTTGTTGTTTGTAGGTGAATTTCAATTCTAGAATTTGTTTAAACTCAAGTTTAAAAACAATTATTGGGTTTAAACTTTGTTTATATTTATTTGAAATTTTTATTTGAGTCCATTTATAAAGCGGAATCGTGTTCTAGAATTGTTTTGTTTTGACATTAGCGTAATTTTCCATTTTTATTCACTAACTCACCTGGGCATCAATGATAAATCAAGGACATGGGAAAATTTTGTCATTGATGAATATGTCTTCAACTATTTCTTAGAGGACATTACATTAAAGATGTCAAATACCATATGTCATCGTAGGATATTATGAACAACTCGTCAATTAAGATATCACTTCTAATACAATTCATACATAACCCATCATTGACATGTCAATCACCTGATGAAATGTCTTCGATGCTGTATCTATGATTGACGTGCATGACATCGTTAATGACACATTATGCATTAAATGGAGGACATTTTTATGAAAATGTCATCAATACTTTGAATGGCGAAAATGCTATCGGTTCAAGATAACCTGGCCTGACCTAGGTGAAGCATAGAGTAATCATTAATGATATTTCCCACTGGGTAATTTCAAGAATCGCCAGAATCAAGAAGAACAAAGTCAGCATATAATATTTCGTATATCAAGGAGACAATTTTTAAGTACAAAATTAACTAGGGAAGATAAATCACCAGCAAAAATTTCAATTTTTAGGATTGTACTTATCTTATTCGGCATCAGTAAGTGTGGTGTTTTAGTGATTAATTTAATCGAATTGAATAACTATTTAAATTCAGTGCTAAATCCTTAATCAATCCTTTGTTTTCAGGTCTGTATTTCAATATTTCAGGACTGAATTCAGAACTGCCTGATAATTGGTACTATGTAATATAATATAGTCATTCCTGAATATTCAGAACTAAATTCATTGAATACTTTATGACAACAGAGCAATTTTTTGCTGAAATATTTAATATTATGATTGATGTATATAAAATGTGTTCTGCTTTAATTACCCTAGCAGAAAATTTGGTATGTTTATAACTGGCAACTAAAAATTGCATTTTTAACTTAATATTAAATACATGATTAGATCCATGAACATATTTCTACTATGGTACATGTTTTAATTGTTTCCAGCGCCAGCGCAAATGCCAAGTTTCACGCTTAAGTCTTGCTTTAGTTTTCCCCCGATTTTTTGTTTTAAATAGTGTTTAATTTTTAGTTTTTTTTTTTTTTCTTTTTTTAATATCTATTTCAAATTGTATTTTCTTTTATATTTTATAATTTTTTAAAGTTTTGTATTTTTTGTCACAATTAGCTTTTCATTTGCTGCTTTTAAATGTTTTAAGTGGCCATTGTGTTATGGTTCGCCTTGTAACTGCATGGTTGTTGCTTTTAAGGTTTTATTTTATGTTTTTATAGTTGTAATAAAGTGTAACATTTTTGTACATTAACACTCTTAATTAATTGTGGTTGACTTTAATTTGCAGTCGAACGCAATTGCATGCAGTTTATGTGCTATAATGAAAAAAAAATTAAAATATTAAATTTTTGCAATCACAAATATTGTGAAATAATATAAATTAACATATATGAAACCATTTGTATTTCTGTAAATCATATATTTCTAGACTACTTTGTAGATTACTTTGAAATTTTGGCTAAATTACTGATGGAAGCCATTCAGTGTTTTTGAAGTTGATGCACTTAAATTTAAATGATATACATAAAAAAATGCTATAGTTCACGCAATCAAATAATATGTTTGGAATAAACATTACACAAATATACGCCCTTGACGCATATAGAAATACATACATATGACGAAAAAAAAAATTAAAATAAGCTGCAAAAAAAAAAGTGCTCTCACAAACATAATTTTGCAGGCATTCCTATATCTTTGGACCTTTATGCAAATAAAATCATTATTGCATTGCCAAACATTATTATAATAACAGCCAAACATATTTTTGTTTTCGTTCAAACATATTTATGTTTAGAATGAATAATTTTTGACGTTCTTGCAAACATATATATGTTTGAATGTGAAAAATATTTTATTTACATATAAACATATTTATGTTTACATTTCATATTAATGTAAAAAAAAATGAAATTTAGTGCTAATATTTTTTTACACAATAATAATTTTTTCCCTTTTCTTAAAATACGTTTTATTTTTATTTATATTATATAATTTATAAACTTAAACTATTATTTGGTTTATTACACATCTCTACTTATACTTAATTATTTAATTCAATCTATTGTTCATATTTGTGTTAAATATCAGAAATTGTAAACATACATATAGTAATATCTGATGAAATATATGTATTTCTAAAGAAACATCAATATAATGAATTCAAATAAATCCGCGATTAAAGCAATGTATGTTTAAATATCGTATAAAAACTCCAAAAATAAATTCAATATCGAAACTCTTTAAAATGATATACAGGGTGTTTGGTTCATCGACATCAATAATTCAGGTGATTATTCTATGACTCAAATAAATAAGAAAATGTTAAATAAAATTTTGTCCTATTTTGCACCCTGTTTAAGATACAGTGTGTTCAGTAAATTCATATTACTGACATAACCTAGTCAAGAAAATTGGTTATAAAGTATAATATAGTGATAAATGAATAACAATTTTGAACTTCTGCTTTAGAAAATTAAATTACCTTTCCAATGGCATATCACATCCTCGAATCCCATGATTTCTCCATTTTTTTAAATATACGTAAAGTTGAAATTTACAAAAATAAAAATACAAATTTTGAATTTGTCTCGATTTTCTTAAAATATCGTTATAAATATTATTACCAGGTAAAATAACGAGATACATTTTTGATTTCGTAGTTTGTAAAATTAGGTTCAATATGAACATAAAATTCGTCTTTTATCATAAGGTTAACCGAATCGAGATTTCGTTGTAGCAACCGACATACATTTTTTGTAACCTAATGTCACTAAAATTAACGTAACATTTTTAACTGTAACCAAAATGTTAGTCCACGCAACTGCACATTCGGTTGCAGTAATCTGATGGTACATATGCACAAAAAAATATAAATATGAGGTATTTGTACATAGGTGGTCGGTTTACTGGTCACAGGTCAATCATTTGTTTGCTGAGACAGCTTAGGTATAATAGTAATCTAAATAAGGAGTTTAATTGATCTAGCTCTGATCATTTTTCTGTAATCGTGATTTCAACAGACAGACGGACATCGCTAAATCGACTAAGGGTCATGTTGATCAAGAATATACATATCGTCGTTGTAGAACGAAAAGTCACCAAATACATTTTTATGAAAAATTTAAATTTCGAGTTTGTTGATTAATATTATAAAAAGTAATTGTAATTAAAGTTGAAATATCAATTGATAGATTTACGCTTTCTTAACATGTGGTCAAAAAAATTAAGATCACCAATTAACAATTACAGATATAAAATGATTTTTGTAAATGAATATATGTCTTTTTTAAAATGTATTTGGTGACTTTTCGTTCTACAACGACGATATATAGTTTTCCATACCGGATATGCTTCCTTTTGAGTGTTACAAAGGGTGTACCAAACTGAATATACCCTTTCACTCTTAGTGTAGGTTATAAAAAAGCTACGGGTTACGTAAATTAATGCAAAAATATAATTTCATTAAAATCTCTATTTGACCAAACGAACTTGATATTTCTTTAAAGGTGACCCCGTCCTCCATTAAGTGAGTACATACAAAAATGAGATCGGCCGTATCATTTCAAATCGAATACCAAGATATTTTATAAAAATAAAAACAGAAGTTGGTTGTTTCCACCGATTTGGTGGTTGCCACAACCACATTCTCACCGTCATGTGAGTTGCCAAACCTCGTGCTCACGAGGTTGGAACAACCAAATTAAGTGGTTGTTGCAAATACGTTATCGGTTGTTAGCGGAAGCGAATAATTCGATAGTGCAATTCTTTTGGCAACAAATCACTTTTTTGTGTTTTGTTTTTTTTTTATTGATTTTTTATCTCGAAGCAACTTCGATAACTTCGAGATATCTTCAAGTCGTTAGATGTGTAAAGATTGATCATTTCATAGCACATGGATCACAAGAAATGAATTATATTCAAATACAAAAAAAAAAAATAAAGAGAATGAAAAATGGCTTTAAAATAAATACATTTGTATTTCATTTACGTCCAAAAACAAATGTATTTGTTTTGACTACATTCAGGTTTTTGTTTTTGTATGGAAGCTAACTAACTACATAAATTCACAAAATTTGTATACAAAATTTTACCACATTTCTATTGAAACCACTACATTATGTATTTGTTACAGTAAAGAAATATGTAGAAAAATTATTACATCTTCAATTATTTTTACTACATTATGCGTTTATTTAAATTGAATAAAATTGTAAAACATTGCATTCGTTTTTACTACATTTTATATTTATTTAACATAAAATATATAGCCAAATTCCATATTTGCATTAATTTTTACAGAATTCTGAATTTATTTAATAGTCGAACGTCAAATAAATAAAACTACATGCTTCATTTTCAGTAATAGCACAAACTCCTTTAAGTTAAGTTTCCATAGTTTTATTGAGTTCATTTCGTCAACATATTATGATTTAATGATAGGACGAGTATTTATTGAATATAACAAATATTATAAATAGTAATCCAAAAGGCAATTTCACTTAATTTGTCAGTTTTTTTTTTTTAGATTAGTGTAGTTTATTTTTATAGTAGTAGTTGTTTTTTTTATACATTAATATAATAGAGCGCATATTTAATAATTCTCATTTAATTTTATTATATACATTCTGAACAAATGTAAACAATAAGTCATAATTTTAATGTTATCAATTAATATAATCTCTCTGGTATTTCCCGGCTCAAAGTGATAAGTATTATAATATTTAGCTTATCAGTTATTTTGTTTCATATGAAAATATTATGTAGTATTTAATTTATATGTTTTTCTCTCAATATTGAAATTTGTAACATTCAGTTGTACTCTAAAAGCCCATTAAAGTGGTTGTAATGTTTTTAATAATACTATTTGTTTTGAGCTGTACGACGATAAACGTCTTTGCGGTGGAATTTATATGGTCTTCCAATGGTGCAACGGTGAGAAGAAAGAAATATTACTAAATAATTGTATTACAAAAGTTAATGAACCAAAAAAAAAAAACATTTTATCGGCAGACAGATATATTCGAAATGAATGCAGAAGCTTTTCTAAAACTATTGACTAAGGAAATACAACAGCAAAATCAGAAGTAAGTTTAACACTTTTATTTAATTTTGAAATATATTGATTAGATTAAATGATTCTCCGTAGAATAGTAGAAATAAATCTAGGGTCATGACCAAACATAGGTGGTTGTATTTTTAACATGGCATAATTCGGTTTAGTCATCACAATGTTTTTCCTAACTGGGTTAATCTCTACTAGAGCTAATGATAACTATAGATTTGAGTTAAGATTAAGTAATATTTATTTCGCTATTTGAAATACTGTAAACGATGTTTCTAACTACGACACAACGAACATATTTTACAAAATTATCGTAGTTTTAAAATTGAAATATAATTCTAATTCGGAAATACGACAAATTGAAAATGTTCAACGAAGCTGTAATATGTTGATTTCCACCTTCGTTCGAAACCAATTTTACAATATAAATAAGATTAAATTTGTTTCCTGTGTTTCGTAAAATAATTTCGTAATATCTAGAAAATATTTGTCTGTGTGTGTAAAGAGTTTAAACGAAGTTAAACGAATTTATTACGCATACTATTGCATAAAATTTCCATTTCTAAAGAGATATTCAAATCTATTAACTATTGAAGAATGGAAGAAAAACAACGAAAGCAATTCTTAGAAGCTCTCAGCAAAATTCAACAAGAGATGCAACAGAATCTCCAAATAATGTATAAAGATTTAAAGCAAGACTTACGTCGTCTCAATGAAAACCAACAAAGGGATGTTCAAAATGAAGTGAAGCAATGAAAAACATGAAAAATATGTTACTCAAAGAATTAAAGAACCTCGAAACAAAATCTCAGCACGAATCCATTAAAAATGATATTTTCAAACTCAAAACAAATCAGCAGACCACAATCGATTTACTTCGTAATGAAATACACAAAAGACATACCAAAATTAAAAATGTCAATGTATTATCCGGCAATTATCCGAGTACCTGTGCCCAGGCATTAGACGGTGGCGATGCAAGCGGAATATATACAATAAAAGTACTTATATTAAATACTCCACCATTTGCCGTATACTGTGAAGTGGACCCAGAAGGTGGTGCTGCATGGACAATTTTTCAAAGAAGAATGGACGGCAGGGTAGACTTTTACCGCAATTCGACTGAATATAAAAATGGATTTGGAAACGCAGATGGCGAATACTTTATTGGACTCGATAGATTACATCGTATGACTAATGTAAGAAAAATGGAGCTATGGATAAAGTTGGGGGACTTTGAAAAACAAATAAATAATGCCAAATACAGTAGTTTTGGAATAGGTAATGAATTAGAATCTTATAGTTTATATAATGTGGGTCATTACTCGGGTGATCTCGGTGATTCGTTTTCTTATCATAAAGGTTACAAGTTTACCACAAAGGACAAGGATAATGATGAATTCAAATTTCAAAATTGCGCACAGCAAAAACATGGTGCTTGGTGGTATGAAGCTTGTTACTGCGTGGATACTACTCGACTTAATTTCAAGGTCAAGGTGTATCGTGGGGAGAATGGCACGGCTTTCAGTACTCAATGAAATACACACATATGGCAATACGACCCATTAATTTTTAATGGAACTATAACATTATGATAAATTTCTTTATTCTGTTTTAGTTTAATAATTACTGAAGAGAATAGAGTTTTATAATAAACGACTATTTTAAAATATTAATACAAGTGTTTCATTTCAAATTGAAATTGCATTTAAATTTAAATTTAAAGTCAATATATTCAATAAAATTCAAAAATTTGCACATATTCTATTGCACAATATTTTGTTCGAAATTTAAAAATTTTAACTCAAAATTCGAAAGATTTTGTTCCTTAGAACTTAATTAGTTTGAATACCATTGAAAGAGTTTTTTTCTATTAAAAAATCATCATGCCAACATATTTTATTGATTTAGGGCGAGTTTTTCAGTCACATTTTCAAATTAAACTTAGTTTAAACCATATGTTATATCGTCTATAGTCAACATATCACAAATATTTAAAATGTCATATTAACTAACTAATAATAGTCTATATGTCTTTAAAATTTAACGATAATTTTAGGTTTTGATTAGCAACTATAGACATTTTAAAAATATGAACAGTTTAAACTAAGTTTAACCTTATTAAACAATAAATGTTTTGAACATAAAAAAAATATTATATTTATGCATTTAATTGTTAAAGAATCGAGGAAAAGCTACTGAAAGAACGAAAACTATTGCTGGCAGATTTTGAAAATCTGCAGCGTAAGATAAACCTAGAATTTCAGCATAGGATGCAACAGAATATTTTGACAATGTCTGAAGATCTCAAGAGGGAAAATTATCGTCACAATGAAAATCAGCAAAGGGATATCAAGAGTTTGCGTGAGGAAATGAAAAACATGTCAAATATGTTACTCAAAGAATTGAAGAGCGACGAAACAAAATCTCAGCACGAATCCATTAAAAATGAAATTTTCAAACTGAAAACAAATCAACAGACCAATATCGATTTACTAAGAAATGAAATACAAAAAGAACACACCAAAATTCAAAATATCAATGAAGAAATTAAAAAGAATACAGTTAAAAATTTCGATGGCAATTATCCGAGTACCTGTGCGCAGGCATTATACGGTGGCGGTACAAGCGGAGTTTATACAATAAAAGTTCCGATATTGAATACTCCACCATTTGCCGTATACTGTGAAGTGGATCCAGAAGGTGGCGCTGCGTGGACCATATTCCAACGAAGAATGGATGGCACGGTAGACTTTTATCGCAACTGGACTGAATATCAAAACGGATTTGGAAATGCAGATGGTGAATACTTTATTGGACTCGATAGACTACATCGTATGACTAATGCCACGAAAATGGAGCTTTGGATCAAGATGGGTGATTTTGAAAATCAAACGAGAAAAGCAAAATACAGCAGTTTTGCTGTTGGCAATGAGTTGGAGTCTTATAATTTACATGATGTTGGCCAGTACTCTGGTGATGCAGGTGATTCGTTTTCGCAGCATAAAGGTCAACCATTTACTACCAAGGACAAGGATAATGATGATTCCAAACTGCAAAATTGCGCAATTGTAAAACATGGTGCTTGGTGGTATAAAGTTTGTCATTGGAGGTAAAAATAATATTCGAACTTTATGAAACAAGTATAATATAAATATTTTTAAATTATTTTTCAGTAATTTAAATGGTCGATATTTGCGTGGAAACTACTCAGGTACATTTGATAGTGAAGGTGTATCGTGGGGAAACTGGCACGGCTATCAGTACTCACTGAAGTACACACATATGGCAATACGCCCTATTAAATTGTAATAGAAAAATTGTTATTGCTTCTAAAAATATGATTAAACATCATTTGCAATATAATATATAAAGTGTTTCAATCTTAAAATTAAATCGAATATACTATACAAACTAATTTATTTTTAATTAAAATTCGATTGTTTCACTAAAAATGCAAATTATCACTAAAAATTACATTTTTCACAAAAAAAAAATCAAATTTTCACTAAAAATTCAATTTTACACTGAAATTTCAATTTATCACTAAAAATTCAATTGTTCACTAAAAACTTAATCTTTCAATAAAAACTCAATTTTTCACTAAAAATTCACAAAAAATTCAATTTTTCACTAAAAATTCTATTTTTCACTAAAACTAAATTTTTCGCTAAAAATTTAATTAGTCTCTACAAATTCAAATTTTTACTAATAATTAAATTTTTCACTCAAAATTTAATCTCTCACTAAAAATTCAATTTTCACTAAAAAATTCAATTTTCACTGAAAATTCAATTTTCACTAAAAATTCAATATTTCACTAAAAATTCAATTTTTTACTAAAAATTCAATTTTTCACTAAAAATTCAATTTTTTACTAAAAATTCAATTTTTCACTATAAATTCAATTTTTCACTATAAATTCAATTTTTCACTATAAATTCAATTTTACACTAAAAATTCAATTTTTCACTAAAAATTCAATTTTTCACTAAAAATTCAATTTTTCACTAAAAATTCAATTTTTCACTAAAAATTCAATTTTTCACTAAAAATTCAATTTTTCACTAAAAATTCAATTTTTAACTAAAAATTCAATTTTTCACTAAAAATTCAATTTTTCACTAAAAATTCAATTTTTCACTAAAAATTCAATTTTTCACTAAAAATTCAATTTTTCACTAAAAATTCAATTTTTCACTAAAAATTCAATTTTTCACTAAAAATTCAATTTTTCACTAAAAATTCAATTTTTCACTAAAAATTCAATTTTTCACTAAAAATTCAATTTTTCACTAAAAATTCAATTTTTCACTAAAAATTCAATTTTTCACTAAAAATTAAATTTTTCAATAAAAATTCAATTTTTCACTAAAAATTCAATTTTTCACTAAAAATTCAATTTTTAATTGTTCACTAAAAATTCAATTTTTCACTAAAAATTCAATTTTTCACTAAAAATTCAATTTTTCACTAAAAATTCAATTTTTCACTAAAAATTCAATTTTTCACTAAAAATTCAATTTTTCACTAAAAATTCAATTTTTCACTAAAAATTCAATTTTTCACTAAAAATTCAATTTTTCACTAAAAATTCAATTTTTCACTAAAAATTTTATTTTTCACTAAAAATTTAATTGTTCACTAAAAATTCAATTTTTCACTAAAAATTCAATTTTTCACTAAAAATTTTATTTTTCACTAAAAATTTAATTGTTCACTAAAAATTCAATTTTTCACTAAAAATTCAATTTTTCACTAATTATTCAATTTTGACCACCATATTCATCGAGCCGCCCACGTCACTCATATGTAGTAATATATAATCTGAACTGCAACTAAAATTCGCCCATTTGAGCGAATAACAACGTAACGGCAACGTAACACGTTGCCCCGTAAATAGTGTGAAATGTATAACAATCTCATGATGGTGTTGCGGGTATTGTTACCGTTGCCGCTTTAAATTTGCATTTTTCTTCTATTATTTATTGTTGTTTTTATTACCTTTCTAACTTATTTTGTTGTTTTGTAATTGGTCGGTTTTTATTTTTGTTTTGTTCGCCTTCTAGCATATTAAGTAATAGAACGAATTTTAAAGCATAGTTATAGTTGCTGCTATTACAGTTGTTGCTGCTATAGTTGCTGCTGTTACAGTTGTTGTTGTTGCCACATTATGTTGCAACGCATTTGTAACTTAATCTGCATTCAACTAACAACTAGAGAAAAAAAAACGAAATATTCAACATTTCTGAATGTAAAAATTTACTTCTTTATAAAATAAAAAAAAAAAAAAATAAAATATAAAAAAATGTTGACTGTGTTCTTTATGTAGTTTTTATTGTTACTTATTTATTTTTAATACCATTTTTTTTCAATTTGATTTTGTTGACCTTTTGTCGTCGCTCTCATTGATTCTTATTTTTGCATTGTGACTTATTTTTGAATTGACTAAATGGCGTTTATAAATTTGGGTGTGGAATATGATTTTTTTGTTTTCTTTTTTTTTTGTTAATTGTAAATACCGTCACACTAATGCTTGGTTTTCAACACGTCATTCACTGTGTCAGTTTCTTCTTCGAAAATGTCTCAAATTTATAGTTTTTCGCCATGGCAAAGTTTTAAAACAATCCATCATGTTGAAATATTGATTTCGTTTGATTTGGTTAAAAATTTTCAAATTTGAACTCAAAAACTAAAAAAAATAAATTTTAGAAGTTCTCACCCAGCACTTAGAATAAAAAAAAAAAAATATATATGTATTGTTCTTTGGAAAAAAAGTTTAACAGAAGAACTTTAACCCAAAATTTCTTTTAATTGACTAAACTAATTTTAATATACAAATGAAACATAATATTTGAATACGTTTTTAAGATAATTGAATCTAAACTCGTTTTATTTTAAATTTTTTTAGAAATTTTTTTTTGTCATTTAGGATTTAATGATAGACAAAAAAAGATGTATGGTTATCTAGAGTATAATCCAAACTAACTACCAAATTACGGACTATTTCTAAAAGGGAATCTTTTTAAAATATTCTCTGAGAACTTTATACTCTTTTATATAATCAATTTTAGATAAAAATTCTAATGCCCCTAATCTGAAAATATAATTAGGGTGTGCGCAAGTTCGACTAAATTGCTGACTAAATTAAATTGTACAGGTTTACATTCGATCGCCATTCGGTAACCGGTAAATGTTCAAGTCCATAATCAATCAATTATCATATGTCTGTTTGCTGTCTTCCAATTTAGTTTCATTTAGTTTGCTCGAAAATTTGCTAAATTGAAAAGTCGAACACTGCATTACCGACAAAATTTAGTTTAATCAGCAATTTGGTCGAACTCGCACACACCCTTAATTCATATCTAAAGTATGCCTATTCTTATTGTATATTACGTAGATTTTGATAAATTTCGGATATAAACGGCTATTTTTCAGTAATTTGTATGTAAAATATACACGCATTTTAAATTATAACAGTTTTTGATAGAAAATATAGTTTCAGATAGAGCATATTTTAAAAATGAGAACCGATGCAAAAATGTTAATAATTTTCATTGTTAGTTTGAAATATGGTCTGCATAACCATAAATAATGTTATTATTTATCATTAGATTCACAATGTTAAAAAATCGTTCAGAAATAGTCTATAAAAATAAATAATTTTCGAGTTTAGATGCAAATATCTTGAAAACCTCTCGGAATAATAATATTTATTGGTCTATTGTAATTGGTCTTGACAATTGAAAGAAAAATGTCGTTTACAGTTTTTTGAAAAACTGGTTGTGGACTGTATATTTTAATTTTAAAAAGTGGCTGAAAAGGTTCTGAAAATTCGAGTGTTATATTCTTAATAAAGTTACGTAATTGAAAAAAACCGCGCATGCAGTTAAAATCAGCAACCTCGAATTATATGATGTAAAGGATGTCCATGGCAATTTTTTTTTTCGTTTGGTTGAGTAGTATTATTTATGTATGATAATTGTCACTTATTTTCTTTATATTTATGAAGACATGTATAATCAATAATTCCAAAAATCATGAAATATACTTAATTCCGTCAATTATGTCCGTCAACACATGTATAGACAAAAAAAAGATTTTTTTGCGTAGTATTTGTGGCAAACAATCGAATGTTTGCAATGATTACTTAGTACAAGCTACTTTTATTAACTTTTTATAACTCAAAAGAAATAATAACTGTGCTCTGCAAACACTTTAAATTATTAGTATTTGTAACATACACTAATTTATTTGTCGTAAACATTATAATTGTTTTTATTAAACACTTCATAAGTGTTATTTTAATTGCTAAACACTTCAAATACTTCTGGTAAATCCTGCATTTATTTCTACTAAGTTCTATATTTAAGTTTTGATCAATTGAGGCCGCAAGTAATTATTATCTCAAGTGTGGTGTAAACACAAAAGTAATTGCAGCAGTAAGTAAGACTTGAGCATTGCCGAAAGAAATTATCAAATATCGATATACTCCCAGCAAACAAACTGAATTGCGGTATATTTGCAGCAAAACTAATGGCTTTGTTTGACATTTGACTAATATCGTTCTTTGTTCTGTACGCTCGAATTATCCTCAACAATTAATAAGAAAACTATGAGAATTTATTATATAGGTATTTCTAAGATGAAATAAATATACAAAATATACACCCAGAAAAAAATATATATAAATAACAGTTTTATACTATTAAAAATAGCCAATAGGATAAATTATTATTTTAATCAGAAAATACCATTAAATACTAGAAAATACCATGACATTGCCATTGAGTTTATATGAGAAGATTTATTTTTTGTATCCTATTAAATCAATAATTGTCCTATTGACCAATTTTAATGGGATTTGAGGGAATTTTTTTCTGGGTGTACTTATATTGGTTTTTGTCAAACCCAACCTAATGATAAATTTAAAATATCCGAAAAACAATAAATGTTCACAATATATGGTTTTAATACATTTTTACTGGAAATTACATAATTTACGTCCAGGGGTTTAATTTTGGAGTTTGTTTGTAATATTTTCGTGCGAAAATAAAGAATATTTTCAGCTGTTTCTTGCATGAAATACATATTAGTCATTCTTGAGTGAGATTTTGAAAATCTACAAATGTCGCACGAAAATGTCGACATATTTATATTTGTTTTGAATTTCCGTTTATTTATGATTTCGGTGACCGCATGTTTTAAAAATGAAAGGACTTGAACCGAAATCGATATAGGTTTTGATTACGGTTTCAATTCTTGTAACTAAAATTCGAATTTCTGAACAACTGACATTATTAAAAATGTTTATGTCAAAGATCAAGTCAACTGATAATAACTACTTGGTTTTTAAAATGAAAAATACAAAGGTAACCGACCTTATAATGTGGTTTTGATAATAACTATTCTACGATTAATTATTTTTATATCTTATTGTTATTCTTTTCCTACTTTATCTACGTTTTTTTTATTATTTTATAAACTTCAGGACCTTTTTTGTTTTAAACTTAATAATAAAATACACTTTATTCTGCATTTTCTGCAGCAAGACGCATCAACCAAAAATGTGGAAATCCTTGAAATTTCAAGTTTTTACCACACAAAAAAAAATTACTTAATCACACTATGAACTGCATTAAGATAATAAAGCCGCCAAAAGTTAACTTTAAACAGGCAACGACGCATATATTATGCATTTTTCTTTCAGTTGCTTTTGCATAAAGACGACAATAAAACGGGTCTTTTGCTATAAGCCATATATGAAATTTTTTTTATAAAATATATAAAAAATAATTAAAAACAAGAAAAAAAAGTTGACCACAACAAAGTGTCGCCCTCACTGAGTGCAGTGTCGCTAACTTGATCGACGCGCTACTTGTGAACGGACGTTTCTGACTCAGTAATGATGCATTTTAAGAACTACGGAAAAAATTAAAACAAAAATTTAAGTAAAAAAAAAGTAATATAAAATTTAAAGTATAAAAATAATAAAGGAGAAAGAAATGTTTAAAAAAAAATGCTAAAACGTGTGGGCAATATTTTAATATGCAGTTGCTGTCACGTTGCCGACGCAGCGACAGTCCTTGATTTTTAATAAGCAGATCTCATTAAAAAAAAAAATAACAAATATTAAAAAAAGAAAATCATAAATTAAATTTTTATCAAAAATCTTAAAAAAATAAAAGCGTCAGATATTTTATGTTTTATAAAACAATTTTAAAATAATAAAAATCAATATTTGGTGGTACCTGTTAAATATACTGAATCGGTCCTAAAATTGGGTCTAAGGTCGTGAATTAGGTAATTTTCTGTATGAACTATTTAAAAATAATATAAATTGAATATTTGTTGTTTTTATGATTTTTTTAATTATCCATTTTATGATAATAGTTTGCATAATGGTTTTAAAATAAGTTGTAAAAACTCTTTGACAACCCTTAAGAATCTATAGTACACAGAAAAAAATATTGTACGTATATATAACAATTGATATTAATAGCAATCAAAATCGTATTCCAATTAAAAAATATGAATGTATTTACTAATTAATTAATTGTATTTACACATTTTTTAATTAAAATATTAATAGGAATAAATTTAATATAATTTCAATAAAACTAAATCTTTAATAGTATTAAATACTTTTATTTGTTACTTTTGATTTATTTATTTTCTTAAATTGCAACACTGTTTTTTTTCTTCTGGATTTCATTTTGTTTTATGTTTGTGCGTCTCGTGCGTCGGTGGCGTCGGTGGCGTCGTTCAGTTTCTTCTAACATTATTTTCTTCTACGTTGCTATTTTATTTAGTGTATGCTATATTATTAAAGCATTAAATGGCTCAATTTATTTTTGTTGTCAAGAATTTAAACATATCTTTGGAGCTTTATGCAAACAAAAGTATTATTTCATTGCCAAACATTAATATAATAAAAGCCAAACATATTTTTGTTTTCGTTCAAACATATTTATGTTCAGAATGAATAATTTTCGGCGTTCTTGCAAACATATATATATTTGAATGTGAAAAACATTTTATTTACATGTAACCATATTTATGTTTACATTTAATTTTAATGTAAAAATAGTAAAGTGCTAATATCTTCTTTACACAATATTCGTTTTTTTCCCTATTTTTAAACTATATTTTTTTTTATTTATATTATATAATTATATACATAAACTTTTATTTTATTTTTATTACACATATTTTATTTATACCTAATAATTTAATTTCCATCTGTTGTTCCTATTTTGAGTTCAGTACTTTACGGATGAATGGGAAATTTCACAGATAGTGGCTATTAACAGTAATTGGCGGTACTTAAACAAATTATTCCACCAAAAAGAACTTTTGAACTATATGAAAAGTATTAATGTGAGTGTTACTGTGTGTTATAAGTGGGCAGCGCTGTTATTTAATTGTGATATCGTAATGCCAAACATACATATAATCAAAATAATGCTATGTTAAAATCGTTGTCACCCAGTAATAATCACGAATAACCAAATACATATAATTCAAAGAACCTTTTATTGGTGTTGGGTGTGTTAAATAGCGGAAATATCAAACATACATATATTAACATCTGATGAAATATATATATATTTCTACAGAAATATTAATATAGTAAATTCATGTAAATCCGCGATAAAAGCAATTTATGTTTAAATATCGTATAATAATATTTCAATCTGAACAAAATAATAATACAATTCAATTATAATGTAATTAGATATTACTCCAAATATTTATATGGTGATTTCGAATTACGTTATAATTACATTCAAGCATATTCAAACAAATCTTTTCTATCCATGTGTTGCTCATTTTGTTGCATATTGAATCATTAAAAAGCGAATATCAAATTTTATGTTTGACTCAATTAATTGGCCCACCTGTAGACGTTGTGAAAACTGACTTCGGTAAAACCTTCGTTAGGTTGAAAGAAATACTTATTTAATATTTATTTTATGTTATATATTGAATTAAATTATTTTTATTTTCATATGTTTCTATTCCCCTAGTAGAAATTTCGGTAGGGCCATGGTCATGAAGTGATCATGTCATTATTTGAGATGATCGGGATATGACGAGGCCCATAGTGTCCTTGTAACGCAGGGTCCAGATCATGTACTAAACTCAGGCCATGATTATGTACTGATCGGGCAATTCCCCATTTTATTATTTACCCGACAATTACCTTGTCAGAGCCCGAGCATAATTGGATTTCTAGGGTTAAATCTCGATCATTGTGTGATGCTAATTTCGTTATGAGGAACAAATAATGTAGCTATGATCGGGACCATTGACTATTTAGATAATGTAAACCCTGGTATGGTAAGCATGATAAGGGCATGCAAAGGCAATGATCATATTTTCTCTAATAGGGCTTACCCAACGAAAACCCGATCATTTCCCGATGGCGCATCGGGCAAATTTCTACTAGGGTCGACAAATATTTTATTTAATTTAACAAAATATTTAATTGATCCAATTTCTATTGAATGGAATTTTTAATTGATGGTACTAATAAATTAATTAATGATTTAAAAATTCCTAATAAAAAATTTAATATATATAACAACTTTAATATCAATATGACAAAAAAATTAATTAAAGTTTCTCCAATTAACATATTCTCAATATTACGAATATGGAATTCAATGCTACTAAAAGTTACATCGGCTGAGTTTCAATTAAAAATTAATTGAATTGATTAACATTTTAGTTATATTTACACACTTTTTTTTCTGTGTGTATACTGGGATTTTTTCTCTTTTATCACTCTTTTTTTAATATAAAATTATTTTTCTTAGTAATACCTAAACAATAAATTCTCATAGTTTGAAAACAAAAAAATCATTTTTAGATTTTCCAAATTGTTCTATGCTGAGCACGTTTGTCCCACATGCAGTCTATTTGCCGCTACTGTTCGTTCGTGCCCGTTCGTTCTTTGGGCCAAATGTCTATGGCGATCATTGAAGAAATTTATTTCGAATTTTCATTGACTGTTCGTCATACCGCTAACTTTTTGATACTTGATTGATTTAAGTATTTATTTATTTACTTACTTTACATTGTGGCTCAATAAATTTTGTAAATTTTTTACCATTTTCTATAGCTTTTTTTTTTCAACGATTATTACAAACATGTTTGGAATATTTAATGAAGTCATTGTCTGGGGGGCTAACACTTCGGCCTATTTTACATTTTTTATAAGACGTTTGAAGTGCTGATATTGTTGTAAAATGTTGAAATTATTTAAATTTTCTTTCGATTTTTCACTTATTGAAAATTTCTTTAAATTGTAGAGAAAAAATAATATTTTCAATAAAAGCACACAAATTATTTAATTGAGAAAATTTAATAAAGGTTTTTCAATAACGCATTGAAAACCTACTTGTAAATTTGTCGATTTTATTGAAGAGAATTTTTGATAAAAAAGGAAATCACATCAGCCAATAAAAAAAACTTTTCACATCCCTGCGGGTAAACGATTTCAATTGCTCTAAAATTACATATCACGTGACTGGTGAAATGAGGACTTGTCACTGTTCTAGTCCAAAGGTATGCAGGATGGAGACTAGATCTTGATGACCAGTTCTGTGATAGGTCTAAAGGTCACCATGAGCTGTTAATTCACCCCTACCTAGGACAACATCGTGTTCAAGTTGCCGATTGATGTCATATAAAAGTTAATTACCTCAGATTAATTATCTCCCAGAAACCAGTCAGGTTCCCGGTCTAGTTTCAGTTCGTTTCCCTGTAGGGTAGTATGAAATACCCATAAAGAGCTGGTCACGTGACTGGTGAAAAGATATCTGTCTGCAGATATTTGAATGCAGATCACTCTTAGGACAGTACGTTGACTGGTTCCCTAAGAACAGTACGATGATTGGTCCTATCGTATTTATGAGGTGTCAATTGGTCACCTCCAATGACAAAGCCATGTAAAAGTTACCGGTACGTGTCATACGATTGGGTCAAAATTAGAACCAGTCACCATTAACATTTCGCCAGTCACGTACCGGTTCATTTTCCCGTAGGAATGGATGGAGTACCTGTAAAATGTACTATTTAAAAATATTCGACTGATTGCGTCGTTTTAAATTTCGTATTTATATTAATAATCTAAATTCTGAGAATCACTTTTGAAGCTTTATTCCATTTCTTTTATTCGTGATTTCAAAAACTGAATCGATTCAGAAGATTACGCTGATATCTGTAACGCTTTCTTCTGGGTATTACAAAGATAAACAAAGAGTGATTTTATTCAAAACTGAAAAATAATTTGAACTTATAAAAATATACTTTTGCGCACAATTTTAAACTAAATGGGAAAACTTTTGAAATATTAACTAAAAATTTCATATATAAATCAATCTGTTAAAATCCGGACTGATTTTGACCGACTATTAATATCAATATTTTTATACCCTGCACTAAGAGTGAAAGGGTATATTCAGTTTGGTACGCCGTTTGAAACACCCAGATGAAAGCATCTCCGGTATGGAAAAGTAAATAATATTCTTGATCAGCATGATCTCCTGAGTCGATTTCGCGATGTCCGTCTGCCTGTCCGTCTGTCTGTCCGTCTGTCTGTCCGTCTCTTGAAATCCCTACTACTTAAAAAAATTGAAGAGTTAGATGAATGAAACTGATAATTTAGATTAATTATACACCTACGCTGTATGTGGCTAGATCGGTTCATTGTGATCTGTGATATGACCATTTATATACAATTACCTCATATAAAATTTACATCTTCAGCTCAATTTTACTGTATTCGTGCTTAGGTAAACTTTTTTTGGTCAAATATATATTGACTTTATGCACAAATACATGAAAATAATGATAATGACATGTGGTTCCCAAAAAAAATCGAAATTCGGTACTCCTACCCATTTGTAAATTTGAGTATCAAATGAATGGAAATTCTTCATCGATTGAAAGTTTGTAGTTATTTTCAGGATTCGTATACCCTGGTGACCTATATACCACTTTGAATGGTAACCACACATATGTGTAGGGTATTTATAGTCGGCTTAGACCGTATGATTTAAAATGTATAATTTATCATTAGTTTCGAAATGCAAAAAAATCATGCAAAAAATAGTCTTAAGAAATACAATTTTTATGAGTTTAGATTCAAATATCTTAAAAATATATGGGATTTTCAACACTTATTGATATATTGTAATTAGTTTTGACAATTAAAAGTAAAATTGCTTTTACAATATTTTGTAAAACTAGTTGTGTTAAGAATTGTATTTTTTTATTCTAAGTAGTGCGTAAAAAGGGCCTAACATTTCGATAGTAATTTTCTTCTAAACGTTTCATAATAGAAAAAAACCAAGTATGCAATCATAATTATCACACATAATTCATATATATGGCATGTTAATATGAATAAATTTTCCAATTTTGTAGAGTAGTGTAATTACAAAAAAATATATTTAAAATGATTAATTTAAGTTTTACAAAAGTACTCCAACCTAAATAACTAACTCACCACCTTAACACATAAGTCTAAAAATAGCCTCGCCATGATAAAAATACCAACTCAGCATTAATTAAACACACCACAGCCGTCACAATATACACACCACACACATATTAAAAATACTCAACATAGCTACCACACTATGGTTGTTGAATAATACAACGGAGAGCGCACATGAACCCAGACAAAACCAGATTTTGACAGACCTCTGCACGAGTGGTCGTAGCTCAGAGCGCTAGACGTCGCGTCCGTTATTATTTCCGTCAAACTGCAGAGTGTTCAAATCACACCGTAGGGGAAAAATTTAATATAGTTTTATTTCGTTCAATTAATTTTCAATTTCCACCTCCTTCTTCGATGGCAAGAGTTTTTGTTACCCATTTTCTGGTTGAATACTCTAATCAAAGAAGGTAGATCGAATCGTTCGCCCGTGCCGTACCTGTGATAGTCTCAACCTTGATTGTCAACAGGTCCCGTATAACTTTGCGAGTGAATACACTTTTTTTTACTAAATTTGTAATTATTTTTTATTAGTTTTACTTTTATTTTAAATAAAAGCATATTATTGAAATTAAAAAATCCATTTAAAATTCAAAACACATCCATTGTAATACAGAAATTCCATTTTAAATTCAAAAATATATCAACAGTCATTCAAAAATTCTATTCAAATTCAAAATATATCGATTTTAATTCAAAAATTTCATTTGGAATATAGAACATATCAATTAAATTCGTAAATTTCATCAATTCCATTTGAAATTCGGAAAGTATCAATTGAAATTCATAATTATCCATTTGAAATACAAAAAATTATCGATTGAAGTTTTTATATTTCAATTTGAAATTCAGAAGTTTTAAAAAATAAAAACATTCTTTGTGATCTAAAATCTCTTGACAAAAATCGAGCATTTGCAAATATTGAAATCAAATATGCAAAGGTGCGCGCGCGTTGGCAGAGAATTTGCACTTTTTTTATCAGATAATTCAAAAACATGTTAAAATTTTGTGTACTGATCATTATAGTACGATGTTTCAATCAGCAATGGAAAAACACAAAAACATAAATTATAAAAATGGCAACGTTAAATTACGATATAAAAAAAATCTCAAACAAAAAACCTACAATTTATGCAAAATAAAATCTATGCCTAGATAACCTGCGAACAGACAGAGTCACAGACATACGTTGGAGTTCCAACGCAAGACAGTCAGCGATACACAGTCGCTGCCAAGCCCCATAACATACCTCGTAACACGACACGTACCACAGCATCAAATAATGCAAGTCCTACGCATTGTCGTTGTTGCGCATGTTGTTGTTGATGAGATATTGCTGTAGTTGATGTTGCTGCTGCCGACGAAAACATTAATTTGCAATCAGCAGCATGTTGCCGACATAACGTGCATAATTTATTGATTTTTAAAAATTTTATGAATTTTCTGAATTTTCTGAATTTTATGAATTTTATGAATTTTATGAATTTTATGAATTTTATGAATTTTATGAATTTTATGAATTTTATGAATTTAATGAATTTTATGAATTTTATGAACTTTATGAATTTTATAAATTTTATGAACTTCATGAATTTTATGAATTTTATGAATTTTATGACTTTTATGAATTTTATGAATTTTATGAATTTTATGAATTTTATGAATTTTATGAATTTTATGAATTTTATGAATTTTATTAATTTTATGAATTTTATGAATTTTATGAATTTTATGAATTTTATGAATTTTATGAACTTTATGAACTTTATGAACTTTATGAACTTTGTGAATTTTATGAATTTTATGAATTTTATGAATTTTATGAATTTTATGAATTTTATGAATTTTATGAATTTTATGAATTTTATGAATTTTATGAATTTTATGAATTTTATGAATTTTATGAATTTTATGGATTTTATGAATTTTATGAATTTTCTGTTTTTCTGAATTTTCTGAATTTTATGAATTTTATGTATTTTATGAATTTCATGCATTTTATGAATTTACTGAATTTTATGAATTTTATGAATTTTATGAATTTTATGAATTTTATGAATTTTATGAATTTTATGAATTTTATGAATTTTATGAATTTATGAATTTTATGAATTTTATGAATTTTATGAATTTTATGAATTTTATGAATTTTATGAATTTTATGAATTTTATGAATTTTATGAATTTTATGAATTTTATGAATTTTATGAATTTTATGAATTTTATGAATTTTATGAATTTTATGAATTTTATGAATTTTATGAATTTTATGAATTTTATGAATTTTATGAATTTTATGAATTTTATGAATTTTATGAATTTTATGAATTTCATGCATTTTACGAATTATATGAATTTTATGAATTTTATAAATTTTATGAATTTTATGAATTTTATGAATTTTGTGAATTTTATTAATTTTATGAATTTTATAAATTTTATGAATTTTATGAATTTTATGAATTTAATGAATTTTACGAATTTTACGTATTTTATGAATATTATGAATTTTATAAATTTCATAACATTCATACATTTTATGAATTTTATGAATTTTATAAATTTTATAAATTTTATGAATTTTATAAATTTTATGAATTTTATGAATTTTATGAATCTTATGAATTTTATGAATTTTATGAATTTTATGAATTTTATGAATTTTATGAATTTTATGAATTTTATGAATTTTATGAATTTTATGAATTTTATGAATTTTATGAATTTTATGAATTTATGAATTTTATGAATTTTATGAATTTTATGAATTTTATGAATTTTATGAATTTTATGAATTTTATGAATTTTATGAATTTTATGAATTTTATGAATTTTATGAATTTTATGAATTTTATGAATTTTATGAATTTTATGAATTTTAAGAATTTTATAAATTTTATGAAATTTGTGAATTTTATGAATTTTATGAATTTTACGAATTTTATGAATTTAATGAATTCTATAAATTTTTGCATTTTTTTAGTATAATGAAATTTATGAATTTTATCAATTTTATAAATTCTTCTTTTAATTATACAATTTTTTATTAATAATTTTGTTTTGTTTAATATATAAAAATTAAAATATTTTATTTATTATATATTTTTTTTATTTTTAGAACAAAGTTTTTATTATTCGCCCGGCGCATCACAGCAACGTTTTGTGCCATCCGCATCGTTTCAACGCCAATCACCTTCATCATCGGCGTCAACATCATTTCGCACGGGCTCCGCAGCCACCGGTTACCCCGCACAACCGGCATCTTATCAGGAACAAGTGCTGTTTATACCAAATGATGGACAGAGACAGCAATCGACCTCACAATCGTTGACATCGGCAGCTTATTCGCCATTCGGCTCACAATTAGCGGTAAGTAATGCAAAAATATAGAACTATGCAGAGCGAAACGTTGTCAGTTCTCTCACTCCCACTTTAAATTTGACAAGCCTTGTTTTTACCAAATGAGAATTATATGCAATAAATGAATGTAAATCGTGCTATTTTAGAGTATTTTTAAGTCTATTTGAGCAAACAAAATGATATATATGAAGTCATGTCATCAAATTGATCAAACTTTTAGTTTGAAATATTAAATCGGATGCTTAAAATTTATTTCGAACTTTATTTTAATTTTTGATTATAATTATAATATCAATTACTTATTAATCAATGTAATGAAAATAGATTATTCTTTTATTACAACATGAAACAAACAGAACTCGACACTTATTTAAATAACAAAGTTGAAAAAATAATGTAACCCATTACAGATTTTATTGATATTTACGAAACTGTGTCAAGCAAAAAATTTCCAATAGCTAACTTGTAATAAAACAATATGTATTTTATGAACAATTCAATTAAATTTCGAATTAAAAAATTTTCATTTCAATTAAAAACAATTTCACAAAACGTATGTTGGTCAAGTGAAAGTTCTGCAAAACCAACAGGTGCTATATGAGTTTTTTTTATAAGTTTTATAAGGAAATCCATACAAGAAGTTTTCAACAAATATTTAATTAACCATCAACCATCACAGCAACAATGTATAATTTATGCGCATGCGTGACTTGTGCGCAATGGCGCAATAAGTCTGACGTAGGCGCATTTTAGACCAAAATTACTAAAAAATTATTACAACAAACATATCTAATCAAAGCGAACGTACAACGAAATTTCGAAATTTTTCCATTTTATTGCGTTACAATAATAATTCAGTTTCATTTAATTTATGCAGTAATTAAATGAATTTTAATTGAACAATCAAGAAATTAATAATTCTACTATTTAAAAAATGCAAAAATTACAAATATGAAAAATTGAGTTAATACCTTTTATTACTTAACAGCATACAATTAATTATAGTAAACTTTATTACCAAAAAATGGTTTTGAAATATTTTTTAAATATTTCCAGCTTTCTATCGGTTTTGGTTTGATCTCGTATGAAAATTTCTATTGAAGTATTTTTAATTTAATTTTTTTTTCATATACAAAAAATTATTTTTGAATGAATTAAAAATTTAGAAGTTTTACTTCGTTTAAAAATCATTTTGTTGTGAGGAAAATCTAATACAAAATTCATTGAAAAAATCTTCAAAAAAATTATATAAAAAACTTCAACAAAACCAAACTAAACAATAACTAACATGTTCTACTAAGAACATTGTTGTTGATGAAAAGATAAATGTCATTGATTTTAAGAAAACTATTCTATTATTCCCATATTTACTTTAAATAGGTGAATAACTTTTTGGGCGAAGCCTGAGTAGTAGTGGTTCTTCTACGCTAAATTAGACAAAAATTGCTATTCTCCAGCAACTATTCTTGAATATGATGTGTAGTATGTAAATATTAAAATGGGGGTTGGCCAAATCGTTTTGAGCATTTAATTTTGTATTTCAGGTATTTGTATTTCAGGTCTAGCGTTAGAGCTGTGAAATACCTTTACACCACTATTTTATCTTGCACCAATAAAAAATTATAGCAAAAAAACGAAAAAATTTGAAAAATTGAAAATCTTGTCATGCCAAAAGGGGGAATCTTTTCGTTTTTTTGCTATTACTCTTTAATGGTACAAGATAGTGATAGTGATGTTAAGGCAATTATTGTTTGTTTTCAAAGCACCTATCGATCTGCATTATTAAATACAAATATTTCGCCAAAAAAAAATCCTGCAAATAACAAATGGCAAATTTAATGTTTGGCAACATATTTTTAATTAATGATGAAGATCGATAGGTGCTTTGAAAACAAACAATAAATGACTTTACACCACTATATTATCTTATACCAACATAAAGTTATGGCGAAAAAACGAATAGATTCGCCCTTTTGGCATGACAAGATTTTCAATTTTTCAAATTCGTCCTTTTGGTTTTGTCTTTTGTGGCTAGAAATATCCAACAAAATGACACGCGATTTTGGCACAGCATACTTGAGGATAAACTACATTCAAAAATGTAAATAAACGCAAATGTCAAAAATTACTCATTCACCCCTTTGGCATGATAGTGACGATATAATCTTTAAAATCGACTTTTTTTCGCTTATTGGTTAGGCTGAATGTATATTGACGATTTTTATATTCCAATCAGAATGTTTTTACTATTTGAGAACTACATTTCTGTTCTGTAGAATGCATTCTATAATATGTGCTGCTTCCAATAATCAATAATAAGAATGAAAATTCTATTACCAAAGAAACTGTTACAAAACATACGTTTTGAAAAACCACTTTTGAAAAATTCAGCTGTTTTGAGAATGCATAATTCTGGCAAAAATTTAAAACTTTTTGGGCAGCGATTGAGACAAGGTAAAAAAACAATCAGTTTTTAAAAATTATCAAAGATAAATAATTATTGATTGCTAAAGCTTTTGAATGATATAATAATAATGATATAATAATATTATAATGATATAATAATGATATAATTATTCGTTCAATCAAGAAAGCAAAGATGTTCGAATATTACAGACTTAAACATCATTTTAGTTGCAAATTACTTTGATCATATATTAGATATTTTTGTGATATTTTTAAAATAATAATAGTGTTAATGTAAAGGCATTTATAGTTAGGGAATATGTGCTTATTTCCATTTGATTAGTACTTGCAGTCAATCTACCCTAAATATCACATTTTTCGTGTTGTTTATGGGAAACATCTCCTAAGTAATACTAACTATGTGTTGTTTACAAATAACTTACACTTTTGTTGCAAGTTTATTTTTATTCACTGTATATTGGAATTCTTGAAGCAAATATATATTTGTTTTGATGTAGTTGCAGTTGTTTCGATGTATGTGTTCTTAGTGTGAAATTACTTTGTGCTTAATTGTTGACAAGTTTTAATCAGGTTAATGATTAATTACAGAAAGTGAGAAGTTAAAAATATAAATTGGAGTATATAAGCTCACTCAACATGATTGCTTTAAACATGTAACACAATTCTCACAAGCATTTTAATATGTTTTTAAAGCTTTTTAAAATTTCATATATATCTTATGTTATTTTAATATTAATCCAATATTAGTAATGAACAATATTTATATTGCTAGAATTTTGAATCATTTACAATATATTTATGATACAATTACTACAGATGTTTGTATTTATAAAATATTTGATTACAAAACGTAATAGAAAAAGCTGAGGTTATTTAATTTTTATTATATTTTTTTGCAAGATACATATATATATATATATATTTCTATATAAAATATATTTCTTTACATTCTAAAATTTAATACCCCCTTTATTCGTTTCCAAAATGCCGCGGCACTATTAAAAATGCCTTCTTTTGAATGCAACAAAACCCAAAAAAAAACCTTGTTGTAATTGCATGAAATTAGTTTTCAATTAATATGTATGTTGAGTTGTAAAAAATGCCTCAAATTGAAAATGTTACCTACTATGCATTTGAACTAATTAAGTGGCGCGAAGTACGCAGTAACCAAAAAAAAAAAAAAAAACTTTATAACATGGTCAAACGTATCATAAAAAAAGTCGTATTATATAAAGTGCTACGCTTTTGTTATCATTTCGATCCAATTGATACAAGTATTATAAGCTCTATTTTAGGGTCATGTTTTGTTAGAGGTTTTATTTGTTAAAATTCTATTATCTAAACACAATGCGTCTCATTAGATATTATTGGCTATACTTTGTTTGGGTAGCAGTTAAATGGGTTTTAAACGTGGTTGTTGTAAAGGGGGATTTAAAATAATAAATATACAATTAATTAAATAATTAAATTTGCTTTGAATTGTTTGAAATTTTAACTATTAAATATTTAAATTTAAATATATTTACTTGAAAGGTTAATTCAAGTTTTTGTAAAGTTTTCCTCGCAAATTTTGGATTTTTTATGATTGTTTGCATATTATCTGCACGTTAATGAACTTTAAAAACCTCTACTTATTTTTATGAACCCTTAATAGGAGGAAATTTTAAGTCATTATTTAACTTTCACTACTACAATAAGCATTGCAATGTTTTATACCTACAACAAAAAAACAATAAATACAACGTTGCGTCGCACAGTAGCTGATTATTTTAAAAATGTGATAAAAAATTATTTATTTTACCAATATCAATTTACAAATTACACCATGCAACAAAGAAAATGTATACGTATGATGACGTTTGATATTTCGATACCGTCCGTAGATCAGTGGTTTGTGCGTTGGACTGCAAGGCGATAGATCGCGACTGCCATAACAAAAATAGTAATAATCTTGATATACGACTCTATCTCTCGACAGATAATGGCAAATCTTCGAGAGTATACTTCGATAAAAATGTTGAAGAGTATCTGGACTCCTCTTAAAATTACTTAACGATCCCTGGAATAAATTATTGCCTTGATAAAACCTTTTAACCATCCCATTAAGGTTCAGTATTAAAATGTAGCTCCCGCCTTTTAGTAAAAATATAATATTTTTGTTTTTTATGCTATAACTTTTTATTAGCGCAAGATAAAATAGTAACGTAAAGGCATTAATTGTTTGATTTTAAAGCACATATTTATTGGCAGGAAAAAATGTTTGGAAAAATATTTTTAAATAATGATGCCAATCGATAGGTGCTTTAAAAACAAATAATTAATACCTTTACACCACTATTTTATCTTGCACCAATATAATTATAGCAAAAACACGAAGAAATTGGAAAAATTGAAAATCTTGTCATGCCAAAAAGGGAAATCTTTTCGTTTTTTTGCTACTACTCATTAATGGTACTAGATAAAATAGTGATGTAAAGACAATTATTGTTTGTTTTCAAAGCACCTATCGATCGGCATTATTAATTACAATCATTTTGCCAAAAAAAATTTCCTGCAATTAACAAATGACAAATTAATGTTTGACAAATATTTTTAATTAATGATGCAGATCGATAGGTGCTTTGAAAACAAACAATAAATGATTCCATGCCACTATTTTATCTTATACCAATAAAAAGTTATGGCGAAAAACCCAAAAGATTCGCCCTTTTGGCATGACAAGATTTTCAATTTTTCAAATTCGTCCTTTTGGTTTTGACTTTTGTGGCTAGAAATATCCAACAAAATGACACGCGAATTTGGCACAGCATACTTGAGGATAAACTACATACAAAAATGTAAAAAAAAACGCAAATGTCAAAAATTGCACATTCACCCCTTTGGCATGATAGTGACGATATTATATTATTTTTATATAAAAATACAAAGAATATAGTCACACTGAAACTATACTTTTACCTATGTACCTATTCAAAATGATCTTAATTCCATTACTTGAAACGATTTTATCTACGGACATCCGTACATCAATTCATTATACTTTGCTGTTGCCGATTTTGACTGCACAGAAAAAAAAATCGACGTAAATATAGCAACCGATATTAATTGCATTCATAAATCAATCCAGCAATGTGAAATTCACTAATTTAATGAAAACATTTGCTATTCTTTGTTAAATCAGTAATTCCGTTTGCTAATATGAATATTTGTACGCAATAGCAAATGTTTTCATTAAATTACTGAATTTCATTGTTGGATTGATTAATTCATACATTTACAAATCGAATAGTAATCACTGCATTACGGACAACTTTAGTTTAGTCTTCATATTTGGACAAACTAGCACACGCTCTTAGGATAAAGTTTTCAGTAGTAGTTTAAACTTAATTTAAACTATATTTACGTAAATGTCTCACGTAATTTAACTATTCGAGCAGTTTTTCAGTGGCAGTTTATGTTTCAATTAGAGCAGTATTATATAATATGGCAGTACCGGTTAATGTCATCGAATTATCTATTGTGAATAGCATTTAAGAATTAGAAGATTTTTCTCATTTGGAAAGCTAATATTTAATTTGCGAGAATGACGAAAATTATAATAATAAATATCAGTGAGAATTGAAAGAGCCCATTTTTAATTTTTCTGTCAAAAACATTAAGAGTTTAAAACTAATTTAACACACGGACATCGGTGGGTTAATCTAATATTAAACTACGTTTAAAGTTCACTGAAAACACAACTCCAAGTTTAAACTACAAATGAAGTTCAACTACCACTGAAAAACTGGCACTTAGTGTACTCCTATTCAGTGTACTCTAATTCAGTGTACTCTAATTCAGTGAACTCTAATTCAGTATACTCTAATTTCAGAAAATAGAGAAATGTATAAATTTTTCTTGACAAACATTTTAATTTTTTTTGTTAGTTTGTCAATTTTATTTAGAATTCTTTTAACCCTTATATAACACCAAAATCGTTTATAGCGTTTTTTCAGATTGAAAAGGGTTTTCTACCGATTCGGATTTGATTTCGATTTCAATGCTTATTTTTTTAACTTTTAAATTAAATCTAAGCGATGTATCTATTTAAAAAAACCTTGTACAAAATTTTTCAACTCTTCAAAAATTAAATATTTTTGAGCACATTTTCTTAATTTCAACCACTGTGCATCGCTCTTTTCTCGCTCTAATAAACAAAATGCATATAAATCAAAATATATTTTTTGCATTTTAGCAAAACAAAAAAAAAATCTGCACCAACGTCAAAATCAAAAAATTTCATCAGCTAGACAAAATTTTTAACGCTTACAAACATGCCATAATTACAATTATTGTTACCATTATTAACTCGATTATTAATGGTTGTGTTTTTTTTTTATTGTTGTTTTCATTTTGGCTCTAGCAACATCCGCTTGAGGGTGTTTTTCTTTTTTTATGAAATGTTTGTCTGCACGTTTCTTTTAGCCATCTTGAATAAACAATTGCAGCGGAACTAATTAAATGTGGCCACATTATTGTTTGCCATTATTTTCCTCATATGTAGTACATATATTATTAAATATTATTGGAACATGCATCGAAAAAAAAGCCAAAGTCATAAATTTGATGCTTCAATAAATTAATTGGATTGAAGCGAATCTACACTAAAATAAAATATGCATTAAATATAAGATATGGTTTGTATAGTTACGAAAATATTATTAAAAATTGTCAGCTATATAATTCTAATATAGTTCGAATAAAATTTCGTAAAGTTACGAAATATGTTTACGAATAATAATCGAGTATATTTCGAAAATAATTGTAAAACTCAAGCACAAATAAATTACTATTGTTTATTAAGGAAATATATACGATCTAAAGTTTTCGTAAACAAATATATTCGTATAAAGTATACATAGTCCAAATAAGCTTACGTCAGACTTCAGGTATTTCTTAGAAATATTTTCGGCAAATAAAATTTACATAATTTAACTTCGTTTGCATTTAAAAAATATCACTTCGTATAACGTACCAATATAAAATGCACTAATGTTTAGTATATCTTTGAAAACCTTACGAAAAGCGCTTTTAAAATAAGAAATCATTTTTATAAAGTAATACAAAAATTTTAGAATTAAAATTTTATGGATTTATTTTTGTTGTTTTTTTGATTTTTTTTATAAATATTTGGTTATTACATTTGTTATATTTTTCGTATTCTTATTCGCGAAAACGAAAATTTCGTAATATTTACCAATATTTCGTAACATTTATTTTATAAAAATTCAAAATGCAAACTTTTTTAATATAAATGAAATATATACATAATTTTACGAATACCAATTCGTATTATTCATAAATATTTACTTATAATAAGTCAAATATTCAAAATGTAGCATTCTACTTTACGAACATTTTCTTTACGAGTAGCGTTTCGTATATTAAAATACTTAATGCAACAAATAAAGAAAGACTTTTGCATAAATTCGTAAAATATATAGACGATATATAGTACATTTCGTGCATTTTTGAATTCGTTACAATTGGTTCTTGTATTTTACGATAGATTCGTATGTCACAAGTAACAATTCCTAGCAGAATCCTACCAGTATCCAGCCAATTTTACTAGTCACTTTCCGAGTAACTCGCAAGCGATCTGACGCACTTCCCGAACATAAACTAGCCATTAAAACTCTTAATTTTCTGGGAATTTCCCTATCAGTAACTGACCAGTTCTTGACTAGTTCTTCTGGCAGCGATCTACTATTCAAATCGGTATCAGTAACTGACCAGTTATTGACTAGTTTTACTGGGGACAGGCACGTTTTACTGGCAAGGCTTTACTCATCAATTTCCTACAAGTAATTGACCAGTTTTTGGCTAGTTTACTCTCTGGGATCTACTCTTCAAATTCCTACTAGTAACCGTCCAGTTTTTAACTAGATTTACTGGCATGGATCTACTGGCATCTACTCTTCAAATCGCTATCAGTAATTGACCAGTTTTTGACTAGTTTTACTACGGAAGGACAAGTTCTACTGGCAGCGATCTACTTTTTAAATCGCTATCAGTATCTGTCCAGTTTTTGACTAGTTTTAATGGGAACAGACTGGCAGAGATGTATTCTTCATAATTCTACTAGTAACCTACCAGTTTATGACCAGGTTTATTGGCGAAACTTAGCAGAGAAACTTAGCAGTATTTGAGCTTCCTAGTAAATTGTTGCTTGAGGTTTTACTATTTGATATTCCTTAAACGTAAAGAAACAAAAATCAAACATATTTCGTAACTTTACTAACGATTATTTGTACTATGTAGGATTCCGTATATAATTTTCATGAATGTTTTTTTTTCAAATATTATTATATTTAATATAATTAATTGAAATAATAACTTATATATATATTATTAAAAATTTAACTTAATACACATTTAAATTAAAACCCAAAGATTTTCTCTAATTTCATTATATCGTTTTATTTTATCGAAAACCTAAGTTTAACTTTCATCATCTTTGATTTATCTTTTACTGTTGTTTCGTTAAAACAAATCAGCAGCACATATAAAATCTAGCAAATGTCACTTCGTGACCTTCACCAACATCTGCTAAGCAGGAAATATTAAATAAATCATAGAAATTATCATTAAGTAACCTTTTAACCAAAATGTTGACCTTTTCACTTTTAAAAAGGTTACACACTACTTCTCTTCGAAATGACAACGTTTCTTGAATGGAGGTATTCATTTTTTTTTATTTGAGTTGATATTTTCGATGTCAACGACGATGTACCATACAACTGTCAAAATTTGAAAATTCAAATGCAGCCAACTGTGAAATGTGTTTTTTTTTTCTTTATTTGAATTGCCACCGGCCGGCCACCACAATTATACACAGCTATTATATTTTTTTGTACTTATACTTGTCACTTGAATGTTTTTGCTTACATCCCCAGCCGACAAAAGTCTTCAAGACGATGCAGTCAAAATTAGTTTCTTCTTTGTTTTTTTTTATTTGGACAATTTTAAATGTCATTCAATTAAACGACAACATGGCTAACATGACAATCGCAGACTGCAGTTAATGTTAGCCTAAACAGGTTGTTGCTGTTAATGGGACAGGGTAATAATCACGAAAATGCCTTCATTTTCGTCTAAAAATTACTGAATTTTATCACAATTTGTTTTATTTGTTTGGTGTTATTACTGTTGTCACATTGTTTCGCATTTACCGCTCTTTCATTGCCAAGGAAAAGTGAAAATAGACATAAAAATGAAAAGTATACCTAGAAAAGGTCGAGGTTAGTTTATGGGTTTTTTCGAATGGGCCGACTTGACTTACGATTTCTTAAAAATTAGTTGACGTGTTGAGTGAAAAATTTATTTTTTAGTGAAAAATTGAAAAAGTGAAAAATTGAAAATTTGATTTTTTAGTGAAAAATTGAATTTTTAGTGAAAAATGGAATATTTAATAAAAATTGATTTTTTAGTAAAATATTGACTTTTTAGTGAAAAATTGAATTTGACTTTTTAGTGAAAAATTGAATTTTTAGTGAAAAATTGAATTTTTAGTGAAAAATTGAATTTTTAGTGAAAAATTGAATTTTTAGTGAAAAATTGAATTTTTAGTGAAAAATTGAATTTATAGTGAAAAATTGAATTTTTAGTGAAAAATTGAATTTTTAGTGAAAAATTGAATTTTTAGTGAAAAATTGAATTTTTAGTGAAAAATTGAATTTTTAGTGAAAAATTGAATTTTTAGTGAAAAATTGAATTTTTAGTGAAAAATTGAATTTTTAGTGAAAAATTGAATTTTTAGTGAAAAATTGAATTTTTAGTGAAATATTGAATTTTTAGTGAAATATTGAATTTTTAGTGAAAAATTGAATTTTTAGTGAAAAATTGAATTTTTAGTGAAAAATTGAATTTTTAGTGAAAAATTTAATTTTTAGTGAAAAATTGAATTTTTAGTGAAAAATTGAATTTTTAGTGAAAAATTGAATTTTTAGTGAAAAATTGAATTTTTAGTGAAAAATTGAATTTTTAGTGAAAAATTGAATTTTTAGTGAAAAATTGAATTTTTAGTGAAAAATTGAATTTTTAGTGAAAAATTGAATTTTTAGTGAAAAATTGAATTTTTAGTGAAAAATTGAATTTTTAGTGAAAAATTGAATTTTTAGTGAAAAATTGAATTTTTAGTGAAAAATTGAATTTTTAGTGAAAAATTGAATTTTTAGTGAAAAATTGAATTTTTAGTGAAAAATTGAATTTTTAGTGAAAAATTGAATTTTTAGTGAAAATTTGAATTTTTAGTGAAAATTTGAATTTTTAGTGAAAATTTGAATTTTTAGTGAAAAATTGAATTTTTAGTGAAAATTTGAATTTTTAGTGAAAAAATGAATTTTATAAGAAAAATTGAATTTTATGTGAAAAATAGAATTTTTAGTGAAAAAATTGAAATTTTAGTGAAAAATTGTATTTTTAGTGAAAATTTGAATTTTTAGTAAAAAATTGAATTTTATGTGAAAAATTGAATTTTTAGTGAAAAATTGAATTTTTAGTGAAAAGTTGAATTTTTAGTGAAAAATTGAATTTTTAGTGAAAATTTGAATTTTTAGTGAAAAATTGAGTTTTTAGTGAAAAATTGAATTTTTAGTGAACATTTGAATTTTAAGTTAAAATTGGATCATTAGTGAAAAAATGAAAATATTTGAATTTTTAGAGAAAATTGCTTTTAGTAATTTTCAGCATTGAATTTTAATCGAAATATTTAATTTATGTTAAAAAATAAATTTCCATGAAATTTTATGTTAATATGTAGGCTGTTATAAAGTGCTACTTAATTCAAAACCAGCTATGCAAATAAATAAATGTTTGATAATTAAAACCACTCTTAAATCACCTACATAAATTATTGAAAAGCCATTTATAAACAACTGCCAAAAATGCAAATAATTGACATACTTTTTGAACACAACAATTAGTAGAGGAGCTACTTTGATTTTGTTTTTTGCTATGTTTACATATAAGTCTTTGCGTATTTATCAAAAAAATAATAGCAAGACCTCCTAATAATTTTATACTATTTTGTATGTTAGTAGAATACATTTTAATTAAGCCCTGGATTTAAAAATCCTCTATATTGCACAGTGTCGGTAGCTCGTCTGGTTAGTGCGTTGGACTACGACCGAAAAGTCGCTGGTGCGTTCGACTGTGAGGCAAAAGGTCCCCGGTTCGATCCCCAGCGACTGCGCCAACATCTTTTTCATAGAAAACATGTTTCTATGCAATGCTACCTCTCGTCAGTAAATGGCAAACGAGAGTAAAACATTGCCTATGAAAAGCTCTCTCACCCGCCGTTCGGATTTGGCATTAAATTGTAGAACCCACCACTTTGAGTACAAATATAATACGCACAGTTCAAATGGTAAGAGGGCTCGACCTAAGTTCTATATAATAGGACTATAGCGCCAAACTATTAACTATACCGCACATTCAAACATATGTATGTTTGCAAGAATGCTGAAAATTATTCATTCTGAACATAAATATGTTTGAACAAAAACAAAAATATGTTTGACAATATAATTTGCAATAATACTTTTGTTTGCATAAAGCTCCAAAGATATGTGTATTGCCTGCAAAATTATGTTTGGCAGAGCCATTTTTTTGCAGCGTTCGTAGGTACTTAAAATTTTAAAAATCTCAGAAAAAAGGAAATTATGTGAAATATACTCTAACTGTTGTATTAATTAAGCCACCCGATCGAACATTTATTATGTTTAGCCCAAAATCACATCCGTCCCTGATCTGAATACGATAATGTGTTTCTACTACTTGTCACAATTCTGTTCAGGACCGGCTAATGTACGCCTAATTTCCAATCTACTTAAGATAACCTGATCCGAACTTTACGAAGATACTTTTTCAAGCATTCGGAACTTTATTAGTTTTAATATTTTAGTTTTTTTTTATACATTTCATTTATTTGTATTTTGTACTTATTTATTTTTAAAACTTATGTCCAATATTTTTATATTATTATATTATACATTTTTTTATTATATTTGCAGACACGCAATCCAGATTATTACGATATATCACCGCGACCCTTTGGAGTACCGAGTTCTTCGGGCGGTACCAGCAGCGCAAGCACCGGTCTATCCAATCGCTCCAAGTCTATACGCCCGGGCAGTGGTTTTGTTCCACAGCAGCAACAAACTGTGCGCACCAATGTACCGCATCAGCAGACACAATTTTTATCACATTTTAATGAACCGGTATGTAAAAATTTATGAAAAATTGTTCGCACATTTTACAAACACAAAAATCGAAAACCAAATAGTTCAATATATTCTGTAATACGAGACAATGTTGGTTAGCTTTTTTATTATCTTAATATATCTGACATATATTTTTGAACAGCCTAATTCGATTTAGAGTTTGTATGGAAATCTGTCTGACTGATGAAATGAAACTTAAAACTTAAAATTTAGATTTACTATATACATACGCCATTCCGTATTGACAAATGGCACGATCGGTCAATGCTTATATGTGATACGCCCACTTTTGTAAATATAGCACATCAGTGATGCATTTGGCGGGTGTGTATTGTAGTTTTGAACCCAATTATAACCCCCAAAACTCATTTACCCGCACATTTGAAATTCCTTAACTATTACTAATATCAACATTATAATCTTTAACAGTATTAAATAGTTCAATATTAATGCTGTTAGTTAATTATTCTCTAATGCATTTTTAGCTATTTCTTTGGCTATTCATTGTAGTAAATGTACGGCAATCAATAGTTTTTTTTTTTTCACTTTCCAATACCTTTCATAAAACCATACAAATAAAAGTGTAACAATTGTAACAAGGTAACGCTTTATGCATGTCGTTAGTTAGGTAAGGAGTAAAAGTATGCAGGAAAAGTATTCATTGAACCATTTCAACACATAATGGTTACATTCATATTTACATTTATATGTATTATGGTACCATTATGCCTTATAAGAGTTTTACACCGACGAAATATGTTATGATATTGCCAAACAATGTAACAAGTTTTCAGTTTGTATTATTTCATCGATTACACTAGTCAACACGATGTTTACTATTGGAATTCTATATATCATTTATATATAATTCGAGAATTTTAATTTTAACCGCATACACTTAGAAAATGGTTTCCTCATAATAAGAAAACTGAACTTGAAAAAGCGTTATGGAAAGTACTTCCTCATATTTAGAAATTTTGATTTATGTTAAAGAATATTTTCATTAAAATTATGACATATTTTTACTATTAAGAAAAAAGCTATCTTAAAATAGGGAAAATTGAACTTTACGCTATTTTAAGTTTATTTGTGAACAACTTATTAAACTCAAGACGTAATTTTAATCTGTACTTAAATTCTTGACGTTAATAATAATATTATCGACAATTGAAACTATTTCGATATCAGATACCGATATACATTTCAATATCGAATAATTATAGAATATCGTACTCAATTATTGAAATAGGGTAAACTTGGGGTAATGTGGGAACTTGCAATTTTTTTTAATAAATATATTGCAAATTAACGTATATTATATCACTTTAAAAATACAAAAGTGGGTTTGCAAATAATTTAACGTATATTAAATAATACTTAGCTAACTAAAAATTGTGATATTTGTTGGGGTAATGTGGTAAGCAAAAGTGCGAAATGTTAAGAAGTAATTGTAATGGAGGACGAGAAATTGCGCAAATTTTCAATTTGAATATATTATTTCAGGTATATATTTATGAATATGCACTATTTTTCCTTCACATTAATTTTTGGCATTATCCTCAATCTTTTTTTTTTTACATTCATATTTTCTTTAGCTGGACCCGTGCACAGCTTCGCACGTGCTAAGTTTTTGTAATTGCAAAACTATAATAATAGTTTTGGCACTACAGTCCTATAAGAACTTAGGCCGAGCTCTCTCACCATTTTGAGCTATGCGTGTTTTATATTTATACTCAAAATGGTGGGACCTACAGTTTATTGCCGAATCGGAACGGCGGGTGAGAGCTTTTCATAGGCAATGTTTACTCTCGTAGGTTTGCCATTTACTGCCGAGAGGTAGCGCGGTATAAGATGTTGTTAGCCCCAGTTCGGGCTTGAACCGGGGACCTTTCGGCTCGCAGTCCAACGCACTAACCACATATCTACCGGGACTTGCAAAACTATATCGTTTATAAAGTGTGGATATATTTTTTCCCTTTTTAGTGCAAGTCAAGTCGTTATTTTTCCCACCCACATTGAACGTAGTGCCATGAACATTTTTCCAATCCCGCATACATTCTACATTACTGTTAAAAATTTTAAAATGATCCTTCGTTTCAATTTGTACAACTCTGCTCTTAGTAAATAAGGAGCATTTTTAAAATTTTAGTTTTATGAGAGGTCCACATTCTCCGTCCACATTCTCCGTGATGATTACAATGTTTAATATAATCTTTTGTTTTGATTTTTATAACTCTGCTCTTAGTAAGTAAAGAGTTATAGAAATTTTAAAGTTTTGGTTATATGAGAGATGACACGCCCCGTTGTGTAATTCCGCCCTTTTTCTATGTGACGTTTGGAGTTTTAAATATTAACATTTGTTTTCATTTTTATAACTCAACTCTTAGTATGTCTGGAGTTATAGCAATTTTAAAGTTTTGGCTATATGGGAGGTGCCACGCCATTTAATCTAATCCCGCTCACATTCTACGTGACAATTGGAGTTTGTAATATAAACCTTAGTTTTGATTTATTTAACTCTACTCTTAGTAAGTCAGGAGTTACAACATTTTTATAGTTTTAGTCATATGGAAAGGGACACGCCCTTTTGTAAGATCTTACAGATTTAATGGATTTTTATTTGTTTGGCAATAAATGTCTGATAAGTAGAATACAAGACAATTGGACTCTTCCATTCCATAAAATCCTATGTCTAAATAGTAAATTTTTTATAGTATTCTGTAATTATCTCGGGAACTAATATATGATAGACATTAATATGTTTTAGAATTATTTATTTCAAAATTCTGATATAAATTTTGTTTCAAAAATTTAACAGGAAATAAATACAGATAGGTATAGAAAATATAAAAATTAAATAAAATTATAATTAGCATATAATGAAATGGGAGGGTCGAAATCTGCTGTTTTTTTAGTAAATTTACTTTTAAAACAATAAAAATTTAAATAGTAACGATAAATTGGTATTGTATATGATGTTAAAGCCATATTTCATTAAAGTATATAATAAAAGAAATTAAATCATGTAAACAAATATATTTTCTAGACTAATATGCAGAAATTAAATTCAAAAATTTTTATATATATTCCATTATTTTGTATTTACCCTTAAAGGTTTAAATTCTTTTAAATTCATAGCATTGTTGGCTCAGTGGTTAGTGACTTGTGCTGCTAGCAGAAAGATCTCTGGTTCGAAATCTGCGACGCTCAACATTTATCCATCATCATTTATTTAATTTTGAATCTTTCTGCCATAATATTATGAAATTCCCAAAGAAAATTTATAAAACTAATCCAATTTTTTAAAAAGGTGTCAAAATAATTACAAAAAAATGCGCAAAACCGTAACACATTCTAATTGCCAACATTCACCAATACCTCACGCAAAACTTCAATAAATGCAAAAAACTAAAAAATTACAAACAAAAATCCATTAAAAATCAACTGGCTGATTGCACCAGAAATACCAGATTATATTGTATGAACCGCATTAAGCATATAGTATAGATTATCAAGCGAAAAATAAAAATAACACCACAAAAATAGACACCCAAACAAATTCGTAAACAAACAAAAATTATAAAAAATTAAAGAAAAAAAAAACAAAAATTCAAAATTAAAAAAAAAACACTATATTCAACCATTAATAAAATAAACCTCTTAAAATAAAAGTTATTCCAATTTATAAGGCTGAAAAGAGAGCATCGCCAAGCAAAATACAAAAAAAGAAAAAGTCAAAAAATTACGACGATTGCATAATTTGCAGGTCTTAACATTTTTCAGTAACTACCAACAACAACAAAAAATGGTAACAAGAGTTTTTAGCCAGCGGGTGAAATAACGACTCGCGCGCGCCTCTGTCGTGAAATAAGAAACTGGAGCAAGTTTTAATTTTGTGGTTTGTATCTTGTTGGTTTTATAAATTCGGCAGCCATTGATTTCTTTCAGTTGTCTTGTCTCTGTAACGAGAGTATATGTTTTATTTATTGTAGTTATTATTATTTTTATTTTTTTGTAACCATTACATGAAAAAAAGGCGTTAGAGTTTGTTTTCTTATACCGCACCGTAGATTTTATTTGCTTTAAACATGCAATGTTGTAGGTATTTAAAATTTAACACTATAAATTTCATTTTCCACTATAAATTAAATTTTCCACTGAAAATTCAATTATTCACTAAAAATTCAATTTTTCACCGAAAATTCAATTTTTCACCGAAAATTCAATTTTTCACTAAAAATTCAATTTTTCACTAAAAATTCAATTTTCCACTAAAAATTCAATTTTTCACTAAAAATTAAAATTTTCACTGAATTTTTCACTAAAAATTCCATTTCACACTAAAAATTTAATTTTTCACTACAAATTCAATTTTCGACTCAAAATTCAATTTTTCACTTAAAATTCAATTTTTCACTAAAAAATTCAATTTTTCACATAAAAATCAATTTTTCACATAAAAATCAATTTTTCACATAAAATTCAATTTTTCACTAAAAATTCAATTTTTCACTAATAATTCAATTTTTCACTAAAAATTCGATTTTCACTTAAAATTCAAATTTTCACTAAAAATTCAATTTTTCACTAAAAATTAAATTATTCACTAAAAATTCAATTTTTCACTAAAAATTCAATTTTTCACTAAAAATTAAATTTTTCACTAAAAATTAAATTTTTCACTAAAAATTAAATTTTTCACTAAAAATTCAAATTTTCACTAAAAATTAAAATTTTCACTTAAAATTCAATTTTTCACTGAAAATTGAATTTTTGACTAAAAATTCAATTTTTCTCTAAAAATTTAATTTTTTTACACTAAAAATTTAATTTTTCACTACAAATTCAATTTTTCACTAAAAAATTCAATTTTTCACATAAAAATCAATTTTTCACATAAAATTCAATTTTTCACTAAAAATTCAATTTTTCACTAATAATTCAATTTTTCACTAAAAATTCGATTTTTCACTTAAAATTCAATTTTTCACTAAAAATTCAATTTTTCACTAAAAATTAAATTTTTCACTAAAAATTAAATTTTTCACTAAAAATTCCATTTCTCACTAAAAATTCAATTTTTCACTAAAAATTCAATTTTTCACTAAAAATTAAATTTTTCACTACAAATTCAATTTTTCACTAAAAATTCATTTTTTCACTAAAAATTCATTTTTTCACTAAAAATTCATTTTTTCACTAAAAATTCATTTTTCACTAAAAATTAAATTTTTCACTAAAAATTAAATATTCCACTGAAAATTCAAATTTTCACTAAAAATTCCAATTTTCACTAAAAAATTCAATTTTTCACTAAAAATTCAATTTTTCACTAAAAATTCAATTTTTCACTAAAAATTCAATATTTCACTATAAATTAAATTTTTCGCTAAAAATTCAATTTTTCACTAAAAATTCAATTCTTTACTTAAAATTATATTTTTTTTTAATTTTGTGTGAAATCGATTTTTAAATTCAATAAATTTTCGTAAACCAAAAAAAGGTACATAAAACATTTTAATTAAATCATTGTGTCACCATATACCATATATTGGGTGTGTGTTTCATTCAGTAACCGATTCACATTGTGCTTTGGTACAGAACTCTGCTCCAATTCTCAAGAAATTGACGCACAAGAGGGTAGACTTTAAATTAAAGTCAAAATATCACACACAAAAAAATATATGAACTCTAATTGTATAACTTGAGAACTTTTATGGTAACACCGAGTTTTTTTTTTAATTTGTACCTTTTTTATATTTTTTTTTATTATTATTTTTTATTATGGTATATTACGATTATTCAGAGCAATGTTACACAAATTAAATTTTTAAGTTTTTGTTTTTATTTTTTATATATATTTTTTTGTATTTCTGCAATAGCTTGTCTTGAATTATAATTATCTATAAGGCGAGCACTTGATTCCCATGGAAATTTAATAAAGTCATTACAAAAGAAAAAATTTGTTACAACGTAGTCTGGGTACTAAACTATTTCATAGTTTAATAGACACCACAACAAATTTGAATTCGAGACTTTCAGACATATTTCAGTAGTGTAGATACAAAAAATGGTGTAACGAAAATTTAATTTTGAGATACAGATAGATTATAGATTCCATTACAAAGTCCAATTTTCTAAAAATCACTTTATTTGGATTTGAATTTTTTATTACGAATTATAACACACACGTAAATATTCTTCTCAATAGAGAATTAAACAGAATTATAGTAGAACCAGTAAAGAAGGCTTCCGAGACTACATTTTTGGTATTCCGCTGGAAAATATCAGGAATGTTTCTGACAAACATATAGATGAATGTAAGTTTATGGGAAGCGAATGACAGTTTATAAAATTTTATATATCGCGGTATTTTAGGAACGAGTAGAAAACAGACAGTTTGTAAAACAAACTCCGCTTTTTTCTATTTTAAATATGACCAACAAATGTGTCTAAACTGCCTCGAACCTGCCAAATAATTTACCAAATTTTTTGTCTGAGATAAGGTCACATGGAAAATTTTGATGTAATAGTTGGTGTGTTGTAGTAGTTTTCATTACAATAATTTAATTTATTACTTGCATAAATTCAATTCTCTGAATATGGGACTAGAAATTATATGTCGAGTAATGTGACATCAAACACAAAGTTTCTCGTTTTAAAGCGTAAATGATGCAAACATCTAAAAACCTAGATAAACAATTGTATAAATCCATATTATGTCCTTTGACAATATTAATAGTAGAGTCAGATACATCTTAATATAAAACTACTCATACCAATGTACACCTCATACCAAGACATTTCATACCAATCGACAATTCATACCAAGACATCTTATACCAACAGTCACCTCATACCAAGACACCTCATACGAACGGATATCTCATACCAAGACAACTCATACCAAGACAACTCACCAAGCCAACTCATACTAAATGGCGCCATGGTCACGAAACATTTTTGCGCACACTGCTGCTAATGCGTCTATAATTCGTAGACTTTTTTTTGAAAAATAATTGATAAAAATAAATATTTTCCACGTAAAAAATTTTTTCCAAGAAGGAGAATTTAAAAAAAAGAGGTACAACACTTAATTGACAAAGGAAATGACCCATATCAAAAATGTAGTTACTTTTTCATATTTTCCACACCTTCATCTGGTGCAAATATAAATTACTAAAGGTAGTAATCGAATACACACAATTCGCAGAAACTGTGCAATGTTTTCGATTGGCATAAGACAAAAAAATTCAAGATTGACCTTCCGATGCAAGAACAAAAACAAACCCACACTTCAATATGAAAAACCAAGAACATCCGAAGAAAGAGAGACCCTAAAAAACAGGACTGACTCTACGAGAACAAGATGCAAGAACAAGAACGATCCTGCAGAGCCGTGTCTTATTTGTGTTCCTGCATTTTCCCTATTTTCTAAAATTTACGAATTAATATCAGAAAATGTTCACACCATATTGGACTCAGAGATCACTTACGAAAACAAAACATTTTAAGAAGCCTAAACTTTTATTTTTTAAAAAACATTTATAGAACTTGATTTAGCACACTTAAATAGACTCGAAATAGTTTATTTCAAAAATATCTTTTAAAATATTTGAAGAATCTGAACCAATATCTATAGTAGAGTCATAATTAATTTCTCATAACAATTTACAATATTTATTTAATAACATTTTTTTTTATTCTCAAACTTGCAGAACGATCTCAAGTCCTCATCTTCGTCACGTGTGACCGGCAGTGGTTTTAGCTCTGGCGCCTCCAGCGCCACACGTACCTTCGGCAATGGCGGCTTTGTGCCGAGTGTAAGTCGTAATCGTGCCGCAGCACCACCGGCAACCGCTTATAGCAGTGACATACAGTCGCAACAACAACAACAACAATTGCCATTCCGCAATACGCGCAACCGTTATCAGGCCAATAGTCAGACGTCTACCACAAAGTCGACGGCAACATCCAGTGAAATCAATGGCAGCAGCAAACGTTACAATCGTTTTGGCGCTTCCAGAGCACAACAGCAACAACAACAAACTGCTGCCGCTGGTTATCGTTCACAGCAGCAAACAGCCGCTGCAACATTAACGCAGTCCAACGATTCATTGCCACAAGGCTTCACACCAAAACGACCGACATTCGGACGCACAAAGATCGGCAAAACGAGTAGCGGCGGCGCCAACACAGCTGCTGGCTTTCAACCGCAGCGACCAGCAGTCTTCATCAGTCGTGAAAGCAATGAACCGGTGCATGCGATCAAGCAACAACAGCAACAGCAGCAGCGACCTTTCGCCTTGAATGCGTCGCGTGGCGGTGGCTTCAAGTCAATAGAGAAGGAGAAACTACTCAAGCAGCAAGTGGCAGCAACATCGGCTGCTGCGGCATTGCCGCTGGCAGCAATTGCGAGTAGTAGCATTCATAGTCATGCTGCTTCTGCTGTGGCTGAAGATTCCGAAGATGCAGCCGACGAGGAATACTACGAAGAAGTCAATGCCGATAATCATGTTGCCCCAGGTGAAATCTTTGAAAAACTTGGACTGCACGAAGCCGCAATAACGACAACATCAGATGCGGCAAAGCAATTGCTGGACGAAACAATATCAACGACGCCCAAATTCGAAGAAGAGTATAATACAGAGATAGGCTCCGGCAATGAGTCGAATGCTGATGAAGATGAATATAATTACTCCGACGATGCTTCCAAGGAGGGAAAACACCCCGCTAAAGCGACTACGGAACACCCGGCCGAATATGAGTATGAATATGTTGAGCATGAAGATGTCACAGAGTCCTCGGGCTTGTCGACAACGGAGCAATATGACGAAAGCACTTCGGAGGAGATTAGCACTGTTGCGGCAGCGGTAACAAGCCAAGATGTAGCCGCCACGAAGCTAAATACCGCGGACTACACAATAACCACAGAAGTGCCGTCGACTACAGCGTTACCAGAGAAAACGGCAGCTATAACAGAGCAAACAGAAGATAAGAAGCCACACGACGAACATGAGCACGAAGCTAGCGCTGACTATGAAGATGAAGAATACGATGAAGACGAAGACGAAGAAGAAGATGACGAGGAGAATGAAGACACCGAAGATGGTGCGGTCGAAGGTTCCAGTGATGGTTCCGGTGATAACGTTTATACCACAAAAGCCACTATACAACCTGCTGGTCCCATTGCACCTGCGCAAAAATACCCCGACGGTATACTTGATCGCCAAGTTATCTCTGTTGTAACGACAAAGAGCGTAGTCAATGGTTCGACATATATACCCTCGCCGGTAACACCGAGCACAACCACTCTTTCTCTGGAAGAGGAAGCAGATGAAATATATACGGCAAATAAAGGACGTCCGGCATTGGATGAGTCACCATTACCTTTAGAGAAAATTAAAGAAGTTAGTGTTGATGTAGCGGCGGAGCCAATATTGAATAATGCCACCGAAAGTTATGTGGTTATTGCATCTATACAAACAAGTCGCAGTATAAATGGTGCACGTTTTCTACCTTTCCCAGCCATAAATCAGGAGGAGACAAAACAAACACTATCTGAATTAGAGCGCAAAATACATGGTGGCCAAAAGGGAAAACATGATGGCAAGAAAAAGGACGCAGAAGAAATGACTTCGAGTGAAAGTAGCGAAGCAGTGCTCGCAACCACAGATGTAAACGCTGAGGAAGTTGAGACAGCAACTGCTCCGACTGCTGCAACATTAAGTACATCGCCTACATCGAGCACTTTATCCTCATCTGCATCTTCGATTTCCTCGTCCTCGTCGACAGAGAGCATTATAGACAAACTGGATCGTGTCCAATCGGAGCTTTCCAGCGGTTTGCTTTCCGGAAAATATCCCATTATCAGTCAAATGGATGTCTCGACGGCCGCTACCAGCACCACAGCGGGTAATCGTTTTGCACCCAATATACGTAAATTCCTACACAAATCGACGCCTGCACCCAAGGTTAAACAGCATCATTTCGACGAGCAGCCAAAGGTTAAGGTACATCATTTGGATGAAAGTGATATGGACGATTTGGCAGGTCTTTTACCCGCTGGCTTCAAGCCACGTTTCTCCTATAAGAATCGCAAAATTACAACGACCACATCTACTGAGTCCAGTGTTAAAGAAAGCTTTAAGAAACCGGCACGTAACTCGACCATTAGCCGTTCCTATAAGAACAATAATGGTGTTGGTGCGCAGGATGTTGCATTGCCTAAGAACTTTAAGCCAACCAATGGTGCCGAATCTACAACATCCGATGTCAGTGAAATATTTGGCAAGCTCAAGTTCGATGATAGTCTCTCCAAATTGCTGCCAAAGGATTACAAAGAGACAACAGCCAAGCCCGCGGTTACACTGATCGATGACCTTTCGCAATTTCTGCCACCCGGTTTTAAACTTAACGTGACCACCGTGAAGCCGGATATTAGCAAATTCCTGCCGCCTGGTTACAAAGCGCCTGCCGAAGAATCCGAGTCTAAAATTGAAAGTGGTGTTATACCATTAAAGACAGCTGAATTAAGCAAACTACTACCGCCAGGCTTTAAGCTGCCCGCAGAAGAAGAGTCTGCCAAAAAGTCCGTGGCTCCAGTGGCCATTGATATTGCACAGCTATTGCCGAAGGGCTTTAAACCAGTTGAAGAGGGAGTTGGCGCTGCCGATATCTTTAAGCAACTTGACTTTAAGGAGGTAGCATCACTGCTGCCGCCCGGATTTAATACCAGCAGCAAACCAGCATCTTTGCCGAAGACGACAGCTGTAACAACCGCCAAACCCATAGTAGCTGTTAGCACGACTAATGCCTCTTCGGGTGGCTTCAAGGTCGTTTTTCCGAAAGGCATTCACAAACGTCTCGGCTCTCATCGTCTGACGACACCACGCAGCAATAGCGGTGAAGGTGGTGATAATGGCGGTGGTGGCGGCAACTCTCCTGCTGTTTTTATCAAAAAGGGTCCACCAATGCGCGCCACCACTGAGTTCACCGGCTGGCCTACACCATCGACCACACCAATTTCCATAGAAAAATTGCTGGAGCAGGCGCGCACCGCCACCATAGACTTTGACGATCTGCTGCCTTCGACATCGTCAACCACTTCGACCACCACAACGACAACCACCACAACAACTACACCGAAACCAACAAAACCGGGTCACTGCACCGCCGAATGCGATCTGGCGGCAACGATTAAAATTATCGATGGGGTCTCCTGGAAGCCAGAGCTATTGGATCACAATACCGCGGAGTGGAAGAATTTGGCACGTGACGTGGAAACGCAGGTAAGTCAGCCTATTAAAATATGGGTGTGTATTATATGCCTCGGTATCTTTAACCTCGCTATTCCCAGCTCAACGAGGTCTATATAAGTGCTCCGGAACTGAGCAAGTGGTACAAGAAGGTGCGTATCGATAGCTTCAGTAAGGGCAGCGTACTCGTGGACTATTACGTCGAGTTGGCCAACATCACAACGGATGTCAATACGCTCGAGATCAGACAGCTCTTCCATGATGCACTAAAACAACCCGCACAATCGATGTTGCCCGTGAAGCCAGACACTGAGAATGAGACTGACAACGATGATGACGAGGCAACTTTCGGTGCGACGATGGAGGAGAAACTAGTCAAGAACACGTTCCTGATTGGCAAATATGTTATCGATCCGATGGCTACTGATTTTAGCGGTGAGTGGTTGTGTTCTTTAATATGGGACTCTTAATAGATTAGGGCTCTTGCCATTCATTGAGAGTCTCCAAACCAATCAACCCGAGTATTTTTCTAATACTTAGTTTCTTCGTCATTATTACAAGTTTTTGATATATATTTTCCAAATAATTAATTTTAATCAATAGAATTTTAATCGTTTAAAGTAGGTACATTTGTGAAACCGATTTTTTGCTTATTCCCTAGTAATATGAATTCTAAGAATCCTTTTGTTTGAATTTTAAGAATCAAATTTAACAGAAATTTCGTATTTGATTCCATTAATATGTCTTTTAATCTATACCGATTGTCGTAATCGATTCAATTAATCGATTCCGTGGCTTTTTATCTATCGATTATTTAATGTTTGTAGTTTTAAATTCGATTATTATTTTTCGAATAATAAAAAGAAATGAATTGTTTAAATTTTCATGTTTTCTCAGTTATACCTAAATCATTTTCGCCAACTGTGGAGTTTGCCGAGGAGGATCAACTCTTGCCGCAATGGGCTATTGTGATTATCGTTATCGGCGTTGGTTCACTCGTATTTGTCGTCATCTTTGGTGTCACTGTGGTGAGTATTTTCTGCCCAAGTTTTTTAATAAAGCAAAATGTTTAATAAATAATTCTAAATTTTATAACAGCTGCTAAATCGTCAAAATCGTTCCAAAAAGACACCAATACCGCTGACCAATGATATGCTGAATGAGCTGAAAATCAATCATATGGGCGGCGACGAAAACTATGCTGTCGATGATTTCTACAATATCGACGATGCATGGAATGATACAAAGCAGCCAATTAAACCAAAGGTTTAATATTTTTATAAAATATTTTATTTTTCCACTTATCACGAAAAAATTCAAATTTTCACTAAAATCAATTTATCACTAAAAAAAATCAATTTTCACTAAAAAAAAATCAAATCTTCATTAAAAAAAAATCAACTTTTCACTACAAATTCAAATTTTCACTAATAATTCAAATTTTCACTAAAAATTCAAATTTTCACTAAAAATTCAAATTTTCACTAAAAATTCAATTTTTCACTAAAAATTCAATTTTTCACTAAAAATTCAATATTTCACTAAAAATTAAATTTTTCACTAAAAATGCAATACTTCACTAAAAATTCAATTTTTCACTAAAAATCTATTTTCACTAAAAATTCAATTATTATTACTAAAAAATTAAATTTTTCACAAAAAATTAAATTTTTCACAAAAAATTAAATTTTTCACAAAAAATTCAATTTTTCACTAAAAATTCAATTTTTCACTAAAATTCAATTTTCACTAAAAATTCAATTTTTTAATAAAAATTCAAATTTTCACCAAAAATTCAATTTATCACTAAAAATTTCAATTTTTCACTACAAATTTAAATTTTTCACTACAAATTTAATTTTTAACTAATAATTCAATTTTTCACTAATAATTCAATTTTTCACTAAAAATCCAATTTTTTACTAATAATCCAATTTTTCACTAAAAAATTCAGTTTTTAAATAAAAATTCAAATTTTCACTAAAAATTCAATTATTCACTAAAAATTCAAGTTTTCATTAAAAAGTCAATACAAATTCAATTAACTTTGTTCTCCAAAAATCAATAACATTTTTTAAATTCACTTCAGCGCTTCACCAACTCCGTCCACGGCAGCAACGGCTCCAACATCTACGACAGCTGGCGCTCGACGCGTCACGGTGAATATCACTATTACGATTCGCAGCACAACTACTCGCAAAAGGGCGACTCCTTGCAGCGGTCCTCCACAGCGCAAAACTCACAGCAGGGTCATCATAATCATCATCATCATCAGCAGCAACATCAACAGCATAATTTGCAGCAGTTGCAGGCGCCGGCGCACAATCTCTACGCGCATCAGATGTATACATACAACAATCATGCGAGTAGAGCGCCGCGTTATCCCAGGGATTACGATCCAGATTTCTAGTTTAAATCGTCGCAAATTATAGGCGTTAATTTTATAGTTATTACAAAATATTGCCTATGAATTATAAGCACTTTTTGCAATCAAAAACAACTAACTATATATTTTATAAATTAAAAATATTAAAAACAAACGAAAAACATAAACTAAAACGACTAGTTTTGATTTTTGTAATAATTTAAATTTAAGTTAATTTTTGTAAGTGTTTATTTATTTTATATTTTTGGCAAACGCACATAAATTCTTGTCGAAATTTTTGTAAATAAAATTGTAATTAATTTTATTGTTTAACTAACGTTTATATAGCATATTACGATTTTTTTATATATATATAACAATTTTTTTATTATATGATGAATTTATCAAAATACTCAAATTAGATTTGTGCCTTTTATATAGTACTTTCTTTTTACTATTAAGTTACATTTTAGTATATGCGAAATTTTTTATAGTCTTTTATAATACTATCACTGTATCTATAAATAAATTGATTTTTTTTGAAATTTAAATATTAATAAAATTTTATACGATCCAAGCAGCGGTAACTCATATTTAATATATTCGTAAATATGAGTTCACATGAGTCACGATTAGTTTTTAATATTAATTGTATCTAATTGAAGATTAAAATAAAATAAAGCGTAATAAATAAATAGAATACAAAATTTATAATTCCTTTTCTTTCTTTTAGTTAAAATGCTTTAGGATTGAATAGTATATCAATTGAGAAATCAACTTGTATAACTCCCCATTAGAATTACACGCAAAATTAGTTTGAAAATGCTCCACTTATAAAGTTATTGTAGTATTTTGTATAGTAGTATTTTTTTTGCATTTGTTTGACTTGATTTTACTGCAAAATGTATTAGGAATTCGTTTTGTACATAGTGTAGAAAATGAAGCATGTATTTGTTTTTTGCAAAGACTGACCCCTAAACGAATAACGGTTTCGATTACGGTTTCGATTTTTTCCGCGTTTCGGTTACGGTTTCGGTTTTAAGTTTTTATGACGAAACGGTTTCGGTATACCGGTTCCATGTTACGGTTTCGGTTTTGATTTCAGTTTTTGTATAAATTTTCTTTTTTTCCATATTTTTCAAATAATTTAACATTGTTTATATGGTGCTATGTTATGTTCAAATTATGATATTGGGGTAAAGTGGGAAACGTAATTTAAACAATGTTTGTTGTTATTTAGCCGCGGTAGCTCAGTGGTTAGTGCGTTGGACTGCGAGCCGAAAGGTCCCCGGTTCAAGCCTGGACTGGGGCTAACAACATCTTTTCATAGAAACATTTTTCTATTCCGCGCTACCTCTCGGCAGTAAATGGCAAACCTCCGAGAGTAAAAACATTGCATATGAAAAGCTCTCACCCGCCGTTCGGATTTCGCAATAAACTGTAGATCCCACCACTTTGAGTACAAATATAACACGCACAGCTCAAAATGGTGAGAGAGCTCGGCCTAAGTTCTTATAGAACTGTAGTGCCAAACTATTATATTATTATTGTTGTTATTTTAGTAAAAATATTGTGTTATATGAATTAATTAATTAATTAATTTCATGACGAAAAAATTTTTAATTTAAAATTTCGTGACCACAAACCAATGCAAAGCAACATTTTGACTTCACCTGAGATATGATCTGAATTTCAAAGAAGAAGAATTTTGTACAATTTCCATCCATAAAAGCCAAAGGAAATTAAATTTCAAGAATTCAGTGAACTTCAATATATGTAAACTAGTAATGATCATTTGCAAGAGCAAGGCAAGAAATGGTAATCTTGCTCTTGTTCTTGCACGCTGAGTCTTGCTCTTGCATAGGTACATATGATCTTTGTCTTGTTCTTGCAATACCTTTCTTGCTCTTGCAAAATTTGACTTCTTAAATTTTAAATAAAAGATCGAAGACAAATATCTTAAACTGCATATTAATTATAACCAGTTGGGAAGGTTAGATCACATGGGAAATTTTAAAGTAGGTGTAATTATGATAGTTAGGATTATCAAAATTATAGTCGGTCTAAGCCGACTATAAATACCCTACACATATGTGTGGTTACCATTCAAAGTGATATATAGGTCACCAGGGTATACGAATCCTGAAAATAACTACAAACATTCAATCGCTGAAGAATTTCCATTCATTTGATACCCATATTTACAAATGGGTAGGTGTACCGAATTTCGATTTTTTTTTTGTGAACCACAAGTCTTTTCTCCGGAAAACTTTATTATCATGTATTTGAGCATGATGTCAATATATATTTGACCAAAAAAGTTTACCTAAGCACGTATACATAAAAATTGATCTTTATATGTACATTTTATATGAGGTATTTGAACATAAGTGGTCGGATCATAGGTCACAATGGACCGATATCGCCAATTTTTTCGCACATACAGCGTAGGTATATTAGTAATCTACGTTATAAGTTTCATTTATCTAGCTCTTCAATTTTAAAAGTAGTAGGGATTTCAACAGACAGACAGACAGACGGACAGACAGACGGACATCGCTAAATCGACACAGGAGGTCATGCTGATCAAGAATTTATATACTTTTCCATACCGGAGATGCTTCCTTCTGGGTGTTACAAACGGCGTACCAAACTGAATATACCCTTTCACTCTTAGTGTAGGGTATAAAAACGAATAGAATTTGAACACTAATTCTATTTAAGTTACTTATGTTCCATATTTTCAATTTCTTCAACAAAAAATAAATTATATTACTAACAACAACAAAAAAAATCCAATGACATAAAAATTTTAATTATATTTTAACAAGAATTACTTAATAAAAAATAATTGTATAAATCAAGTGATATTGACGAGACAATTCAAAAACTCAAGGCCATAACAAAATGAACATAATATGTTATTATACATTATGTATATTATACATTCATAATAAATATAAGGAATATTTCGTATTTCTGTTTTCGTCAGAGATTAAAAAAATCCTTATGCTACACCCTACATAGCGAATACTAACAGAAAGAAGGGAATACAACAATAACGAATTACGATTTGTATACACGCACTTTCACAACAAACAGACGCATGGCAACAGACAGACGCATGACAACGGACAGACGCATAAAAGCAGACAGTCGCATGACACCACACTACATGTATGTATCTATGTAGTTTGCAACAACAACGAGTTTTCGTTGTTTATAAATATTTCCCGCCAAAAATTCTATCAAAAGCTTGGATACTGCTTTATTCACATTTTTTTGTTGTTGCACTTTCAAACGAATCAGCGGATTTGTGAAAAACAAAGAAAAACACAAAAAGCAATATATCAGCTAAATGAGGTATCACGCCAAATGACAATGGTAATGAAAATTACTATTATTACTATTTATTGAAAAAAAAACAATGAAAATTAGTTTTTATAAATATTTCTCAAAACTAAAATAGCAATGTTTGCGATTTCTTTTTTACCAAAAAAGAATTCAGACTGAAGTGAATGCATTCTTTGATGAATGCATTCATTTTGAAGGCCATCTGATTGGGAATTCAAGCGCTTGAATTCCCATTCTTTTGACAAAAATGAATGCATTCATTTTAAATTCCCATTCTTTTGACAAAAATGAATGCATTCATTTTGAATTCCCATTCTTTTCACAAAAATGAATGCATTCATTTTAAATTCCCATTCTTTTCAATTTTTTAGATGAATGCATTCCCAAAAGAATGCATTCTTTAACAACTCTGCAGGATAGCAACGAAGAGTTGTCGTTGTGAAAGTGTGTGTATGCGCATTGTAATTCGTTATTGAACGAAAACAGAAATATGCCTATACGAAATATTCCTTATATTTATTATGAATGTATATGTTCATTTTATTATGGCCTTGAGATTTTGAATTGTCTTTGAATTGTTTAAATTTATAAACTTCTTAGTAACTACTTAAGAAAATTCGAAAAATTGTACAAAATTCTTCTTATTCTCATAAAACTTAAGAATATTTACCGATGTATTCTTGTTACCTAGTTTAAGGTTCGCTTCTCGGCTCACTTCTGCAATTCAGATCATATCTGAGGTGAAGTCAAAATGTTGCTTTTCATTGGTTTGTGGTCACGATTGAAGTTTTTTATTGTCAAAATTCATTAAATAATTCATATAACACAATATTAGCACTAACATTACATTTGTTGCTTAAATTACGTTTCCCACTTTACCCAAGAAAATGACCCCAAAATCACAATTTGAACATAATTTAGCACCATATAAACAATGTTGGATTATTTCCAAACTAGCTTTTATTTCAAAAGATATAAAATATTCGATCATTTTGAGAAGCACTTGACAATTGCTTTTATTTTTTAAATGCAAAAAAAAACATGGTCAAAAATTGCAATTACACACTTTAAGTTTTTCCAAGAATACACTTAAAACTAAAATAAAACACAGTGAGGTACATACTTCAATTACATAAAATGATACATTTTATTAAGTGAAACGTAAAATAACAAAATATTTTGGCATTCAACAAAACAGTGCGCACAATTTCAATGTATTATAAATTTCATTTACATTTATTTCTGATTCATTGATAGATATTCAAGTGCTGCGAATTTGTCCGGAATTCATTTGCAAATGCATTCTCTACAAAGAAATGTTATGGTTAGTTAAATATGTAAATGGCGTAAATTCATACCAAACAAATTTTAACAAAACTTAAAATACAAATCAGCTTTTTTCTTATAGCACTTCTTAAAGAAAAACATAATGTATGAAAGAAAGAAAAAAATCTACGTAAATATACCTTTTTTATATAGTTGCTTAACAGACAAGTGAAGTGATAAAACTTGTACAATAATTAATAAACTGCTAAAAAATATAAAATGCAGTTTTGCATAAATTAAAGAACAAATTCTGGCAACGCTGTTCTGCTTGTCGCTCGCTTAATTTTATAACTTTTATAGCATAATAATGTATTATATAAATATATTATATAAATATGTAGTTTTTGCTGTGTGTGTTGTTTTGTTGGATTTTGTTGTAAAAGTCGCTATGTTGCTTGCCATCGCAAGTAAATATAGTAGAAATTGCTTATGTCAAACTACTACAAATACTACTGTTGAGACGACGGCATTTCGCTCGCTATTTTACGCTCTCTACTTGCCCGTGGTGAACTTGGACAGCTTCTCCAGCAGACTAATGTACGAGGTGTGTTCGTGCGCTGTGGCCAAATCGGACAATTTCTCAACAAACTCATTGCTGACGCCCTTCTCTTCAAGCACATTCATCAGCAAATCATACAGATACTAAAAATGTAAATATATCATGAAATTTAGCTATCAATTATTTCAATTAATATTTAAAATTTACGCCATCGAGAACATCACCAGCTACAGCGTAGACCTTATCGTTCCACTCGCCCTCGTAAATGGACATCTCATCAATGCCGAAGACATCATCTGTTAATGCATGAATTAATGTTATTTTTTGGTGCATATTTTATAAATATAAATAACGTTATTTTATTATCAAAACCATAGATGTTTTGTAATAAATAATAGGTACAGTTTTAAATTTTTTATTTTCTTTGCGTTTGACAGTTCATAACAGTTCCACCCGAATTTCATTGGGATTATTATAAAATTTTATCTGAAGTATTTCGCAATGGAGAACAAAAGAAAACGGACAGAAATTCGAAGTGCTAATAAATAAGTCAAAGTCTAAACTAAAAACACGAGTATTTCAATTCTTTTTACGTAATATCTAAAAAAAACTTTAGGCAATATCAAAAACCGGAATAGGTCTTGATTAGAATTTTGATGTTCCTACTAAATTTTAAAAATGTTGGGAAATCAAATTTTAAAGTTTGAAGTGCTATAAAAAGTAGAAAATTTTATATTTTTTCAATTTTTTCTGTTATTTTGGTTTATTTGTCAATTATGATAACGTATGTAAAATTTCTTTAGATTTGGACAACCTACTGAATTATAAATACGGATTTTGTGAGACTATATCTTGATCAAAACGCAAATATTTTTGATTTTTATGCTATAACTTTGTATTAGCGCAAGATAAAATAGTAATGTAGAGGCATTAATAATTTGTTTTTAAAGCACCTATCTATTGGCATCATTTATTAAAAATATTTTGTCAAATATTAATTTGCCATTTGTATTTATAGGAAAAAATGTTTGGAAAAATATTTTTAAATAATGATGCCAATCGATAGGTGCTTTAAAAACAAACAATAAATACCTTTACACCACTATTTTATTTTGCACCAATAAACCAATTTATAGCAAAAAAAAACGAAGAAATTAGAAAAATCTTGTCATGCCAAAAGGGCGAATCTTTTCGCTGTTTTGCTATAACTCTTTAATGGTACAAGATAAAATAGTGATGTAAAGGCAAATATTGTTGGTTTTCAAAGCACCTATCGATCTGCATCATTAATTACAAATATTTGGTCAAACATTAATATGCCATTTGTTATTTACAGGAAAAAATGTTTGGTAAAATATTTTTAAATAATGATGCCAATCGATAGGTGCTTTAAAAACAAACAATAAATACCTTTACACTACTATTTTATTTTGCACCAACTTTTGAAAACAAACAATAATTGCTTTTACATCACTATTTTATCTAGTACCATTAAAGAATTATAGCAAAAAAACGAAGAAATTGGAAAAATTTAAAATCTGGCCGAATCTTTTCGTTGTTTTGCTATAATTCTTTAATGGTACTAGATAAAATAGTGATGTAAAAGCAATTATTGTTTGTTTTCAAAAGCACCTATCGTTCTGCATTATTAATTACAAATATTTTGCCAAAAAAAAATGTCCTGCAAATAACAAATGCCAAATTAATGTTTGGTAATCTTTTTCTTTAATTAATGATGCAGATCGATACGTGCTTTGAAAACAAACAATAAATGCCTTCACACCGCTATTTTATCTTATACCAATAAAAAGTTAGTAAGAACGAAAAGATTCGCCCTTTTGGCATGACAAAATTTTCAATTTTTCAAATTCGTCCTTTTGGTTTTGTCGCTAGAAATATATAACAAAATGACACGCGATTATGGCACAGCAACCTTGGGATAAACTACATTCAAAAATGTAAAAAAAAACGCAAATGTCAAAAATTGCACATTCTCCCCTTTCTCACGTGATATAATTTTTATTCTGCTGTAAAATTAAAAATAAAAATTTCATATTAAAGTTTAAACTTTGTATAACAATTCTATTCTTAACTTAGGACGAGACCCAAGACCACTTTGAAATTTTTACCATTTATAGACAAAAGGAAACTCTTTAACATACATTTACAAAAAAAAATGAAAAATGGGAGTTATTGAGATATTCCCTTTTGAATGTTACTATGTTGTCATTCTATCTATGGTCACCCTAATATTAAATATTTTTAAATGCTCAATTTTAGGCATATTTATTACCTTTACAACGCGTTTTAAATGAATCACCTAGTATAACTATTGCTTTAGTTACAGCTAGTTAAGCAAACCCTATTTTGTGCTTTGTCCGTTTATCATATTTCAACTATCCATATCCATGGAACTATGATAGTTCGAAAACCGAAATATAGTGTTTTTCTTAAATTTAAGTTCATCCTACCAAATTTAATTAATTTCTTACATAGTACAATCAAAATTTAAATATTTTCTAGTGATCTGACGTAGAATCACCAATATAATAAATTCTTAAAATGAGAAAATGTGGATTATCAAATTCTTTTACTCAACTTGGGATATAGATTATTTCCATAATGAAGAAATTCGTTTTCTAATTGCAAAATTTTTAAATTTGTGAAATAGTTTTAATTTTAATGCATTACTAAAAATTTCGAATAAAAATTTGGAAGAAATATATTTAAATTTAAAAACATTTTTAACGTGAAAAATTCATTCTTAACTTTGAAATTTTCACTTTATAAAATTTTTGTATATAAAAAAAAGTTATATAATTTAATTTCTTAGCTCAGTTAAATGCTCCAGATTGAAATTATCAAATAGAAACATTTTAATTTCATTACATTAATTTATGGTAATTCTCAAATTTAAAAAAAAAATCACAATTTTTAATTCCAACGCAGTTTTCATTTAAAAATCTTTATAATTCCTATTATTCTACTTATGAACTTGAGAAAATGAACACTAAAAAGCCACAAAAAAAACTCCATTTAGATTATACAAATTTGTACTCACTATATTCACCCTCCTGTGCAGCGCCCTGCAGGAAGGAGCACGTAAAGGACAATGTGGTTTGGCCCTTAACAACGTCCACCTCAAATTGTGGCTTGCTGCGCATTTCACCGATTTCTGGCTTTTCGGCATTCTCACTTACATCGGGCTCCTCCTCGGTGTCGACAGTGTGATTAACATTGAAGCTGATGACAATTCTGCAAAACAACAAAAAATTTTCAATTATATACGAAAAACATGTAAAAACTGCTTTAACAATTATATAATTTTCAACCTCAGTTACAATACGCACTTTTCTTGTTCGGCCTGCTTGGTCAGCTCCACATCGGCGCCGCTCAATTTCACACTGAAACCATCCAGGGTGGTGGGTACAGTTTTGTTCTTTTGTACTTTGCGTTCGGCGACAATCTCCTCAGTCAGAAATTCAACCAATTCACGTTCACCTTTAAAAAAAAAACAACAATTTGCAACATAAATTTACATCATTTCATCACGTTTTTTAGGTTATGTAATATTTGTAGGTTCATCATGTAAAATGTTGTTGTTTTCATAAAGTTCGTCACAATTACCTTTGGTATGCATATGCTTCATGCCACAGCCGCAACTGCAGCCCAAACTGGGCTTATGCAATTTCAGAACGGTTGCATGTTCCGATGATTCTGGATTCTTCGACATGTGCCACAGTGTGCGTGTGAAGTCGCGTTTGCCCACCATAGAGTTCTTCATGGTGTTGCTGGCGGTGGCAATGTTGGCAAAGCGAGCGGTGGCATTTCTCAAGTTATTCATTATGTTGGATTTTTTTATTTGTTATATGCAATTAAATTAAGTTGGTTAAAATACTCTGCAAACCGGGCGCGGGTGCACTATGCAAGCGAAAAATTTCAATTGACAACTCGTAAGAACGTCGCTAACCTCAAAAATTCATTTGTCAAATTTAGTCTGAATTGGGTGCCGTTCACACGCGACGTTATTGGGCACACATTTTGTTTCACCGTATGTTCATTTCACCGTATATTAAAAATATGGTGAGTTTAAAAAAATTGCATATATGCAATGTTCTGAATTAGCCAAAATTACTTACATTTTGTGACTAATTTTAAAATTAATGATATTCGTTCACATTCGAATTTGCGTTATTTTGCGTTGTTTATTTTGTGTTCACTTCTTAAATAAATCTGTACAAAAGATGTTTGTATTTCTATTGTGTTCCCCGTTTAATCTATTAACGTTTTTATAATGATAAAATGATTATTTTATTTAAAAATGTGCATAATTCACAAAAACAGATGACTGAAAATTGTTTATTTACATTTTTGGTTGTCAAAAACGTTGTGGCCGTTCGTACTGAGATTATTTTTAAACCTTTTTGAGCAATTTGTTGAGTAATTTAAAAAGAATTACGCAAGCTGAGTAATTTTGTTTTGTATGGGATTTTGGAAACGTTGGAGCTCATTTGAGGTCAAATTACGCAAATGCTTGAAAATACGCATTATAGATCCAATGAGAACAGTGTATAAGATGAATTGTCCGGGTGCATTGAGCAAATTTATTTTTATATCATCAAATCGGTTTTCGATTAAATCGTAATCGATTTATCCATCATTAATAAGCGGTATCCACACGGTACCAGAAGTAGACAGAAAAAAGTATCGTTCGTCATATTGACAAACGACGTTCATCAAAATATATTCGTAATATTGACGAACAAGTTAATCAATATTTCGTACAAGCATACAGCAATGTAGTCGTTTATTAATATTACTTATCGGAATCTTAAATCTCAAGCTCTCATGTATACACTAACACATACAGGAATAGTGTAATCGAGAAAAACAAATAAGACGCCGTGCTGTGAACGTGTAGAAGATGGTGTTCTGTTTCTTATTCTGACAAAAATAATGAAATAGAATGCGCAAATTTTATTGAAAAATCGTAATTAACCGGCTGCTTGAAGGCAGTAATTCGATGAGCATAATATTGAAATAACATTTTAGTTTCAATAGTTATTCGGAAATTCTCAGTCAAATTGATTTCAGGAATTAATTTTACTATAAATTTATTGAATACGTTTTATTTAATTACTATTTAATTAAAATCATTAAAGTATTATGAACAAGATTAATAAATAGCATTCGTAATATTAACGTATACCGTACTTCAAAATCTTTTAATGTAAAAGTAAATCTCGATTGATTAACACAATACGTAATATTGACGAACGCGATCATCGGTAGATATTTGATTAATTTGTTTGTCGTATTGATGTACAAGTTTGTCGTATTGATGTACAAGTTCGTCGTATTTACGTCACTTTTTGTTTCTGTGATAGTACAACTTGGGTTGTATCAAAATCGTACTGTATGGATGCTACGAACGACTCGTTTGACGAAAGGTTAGATGAAGTTAAAAAATGTTGAATTTTTCGCTGTTCTATCAAGCAGGTTGTATCGTTTGGACGCAAACCTATCCAACTTTGTGTATTTTTTCAATCAAGCGCAGTTTTTTATGAGTACACATCACAGGTAGACAAATTTCAAATTTTTGTGTGTATTGTACCAATGCATTAGCTATTGTGGTCGACGTGCACTTCTTGCTTGCTGGGAAATAATGAAGTCTGTCAAACCGTATGGATGCAAAACAAAAAGTGCCGTTATTTTCTCATCCAACATGGTTTACCACATGTAGTACCGTGTGGATGCCGCTGTAGAACTCAGCTGTTGAAAAACATATTTAAAACCCCCAAAACCGTTTAACAAATTTGGATGCAAAAACGCGTGTGTTAACGCTTTACAATTTGGCCAAAACAAATGGACGACAAAAAACGTATTTTATTTTTCTGTATTAAATAATAACCATTACAAAATATAAAAACTAATTACAGTGCAACCAACAACGCAAAAATTGCTGTTAAAATGCGAAGAGCCGGATGATGCAGCTCCACATCCGCATTGTGCACATGGACCCACTTTACTATTCTATCAACAGGACGAGGAACCAGAGCGCGGTTACTATGCGTGCGCAGCGCATCGTGATAAAAAGTCATGTAGCTACCAAGTGCCGGTTGCAGCGGTGACGGAACGGATACTGTCCAAGCGCTATGAGACACCAACACAAGAATATCGTGCGTTAAGAAAACAGGTAGAAATAGCTGTTATTACAACTAGTACATTTAAATTTCTATACATTTAATGTAGTTTCTTAGTTGTACTTCCGATGAACAACGTCACTACTGTCACAGCTGCAATGTACCGCTGCTGCAGACGCAGCTGCCGCCACATGCCGGTCATGCACTGGTGCGTAATCTGTCCGCGCAGCTACTACAGGATCCGACGTTGTTTCTGCGGCCGCTCGACAATGACAAAGTGCAGGCGCAATACTTTTTCGATCATAAAGCGTTGAAATTCTTTGAGAAGGCTTTGTGCGATTTGCAGATCAGGTGCGTAGCTTAGTAAAATAGATTTTGTTTTTTTGTATTTTAACGAAATTCTAATCAATCACAGCAAAGTCATCTGCATGGGCGCACCACGCCTACACGCTCATTTGCGCAGCAGCAGCACAGATATCGAGAGTTTTCTGCTCGATTTCGATCAGCGCTTTTATTACTTCTATGAAGATCAACAATTTGCCTGGTACAACATGTGCAACAACTATTTTTACGATAAAAAACAAGAACGCGCATTTGAGAAATTTCTAAAGAGTGCAACGTTAGTATTTTTAGTTGTGATTCAATGTCATTTTGTTTTCTTTTAAATTATTTATTTAATTTTTTCTATTTCTATTATCAATAAAACTCATTCAATTTATTTCAACTCTATTCGCTTTGGTTCACTTTCATTTATTTGAATTCATTTACATTTATTCAATTTGATTTAATTTACATTCATTTAATTATTTTCATTAACTTTGATTAAATTCCTTTAATTTACATTGAGTTGCATTCATTTTCTTTCATTTATATTCATTTTATTATTCACTTCCATTCACTTCGCTTATTTCCTTTCATTTCCAATCAACTGCATTCATTTTCATTGGTGTCCATACATTTTATCCACTTCCTCCTTTACTTTCATTTTGATTAATTTCTATTCAATTTCAATTCAATTTCATTCATCCTTTAATTTTTATTAATTTTCCATTTATTATCATTAATTTCCATTTATTTTATTATTTTCATTAACTTTCATTAATTTCCATTCATTTAAACTTAATTTGATTCACTTTCATTCATTTTAATAATTTCCATTCAATTTCTAATCAATTTCATTCATTTTCCTTGACGTCTCTTCATTTCCTTTTATTTTTATTCACTTTTATTCATTTCCAATTACTTTCATTTAATATCATTTATTTTCATTAATTCCCATTGATTTCCATTTTTTTATTCGTATTCTGCTGCTTAATTATCATCCTGTATTCTCTAAAATTGAATTTTTCCATTTAAATTCGTTCTTCTTTTTCAAACAGCTCCTCCGAGCGTCTACTCATCTTCACCGATCCACCTTTCGGCTGTCGCACCGAACCCATTGCACACACACTCCAACAGCTGACGCAACGCTACAACCGACTCAATGCACTGCCCCATCAGCCGTTGCCCATCTTTTGGGTTTTTCCATACTTCTCCGCGAACTATGTGCAACAGGCGTTGCCGGCGCTGCAAATGTGCGACTACAAAATCAACTACACCAATCACTTGGCCTATACCGACACGGGGGGCGGTCGTAAACTCGGTTCGCCCGTGCGTCTGTTCACAAATGTACCACTCGCACAACTGCTGCTGCCCATCACCGAGCAGTATAAGTATTGTGCACCATGTGAACGCTACACAGCGCTCGAGAATCGTCATTGTGTCAAGTGTAATGCGTGCGCAGCGTTAAATGGCGCCACCTATCATCATTGCAACAAATGTGACATGTGCGTTAAACCTTCCTATGTGCATTGTGATGAGTGTCGTCGTTGCACGTTGCCGCTGGCGCATAATTGCAGCGAATATCAGTTGCGTCAACGTTGCTGGATATGTGGTGAAGTTGGTCACACGGAGCGCAAGTGCGAGCAGTGGCAGCACATTTGCAAAAAACGTAAAATGTCAAAGCCATCAACATCATCGTTGTCGTCTTCACGTAAAATTACGTGTCTACTGTGTGGGGGACGTGGACACAATGAGCGTCGCTGCAGCAAACGTGCACAGCACATACACGAGACCAGTTTTCTCGGCAAGAAGCAGCTGCAGTTGTTGGCGTAATTTTGTAAATTTGAACAATTTCTTGCATTTGAAGCAAGTCAGCTATTTTTTTTTTGTTAAGCTTAATAATTTTATATTAATACCATAACAATTAGGTACTTTTAAATGGAAATAAAATGATTTTTATAATACGAATAAACTGTGTGTGTAATTTGAATTCATGTACAGGAAATTAAATCATTTCAAAATGTAACATTTTTTTGAGCTATTAAAATAGTAAAGATACTTATTACATCCGACAAGAAATGAAACCCTTACGATCTTAGTATGATTTTCTGGTGCACTTCAAGACACTAAGTTTTTTAATATTGCGTAAAGGGTTTGAAATTATTACGTAAAACAAATATTTGTCAATTCTCGTTTTTTTCTATATATTTCTGATTTTAACTTAATACAGATCTGATTTTTTTGTATTCCATTGAGAATACTTCAGCTAATATTTTGAAATAAACCCAATGCAATTCGGATGGATCTGACCAAAGTTTTGAATAGTTAAACGTAGAAAATAAATTTTTTAAAGGGTACCTATTATTTATTGCATAATATTAATGGTTTTCATAATTCATTAAAATTATCTATTATATATCAAACTATATAATTCTATGCAGCCTCTTACTTTTTGATTTACGTAATAACTCAAAATCTTGAGTATGATTAGAATCTTGAAGTGTATCGGAAAATCATACTAAGATCGCGGATAAATTTTTGTTGTTGCGTTGTGTTATCAATTATACATTTCTAGTAAAACAATAATGTTTAAAATAGTAAAAAAAAATATTTGTCAAATATTAAACGTCTTCAACATAAATTTCTTCCATTAGTAGGCAAAACCAAAGCTCCTTTAATACCCTGTCACAATTTCAATAAAAAAAAGAGTCTGAAAATTTGAAATCTTTACATATCAAATATGTTCTTATCAATTGGTCAAATTTTGCTATTAATTGATGAGAAAATGTTTATCTATCGAATGACATTTCAACTTTTAAAAATTTATCAACTACATTTTATAATATTATGCAATAAAAAAAATATTTGATGGTTTACTTTTTATTTATACACAAATTTCAGATTTTGCGAGCAATTTGTTTGAGTTCAATAAGCTCATTTAAAAAACCCTATACTTCAAATAATAAAAACCCATTTTTAGTCACTATTTTGTATAATTAAACTTTTTTGGTTCGAATAATTTAAATACTTTTGTTTATTGTTTTCAACATTGTTATATAACTTTGTTTTAAAAATATTTAATACTTAACTAAAACAAAATAATAAAAAAATTACTCAACTTTTTTTTTTGATGTATAAACCACTAAACATTTTGTACATTTTAGCATCAAGTTTGTTGTTGTGTTGTGTGAATGTATGAAATTAATGACTTGTTCGTTATGACAGGACGCAGCTCAATTAGTTATACAAGTGCTTTATATAAATATAGAAATACGTTGCTAAGTGGAAATATATAAGTAAAATATAACTTTTTCGCTTTACAACTATACATAAAAGAATAAGAAGTATAAGACGAAGTACAACTTGGTACAATGCGGCGATTCACTCCCTAGTTAAAGTTAATAAAAAACAACTTAGTAGGAACTGCCGCGCTTATGTTGCTGTTGTTGTGCCTTCGAAAATGATGCCGCTTCTGCTGTTCTATCACTGTCTAGAATTGGTCAACTCTTGGAGTGTTCCGGCTTGGTGTTGTAGCCGCCCGTCGTATAATCTGCCTCAATATCACGCAACTCAATTTTCTGATCACGCATTGCACGCTGCAACATTATTGTTGAAAATATATTTTTCAGTTCTACATAGAATTTAACTATAAAAAATTGCTTTTTACCTTGACGCATTCCTGATAGACCTTGAACATGGGCGCGCACATGGATTCATCGCTGTCGCCCTTGAGAAAACGTTCCGAGAACCATGCGTTGAAGCAGGCATCATATTGACGCTTCAGCTCGTTGCAGTCATCGCCCAGACTATTCATTGTAGGTGGCCCAAAATCTAAATCTTCTAGTTTAGCCGTTTTTGTAGCCGTAAACGCTAGTAGGTTCTGGTTGCAACTGAAAACAATTTTATTCGCGTGAGTTTTTAATATAATAATTATTTTGTTTACTCGTGTATGCGCGCAATTGCACAATTCAGTCATTAATAATTGAGTATCCTAAATAATTTACCAATCAAAGGTTAATTCGTTGTAGTAGTCGAAATAAAAATAATGCGTGCATAAGTTGGTAAGAACAAGAGAGACGTCATAGTGGTTCACTGCTGATTACTCTAGTGAGTGTTCAACTTTTCTATTTTTTTCATAGGTGCCGGTTCGTGGGGAATTTCCCATTTGTGGTAATTTTTAATTGCTGTGGGAAAGATAATTCCCATGGGCATTTTTAATGACTGTGGGATTTTTTTTTCCATTTTCTTTTTGATTTTTTGTTATATGTAACTACAATTTACTACATATTCCAAGAACAAAACGTACCGTATACGTGCCGTTAACGGTACAGCACATACGGAATCAGATTCCGTAAACGTACCGAATTACGGAGCGGTATACGGTACAGTGAACGGATAAAACGTAACATCGAAAACGGTGTTCGATACCGTTTTTCATACAATATCGACGGACCGTTAACGGACCATATTTTCAAAATAAAATGGAGTGAGCTCCGTAGTCTACGTTACGTTTCTACACCGTATACGGCCCGTATTGTTATTATAAAACGGAGTGGACTCCGCTGAGTGCATTGAAAAACGTACCGTATACGGTACGTTTTTATGCCGTATTAAAAAAAATGGAATGGCATATTTTTCATGTATTACTGCTACTTTTTAGTATGTAAAAATAAATACAGTCGAATAAGTTATATTTTATAATACATTTAATTGTATTTATTAAGAGGATATTAAAAATATAAGTTATTTATTTACAACAATGGATTTTAACAAACTAAAAATAAGTATAAAATCAATTAAACAACATTAATAAGAAAATTTTAAATAAACAATAGGGTATTTAAATTTTTTAAAATTAATTAAATAAATTAAAAACATGTCCATTAATTTAGCTTATTCATTTCTGAATTTCTTGATACAAACATTTGAAAATAAATAAAAAAAGTATCAAATTTCTATATTCAGGCGATGATGTAAATTTCAGACTTCATATTTTCATCAATAAATGTGTATTTTTCTCAAGTAATTAAATTAAAAGTTAAAAAGATCACGCAAATTACCATTTTATTAAAAATGACCTCAAAAATGGCAAAGATTGTATTTGTTTTTGCATTGGGAGAAAAAACTGATTAACCGAATTATCTTATACTCCACATTACATTACAAAATTTTCCCATTTTCCCAATACCACACATGGGAAATTTTGAAAATAAATGGCAACAATGCTACAAATAGAAAATATTCAACGGAGTGGCACCTATGAATACTGTCAAATTAAAATTTACTTACATTTGTCGATTTTTTAAATATATTTTTAAATTAATGCAACGAAAGCTGGCCGACCAACCAACTCCTTCATGTTTGAGCTGCAGCAAGCCGCTCATAAAAAGCAAAATATGTGAAAAAACATTGGAAAATGTTGAACTTCCGGTAAAACATAATCGATGGGAAGTTGTCGCCGCCTGGTTCAAGATGTGCTTTCTGAGAATTTTCCATTTTCTCACGTCATCGCTGCGATTGGAATTTATGTCCGACGATGTCATGTTTAGTGGTTTCTTGAATTTTATAAATAAATTTCGTTACCATTAAATATTTTTTTAATTGTATGTGTATTTACACTTACTTAATTTGTGTTTTCTTTCATAGCTTGTAAAAAACGAACTAAAAATTTTATAACAGCGACTGAAAACGGTAAATGGTGTCCATACTTAACGGAGTTAAATCGGTATAAAAACGGTGTAGTCTGTATCAAACGGAGTACTAACGTATACGTTACTACGGAAACAAAACGGTAGAAAAACGGTATGTTCGAATTACGGACAATATACGGCATTTGAATGGAGTGGAATATTTTGGCATGCCGTAAATGTTCCGTTTTCATTCAAGTATGGACGAATCCGTCTTCTACGTACCGTCAACGTACCGTAACAAACGGAATTGTGATTCCTTTTGTTTACGGAACTACGTTCAAATGTTTCTTGGTATCGAACACACCAACTAATTATGTTTAAAAAATAAGATTGTGTTTTTCTAAGTTGTTTTTAATTTCCATCGTATTTATATGGTAATTTATATTTATGTGAGTATTTTTGTAATGTTTTTGCCTTAATTTTATTTGCAATGGTATTTTTGAGGTAATTTTAATGAGTGAGGGAACATTTTGATATTTTTGCGGAACAAAAATAATTTAATTTATAAAAATTATAATTTGATCAAATATTTCTGCATTGTGTCGGAACAGTACATTTTTTAAAAAAATGCAATTTGCTCAGGGTCTCAAGAAATCCAAATATAAATGCATATAAAAATAAAAAATATAAAAACAGTGATCGGTCAAAAATCACGTCAACCTTCATTATCCAGATTTTATACAATTTTCGTAAGAATTCAAAGAATTCAAATAATCAAAAAATAATGTCTAACTTTCGACATACATTTTTACGGAAGATTTGTTGAAAACCGTCCATTAGATGATTGGTAACTCTATGCGTTGCGTGCAGAATTGCAGTTATTGTTAATTTATTTAAATTTTTGTTAGGGAATGGAATATTTGTTTGTAATTAATGAATTATTAGATGTAAGATGTATATATATTTATATTACTTTTATTCATATATATAAAAAAATAAACATGAAATAATGATAAAAAAAAAGTTAAAATAATATGAAAAACTTTGAAATTATCTGAACTTTTCAATGAGTCGTGCACTGCGTGGACAATAAAGCAAAGTGAATGTTTTATACAAAAAATGTCTGGATAAAATTATTTTCATAAGTACATTTTTTTTAATAAACTCATAGAAAAATAACGCACTTTGTAATGTGGCAACCCTGGAGTTGCGCTATAATTACAGTGCCTGTTAAACTGTGCACTTTCGAAAAATCGATAATTTCTACCATTTGACATTTTGATGTAAGAAAATTTTTTATGCTGATAAGAAAAATCAAACAAAATAAAAATTCCTTTACCGCATTGGAAAGTGCAGCGGAATTTTAATGAACAAGTGCAAAAATGATAAATTAATAACATTCTTTACTTAAGAAATGAATTAAATAATGCAGTGAAATAGAAAGTGCAACAATTACTAAAGTGAACAAGTTGTAATTTGGGTTTTTCAAAGAAATAGCAAGAAAAATAAAGTGAAAATGGCAGCAAAGTAAGTTTGGATTTTCCAGTCGTATCATGTTGTGGGAGGGGCTGGCTTAGCCAATTTTTGTTGAATTTTGTTTTCTTAATTTAAAATATGATTTTTAATGTTTTTGCAGATGTTTCTTAATTGATAAATAAAACTGAAAAAAATATTGTAACAAACAAATTTGGAATATTTATTTGGTTTCACTTGAACAGACGCTGACGCCAGAGCGTGTGTGAAGCCAAAGGTTGGTTTGATATGCGGAAAACTAAAATTGATTTTTCAAATTTTCATATGTGCTGCATTTAGGAAACTCGATTTTGGCTAAAATACTTAGATTGCTTGAAATATATGCTATGAGGTATTTTAGAACATTTAGTCTTGCAATTACTTAAATCAATTTTTAACATTTTGTCTCTGCACTGACAATATTATTTTATGTCATTATCATGTTGAAACTGCGCCCATAAAAGAACTTCATAGTTTTGAAATATGAACAAAGTTTAAAAATTAAAATTATCACCTAAAAAAAATCATTCTTATCACTAAAAATTCAATTTCACACGTAAAATTAAATTTTTAACTAAAAATTCAATTTTTCATTAAAAATTAATTTTTCACTAAAAAATTAAAATTTTCACTAAAAATTCAATTTTTCACTACAAATTCAATTTTTCCCTAAAAATTCAATTTTTCACTAAAAATTCAATTTTTCACTACAAATTCAATTTTTCCCTAAAAATTGGATTTTTCATTAAAAAATTAATTTTTCATTAAAAATTCAATTTTTCACTAAAAATTCAATTTTTCTTAAAAATTCGATTTTTCATTAAAAAATTAATTTTTCATTAAAAATTCAATTTTTCACTAAAAATAAATTTTTCATTAAAAATTAAATTTTTCTCTAAATTTTTTTTTACTAAAATTAAATTATTCACTAAAAATTAAATTTTCATTCAAAAAAAGTTTTCACCAAAAATAAAATTTTAAAGTTTTAATTTTTGTCAACACAACAATTAAAAAAAGATAATTGCTTTTAACACCCTCTACTTTTTTTTACATTGACTGGATATATGCGCTGTCTTAATATTTACGCTTGAGTAGATCGAGCAGCAGCTCGTATTACAATTAGTTAATTGCCAAGTAGTAGTGTCAACGTCAAAAAGCACGGCTCAATAAATTCAGCTACAACATTATATCACACTCATCACCAACAGACACACACACAGTCATTAACGTATTGTAATTGATATTTAATGTGTGGCATAACTTTTGGCTCCAATCATCCGTCCATCACTTGTCAGTGTACTGTGGCGGCGGCGGCGCCTGACTCACGCTGGGTTTGCTTCCCATACTTTATCAGTCTTTTGCCAGCTGTTCTATGCTGCGCCACCGCTGCTACAGCTGCTACGGTTATCAGACATATTGGCGATAAGTTTGCCATTTAGACGTAATTCTAAAAATTTGCCAAATATCGCTGTTTTGCATTAGTTTAAATTGTTTTGATTGCCACGCTGCAAATTTAAAGAGTTTCTTTTAAAAAATACATTTAAATTAAATATAAAATATTGAAAAATTGCTACAAAATGTTTAAAAAATGGCAGCAGCCAAAGACGTTACGTTGGACCAGCGTGGAGCAGTCATTGACTACGCCAATTGCCAAATATTTGGATGAGAGGTGTATTTTGTTGTAGATAAGACTGTGAAAAAGTGCTGTTACATTTTGTTTATTTATTTTATTATTTAATTTAATGCAATAATTTTTAATTTTATAATTATTTGATATTTTGTAAATATTACTTATTCTCTTTTTTAATAGCTAGGCTTTTATTAATTATACTTTTATAAATTATAAAAATATTATAAATTTGAATTATGATTTTACATTTTGAATATATATTTTTGTTATCATTATTTATTATATTTTTTAATTTAAAAATATTTTAGTTTATATTTTATTTAAAAAAATATATATTTTTTTAAATAATTTTTTCTCTTCTCACAGAGAAACAATGATTGTGTTTGTCTATGACACCGAATGTCTGCAGCATGAGGCCGACGATCCGGTGAATGCCGTGCTATATTTTCATCCCAGCTGGGTGTCGGATACTCAGAAGGTGGCGCTCTGTGGCCAGTTGATGGGCACCTCGTACTTTCTCAAAGACTGCTTCTTTAAGCCGCGCATTTTGGCGCTGCAAAATGGCAAATTTATTTTGAAAGAGTTTGGACGTTTTATATTGGTATGAAAAAAATAATATGTGTAAAAGTTTTTAATAAATCACTTTTTAGTTAATTAAACTTCAAAATAATTTAAATTTAACAAAGACTTAAAGAAGAGATAATTTTGATTTTTATAAAAAAAAAATTTTTTTAATTTTGTTCGTAGATTTTTTATAAAATTTTGAAATTTTGATAAATATTTTTTTTTTTAAATATGAATCGGAATAAAAATTAGTTATATTTTAATTTTTATAAAATTCGAATTTTAGTAATTTGAATATTTATAAAAAGTAGATTATTATAGAATTTCGATTTTGACAAATTTCATATTTTACAAAATTCGATATTTACAAGTATTTATCTATAAGTTTTATCTATGATTAAAAAAAATATTTAATTGGTTTTTCAATAAGAGCGCTACAAAAGTTTTTTTTTTTTGATTTTTCAACAGGAACGCTACAAAAGTAGAGCGACAGGAACAGCAAACGACGCCATATTTCTTGCCGCTCTTTTGAGATTTCTCTTCAGTAAGGTTTGCCATTTCATGATGAAAAGATATGGGAGCCAACAACGAGTAGAAATTATTAAAATTTACTACCGAAATTTGAATTCGTATATCTTTCCATCATGAAATGGAAAACCTTACTGAAGAGAAATGTCAAAAGAGCGGCAAAAAATATGGCGTCGTTTGCTGTCCCTGTCGCTTTACTTTTGTAGTGTCCCATTTGAAAAACCCTTTATATATTTTAATTTTGATATATTTTGTTTTCGATCAAAATACGAAAGTTTTATAAAATTTTATATATTAATAAAAATTTGATTTTTGACATTATGTTAAATTTGATTTTTACAAAACTTTGTATTTGTTTTTATGAAGATTTGATTTTTGAAAAGTTTTGGATTTTCCTCAGATTTCAAAAGTATGCGCAAAATTTAATCTTTCCATTTTTTGCCATTTGATTTATAATTTTTTTATTTTTTTTATCAAATTAATGTTTTTTTAAAAATTCTTTTTATTGATTTTATAAAATTCATAAAATTAAAATGTTTATAAATTTGTATTTTAAAAAACTACATACAATAATACATACAAAAAATGTTTTATAAAATTTATATTTATGTGATAATTTTTATAAAATTAAATTTTTTGCTTTTTATAATGATTTGATTTTTGACCAATTTAGATTTTTGCCTATTTTCAAATAATGTCTAATTTCAAAAAATGTCTAATTTGCTATAAAAAAAATTGTTTTTTACATATTGTGATTTAAAAATTTCGATTTTATCAAATTTTGAATTGTAAAAAATTTACTTTTGCACGTTTCAAATTTTCCCATTTTTGTCGACTTTGGATTTTTTCTCAACTCGTGCAAAGATTTTGTAAATATAAAAAACATTTTTTTTTATTTTATCAGGGACTCGTGCTTCGCTGTGGACGTTTTTTATTGTTTTTATAAATGTAGTAACCAAAACAAAACTAATTCTCCGCTAAAAGAACTTTTCTCATAGACATTTTGGTGTGTTGAGTTTTAGTGTGGTGAATTTTATTGTGGTGAGTTTTATGGTGGTGAATTTTAGTGTGGTGAGTTTTAGTGTGGTCAGTTTTAGTATGGTGAATTTTAGTGTGGTGAGTTTTAGTGTGGTGAGTTTTAGTGTGGTGAATTTTAGTGTGGTGAGTTTTAGTGGGGTGAGTTTCAGTGTGGTCAATTTTAATGTGGTGAGTTTAAGAGTAGTAATCTTCTTAGCTGGTGTAAGTCCCAAGTTATAACGCGTTAAAATTTTAGATTGTATGAGAGGTGCCACGCCCCTTTGTCCAATCCCGCCCATATATAGCCTATGACACCCTCCATAATATCCCGATGCAAAATTTCAGTTAAATCAGTTCAGCGGTTTAGACGTGATGCTGGAACAAACAGACAGACCGACCGACAGACGGACCAAGGGTTTTATAGAGTTGATATAAATTTGATATTTGTCAAATTTCGATTTTGTGATATTCAAATTTTTATAAAATAAGTATTAAATACAAATTTTCGAATAATTTTATTTTTTATTGAATTTTCCACATTTCTATTTTTATAAAATAACAAATTAAAGAAACAATTTATATATTTTTGATTTCAATTTTCACACAGGCCGTTGGCACCGATCGCAACATCTCCGATTGCCTGCTGGAGCAACGCGCCAACATGTTGGCCTCGTTGGTGCGACTCTATCATCGTGATTTACAAACGATACATGATCAGTGTGCTATACTAAACGGAGGTGGTGGTAGTAGCGGTAACGTTGATGGACCGCAACAACAGCAGCTGCAACACAAGAATCTCACGGAGAAATTATATCATATATTTGAAACATATCTGCCGATTTTACAACAGAAGGGCAACATTTTTCACAATGTTCCCAAGTTGCGCATGCCAAAGACCGCAAGCAACATTTTTCTGGATGCCATACAAACGCTGCAGTGCTGCCAGCAGACGCGTGGTGTTCTCGGCGGCGCGATACTCTATCATAACAAGTAGGTTTTATTATTTTTAAAATTAAAAGTACAAATATCGGTTTTGTTTACGGTTTCAATTACTGATTTACATGTTATAAAATTGGAGAGGGCCATTTTGTGGACACTCTTATCCGTTATCAAATCATATTTGGGTTTAACATAGATTTTAAATACACCGTGTATAAATTTTAATTTGTATTTTATAAAATTTAATTTATTTAACAGATTCCAATACAAAAATTTTGGCATGCTGAAGGCAGATTTGAAATATATATTCGAAAGATTTTAAGTAGTTATCAAAAGCTGTATTTTTTGTGGGAAGGTTTGTGGGAAGCATATGGCAGATTATCATATTAAATGTAATTTTAAAGTTAGAAAACAGACAGCTTTTGATACAAACTCCGCCTTTGGCTCCTGAGAATCTTTCGAAGATATATTTCTAATCTTCCTTAGTCTGCTAAAAACTTCAATTTATCCCGAGACAAAATTTCTGTAATTTTTCAGGAATATTTAATGCATATTTCGGACCAACACACAGATAAATGGAATATTATCGGAAGTGTATAGCAGGTTGTCAAATTTTGTAGTATTTTATTGGCAGATTCACGGCATATTTTGGGAATGGGCAGAAAAAAGACAGCTTGTGATATAAACTCCGACTTTGTCGGTTTGAAATATTTCGAAAAACTGTTTATAAACTGCCTCGACCCTGCTCTGGGGATCCGAGACAAAATGTTTTCCATTTTTATGGAATATTTCGGGCATATTATCGGTAAACACACAGATATATAGAATATTTTAGGAAGTGTATAGCATGTTGTAACTTTTAGTGAAATTTTTATGGCACTCCATATTTGCGGAACGTGCCGAAAACAGATAGCTTTTGATACAAACTCCGCCTTTGACTGTTTGAAATATGTCGAAAAAGTGTTTCTAAACTGTCTCGACCCTGCCAAACATTTTGTCTGGGAATGTTTGCCCGAAAAATCCAGAAAATATGCCTGAAAATGCCAGAAATTTTGGCTCGGGCTTCTTTTATAATTTTTTTGCATTATTTTTTAATCATTTTTTTATTCACAGAGTTGTTGCCACTCAACTCAGCGACGGCGTCACCAAGCAACTTGTGCTCACCGATCCCTTGCACATACGCAGCACCGCCGAACAGCTGCAGCTGGCCGCAGCAACATCAGACTTCCACATACCCAACGGCGTGCAGCTGCTCGCCATTTATCTCGAATTGTCCGAGTATCGACGACTATCAGCGGACGCGCAACGCGCCCAACAGCTGCAAACGCAGCCGCTCGCGTTTGGCGGTACAAATGGTTTGAATGCTGCAAGCAATGGCGGTGCAGCGCTGCCGTTTCAATATGCAAAACGTAAAATGAAACGTGACAAATCGCTGATATTTACAAATATACCCGAGGAGGGTGGTGGACTTAAAGAAACGGCTGCTGCACCAGCAACGCTCGAGCAAAACAACAAAGAATCCTCGTCGTTGTCAATGACAAAGCCAACCACTTTAAACAATCGACCAAAATCACTAGCGCTGCGTCATCGCAATATGAGCGCCAAAGAATTGCCGGAATCAGGCATCGCCTCCATAAACTTTGACGAAAATGATTCGTATCCAGAGTTTATAGGACGCACAAGCGTCTGTTCGACGCCCATGACCGAGAACAAGCTGCTGCAAGTGGGCAACATAATGTCAATATGCGCTGCCACACAACCACCCGATAACGATGACAATTCCAATGGTGACGCTGATAATAATCAGCAGAAATCTAAGAAGAAGTTGATGCGAAACTCTATTAAAATTGATTTCGATAAATTTTTTCAGCATTTTCTAACACAGCCCAAAGCGCTCGAGCGTCGTAATTCGCTAAATGATTTGCAAGATTCGCTGCGTAAAATAAGCAAAAAATTAAAACTTTCCAAAAATTCATTTAAAACGGATGAAAATCGCAATGGTGATGATTTCGAAATATTGCAAAAAAACATTGTAGATGCTGACGCTGAAGATGATATTGCTGATAAAACTTCGCGCACTATCAGCGATCCCAGCAATCCGCTCTTCAATGCCAACGGACAGCCTATGTCGCGCGCGCTCTTTCAAGAGCTGCTCGAGCGCTACTATAGCTGTTGTGATGTAGCCGATGCTGCGCAGAAAGATGCAGAAATAGCGCAGCTGATCAAGCAGTTCAAGGAGTTCGATCAGGAGCTGCAGCAGCTGCAGGAGACGCTGTCCACGACGGCGACATCTGCTACGACTTTAGGCGGTTTTAAAGCAGATCGTAATCTGAATATTGCTGCAGTTACTACACAAAAACCACAAAAAACAACACTCGACAAGCTCTCGCTTAGTCTGCCGCTGAAACCGATCAGTGATGCGGCCACTAACAATGCGGCTGCAACTGTGGCACCTATGTCTTTTGGCTCACAGCGCAAACAACCTGGTGCCATTCCTCTGACGCCGCTTATGGCGAAACTTTCTGTGTTGGCTGCTTGTGAGGAGCAGCGCAGCACCAGCGGCTTTTGCAGCTGGGATACAACGCCGGGTGTAGGTGGTGGCATTGTCAGTGGTTTTGATTTACAAACGCCGCTCGATGGCAGCGCGCGTTTTGTGCGTCGTCGTAGCAGCAGCAACTCGTTGAAATGCGATGAGGCTATCGATGCGCTGGATGCTCAAAATTACGCACAACAGTTGGCCGCAGGCGGTACAGCGTTGGCTGTCACTGGTACTGCCGCCGATGGACTGCAGCGCGCTGAGCTGTATGTTTGCGGACAGCAGAATATGACGCTGTTGCTGCTGCTGGAGCAGGGTGCCTGCAGCAAGCAGCAAATTGTGCAGAATATGGTGAGTTTTCTAAAGTTTTATTTAATGTGTTTTTTTTTGTTTTATTTATAAAGAAATTTATAAAGATAATTATTAAAAAAAAACACAAAAACGCAAAAAAAAATCAAAAACATAAAATCGAAAGCGCAAAACAAAAACAAAAATAAAAAACAAATCCAAAAACACAACAATAAAATCAATCAAAAAACAATAGCAACAAAAACTAAAAAAAATATAACAAAGAAAAAACACCTAATCAAAACGCAAAATCAAAAACAAAAACATAAAAATAAAAACACAATCAAAACGCAAGAACACAAAACAAACAAACAAAAAACGAAAGCAAAAATACAAAAACAAAAATAGAAAAACAAAGCAAACAGAAACAAAAGAGCACAAAATCAAACACAAATTCAAATGCACAAAAATAAATAGAAAGCAAAATTAATCCAAAGACACAAAATAATAAAAAGAACTAAAGCATAAACAAAATCAAAAGAAAAAATAAAACTAAAGACACAATTTTCAAAAATAAACAAAGGTACATCCAATCAATAAACATAAAAAATAAACAAAAAGTAAAAAAAAATCAAACGAAAAAGCAAAAACAGAAAACAACAAAAAAGAAAAAAAAATAAAACCAAAATCAAATAAATTTAATAATACAAAGTCAAACACAAAAATAAAAGCAAAAACACAATATAAAAATCAAAAATAAATGCAAAAACGACAAAAAAAATACAATAAAAGCCTGAAGCAAAACCTAAGCAAATTTAAAAACCAAAAACAAAAGGAATAAGCAAAAACAAAAAAATTGCAAACAAATCAAAAACACAAAATCAAACGAAAAAAAATAAATCAAAAGCAAAAATAAAACCAAAGACACAAAATCAATAGAAAAACAAGACAACAAACGCATAGTCAAAAGAGAAAAAAAAACTAAAGACACAAATTCAAAATAAAAACAAAAGTATATAATTCCAAACAATTACCACATAAAATCAAAAGAAAAATCAAAAACAGAAAACCAGAAACCAAAATAAAAAAATATATTCAAAAATACAACGTCAAACACTAAAATAAAAGCAAAAACATGACAAAAAAAAACTAAAGCAAAACCTAAGCTAATTTTAAAACCAAAAACAAAAGGAATAAGCAAAAACAAAAAATTGGCTGAAAATCGCAGTAGCAAAACTAAATGCAAAAACTCGAAATCAATAGTAAAAACTAAGGTTTAATGCATTTTTCCTGTTTTTTTCTTTTATAAATATTTTTTTATAAAATTCTAAATTCTAAATTTATCATTTTTATTATTATTTAATAGTTTGAAATCTGCGTTGCCAAATTTCCGCACATGGAGTCGCATCTGCATCAGACGCTGAACATCAATGTCGAGGGCGACAAAAGCGAGGGCGGCTACAGTTTTGTCTGCATCGATGACAAGTGGGAGTCGCTGCAGCGCAGTGGACCCTGGAATCCGGTGGAACTAAATACGCTAGAGAGCATGCATCGTGATATGCAAACGAATAACGAGATCACCGACATGATATTGAGGTGAACGATGAAAGATTTTTAATATAAAAAGAAAATTAAATAAATTTTTAATTTAAATTTTACAGAGCCAGCGACAGCGTCTACTATGGCTACAAATCGGGGCGCAGCGAATACTTTTACAAAGAGCCCGCGCATCAGGCGACCGGAATACCGCCGCCCTCCGATCCCATGGGCAATGTGGCAATGCGTGCGAAGACACGACTCGAACGCGATCATTCCTACATGTTATTCTAAGCAAGAATTATGATGAATAGTTTAAACATAAATAAGCAGCTGCAGCTGCAACTGCAGACAAAATACTCGCCATTTAAACAAGAACAGACCCCAAGTATTTTATAGGGCCAAAAGTACATTTTTAAATATGCAAAAAGAAAAAACAAAAAAAGAATACTTAAAAATTAACATAAATATTTTATGCAAGTTTTTTAAAATTAAATATAACAAAAAAAGTTTCTTATTTTATATAATTTATTCGAAAGAAAACAATCAAAACCACTCAAATACAATTTTAGCTTGTTTTGTTTTTATGTTATCATTATTAGCTAATTCTATGCTTCATTATTTTTAAATCATATGTTGTATATATATTTTTTGAGGTTATTGCTTCTAAAAGCTATAGTTAACGTCTGTTGTTTTTTTAGTTTTTTTTTTTTTTGAAATTTGTTATAGTACAAAATCGTTCATCATCAACCATAAAATGTGGTTTTATTTTAAGCAGCCATTTTTGTGAGTATTGTGTTAGAATTATAAATTGTATTTTAATTATATATTTTTTAAAAAGAAAATTAGTTATAACATTTATTCCTTATTCAATAAGCAAAAAACTACTTAAATTTTTAAAAGTTTCTAAGAATTCAATTTGAAATTAGTTTTAATTTTTATTTTGAAGTATATTATACACTTTATATTGGTTTAGAATATTTTTAAATTGTTCATTTATATTTGATACATATGCAATATTATTTTTTAAATGTAGCTTAAGCTGTCGTCGCGTGCCAATTAAACATTCCGTCATGTAACTAATGTGCAATTTTTATTAATCTTTAGCTTAAGTTTTATTGCTTATAAATTAGTTTTAAAAATACTTTACTTAAAAAATTCAATTGATTATGTTTTACAATAATACAACTGAGTAGCAGTTAATAATTGATATTTGGCAGTTTTAATGGAAGCAAATAGTTTCTTAAAATAAATAAACGTTTTGGAATAGATTGCTGATTGGTGTTTTCTTTTATAAAAATTAATTTGTTTTGTTTTACGAGCTCTGTTGATAATTTTAAGATATTGCGGCATATTAATAAAAATCAACTTAGCTTAAAAATTGAAACAAACGCTTCGAAATGTTCCGCATTTGTTTCAATTTGTATGCAGAAAACCATGAAAACCAAATATAAAATTTAAAATTGGTAGTTATTAATAAAAACGTTGAACAGACCATTCAATTTTTAAAATTTAGAAAATAAAGTAAAAGATTTGCTCGGAAATGTAGGCTTGCTTAAAACCAAATACATTTTTTTTATTTTAAATTTAAAATATCGTCAATTACGTTAAATATGAGCTCAACATGATTTCATCATATGAAAAACATTCTATGTATTGAAAGAAACTGAAATATAAATTATTTTATTTTCGCATATTAAAAACTCAATCATCCCAAGAAACATTTTTACGGATCATACGACAGACACGCAATCACAATACCGTCATTGACGGCATGTTTACGGAGCATTGAGCAAGTATCCGTCAAAGCATATACGATTACGCACCGTTAACGTACCGTCAAATCGGACGAATTCCGTTTTGCTCCGTATTTCTAAATAACTCCGTATGATTGCCGTTTTGTTGTAGTCGTTTACGGTACCGTTGAAACGGAGTACTCCGTAAATTTTCCGTTTATACTCCAACTCAACGTCACCGATTTTCTTCCATTATTGGTGTACATTTCAAATCAATTGACTTTGTGAACATGAACAATAATCTAGGAGGATCACAGTCGCTGAATGCATCTTCTGATGACCAAAAAAGATAAGTGAATATAATATTAATAAAATATGCTTTTAATATAAACATCTTTGCAGAATTTACATATTTTTACAGTTCCATATTTTGAGAATCTCCGATGGCTTCAAACGTCTTTCAATTCATAAAGGACTGTATCAAAGAGCTCCTGAAAATGTGGTATAAAGTTTGTGGAAAGTGTGCAATGCAAAATTGTCTTGGCTTTTTAGCTGATAAACCTCCATCACTAAACATTACAGCATACAAAGAGACTCATTCAAGCCCTATGACAACTGCAATCCAGTTAAAGTGATATATCTTTTTTGTAATAAATTATTGTTTTGGTCTTTGTTGACACAAAATCGATGATGGAAATACCATGTGGAATTTCAGTAGATTACAAAATTATAAACACCAATTATGTTATTTAGTAAAATTTGTATATTTCATGGTCAATTTAATTCATAATAAGTTTTTTTCTTGTAAATAAAAATTTGCTAAACGTCATTTTGCATTCTTTTGTATGGTATGAAAAATGTGTTTTAAATCCATTCATACAGGTCTACGGTACGTTAACGGACCTTAGATTATTAATATACCTACGCTGTATGTGCGAAAAAATTGGCGAGATCGGTCCGTTGTGACCTACGATCCGACCACTTATATTCAAAAACCGCTTATAAAATTTACATTTACTGATCAATTTTATTCTATACGTGCTTAAGTCAACTTTTTTGGTTAAATATATATTGACTTAATGCTCAAATACATGAACATAATGTTTTCCCTCGAACCGACGTGTGATTACCAAAAAAAAAAATCTAAATTCGGTACACCTACCCATTTGTAAATATGGGTATCAAATGAATGGACATTCTTCAGCGATTGAAAGTTTGTAGTTATTTTCAGGATTCGTATACCCTTGTGACCTATATACCAATTTGAATGGTAACAACACATATGTGTAGGATATTTATAGTCGGCTTAGATCGACTATAACTTTCATAATTCTCACTAACTTCATCACATCAACTACCACAATATCCCCACTTTAAAATTTTCCATGTGACCTAACCTTCCTTACTGGTTTTATTTATTACAGATCTCGAATTAAAATTTTGAAAATGTGTTTGAATAATTTAACTTATCTAACGAAGATTTATATACACCCCAAGCATGTGTCTTTGTATTATTGTGTGATGACGATTTACTATCTAACACCTTCGTCTAAAATAACGTTTTGTTACGTTAATTTGTTCAATGTTTTTGTTTGGTAAATTATTTTTCATATACCTACATTTTTTTCAAATTTAAATAACTCCGATAAAAAATAAAAACTCTTTAGTTTAGACATGAATCAAACATAGGGGCATATGAACCTATTTTGAAACGAATTGTAATCAAAATAGTACTCTCGGGCAAATATTTGATCAGGGGGTAATCTTGCTAAAAAAAAATATTTAAATAAAACTATAACCAAAAAAAAAAGAGTACACAAAATGAATATATAAATGGAAATAGTTCAACCAAATAATAAAATATTTGCAACACATACTTTTATAATATATTTTGAAATATGAATTATTTTTGAATGGTTCTTATCAATAGATTTTCGATTTTTTTTATTGTAGTGTGTACTAAATATGATCATGGGGTTAGTTGTGGTCAATATACTGATAAAAATGTAAAGCCATTTTTTTTTTCTATACCACTAAATGAACTGCTATATTTAAGAGATTTAAAATGTTCATTGATTTGTCTTATCAAAGCATAAATTTAGTAAAGGGTTTTTCAACACGGACGCTACAAAAGTAGAGCGCACGGACAGCAAACAACGCCATATTTCTTGCCGCTCTTTTGACATTTCTCTTCAGTAAAATTTTCCATTTCATGATGGCTTAACCACCAGAAGCGTCGTATGTTCATGAATTGGGCTGAGCAACAACTTGAAAATGATTCAGATTTTCATCGAAAAATCATCTTCAGCGATGAGGCTCATTTCTGGCTGAATGGCTTCGTCAATAAACAAAATATGCGTTATTGATCAGACAGCAAACCACACGTACTCCATGAGTCATCATTGCATCCCGAAAAAATTACGGTTTGGTACGGTTTTGGACGGTTTGGTCGAAGATTTTATGACGAAAGACTTTCAGTCTGACTAATAAACGAAATAAGGTCGAATTTAAAGATAGTACCTATCAGCTTATTGACAAATAAATATGTAAAAGCGGGTATAATTTTTGAAGTCGATTTTATTTCGTTAATTTGTTGTCTGATTACTAAAACAAAATCATTAAATGTTTGACAGCACCAACATTTTTAATTCCACAGAATTAGTTGATAAATACGTATTTTCCAAAACATAAAAATATATTATATACCTACAGTTGGAATTTCAATGTATATATATTATATATAATATTTCGTATCACCAATTATATTTTATTTATATAGAGGGTCAACGTATAGAAATGATCTTTCTTTATATACTTTGAAAAGTTATCAATGAAAAAATTCTTAAACTGAAAGCAAAATTTTAACTGATAAGAATAACTATATAAATAGAACAGCCAGTCAGAGCAATCTTTCAGTTCTCCGAGCAACGTGAACCATCAAACATCGAACGGTTTAAGTAGCAATGAAAATTAAAACGACCTTACCGATTAACCCATAATTTATCTGGGCAGTGATTTTACTGAGAGGTAGAAAACAAATTTAATCTTATGCATATAATGTTTTATACTATTTAAAATTCGTGAATATTATAAAAAAGTTTTTAATATAAATTAAATAATTTTTGTGTTGAGATGAAAGTGTGGTGAAAAAACTAAAATATAAAAAAAAATGAGATCACATTAAAGAATGCCTATAAAAAATATAAAATATATTTGAAAATCTTTTTATATAATCTAACTTATATCCTATAAATATCTAACTCGCATTGATAGATATCAATTTTGAATCTTATAGCCGTTTAAGAAGTGGTACGAAAAATTAATGAATTACTTATTTTTACTCTAAAATACGCGTATGACCTGAAAGCAATTAACCGGATTCGTTTATCAGCATCCTTAGTCATATTTGTATAATATATAATTTTATATTTTGCATTAAACATTATTAACATTATTTTAAATACCTACAGAATTCCAAACCTATAAAATATTCTTCAAAATGTAATCTATGAAATGTAGATTTTTCTTTAAAGAAACCACGTTTAAAAACCACCCTGGTTCAAGGTGATCCTTATATATTGTTTCTCAAAAACACAATTCATCCATATCATTATAGAGTGCCAATGAATAATATATATAGAAAATATATTTTTTCATATATATTATAAATACATCCTATATCATAAATATATCTAACTCGTATAGATATCAATTTTGAATCTTATAGCCTATAAAATATTCTTCAACTCTTCAAAATGTAATCTGCGAAATATAGATTTTTCTTTAAAGAAGCCACGTTTAAAAACCGCCCTTGTTCAAGGTGATCCTTATATATTGTTTCTCGAAAACACAATTCATCCATATCATTATAGAGTGCCAATGAATAATATATATAGAAAATGTATTTTTTCATATCTATTTTAATTAAATCCTATATCATAAAAATATCTAACTCGTATTGTTACATATCATTTTGAATCTTATAGCCGTTTAAGAAGTGGTACGAAAAAATAATTAATTGAGTATTTTTTATTATTCAAACATAACCTTCGAATTAAACGGACTCATTTCCTTAGTTGTGAATTATATTCTCGCATTTATATAATATAGAATTTTTATTTTTTATAATCATCATTATAATTTTTATTTCAAATACGATTTCAAGACCTATAAAATATTCTCCATCTTCAACATAATGTAATCTATGAACTTAAGATTTTTCTTTGAAGAAACCACGAAGTTAACGTTTAGAAACCACTCTGGTTTAAGGTATTCCTTATATATTGTTTCCCGAAATCACAATTTATCCATATCATTTCTCAATAATATTTTAATCATTTTTTTTAAGAAATTTCGATCCACGAAGCTATGTTTTAAAAAAATCTATCAGATTTGAATTATTCCTTACACATTTGTTTCTCGAAAATACAATACTTCCATATCGGATATCTCATTTTTATAATTTTTATATATTTTATATCGAAAATATTTATCCACTTACGGTAGAAGTCTACTCTTTCGTTTAGTGTTCTTAAAAAATTACAGAATTTCCCAAATTATTAGTTCTGACTGTATTATTTTTTAGCAGTTCTATAATTCTCCTTCATTCCAATAAATAATCCATGAAATATTTCATATATTCTATTTTATTTAATTTCATCCATAGTAACCACAAAGACACGTTTCCATATCGTACACCGCTATCTTTATTTAAAAACAAAAATATTTATATTCTATCCATTTACGGTAAAAGTCTACTATACCGTGTAGGGTTCTTGAATGGATTCTAAAGTTCCTGTTGATATAGCACCTCTTCGTATATGTCAAAAACACCTATCTTTAAAAATAATAAGATAAATCAATATATATAACATTTCACAATATATGCATATTAATAAATTTGTTTTCTCCCCAGTTTCAGATGATCTCCAAAGAACCGGAAAATAATACATTTTTCTAAAATCGAAGATTTTCAGAAAGTGCACCTATAATATGGATCAATCATTTTTGAAAAGAGACTGGAACAAATCTACGCCGGACAATGGTTGAAATTGGTGCAGTTGTGAATTCAGTTGTTTCTGAATTTATATAACACTGAAGATTTGCATACATTCATGGGTCCTAATTAAACAAATTATTCAGGATGCACAAAAGAGTTTTGTTAACGAAAATATATCATGAATTCTAATAGCGCTGCCTGAGATGGAGAGTACAAAACATACGTTTAAAATTGAATTAAACAATTCTATCTAACGAAATAAATTAATATGAATAAATATTTGTCTCTTTATTGCAATTATTATTATTATTGCTTCGAGGTAATGCACTGCGACCTGAATAGATCTATTGTGCCCCGCTTGATACCATAACTGAAGACATTCTCAGCTGTGGCATCTCCCTATACTATTTATAGCGGGTTCTGTTTCTAATAGTTCTATAGCATGTCCGTCAAGCCTATCTCAGTACAGAACCTGATTATATGCTTACGGTTCATCTTTCTAATATCGCTCGGAGGTGGTTGTCGATTCCCAAGTATCCCCAGTAGAAATTTACCCTATTAGGGTAGACATGTCCAGATCATGATCGTCAATTGAATGATCGGGTTATCCCTAGTAGAAATTTGACCGATGCGCCATCGGGAAATTATCGGGTTTTCGTTGGGTAAGAGAAAATATGATCATTGCCTTTGCATGCCCTTATCATGCTTACCATACCAGGGTTTACATTATCTAAATAGTCAATATTGCCGATCATTGCTACATTATTTGTTCTTCATATCGAAATTAGCATCAGGCAATGATCGAGATTAATGAGAGAAACCCTATAATGCTCGGGCTCAGACAAGGCAATTGTCGGGTAAATATTAAAATGGTAAATTTCCCGATCAGTACATGATCATGGCCTGAGGTCAGTACATGATTAGGACACTGCGTTACAATGACATTATGGGCCTCGTCATATCCCGATTATCTCAAATAATGACATGATAATAGGGTTTCTCTCATTAAATCTCGATCATTGCCTGATGCTAATTTTGTTATGAGGAACAAATAATGTTGCTAAGATCGGGGAAAATTTACTATTTAGATAATGTAAACCATGGTATGGTAAGCATGATAAGGGCATGCAAAGGCAATGATCATATTTTCTCTAATAGGGCTTACCCAACGAAAACCCGATCATTTCCCGATGGCGCATCGGGCAAATTTCTACTAGGGTAGGGTATGACAAGGAAATAATTTCATGATCAGTTCCTTGCCATGACCTTAATACAAATTCTACTAGGTACGCGTTAGCGCTGGACATGTTTCTAAAATATGTTCTGGATCTTCATCGTCTTCTAAACAGAATCTACATGTACTGTCCGTTTGTATACCCACCCTAGTCAGATGTTTAGCAAGCCGACAGTGACCTGTACCAAGTCCTGTTAGAATTCTCAAGTTTTTCTTCGATATTTGAATGTATTCTTTAAATCTTCTCAGGTCATAGGACCCATTGAATTTCTTTGATTGACGCATTTCAGCCTGCCCCAACCATAGTTCTTCTCTGTTAAATAGTTCTTCTCGTAATAGCTTTTTTTACAACACTGTCATAGCTTTTTTTACAAGGTTCGGTACCTATTAGCTTTGGGGCGGCTCCTTTCCGTGCAAGTTTGTCAGCTTCTTCATTACCTTCTATTCCCCTGTGGCCCGGGAGCCAGAGTATGGTGACGCTATTATTCATACCTAGTTTATTGCAATACAATCAATTATAAAATTAGAATTATTAGTAGTGTTTGCCATAAAAAATGGAATTATCATAGAATTATAAGGGAATTATAAAAATTATATAAAATATAATTCATTGTTTACTTCGATGCTTGTTTATTTTGCATTTTTATTTCATTTTCAAAGTCCTGCAACTCTAATCCATAGCGTGGCTTTAGTCAGACGGTAGAGTCATCGAGCCCATTGTAGTATATTTGTGTGTCCGAATCCGTTTTGATATTCGGTCCAGTTGAGGTAAAAGTCTACCGTGCCGTTCATTCGTCTTTGGAAAATGGTCCACGCAATTTAAGATTTTCATAAAAATGTATTTGGTGACTTTTAGTTCTACAACGACGAAATAATATTTTATTCGTAAATTGTTAAAAAGAAATGTATTATATTTTAGCATTACAGTTCACAAGTTTGAAAATCAGAAATTAAAAATCTAATGAAAATTTTTAGACAAAACTCTATTTAGTTATTAAAAATACAATTCTTTTTTATACTTTTTTTATCTTACATCGCTTTATTCGTATTTGCTATAAAACATTTTCACATATTGGAGATTACATAAATTACTATTAAGTACAATCATTATAAAAACTAAATTATTATCTACTTAAAACAAAAATAATTACTTTGTTTCTCGACTATCACTCAGTTTGTCTTTTGAAAGCAGCCACTTAACTAATATTACGACTTCCAAAAATAAAGTAAGAAATCCCATTATTTAGGGTAATTTCATTACAATCCATGGCACACGTCCATAGTGTTTATAATAGTAATAATCATAGGCCAGCTTTCCAAGTATAAAGACAATCAGCGTGGCCAGCACGCCATTCAACAGATCCAACGGATATATATTGCTCTCATCCGCAGGTTTACAGACATCATGTCGCGTTATGGACAAAACTTTTGCGGTGCGCTGCTCGTCACCCTGCATATAGGAGCAGGTAATGTTCCACGAATCACGCAGTATGGCATTGTATTTCATGATGATCTCGCGAAAGCGCATAGCAAATTTACAACTGCACTGCCAGGGATTCTGGCTGAGAAGCAGCAGATTTGCATTGGGATTGTCGTCCAACGCATTGTCCAATGCGTAGACGGGCACCTGCAGAAGATAAATGATATATTATTAATATACACCCAGAAAAAAATACTATATAAATAATAGTTTTTTACTATTAAAAATAGTCAATAGGATAAATTATTTTTTTAATCGGAAAATACCATTAAATACTAGAAAATTGCCATTGAGTTTATATGAAAAGATATTTTTTTTTGGATACTATTAAATCAATAATTGTCCTATTGACCAATTTTAATGGGATTTGAGGGAATTTTTTTCTGGGTGTAGAGATATTGAGATAATAGTTGAAATATGCCCAAGCCAAAATTAGTTGGTGGAACATTAAGGTTAAGACGCAAATATCAATCATTCCACATCAAATCCATTCATATAAATCCAAATCATTCCAAAAAATGTCAAATTTGAGATATTATTTCATTGATTGATTTTGACAAAATTTGGGAACTGATCGCGTAGTAGAAATTGACACTATAGACATATTAATCGTATAATTGGTGAGATTATGATAAGGAAAAACTTTCAAATGGTCATATATTGGAAATGAATAGAGCTACAATGACGAAACATTGTAGTATAATGGGTTTTTCAACAGGGACGCTACGAAAGTAGAGCGACAGGGACAGCAAACGACGCCATATCTCTTGCCGCTCTTTTGACATTTCTCTTCAGTAAGGTTTGCCATTTCATGATGGCATGATGGCTTGACCACCAGAAGCGTCGTATGTTCGTGAATTGGGCTGAGCAACAACTTGAAAATGATTCGGATTTTCATCGAAAAATCATCTTCAGCGATGAGGCTCATTTCTGACTGAAAGGCTTCGTCAATAAACAAAATATGCGTTATTGGTCAGACAGCAATCCACACGTACTCCACGTTTTGGTGCGATTTATGGGCCGGCGGCGTCATTGGGCCGTACTTCTTCCGTGATGATCAAGACCTGCACGTTACTGTGAATGGGAATAGCTACCGTTCAATGATAACCGAATATTTTTGGCCCCAATTGGATGATATGGACTTGGAGGACATGTGGTTCCAACAGGACGGCGCCACAAGCCACACAGCGAATGCCACAATCAATTTATTGGAAACCAAGTTTCCAAATCGGTCGTGCGATTTGACGCCGTTAGACTATTTCCTGTGGGGCTACGTCAAGGATATGGTCTATGCCAACAAGCCAGCGATGATTGATGAACTTCGTACGAATATCGAACGTGAAATTGCAGCAGTATGGGCCGATCTATGCTTGAAAACCGTCGAAAATTGGGTTCAGCGTCTGGACTTCTGCAAGCGTGCCCGTGGTGGCCATGCAAAAGAAATCGAGTTCCATACATAATGGCATCGAAGCATCAATATCATCAGTTTTGGCGGAGCGTGCCCGGAACGTTTTTGTTTTGATCTTTGTAAATGAAAAATAATTAAAAAAAAATAAAAAAAGTGAATTTACTCCAGTATTTTTTCTTACGAAAGTATGAACATTTCTAAAACATTAATAATGCTTTATAGATACTATATATAGATGGTTGCATTAAAAACAAAATAGTTTTTATGGTTTTGAAAATAAACGTTTTAAAAAATTGATCACAAATTTGACAATCTTTTTTCTTGCAATTGTTGTTAAAAATTATCTGTATTTCCTGTAATTAGATTTTGTTGAAAATTCTACATATCAATTTTCTCATAAATTTCCGCATTTTTAGGGATTGATCTTAACTCCATTTGAAATCATGAAATTCCATTGTCAGTCTATTGTAAATATCGAAATATCTATTGACCAAGAAATTCTACAAACCTCATTAAGGTCTCATTTTAAAGCTTTTAACCGCTTTAATTTTTGTATTGTCGCTCATGCTTTTCATAATCATATGCCGAAAAGATTATTTCATACCGAGTCTGCCATGTCTCGAAACTCTTCGATGATCGAAGTTTTCCCGATCTAACTTCGATAAAATAGTTCGATCTCATTGGAATAGACACGATATTTATCACATCGAAATCGCAATATTTTTCGAATCAATCTCATTATTCGATGCGATATCGATCCGGAACAGTTTTTATCTTGTTTCGAATAAACTGCATTATCTCATTACGATAGCTGCGTATATCATAGAATGAATTGTAGTATAATATAGAAATAATATCATAATCGAAATTGAATAAATTTCTTGATATTTCGAAACAATCTCGAAGCGATATCGAATGGCATAATATCAAAATTATGAGAAATTTCATAAACATTTTCAGAATCATCGAAATTAGATTGTTACATTTTCTGGAATTTGAAAGTCAAATTATTTTGAGAATGGACAAATAAAATGAAGAATCTGATATTAACTTCAACTTAGTTTGAGTTTCAAATCAAAAATTGATCATGGAGTATATAATGAATGTCAAATGTTAGTTTGTAGACCATTCCACGTCAAACCGGGCACTTTTTAGATTTAATATTTTTGATTTCGTTGAAACATTGCACACATGTTCTATGTCGAAATATATTTTACACGTGTTTCTTGTTTTATAGTTTAACCCCTTAATAAATTGAAACATTTCGTCGATATTCAACATTTTGCATTCAGTTAAATGACTGTAGCACGTGAACCATAAGTTCAATATTGACAAATTTGATCTCATTTGAAAGGTAATGAAATGCTGTCAAAATGAGACCATATCAAATATTGTTGATATGTTTCACGTTCTACAGTAGTTTAACTAAATGCAAAATGTTAAATATCGACAAAATTTTTCAATTTATTTAGGATAAAAAAATATATATTTTTTGGCACAGAACATGTCTGTAAAATTTTAAAAAGATCTCTCTCACATTTTGTACAATTTTAATATTATTTAATTCTCCACATATTAGTCAATTAAATAGTTCATTTTATTGGACATCTTTTTTTTTTAATTGCCAACTATTTTTAAATACATTTTTATTATCAATTATGCGATTTATTGATTTGATTGTCATTTAATTGAAAATTTCTTTGTCAATTTAATTGGTATTTTTGTCTACATTCAATCACTTACCTTACGCAACTTGTTGCCGCGCAAACTGAGCAAACGAAAATTCTCCAACCAGTAGCCACCCTCCAAATCATCGATGCTCTCGATCAAATTATTGTCCAAATGCACATCGACCACATAACGATAGTGCTCGTTATCGTACAACGGTGACACGTCGGAGATGCGATTGTCATTCGCATAGAACATGGTTGTGTTCTCTGGCAGATAGGCGGGCAAACGTTCGAGTTGCAGGTTCGAACAGTTGACGGTATAGAGTGGTATGTGTGCCTTTGGAATGATGTGATGCATGAGACAGGTGCAATTTCGCAATTCTTCATGAGACTGACATTCGTTTTTAAGCAGCTGCGGATGAAAGAGCATAAATTAATTAAGATATATTTGCTTAAAATACTTGCTTCATACATGTATGAATGAAATATAAGTTCGAAGATATTACAAATTGTGAATCCTATTAATATAATAAATCTGTTTGTTCGTTTGTACGTTTGTACGTTTGTTCCGCTTCTCCGTCTAAACGGCTGATCCAATTTGCTTGAAATTTTTACCACAGATGCGGTATGGTCTGGAAGGAATGATAGGCTATATATGGGCGGGATTGGACAAAGAGGCGTGGCACCTCCCATACAACCTAAACTTTCAATACGATATAACTTGGCACTTTCACCAGCTACGAACATGAAACAAAAAACTCAAATACAAAAAAAAAAATTAAAAACAAAAAAGCAAAAGCACAAAACAAAAGCAAAAAATACAAAAACAAAGCAATCACGTTTGTTCCGCTTCTCCGTCTACACGGCTGATCCGATTTTCTTGAAATTTTTTCCACAGATGCGGTATGGTCTGGAAGGAATGATAGGCTATATATGGGCGGGATTGGACAAAAAGGCGTGGCACCTCCCATACAACCTAAACTTTCAATACGATATAACTCGGCACTTTCACCAGCTACGAACATGAAACAAACAACTCAAATACAAAAAAAAATTTTAAAACAAAAAAGCAAAAGCACAAAACAAAACAAAACAAAAGCAAAAATACAAAACAAAAACAAAAGCAATCACGTTTGTTCCGCTTCTCCGTCTAAACGGCTGATCCGATTGTCTTGAAATTTTTACTACAGATGCGGTATGGTCTGGAAGGAATGATAGGCTATATATGGGAGGGATTGGACAAATAGGCGTGGCACCTCCCATGCGACCTAAACACGATATAACTCGGCACTTTCACCAGCTACGAATATGAAACAAAAAACTCAAATACAAAAAAAAAATTAAAAACAAAAAAGCAAAAGCACAACACAAAACAAAAGCAAAAATACAAAAACAAAACCAATCACATAAAACCACAATTCAAACTAAATGAAAAACAAAACCAGTTGGGAAGGTTAGATCACATGGGAAATTTTAAATTAGGTGTAATTATGATAGTTAGGATTATCAAAATTATAGTCGGTCTAAGCCGACTATAAATACCCTACACATATGTGTGGTTACCATTCAAAGTGATATATAGGTCACCAGGGTATACGAATCCTGAAAATAACTACAAACATTCAATCGCTGAAGAATTTCCATTCATTTGATACCCATATTTACAAATGGGTAGGTGTACCGAATTTCGATTTTTTTTTTGTGAACCACAAGTCTTTTCGCCGGAAAACATTATTATCATGTATTTGAGCATGATGTCAATATATATTTGACCAACAAAGTTTACCTAAGCACGTATACATAAAAATTGATCTTTATATGTACATTTTATATGTGGTATTTGAACATAAGTGGTCGGATCATAGGTCACCATGGACCGATCTCGCCAATCGCACATACAGCGTAGGTATATTAGTAATCTAAGTTATAAGTTTCATTTATCTAGCTCTTCAATTTTAAAAGTCTTAGGGATTTCAACAGACAGACAGACAGACAGACAGACAGACAGACAGACAGACAGACAGACAGACGGACAGACAGACGGACAGACAGACGGACAGACGGACATCGCTAAATCGACTCAGGAGGTCATGCTGATCAAGAATATATATACTTTTCCATACCGGAGATGCTTTCTTCTGGGTGTTACAAACGGCGTACCAAACTGAATATACCCTTTCACTCTTAGTGTAGGGTATAAAAAGGAAAGAAAAACAAACTCACCACACTAAAACTAACCAAACTAAAACTCACCACACTAAAACTCACCACACTAAAATTCACCACACTAAAACCCACCACACTATAATTCACCACACTAAATTCACCACACTAAAATTCACCACACTAAAACTCACCACACTAAAACTCACCACACCAGAACTCACCACACCAAAACTCACCACACTTAAACTCACCACACTAAAACTCACCACACAAAAACTCACCACACAAAAATCCCACCACACTAAAACACACCACTCACCACACTAAAAATCACCACACTTAAACTCACCACACAAAAATTCAACACACTAAAACTCACCACACCTAAACTCACCACACTAAAACTCACCACACTAAAACTCACCACACTAAAACTCACCATACAAAAACTTACCACACAAAAACTCACCACACTAAAACTCACCACACTAAAACTCACCACACTTAAACTCACTATACTAAAACTCACCACACTTAAACTCACCACACAAAAATTCAACACACTAAAATTCACCACACTAAAACCCACCACACTAAAATTTCACCACACTAAAACTCACCACACAAAAACTCACCAGACTAAAACTCACTACACTCAAATGTCGACACACTAAAACTCACCGCACTAAAATTCACAACACTAAAACTCACCACACTTAAACTCACCATACCAAAACTCACCACACTAAAACTTACCACATTAAAACTCACCACACTAAAACTCACCACACTAAAACTCACCACACTAAAACTCACCACACAAAAATTCAACACACTAAAATTCACCTCACTTAAACTCACCACACTAAAATTTCACCACACTATAACTCACCACACTAAAACTCACTACACTAAAATTTCACTACATTAAAATTCACCACTTTTAAACTCACCACATTAAAACTCACTACACTTAAATTTCGATACACTAAAACTCACCACACTAAAACTCTCCGCACTAAAATTCACCACACTAAAACCCACCACACTATAATTAACCACACTAAAACTCACCACCCTAAAATTCACTATACTAAAACTCACCACAATAAAATTCATCACATTAAAATTCATCACACTAAAACTCACCACAATAAAATTCACCACACTAAAACTCGCTACACTAAAACACGCCACACTAAAACACGCCACATTAAAATTCACCACACTAAAACCCACCACACTATAATTGACCACACTAAAACTCACCACACTTAAAAACACCACACTTAAACTCACCACACTAAAATTTCACCACACTATAACTGACCATACTAAAACTTACTACACTAAAATTTCACCACATTAAAATTCACCACACTAAAACTCACCACATTAAAACTCACTACACTCAAATTTCGCCACAATAAAACTCACCACACTAAAACTCACCGCACTAAAATTCACCACACTAAAACCCACCACACTATAATTAACCACACTAAAACTCACCACACTAAAATTGACTACACTAAAACTCACCACAATAAAATTCATCACATTAAAATTCATCACACTAAAACCCACCACAATAAAATTCACCCTAAAATTCCCCACACTAAAACTCGCTACACTAAAACACGCCACACTAAAACACGCCACACTAAAACACGCCACATTAAAATTAACCACACTAAAACCCACCACACTATAATTCCCCACACTAAAACTCACCACACTAAAAATCACCACACTTTAACTCACCACACTAAAACTCACCACACTAAAACTCACCACACTAAAACTCAATACACTAAAACTCACCACACTAAAACTCACCACACTAAAACTCACCACACCAAAACTAACCACAATTAAACTCACCACTCCAAAATTCACCACATCTAAACTCACCACACCGAAACTTACCACACCGAAACTTACTACATTAAAACCCACCACACTAAAACTTCTACTGGGAAAAACTCTATGGGGAAGAATTCTACGGGGAAGAATTCTACCGGGAACAATTCTACCGTGATGAATTCTACGTGGAGAATTCTACGGGAAAGCGTTCTATGTGGATTTTACGGGGAAGATTTCTACTGGGAATAATTCTGCGGAGAAGCGCAGTCTGAGAAAGAATTGTCTTTGAGAAAAGTTGTTTTGGCGGAGAATTATTTGGTTACCACATATATAAAACCAATAAAAAGACTTCAACAGCTAAGCATGGGCCCCTCATATAAATAATAAAATGTTTTTTATATTAATAAAATCGCTCCATATTTTTGAATTCAGAAAATCTTAGCACGAGTCGTGCACGGGTCCAGCTAGTAATAAATATAATGTGGTTGTAGTTGCAATTAAAATTGGATATAAAAAGCGCTGATAAAGATAAAAATAATGAATATGCGTCATGCGACATATTTGTTGCGACATGTATGAGGCTTTATACAAATTTATGATACGGTGAAAATAAGCAACATATTTAGTATGATTCAACCTGTTTTTAAATGATTTAGATTATTCTATATTTGATGCAACTTGTTCTATGTACCATGCAACATGTTTAATAGAACATGCATGTTGTCAGGTTTGTTATATTCATAAATTTTGAATTTTTAATGAATATTTGAATATTCTATTATGTTAATATTTAATAATAAATTAATTAATATAATTTACTAATTTAATTAACAATTTAATGTAAAATGATACAACATGTTTGATGTAGAACTTTTGATATTCCATATTTTATACAACATGTTTTATACTATATGACATATTTGATACATTATGTTTGATACAACATTTTTAATACAAATTTCATACGACATACTTGATACAAAATTTGTGATAATGTTTGATACAACATGTTCCCTACAACATTTGTAATAATGTTTGATACAACACGTTTGATACAACATGTTTGATGCAACATGTTTTAATTCTTTTTGTAGTCATTTTTATCCACACTCACTACTTTATAATGCATAACAATCATTAGCTGTCTTTCCTTGTACTTGCGATCGGTGCACATAATATCCTCACGATCTTCATTAATACAAATTTCATACGTCATACTTGATACAAAATTTGTGATAATGTTTGATACAACATGTTTGATGCAACATCTTCCCTACAACATTTGTAATAATGTTTGATACAACATGTTTGATGCAATATGTTTGATGCAACATGTTTGATGCAACATATTTGATACAACATGTTTGATGCAACATGTTTGATGCAACATGTTTGAATTTTTTTGTTGTTGTCATTATCCACACTCACCACTTTATAATGCATAACAATCATTAGCTGCCTTTCTTTGTACTTGCGATCGGTGCACATAATATCCTCACGATCAGCAACAACTTGACCCTTTTCCGGCTGCAGCAGCCATTTAAAATTGCGCGTGCAATTCCATGGATTACCTGAAACCAACTGTAGAATATTAAGAACATATATTTGATCAATTATTAATCAAAACTCACCAACTAAATACAATTGCTCAAAAGAACGTGGCAACATCAGCGGACCATCGAGTTGCATCAACTGATTCCAACGCAGATCAACAATTTTCAGTGTATGAATGCGTTTGAAAGTGCGCGAACTAATGTGCGATAAGTTGGTCCACGAAATGTTTATTAACTAAAAATTTAATTATTAGATTAAAAAAATAAATAATGCAATAATTAAATATATCAATAGAACTTACCTGCAAATAAAACATTTCGGGAAATTCTGTTTTTAACTCCGTTAGTTCGCTGTACTCAATGGTTAGTGTGCGAATTTTTGGAAATTGTTGTAGATCTTCGACCGGATTAAAGCTGCTGCTGGGCCAACCGCATAGTATTATTTCCTCTAGTTTGCGCACCTTTTGATCGCTAGACGAGTTTCAAAATGTTAAACTTATAAAAATATAAATTATTATTTTTTAAATTACACAATTGAGCCCAAGTTATTCATGCCGCCATAGCAGCGTAGCGCTCCAACTCGTCCATAGCGCGTACAATTGCCGGCCGCCGCTTCGGGAGCCTGTTTCCAGTCCACGCAGGTGAAATTGTGTTGATGATGGTGCGGAATGTACTCGGCTGAGGCATAACTAAATAAAAAATAAAGTTTTTTTTTAAAGTTTATTTTTGAAAACTTGCCTAAATTAAAGCTTTTTATAATAACTTTGACAAGTTCTAAATATTTTGTCCTATGCTCTCTTATCTCGCTTTAATGTGCCTATGTTAGATGACATCAAAAATAAACTTGACCTGATTTCACGACAGACATCTTTCCATAAATATATTTAAAATATAATTTTATTTGTTGTTGTTTTTTTTTAATCTATTTTTATAGATAGAACTTTTTTAAAGATAGCACTATCATAATATGTAAAATGTATTAAATAGAATTTAGTTTAATTGCAAAATCAAACAACAACATGATCAAAAATAACAGAATTTGTCCAACAAATACAGCACTACGAATTAATCCTCAAATGAAATAACACGAAATAAATGCTAAAAATGTCCATATTTTATTAAGAATTAAAAATAATAATTCGTTGATTCGATAGATTTGTATAAAGTTCCAAGGATTCGAAAACAATTCGATGAAATCGAATAGGATTCGATAGAATCAATTCAATAGCTTCGAATGAAATCCGATGTATTCGACAATAATTCTATTGATTCAAGTGGAATTCTTTGAATTCAAATATAATTCACTGCATTCGAATATAATTCAATGAATTCGAATAGAATTCAATGAATTCGAGTAGAATTCAATGAATTCGAATAGAATTTAATGAATTTGAACAGACAATAATGGATTTGTATAGAAATCAATGGATTCGAATAGAATTCGATGGATTCAAATATAATTAAATGAATTCAAATAGAATTCAATAAATTGGAATATATTTCAATGGAGTCGAATAGAATTCAATAGGTTCGATTACAATTCGTTGCGGAATTCAATGAAATCGAATAAGATTAGACCGATTCGAATAAATTCAATTGATTTAAATAGAATTCAATAAATTGGAATATATTTCAATGGATCGATTCGAATAAAATCGATGGATTCGAATATAATTTAATGAAATCGAATAGGATTCGATAGAATCAATTCAATTAATTCAAATGAAATAGAATTCGAATGAAATCCGATGTATTCGACAATAATTCTATGGATTCAAATGGAATTCCTTGAATTCAAATATAATTCAATGAATTCGAATATAATTCAATGAATTCTAATAGAATTCTATGAATTTAAATAGATTTTAATGAATTTGAATAGAATTCAATGAATTCGAATATAATTCAATGAATTCGAATAGAATTCAATGAATTTGAATAGAATTTAATGAATTTGAATAGAATTCAATGAATTTGAATAGACAATAATAGATTGGTATAGAAATCAATGGATTCGAATAGAATTCGATGGATTCAAATATAATTAAATGAATTCAAATAGAGTTCAATAAATTGGAATATATTTCAATGGATTCGAATAGAATTCAATGGATTCGATTTCAATTCGTTGCGTTAGAATGGAATTCAATGAAATCGAATAAGATTTGATCGATTCGAATAAAATCAATTGCTTCAAATAGTTTTCAATAAATTGGAATTTATTTCAATGGATCGATTCAAATAAAATCGATGGATTCAAAAAGATTCAATAAATTCCAATAACACGACCACTAATTAAATTCGAACGTACAAAATGAAATTACCAAATATTGCAGTCGTACTCCTCAAAATTAGAAAACTATAAAAAAAAATTCTGAAATAACACTATATTGAAATTTGAAATCAAGTCTCTGAAAAACAAAATATGCTTCTTCTTAATATTCTATTTAGTAACTCTGACAACGTACAACTCAAATATTTATCAGAAACACAACTTATTTACCACAACAACTTATTAACTAAATGCTAATTAAACTAATTCATTTGGTTGGCTTCTTTCTCAATGCTAGAAGTAAAACAACAAACAGTAGTGGTGATAAATAGAACAAAAAAAAAAAAATATCAATAAAAAAACACTGTCGTGTGGAGATTTTCAAAATGTTATTTAACAAAAATGTTACCCAACCTAATCAAAAATGTCAATTTTAAAATGCGCCGTAAATTTTACTGAAATTGAATATGCAAAGTCCACAGAAAAGTCGTGTCTGTCACACACGTCGATAACGAGTGATAATTAGATTAACACCGAGGTTGGTTGATAATTATTTTGGCATACTTTAGAAATAATCTATTTTAATTAATCAATGTACCGAATTATAGCAATCGAATTTTAAACTGTGTGCACATGTTAAAAAATATTTTCCAAACTAAAAACTAATTTATATTATTTTTAATTAAGAGCAGAACTTATTTTTTGGTTCAACAATTTTTCAAATATTTTATTGCAAATACAGAAATATTTGAAATTATGTACAAAATCAAAGAATTATTTAAAACTTCAGTTCCATTTACTTCTTATTTCATTGGAAATACAGAAATATTAGAAATAATGTACGATCCCGAAGTGGTAAGCCCTAGCAGAAATTTCGGGTAGATATGATCATAAACTGGAACTGCTCATGACTTTCATGCCTTGAATTATTTCTACCATGATTACTTTTAAAAAATATAATCCCTATTTACATCTCTATAGTATTGAGGCAATATACAAAATTGAGGCAATATATGAAACACTGTAGTTTCGTTGTTTTGAATCCGAAAGTAAATTGAATAGTATAATTTGAAAGGTAATTTTTTGACGAAAGTATGCCACACATTACATGGGTAACAAGTGGTTCAAAGTACTGAAAATTAACAGAACAGTTTTAGTATTTTGAGTTGTAACGCCCGTCAAAAAAAAAGTAAAAGTTATTTTGCGAACTATTTTGCAAATCTACAACTGGGAAACTTTGTAAAAGTAAAGATTTTTGTTGTATCTATTAATTTATTATACGCATTGGTCTCATAGATATTCCAGATGGTTGCTATATCCATCCAAAATTTTGTAACGCCCGTCACAAGGAATAATCGTCGCAAAACAAAAAAAACTGGAAAATTATATATATGTTAATATATTCATCAATAATCAATTACATTATTTAACAAAAAGTAGTAAATATTCCAAAATATTTAATAAGCAAAAATAAAAAAAAGAAATTCCAAACCTAATCATAAAAAATCACCAAAAATCATTATTTTCGAAATGCGAAAAATATTTATGTAAGCTGCGAAGGAAACGGATTACAAATTATGTAGACAGAGTAGTTATTTAAAGGAATGTTAATATAATACATATTTTTTTCAAATCGAAATTTTAAATTGAAATGTTTTCATGTATATTTGTTTAGAATTCGTATAAGTAACGCCCGTCACAAAATGTGTAACACCCGTCACAAGTTTTGATACTTTTTAAGTAAGTGATCAAAATAACCTTTGCAGAATTTTGTTATAGAAGAGAGAACTCCCATTATTAATGAAGTTTTTGAAATATGCTTAATCTCCATAGTCCGATTATTTTAGCTGAAACTTAATACTTTGTGGAGTAAACTCTGTTTTTTGAAAAAGTACGTGTAACGTTACAGCATTTGACTTTAAATTTTTAGTAAGATATAGGACCGCATTTTTATTTTTCACATATAAATTATAATAAATTATTGAATCCGATTGAGCTACTGGAAAGTACTTTAAAAAATGTTTTAATTTGGACTAAAAATCACAAATAATTTTCACGTTTGTTTTAAAAAGAAAAAAAATCACTTACTGATCGTAGCTGCCAAACCATTTGATGCATACGTTCAATATTAACAACGATTGTTCCGCTTTTAACAGAAAACAACTTGAATTTAAAAAATTATTGGGTTAGAGTGAAGACCGTCTGTAGATGGTCTTGCCGATTAAAGGGTTAATTAATTTTACATCCGGTACCGCCGAAATTGTCTTACTATATCATTTTGGTCTTTACAATATCAATGGTTTTATACTATGTCATTGAGATTTTGAAAATATAGTTGGTGACTTTTACTTGTAGATGTTTTACTAAATATGGAAGTTAGTAAAATATTATGTAATAATATGTAAAGTAACGAAAATTAAACACTGTTACCATTTAATGTGATGCAGAGGTCACCAGAATTTACGAAAATTGAAAGTAACTGAAATCTTGTAATCGTAACAGAATATTCTTTAATTTGAATCACAGCTTGTACGAAATATGTTGTGTACCAAATTACAAAAATCAAATACCGGTTCTAAAAAAATAAAATCTACTTTTATATTATGTATTTTATATTATGTTCCCTAGTAGAAATTTTGGTAGGACCATGGTCATGAAGTGATCATGTCATTATTTGAGATGATCGGGATATGACGAGGCCCATAATGTCCTTGTAACGCAGTGTCCTGATCATGTATTGACTTCAGGCCATGATCATGTACTGATCGGGAAATTCCTCATTTTAATATTTACCCGACAATTGCCTTGTTTGAGCCCGAGCATAATAGGGTTTCTCTCTTTAATCTCGATCATTGCCTGATGCTAATTTCGTTATGAGGAACAAATAATGTAGCTATGATCGGGAGCATTGACTGTTTAGATAATGTAAACCCTGCTATGGTAAGCATGATAAGGGCATGCAAAGGCAATGATCATATTTTCTCTAATAGGGCTTACCCAACGAAAACCCGATCATTTCCAGATGGCGCATCGGGCAAATTTCTACTAGGGTTATTTAAAAAAAAATATGTTGATTTCTAGATTTGAGTGTAATATGAGATATACGTACAAAAGTTAGCAGATCATAGGTTATGACCAACGGATCAACGGATTTTTTTTTCAAAATAGCTGAAATGTACAAGTAATTGAACTTTTGAATTTGATCGAACTATTTTTGCTAGTTTCCTGTAAACGTGAAACAGACAGACATCGTTTAATCGACTCAGTAGATGATGCTGATCAAGTCTGATCTATACTGATCACGTGTATTTTTGGGTGTTACAATTGAATTATCAATGTGAATATACTCCTTTACTTTTATTGTAGCGTATAACTACTGTCTTTTTTGCACTGTTATAACAAAGTTGGTCAACATTTAAAAACAGTTTATCTTGTGTTTTGCTAAAGTTTTGATTTATTATTCAATGTTTACAGCAGAAATTAGCAGAATTCATAAAATATAAGTTGTATTTTCTTTATTTAGATTTGTGCTCTACAATATGTCTTAATCTAATATTTAATCTATATTTTTTTTGTACGTACTAATAATAGTTATATCTAGAACGCATGTGTCAAAAAGTAGCTAGCTATATTTATAAAAATCATAAAAACAAAATAAATAAACAAATAATAAAAAATATATTTTTTTGCGGAAACATGAAACTTGTGACTTGCTCAATTAAAAAATAAGTTAAAACCCTAAACAAGCTTAAATATTGACACAACCATTTTTTGATGACAGACTATAATGTTGTTTGTCTGTCATCAAAAACGGTTTCTGCTAAATTTAGAAAAATGACGAAAAAGAAACGAAACAAATTAACTTAATTATTATAAATGTTAAGCCATTTATTACATATTGTGACGTAGTTAAAAAAGGCATTAGTTGGCAGAAAAAAATTCGAGGAAAAAATTAAAACACGGTACACTGCAAGTATTTTGTTAATTTTAAATATATTCTAACTAAACAAAAACTTTCTACATATTTTAGTAAATTTTATTTTCACTATGATGTATTTTAAAATGATTTTTTGTGTATTGTTTTAATTAAGTTTTATATTTTTTTAGAATAAATTTAAAAATTCCCAGCATATAACCATTTTTATCGCTTAAGTACAAAGAAAAAAACGTTTTTTAAGAGCACAATTTCAATTTAATGTGCAATAAAAAGTACACGATTTTTATTTATTTCATGCACGTAGTTTTTACGATTTGTTATTGTGCGGATTTTTGGGAAAAACATTAAAAAAAGATATAGCTTTTTAAGACATAGCTTTATTATTGCACATGATAAATTAAAATGTTCACAAAAACTAGCAAAATATGTTGTGACTGACCATTTATAAAAATATTTAGGCATTTTCAGATTGTTTTTTTTTCAATATTTGCAATTAGCCGAATTGAACAGAAAATGGTTTTGTATTGATAATTCGAGCTGATAGGTATTTATCAATTTCAAAACCTCAAATTAAAATTAAAACTAAAAATTCAATTTTTCACTAAAAATTCAATTTTTCACTAAAAATTCAATTTTTCACTAAAAATTCAATTTTTCACTAAAAATTCAATTTTTCACTAAAAATTCAATTTTTCACTAAAAATTCAATTTTTCACTAAAAATTCAATTTTTCACAAAAAATTCAATTTTTCACTAAAAATTCAATTTTTCACTAAAAATTCAATTTTTCATTATAAATTCAATTTTTCACTAAAAAATTCAATTTTTCACTAAAAATTCAATTTTTCACTAAAAATTCAATTTTTCACTAAAAATTCAATTTTTCACTAAAAATTCAAATTTTCACGAAAAATTCAATTTTTCACTAAAAATTCAATTTTTCACTAAAAATTCAATTTTTCACTAAAAATTCAATTTTTCACTAAAAATTCAATTTTTCACTAAAAATTCAATTTTTCACTAAAAATTCAATTTTTCACTAAAAATTCAATTTTTCACTAAAAATTCAATTTTTCACTAAAAATTCAATTTTTCACTAAAAATTCAATTTTTTCACTAAAAGTTAAAATTTTCACTAAAAGATAAATTTTTCACTAAAAATCAATTTATCATTAAAAATTCAATTTTTCAATAATAATTAAATTTTTCACTAAAAATTCAATTTAACACTAAAATTTCAAATGTTTGGACTAAATTAAAACTAAAGTTTTCACATAAATTTAATTTTTCACTATCAATTTAATTTTTCACTAAAAATTTAATTTTTCACTAAAAATTAAATTTTTACTAAAAATTAAATTTTTACTAAAAATGTTGTTTTTCACTAAAAATTTAATTTATCACTAAAAATTCAATTTTTTATTAAAACAAATATTTTTTTATTAAAAAATTTAATTTTCATTTAATATTAAATTGCAAAAATAAAACGCATAATTTGATATGAATTAATGATTTTTGACAACGTTTTTTTAAGTTGCGTGACGGCGCTATTAAAAACATTTCAATTAATAAAAACAATTAAATTGTTTCAAAATTGAAAAGAGCACCACCACACAATAAATTATGTCATTCTTCAATAAATTACTAAATTACTTAATGATCATGGGTGAAGACACAAAACAGCACCGAATTTCGTAGAAAAAAAATATCAAATCTAATTTTAATCTGGGAACATTTGTTTTAGTCGCACCTAAACTCAACGTCATCTAAGTCACGTTACTACTAAATTAAAGATTTTTATTACAGGCAAAGAGTAGGGTAAAAATATAAAAATAAAATAAAATCACAATTAATGTTGCGCATACGACTTGTTGCACACAAAAGAGCGCGTTTTTATGTGATTTGCAAACAGATTTAAAATGTGTCTGAAATTGTTGAATTTTATTTTTTTAAATTTTTATTTATTCAACAAACAAGCAGCATTAACAATTTTTGTTTACATTTTTAATCATAATTTTTTTGTTGCTTCATCTTTTTAAAGATAAAAACACCTGTTAAAAAGTACGCTTCAAATGCTTAGCAACTAAAACTATTTTTGAAAATTGTTTTGTGTGCTATAATTTAATTTAAACTAGCGTTAATTTAAAACAGATAATTTACAAATTTCTCGATTTAAAAACCTTTGTAAATGTTGGCTTTTTGAAATGATTTTTAATGCAGTTAATACGTTGAAATTAAAAATTGGTCCAAATGAAAAATGTTTTTAAAGAGTGTTTTCTTGAATTTAATATATTAACAAAAATTATATCGTCACTATCATGCCAAGGGGCGATATGCATTTTTAAAAATGTTGGGAAATCAAATTTTAAAGTTTGAAGTCCTTGAAAAATTAGCAAAATTTATATTTTTTTCAATTTTTTCTATTATTTTGGTTTTTTTGTCAATTATTATAACTTATGTAAATATCTTTAGATTTGGACAACCTACTGAAATATAAGTACGGATTTCGTGAGACTATATCCTGATCAAAAAGCAAATATTTTTGTTTTTTATGCTATAACTTTTTATTAGCGCAAGAAAAAATAGTAATGTAAAGGCATTAATTGTTTGTTTTTAAAGCACCTATCGATCTGCATCATTAATTAAAAATATTTTGCCAAACATTAATTTGCCATTTGTTATTTGCAGGAAAAATGTTTAGCAAAATGTTTTTAAATAATGATGCCAATCGATAGGTGCTTTAAAAACAAACAATTAATACCTTTACACCACTATTTTATCTTGCACCAATATAGTGTTATGGCGAAAAAACGAAAAGATTCGCCCTTTTGGCATGACAAGAATTTCAATTTTTCAAATTCGTCCTTTTGGTTTTGTCTTTTGTGGCTAGAAATATCCAACAAAATGACACGCGATTTTGGCACTGCATACTTGAGAATAAACTGAATTTGTTTGCTGAATTATATTATATTTACTACACAAGTTTGAAGCGTAAACAACTATTAGTTGAACCAACTGCAACATTGATTGGGGAAACAAACCTTTAATTCATTTTATTTCCATTCCTACGGCAACTAAATTCAAAATGAGACATAACCAATATTTAGTTGACTCACAATATAGTTGTTTATATTGACTAAATAATATAACATTAGGTTGTAGCAACCAATATTTATTTGATTCAACTGCGAAATCAGTTGTTTTGTAGAAACTTTAGACTTTTTTTTTGTGCTGCGGAAAGCGCGTGCCACGTGCAAAACAAAATTTGGAATTGTTTTAAGGCTTGTTCGTGTGTTACTGTTCGGTCCAAATATACTTTATTCAACAAGAGACATACTATTCTACAGAGTTCTTGCTATTTTGCTTGTATCTGGTGTATTTCTATATGCACCACGACAATTCGTTGTGACGCTGACTTCGTGTTTGCAACATATTGGCAACCACAACTAAATAAATTGGTTGTGTCAATTGTATTCAATAGTTGTGTGAACTAATACGCGGTGTTGCAACAACTGAATCAGTCGAATGTTGACAGAACTAAATAAAACGCTTGCCCCAACTGATTTGTTCTTTGGGTGTACTAATTTATACATATATTATTCTTTATTAATATTCTTAGATTTCTTTATAAATTAAAAATAAAAACCCTTTCATTGCTTTTTAATCATTTAATGGTTTTTTTAACCGTTTATTGATTAAATTTACGCTAGGCAAAGGTAAATTTTGTTGAAATTTTTTAATAAATAAGTGATAAAATAATCAAAATTATATATTCTCATTATTTTCATCACAGTCTTAGCTTTAGAATTAAATTTAATGTAAGTCAGGTATTTGTTTTTTATTTTATGTTAGAAAAAAATGTAGGACATTTTTTTTCAGAAATTTTTAGTTATAAAATACTTCTTCAAGTTTGTGAAATTTTATTAAATTAACTTTACAATTTTTTAAGAAATCATAATTTACTTATTATTCTCTATAGTTCTGATTTTAAAATAGCAATAATATAAAGGGGTTTTCAATAAGAGCGCTACAAAAGTACAAATAAAACAAAAACAGTTTTGGATATCAATGAAATTCTTTATTCCCGTAAAAGTACGTTCGATGCCATTATGTATGGAACTCGATTTCTTTTGCATGGCCACCACGGGCACGCTTGCCGAAGTCCAGACGCTAAACCCAATTTTCGACGGTTTTCAAGCATAAATCGGCCGATACTGCTGCAATTTCACGTTCGATATTCGTACGAAGTTCATCAATCGTCGCTGGCTTGTTGGCATAGACCATAGACTTGACGTAGCCCCACAGGAAATAATCTAACGGCGTCAAATCGCACGATCGAGGCGGCCAATCGACTGGACCATTTCTCCAAACTCCAAACTTAATAATAATAATAGTTTGGCACTACAATCCTATAAGAACTTAGGCCGAGCTCTCTCACCATTTTGAGCTGTGCGTGTTATATTTGTTCTCAAAGTAGTGGGACCTACAGTTTATTGTTGAATCCGAACGGCGGTGAGAGCTTTTCATTGGCAATGTTTTACTTTGCCATTTACTGACGAGAGGTAGCGCGGTATAGAAAAATGTTTCTATAAAAGATGTTGTTAGCTCCAGTCCAGGCTTGAACCGGGGACCTTTCAGCTCGCAGTCCAACGCACTAACCACTGAGCTACCGCGGCTACTTCTCCAAACTTGGTTTCCAATAAATTGATTGTGGCATTCGCTGTGTGGCTTGTGGCGCCGTCTTGTTGGAACCATATGTCCTCCAAGTCCATATCATCCAATTGGGGCCAAAAATATTAGGTTATCATTGAACGGTAGCGATTCCCATTCACAGTAACGTGCCGGTCTTGATCATCACGGAAGTAGTACGGCCCAATGACGCCGCCGGCCCATATATCGCACCAAACCGTAATTTTTTCGGGATGCAATGATGACTCATGGAGTTCGTGTGGATTGCTGTCTGACCAATAACGCATATTTTGTTTATTGACGAAGCCATTCAGCCAGAAATGAGCCTCATTGCTAAAGATGATTTTTCGATGAAAATCCGAATCATTTTCAAGTTGTTGCTCAGCCCAATTCACGAACATACGACGCTCTGGTGGTCAAGCGGCTTCAGTTCTTGCGTCAATTTGATTTTGTAAGGATGTAGGCCAAGATCTTTTCGAAAAATTCGCCGCAAGGACGTCACAGAGATGCCCAACTCTTGATAACGACGTGTGAGAGACACATTTGGGATTTCTTCAACTGAAGCCTCAGCGGCAGCAATGTTCTTAACACTACGGGCACTTCTTTCTCTCACTGGCACGGGAACATTTTGTACTGTGCCTGTGGATTCAAATTTTTCCTCTAGACACTCAGTTGTTGATCTGCTAGGACGATTATGACGACCATAAATTGGACGTAGCGCTCTTAACGTTGAGGCCACTGACTCCGAATTTCGGTAGTCAATTTTAATAATTTCGACTCGTTGTTGGCTCGTATATCTTTCCATCATGAAATGGCAAACCTTACTGAAGAGAAATGTCAAAAGAGCGGCAAGAAATATGGCGTCGTTTGCTGTCCCTGTCGCTCTACTTTTGTAGCGTCCCTGTTGACCCTTTATTTCTCAATTTGATAAGCTAACATGTTTTTAGTTAAGTTTTTTTTTTTTTAATTCTTAATTATTTTTGTATCTACATTTTTAACAGTTTTAAATTCATATATTGTATATTAGACCGGGTCTAACAAAAAATGTTTGAAAGTCCGCCCCTAAATTGAAGGATTACCTCCTGAAAGTCTCAGAATTTAAAATATATATTTTTTTAACCTGCCAAAAACCACAAAAATTACCTCGTGAAACGTTCAACAACAAGACAAAAACTGCCAACATAATTTTTCTTTATAGCTTTGTTATTCGTTAATACATTTGTTCCATAGATTTAATTTTTCTCCAAGACCACATTTGACAGGTTTTAATAACCGCCGAAATCGTTCCAATAACAAAGCTATAATGAAATAACGAATTTGGCAGTTTTTAGCTTCGACCAAATTTTTTTTGTTGTATGGAAATCGACGCGGGCTATTTAACTATTAGTCGTGATGTATTACGGATATGGATGATTTTGCTTTCAAACGTTTCGTAATTTAAAAAGCTATTATATTACATTAATAACTTAATTTCACTTAATTCTTTAATATTTTTTAAGCTTCAAAACTATTTTTTTTTATAAAATATATTTAAAATACAAAATTTTTTGAATTGTATTAATGAGGTGTGTGTGTGAGACAGTTCATCTAAAGTCTATGAAGAGCAGACTTAATTGTCAGGTTTCATTCAATCGATAATCGGTAAACACGGTAATCAGTCGATTAATCATCTCTCTGTTGACTGTCATTCAATTAAGTTTAATTTATGTTGCTGGAAAATATGCTAAATTGAATGGTAAACACTGCATTATCGACAACATTTTATAAATCGACAAAATTGTATAAATTTCTTAAAATTTCAAATTTCACACACACCCTAAATAACATAAGTACATTTTTATTATTTATATTTAATGAATTATATATTTGACTGCCTAATAGAGACTTTAAAAATATGTAATATACTAAATATTAAACAATTATTTACAATACTTTTGCTATAATAAAAATTTGATTGTGCTCTATTAAAATTTTGAATAATTTAAATTAAATAAAACTTGCTAAATTTTAGCAAAATAACTAAAGCAGCTAAAAGCATTTAGTAAATTAAATATTTTTGCTTAAAATGTTTGCTTAAAAGTATGATTTTAATAATTTTCTATTTCTTACTATCAATTTTCATATATATATATATATATTGTACACAGTAACCTTAAAAAAAATTCTTCAAAATATAAGCAAACTTTGTTGAATTATGTAGCAAAACACACAATAGCTATTACTAAAAAAATGTACAATTAGTTACTCTATACTTTCAGCTTTAAAATAGCATTTTGTCTTTTTTATTTTTAGAAGAAAAAATAGTAAATTAGCTTAAGTTCAGCCAGTGTAACGTGCTGACAGCTATATTAATGTTAATCATACGCCATGCTAATGCTTTTCTTGGCAGTGACATTAGTCGAACAATTGATTTTGAATAAAACAAAAAATATTTTTTACCAATTTAAATTATTGCTAACTATTGTGTAAGATAATGTTTTTTATATTTACTTTAATATAATAAGAAGAATTAACTAGAGGCATTTTATGTTTTATTTTTCAAATTTTGTTTTTTGTTTTGATCACCTTTTCAGCACTATTAATGTTTGCAGACATTCTTTACAGTATTTTATGTTCAAAAATCAACAAATTTTGAATAAAAACATAACAAAAACATTAAAAACTTATTAAATAAATAAATACAAACCTCAGCAGCGGCAGCAGCAATAAAGTCTTCAGTGCCGAAACATAGTGAAATTTGTGTTGAAGCAGCATATGTTTTAAATATTTTTTTTATTATTTTAATATTTATAAAATATTAAAACACTTTTTAGATTTTTTTAAATTTTGAAAAATAATTTGTCCACGCTTTTTAAATTTTATGTTTCTTAAATTTTTATAATATTTTTAATTTTTTTTTATTTATTTTATAATTTTTATAATTTTTTATAAGTTTTTATAATATTTTATAACTTTTTATATTTTTTTATAATTTATATAATTTTTTAAATTGTTTTATAATTTTTTATAACTTTTTATTTTTTTTATAATTTTTTATAATTTTTAATAACTTTTTATAATTTTTTATAATTTATTAAAATTTTTTTTATAATTTTTTATAATTTTTTAAAATTTTTTATAATTTTTTTATATTTTTTTTAATTTATTATAATTTTTTTATAATTTGTTTATAATATGTTTATAATTTTTTTATAATTTTTTATAATTTTTTATAATTTTTTATAATTTTTTATAATTTTTTATAATTTTTTATAATGTTTTATATATTTTTGTAATTTTTTTTTATTTTATAATTTTTTTAACTTCTCAAAATTTTATTTAATTTTTTTTTTAAATTTTTTCTAATTTGTTCTAATTTTTAATATATGTTTTTTTTTTTATAAAAAAAATTTAATAAATTAAAAATCACACTTTTTCATTTAAAAACACAAAATACAAATATAAGAACCACGTTCTTTGAATTTAAATTTTTTCACAAAATTTATGCTTTGTTTACTATGTCAGCTTTTTGAAAGCACTGCCGGCCGGTTAACATTTGAAGCGCGTAACGTGCGGCCAATGAATGAATTAATGTTTGAGACTGACGAACTGGCTGGCTAGCCGCCTGGCTGATGTATCTAATAAATGAGCAGCGGAGAATTTTTGTTTACCGTTCAAAAGTATACCGCGAGCAGCATTTTCGCAGTCCACGCGCGATCAGCAGCGCTAAAGCTTTACAAAGCTTCGGGAAAAGCTTTATATTCTTCTTTTTTTTTTCAATATTTTCACTGTTTGGTGTTGTTAACATTTATTGTTTGTACATGTTTTTATTAACATAAATTATAATAATTATTTTTATCAATAAAATTAAAAATCTGTTTTTGTGTGATTTTCGGGTATTTTTTAATATTAATTTATTTTTTATTTATTTTTATAATTATTAAGTTTTGCGATTTTTTACTTATGTTATTTATGTATTATTCTTTATTTATATTTTGCTGATTTTAATAAATTGATAGCACTACTTATCAAGATTTTGAAAGAATATTATTTTTTGGACTAATTTTGAATTATTTTTTTTAGCACTTAAGATTTAATATTAAAACATAAAATGCTTAATGGCTATACACGGAAATGTTTAAAGTAATAAAACAAATTGTTAACTTTTTGATATCTGTTCTACTTTTTGAAATTTTGTCATTTAACTTATGGTAAACTATTTTTATTTTACCTTTAAAATTGGCAACGTTGCCAAATGTGTGTGATAAATATTAATTAGTGATTTTTACGCAATCGTGAGATATTTGCGTGAATTCGTGATTTTTGTGACATTTCTCACTGTGTGTGATATTTTTGATTTTTGTGAGATTTTTCACACCGTGTGTTATTGTTTGATTTTTTTTGTGATTTTTCACACTCTGGTTTGCTCCATACGCAATTTTTGGGTAAATGAATTTGACAATCGAATTTAAATGATTTATATTAAATGTTTACGAATTTATGTATGTAAACATTATTTATCGTTTTTCTCGAAGCCAAGTCAATGATGTATGGAGCAAACTAATTCTCAGGAGTTAAGATTATTAATAAATTGAAATAAATGAAGATTGTAAATAATAAAATTACTACGTTTTTTTGAATATGATTATGAACTGTAAATGCATTTTTAAATTCTAGTAGATATGTGTGATTTTCATGTGATTTATCATGATATGAGATTTCTGTATGATTTTTCTCAATGTGTGACATATGTATAAAAAGTCTCACGTGTGATTTCGTGATTTTTCGTGTGATTTTTGGTTGACAACCTATAAAATGGGATTTTAAGGTTTTTCATGTATACTTCGGATATCGATAAATTTGAAGCGTCCATTGAAAAGATATAACACGGTCCGACAGTATTTAGCACACATTAAAATCGACTTGTTCGACAAATAAGGGTTCTTACTAAGAATTTATGGGAACCCAGTTTTTTAGATCAATTCGCTTATGATTTTTATTTTCATTATATATAATTTATAGATAATTGCAAAAATATATAATTTTTTGCAGTATATATTTTTTAGCTGAGACCTCTCTATGTGGAAAACGGTTTTCCAATATTAATTAATTTAAATAAATAAAAAAAAAGGTTTAATTCCCATTTTAAATGCTATTTTGATATAGTTACCTTAAAAAAGCAAATAAAAGCCGTGAATGTATTGATATCGGACAACCATTTTCATGTTCATACTCATTGCTGTCTCAGCTATGATGTAAAGGGTTTTTCAATAAGAGCGATACAAAAGTTTTTTTCAAGGGTTTTTCAACAGGGACGCTACAAAAGTAGAGCGACAGGGACAGCAAACGACGCCATATTTCTTGCCGGTCTTTTGACATTTCTCTTCAGTAGGGTTTGCCATTTCATGATGCATGGGGGTAGATGTCAATGATTCAGGGTGTAATTCTATGACTCAAAAAATATAAGAAAATGTAAAAAAAATGTCTCATTGTGCAAACATTTTATGTTACAGAGTGTTTAAGTGATGCATATTACTTTCATTACCTAGTCAAGAATATCCCAGCAGGAAATGGCCTCATTGACGACAATGTCATCAATGAAAAATCGAGGACATTAGAAAATTTGTCATTGATGAATATGTCTACAACAATTTCATAAATTTCATAAAGACGTCATACACCATATGTCATATATACATATATCAATCACATTGCGAAAATCTGTCATTGATGAAATGTTATTGTTGATGTCGTTGATGAAAATTAACATTTAAGTCACACGCCCCTAAAGGTATGCAGCATTTACGTTGTGAAATGCAATATGAAATATATACAGCATACGTCTAGGGGCAGCATTTACGCGTAAAACTGAAAATTTGCGTTCGATGTCACCCTGCCATATAATTCATAGGCACAAATTGAGGGACCAATTTTTATAAAAGCGAGATAATAAGTAGTAGTAATGTTGATAGATGATGGCCGTTAGTGAAGTATGTTATTGACATTAGCAAGTGCACATACCATTCCAACCGAGAACAGAAGAAAATAATAAAATTGAAATACTAAGATAAATAAAAAAATATATAAATTCAAAAATATAAATTAAAAAATATGAATTAAAAAATATTAATTAAAAAATAAATAAAATAATAAAGAAAAATATTTTTTTTTTTACAAAAAAAAATATATGTTTGACAATCATTTGTGACTTCATTGATGAATGACGTGCATGAAATCTTTAATGCTACATCATGCATGAATCAGTGGACATTTGTATGAAAATGTCAGCAATGCTTTGCAGGGCGAGAATGCTATCGGTCCTCGATGTTTCTGACCTGACATAGGGGAATCATTGGTGACATTTCCTGCTGTACTGTATATGATTTTCTCTGAAAAACAAAAGTTCATAAAAATATAGAGTTGAACCTTTCTTTTTGTATCAGAACCTTTCTAATAATATAATTTTATTTTTCAATATATTTTTTATTATTCCCATTTTTATACTTTGATTAAATTTTTATTTATATTTATTTTTATTATTCTTTTTTATGATTCATATTAATTTCTTTGTATTTTTATAAATCCTATTTATATCAGTTTCCATCATAATAAAATTTTATTAGCATGTCATTAGGTGATTTGTTATTTTTGCGCTTGTTGCGATTTTTATGCTAATTGATAACATTTGGTTAATGCGTCGGATAAATTATAAATAAACCTTACATATGTATTTTTATATTAATCAAACCTCGTTCACCGTCAATCGGTTTAGTGCAGTGCGATTGTCTTATCTCTGTCTGTTGTTATTTTCATCAAACTCAATCAGTTAGTGCAGCTTAATTTTTCATTTAACCAACGGTTATCCATGGGACTATACAACACTGTACAACAAATTTATAGAAAAAAATATACAAATTTCATTTTAATTAATTTAGATTAAAACGAACTTTATTTTGTATTTATTAAAAGATCTAAAAGGGTGTAGTAAAATTAATACAACTGAATTTTTTTGTATACATTCTGTATTTACTTAATTTAAAAATATGTAGAAAAATAAAAACATCAGTCAAATGCTTCTTAATATGGCATCAACTCTATCATCCAAAGTTAAAATCAAATTAATATCTTTTTATTGAATTTCGAGAAGAAGTGCTAACTAATTGTTTTTGAAAGTTTTTAAGGGTGCTGTGGTTTGCTATCAAGAAGTTATAATTTTTATCGTTTTTAATTAGGACGGTATATTTAAAAAATCGCAAATTCCATATCTTTTGAAATACCAATAATGGTGATAAGTAATGTTCAAATTGCAAATATTGCGGTAATGTGGGAATCATTTTCTGGGGTAATATACGAAAGAAAAATTAAGGAATGCTTGCTGTATTTTTCTTTTTTTTTTTTTATGAATTTTGTGTTATATGAATTTGATTGGTTTTGCCAAGAAAAAACTTCAATCGTGGTCACAAACAAAAGAAATGCAACATTTCGACTTCACCTGAGACCTTTAAAAGGAGCAAAAAGAATCAGTAAATCAGATGAAGAATTTTGTAGAATTTGCTTGAATAAAATGCTGCATAAATTAAGTTTCAACAATTCAGTGAACTGCAATATCAGCAAACGTCCTATATACTTGAAAGAGAACTCGACGACCAGCAACTACAAATGTGTCCATTATCACTTAATATATTCAGATTAGGAATAAATTAACTATTTTTTCGAATTTTCTTAACATAAATACCGAGATTTTTATGAATTTTAGCTTTTTTTCTTCTTATTTTTTCTTGCATCACCATATGTTTGAATGTAAAAGTAATACGAAATTACCATACATGTATTTGGAATGAAGTGTAATTAAATTATAATCGAAATTGAATTTATTTTTGTTCACGTGTAAATATTATTATATTGTCCAGCAGAATCTGTCAAATTTACCATAAATATGTTACAATACCAACATAAAATTTTAATTGCATTTGAATAAACTATTTCTTGGCAATTTACTTGGTTAAAACTATGTTTCGAAACACAGAAAATGCTAATCAAATCTAAATACAACGTATGTTCGCAACGCTCGTCTTAATTCGATAATTTATCGACTGACGAAGTTGGCAACGTTGTGCAGCATTTTCTACCTACGCCATCTTTTGCCATCGTTTGAACATATTGATGTTTAAAAACAAACAAAAAAGACATTGGATTTAAATAAGTGTATTCTTGCAACATTCTTCTTGTATACGAAGTTGGCACTCGTTGAGCACTCGGTGATCGTCATTTTCTGCGTACGTTTCTTTTGTTGTTCGTTGAGAAAACGTGTTCGCGTCGGTAATAATTTTGTTATTTGTAAATTAAATAAATATATAAATTGTGTTACAAATAGTAACAGAGTATAATATAGTGCAGTGTTATATAATTTCTGAAACTAATGTGAAAAAAACACAAATAAAAATCTGTGTTTCGATTTTCAAACAGAATTTGGCATGTTTTTTTTTTACAAAAGCATTTTATTTTTATTTTATTTGCAGGATTTCATTCCAAAAATATTTAAATATGTTTCTATGCAAACATACTACTTTTTGAACTGAAACAACTGATATGTTTCACTGGAAACATATTTATATATTTAGGTCGTTCCAAATCATGTTTTATTTTGAACATATTTATGTTTCGGTTCAAATATTTATTTTGTTTGGATGTAGTATTTATTATGTTTCCATTAGAACATACACCATTTTAAGGGGCAACATTAAAATGTTTCCGTGATATTATAATGTAAGTCAGAGCTCATTACAACACTGTTGAAGTCTCAATACAACCCTGTTTACAAATGATTTATCAGTCAATTATATATTATGTTTACATAAAATTTCAAACATACATGTTAATGCCGGCAAAATTATGTTTAGGAGAGCTTTTTTTTCAGCGTTTATTTATTACCTTATTATACATTTTTCATCCTTAATATATTTGAGATTGTTCATGAAAAAGAAAGATTAGAATAGCATTTTAGTGAACATTTTGAAATTTCCCACTTTACCCCAACATTTTTCAACAAGTCCAAAATTGTGCTGTTTTGAAAAATCTCTCAAAAATTAATTAAAAGGCATATAAATGATGTTCTATTCATGAAAAAAGTTATATCATGAACCAGTCTATAGAATAGACCCTTCAAAGGAAAATCAAAACTTGTCCCATTTTACCCCAGGCTCTACTACATTATTTTTATATTATAATTCTATTTAATTTCTTACTAAGTACCCTAATTTTAAGACTATTTAATATTAATGAAATGAATGGAATATTTTAAACAAGTTAATATATTTTTTTTATTACAAATCAATATCAACTCATTTAAAAATGTAAAAAGTTTACTTTGTATATAAAGGTCATTTAAGTTATTAATAATGTACGTATATATATTTTGGAGTCATTTGTTATTAATATAGCTTCGACGTTTAATTTATTATCGAAAACAATTTAGAAAGGTTAATTTTTATAATTTAACATTAAATAAATTGAGTACTTACTAACGACGCGTTTAATAATGTACACTAAGAAATCAAAGATGATTACCAGAAGTATCCCAGCCCTAAATATCAACTTATTTAGATCGTCTTTGAGACAACCATCTCTCAAACATCCGACAAATACGATAAATATTCAAATTTACGATTACGTATAGCATTCATCAATTAAACATCTTACAAATGATGATGTTTAATATTTGAAAAGGTACTTCATTAGAATTCACGGAGTAATTTTTATTGAATTAAAAGAAAATGAATCAAATGTATTTTAATTTAATCTAGAATTAAAACAGTATCCTGCTATACATCGCCATTGTTTTTATAAATTCGTCGCAGGTAAAATTGTACAACGACTTGAGACTTCTTCGCAGAAGAACCAAGTCCGACCGGTGATGCTGTCATCAAAGTGAACTCTGAAATGAAATATTTTCCATCATGCGTTGATAATTTCAATCCCAGGAAATTTTATTTTCACTTTAAACATTAAAATGTAGTTGTTGCCGTGGTAACTTAGTGGTTAGTGCGTTGGACTGCGAGTCGAAAGGTCCCCGGTTCAAACTTGGACTAGGGCTAACAACATCTTTATATAGAAACATTTTTCTATACCGCGCTACCTCTCGGCAGTAAATGGCAAACCTACGAGAGTCAAACATTGCCTATGAAAAGCTCTCACTCACCGTTCGGATTCGGCAATAAACTGTAGGTCCCACCTCTTTGAGTACAAATATAACACGCACAGCTCAAAAAGGTGAGAGAGAGCTCGGCCTAAGTTCTTATAGGACTGTAGTGCCAAACTATTATTATTATTTTTATTATTAGAGTTGACACTTTTTTACACCATTGAATTAACTTAATTGTTGTGGATAAATCAATCATAAGGAAAAAGTACGCCATTTTGCTTTTATATAGCAGACAAATGTCAAAATATCTCAAGAGTTCTGCTGCAAATCTCCAAGAACTCAGGATGTTAACTGTAAATATCTCAATTTTAATTGCTGTTGTGGCAAACATCTCGTAACTATCTGCATATATGTCATATTTAGAAAATATTAATAGTTTTTCTGCAACTTTATTGAAACTTATGGGATGTTTGAAAATTTGCTACAAGGTGTAAATTTAAACAGATAGTTGCAGCAAGACTAACATAGACATTTCGATTTTATAGTGTACGTTCCAGAGAATATCGTGTAAAAAAATCATGTAAAAACAGGATTATGTGTATTATAATAGGACCATGTGTTGCGAATGTGCACAGGTAAAGGGTTTTTCAATAAGAGCGCTACAAAAGTTTTTTTTCAAGGGTTTTTCAACGCTACAAAAGTAGAGCGATAGGGACAGCAAACGACCTTACTGAAGAAAAATGTCAAAAGAGCGGCAAGAAATATGGCGTCGTTTGCTGTCTCGGTCGCTCTACTTTTGTAGCGTCCCTGTTAAAAAAACATTTTACAAACGAAACCCAACCAATTGAAAGAAACCTGTTGAAGGCAAAAACAAATGCATAATACATAAAATTTTCTGAGAGAGCGCCTATTATTTCTTTTGCGCATATTATTCATATTTTATACAACTGTAAATGAAGATTTAAATGCATGTGATGCCGTTGTGTAGTCAGAAAGAATGAATTTATTATATTTCCTTCTTCATCATCAGGAAATGTATTATTACACCGTTTGACAATTTGCACACATAATAAAATCCTATATATTAAGAAATATACGTTAAAAAACTAAACGTGGCAACCAGTTTTTCTATATCAATTCATTTAAAATTTATTAATAACATTAGTTTGGCGCTACGGTCCTGAAGAACTTACGCCGAACTCTCTCAACATTTCGAAAATAAGATTTTCGACCCCCATTGGTGACACTCCGGAGCACTCCAAAGTGCATTAGTTTTCTAATGAAGTCGATTTACAAAATACAAAAAAATATAATATTACCAGAATATTATACAGGTATTTAAAATAACCCGGGTAGTCCGAGCAATCGAGAGCTCTGATACATAAACAGCGAGTAGATCTAAACTTTCTGAATTTGTCCTTGTACAAATATAAGTTCAAGAAAAGTGAGAGATTCCGTGTTGCACTCATTACTACAGAAGTGAAGCGGCAAACTCGTTTATGTGAAATCTGTACTTATAAAATAATACACATTTATGAGTAGTGAGTTTGCGGTAAATATCATGGATACTCGTGAATGTAATGAGTAGCAACGAGAAAAAAAATATTTTTCACACCTCATGAGTATGAGTCAGCGTGAGTGGGTATTTGCGAACTCGGCTAAATACTTAATAATTTATCATATGGAATACAGGTCGTATGAGTGAATATTAAAAAGGTACATTTAAAAATATTAAACGAACTGATCTAGAATAACTGTGAACTGTGTATATTTAAGTTTTATTAAATTTCGTCGTAAGGTGTAAAAACACACTTGAGCAAGAATTTATAACAAATATTTTTGAATAAAAAAAAAAGTATTTTTCTATTTTTTAAATAAATACAGAATGTAGTAGAAATAAGATGTAGTAAATCTTCTAGATATTTATATAAGTGCAGAATGTAATAAAATATGTATATTTTACTAGATTCTGTAATTATTTAATACCTAAGAAATTATTTTATTTTATTTCAGAATTTTTTTATATTTTTCATAAAGGTAAATAAGCATAGAATGTAGTAAAATTAAAAGCATAGTACGTAGTAATTATACAATATATTTTTGGAGATTTAAATTAGCACGAAATTTAGGTATTTTCAACACAAATATATTAACATTTAAATAGAAGTGCAGTAAATTTATAAAGTTGTGTTCTATATAAAAAAAAAATACATAAATGTCTTAAAAATGAATACATTTCTTTTTGAACGTAAATCAAATAGATATATATTCATTTTAAAAAACATTTTCCTTTGTTTCGGTGTATACATTTTAATTGATCATTGGTTTTGTGTGCAGAGCTGCACATAAATAATTGACAGGTCCTTGGAGAGTTCATTAAATATTTTTTTATTAATTTTACACGCGTCCTTTTTATAAAACACTCAAAAATGCAGCATTTTGTGCACTGTCCGTGATTCAGACACAGTCAGTTGACTTTTCGACTGCAACATGTTGGCTCTGCTGCGAGTCTACATAGTGCTGACGCGACTCATCGGCATGAACAATCTTGGCTACGACTCGAAGCGTCAGCGTTTCACGTTGCACCATAGACCGAGCATCACCTGAATTTGGCGATCGCTATAAACTAAGTTATTGCCGTGATCTCCGTGATCACGTTCTTCTGCACGATGTGCAGTCGTTGGGCGCGGCGGGCGGCAGTTTGTCGCATGATCAATGGTTACGTGCGACTCTTGCGACAGCACTTAGGCGCGACAACGCGACTTAAAAAGCGCGCATCACATGAAATCCGCGCTCAAATGTGGCAACTCCTAATGGCCAAGGGTTGCGTTGTCGCTTGTCGCCTCGTCGGATTTTACATTTTCTTGTACGGACGAACGGAACATGTGCGCAGTCACGGTTTTGTTCTCAGCAGCCTGTTGCTGGGTCTCGTGCATACCATGATACTCTGTGTGGATTTTAATATATTTCTGGGTCTGGTGATGCATCACATGTTACTGCAATGTTTGCTGCAACAATTGGCAGACATTGCGCGCAACTTTCACTGGTTGCAGTTATTGCAAACGTCCGCTCAACATCACACCGTCTGGCGACAACTATTGATGCGCTCCATTGCCAAGTTATCGTTGCGTCAGCGACGTCTCCGTTTGTTGCTTGCCGCGTTAATGCATAAGAATCGCATACAGTTAACGATTATGTTGCTGTGCGAATTTCTTACGCACATCGCTAGTTTCTTTGAGTTATTGCGTTACTTTGGCGCAGAGCATCATTTCCGGTTGCCCTATTTCCTGTTGAACTTATTTGTAATGCTGGCCAGCGTCTGCAATTTATGGCTGCTGTTTGACGTTAGCGAACGCGTGTTGCAGCGCGTTGCCGAGATGCGTCAGTTGTTGGGTAACATGTTGCAGCTGTGTGGCAACCCTGTTGCTGGTGGGAATGAAGACAGTAGCGATAACATCGAATTGAAGCGCAGTGTAAGTGAATTTTTAGTGAATTTGAATTTTTAGTGAAATATTGAATTTTAGTGAAAAATGGAATTTTTAGTGAAAAATTTAATTTTTTTTAGTGAAAAATTGAATTTTTAAAGAAAAATTGAATTAGTAGTGCAAAATTGAATTATTAGTGAAAAATTTTTATTTTTAGTGAAAAATTAAATATTCGGTGAAAATTGGATTTTTAGTGAAAAATTGAATTTTTTAGTGAAAAATTGAATTTTTAGTGAAAAATTGAATTTGTAATGAAAAATTTAATTTTTAGTGTAAAGTTGAATTTTTAATTAAAATTGAATTTTTAGTGAAAAATGTTTATTTTTTGTGAAAAATTGAATTTTTGGTGAAAATTGAATTTTTAGTGAAAATTTGAATTTTTAGTGAAAAATTGAATTTTTGGTGAAAATTGAATTTTTAGTGAAAAATTGAATTTTTGGTGAAAATTGAATTTTTAGTGAAAAATTGAATTTTTGGTGAAAATTGAATTTTTAGTGAAAAATTGAATTTTTGGTGAAAATTGAATTTTTAGTGAAAAATTTAATTTTTAGTAAAAGATTGAATTTTTAGTGGAAAATTGAATTTTTAGTGAAAAATTGAATTTTTAGTGAAAAATTGAATTTTTAGTGAAAAATTGAATTTTTAGTGAAAAATTGAATTTTTAGTGAAAAATTGAATTTTTAGTGAAAATTTGAATTTTTAGTGAAAAATTGAATTTTTAGTTAAAATTTTAATTTTTATTAAAAATTTAATTTCTAGTTAAAAAATTTAATTTTTTGTTAAAAAATTTGTGAAAATTTAAATTTTAGTAAAAATCTAATTTTTAGTTAAAATTTCAGGATTAAAATTTCCTATTTTCAAATAATTTTTTATAGATCGAATCCTTGTTGCTGGAGCTGCAGTTACACGATGTGCGCATAAATGTTTTGGGTCTCTTCGATCTCAGATGTCGCAGCGCTCACAATCTGAATCAAGCGCTGGTAATGCATATCATTCTCTTGGTACAGATTGCTTTTAAAGATCTTTAAAAGTCTAAAATCTTTTTTTACTAATTACTTCCGCGACCTTTATAATGTTATGAACAAAATTACAAAATAACAAAATCAATAAATATTTCGAGCAACTCATTAAATTTAATAGGTCGTAACTATAGTCAAAATTAGCCTGGAGCTTAAATTTAATTACGACTTTTTTGAACGATTTCCAATGATTTCCATTGTCAAAATGTCAAAAGCTGTACATTAAAATAAACTCAGGTTTAAATTTGTCTAAAGTTACGCGCCAATATATTTAAATTTTAAATATTTTATTTAGCACATATAACCCCAGAGTACGCACAATAAAACCAACTTTGTAACATGTAAAACTTCCTGAGCAACAGTGTTTTATTTCTATAATTCTGTTATTATTTCTATAAAATACATAATTGTCCTATGTAAATGAATATAAATAATTGCATTTGTATTTCTCATTTTTAGTAGTATTTTGTGCTATTGTTTCATGGAGACAATTCTCTTTTTTTATAATATACACTAAAAGCCATTTAAAACTTTGGTTTCTGCATAAATTTACAACAATTGTTAGTCTTGCTACTTACAAAATAAGCAAAAATAACTGATAAAAGAAAAAATCTAAGCCTTTTCCTTTAATTTAAGTACAACTACTAATTGAAGACAATTAATCTATTTCGTTGGCATCAACATTTTTATCGTCGCCATTTTCAATTGTCGCCTGAGCATTATTGTCGCCTGCGGCTGCCGCCTCTGCTGCCTGCAGTTTAGCATTTGTCTCCTGCTGTTTTTGTTTTTCAAATTCACGCACATCGGCCATTGTCATGCCGTGCCACTCATCGATCCAGGCGAACGCCTGCCTATGACCGAGCAGCAAAATATCGCGTATAGAACGTTGTATGAAATCCTCGACTTTTGTCTGTAGACCCCATACCTCGAAGGCGGCATGTACCACTTTGTAGGAACACATAATAGGTCGATCGGTGTCGCGCCAACCCTCCATCAATGGGCCGCGATCTATAAAAAAATAGAAGTAAGTTTAATTTTTTAAAATTTTAAATTTAATTATTGAATTTAGTTAAGTTTTGCACGTACTTGTTTTCAGCGACTTGAAGAATTTGGGATCTTCTTCCTTTTTGTAGTGCTTTGGACTGGAGAGTTCGTCGAATGCGATGTCCACATCTTCGATCAGGCGATTTTTCAACTGTTCATCGCTGAGATTTAGGCACTGTAAACATTTTAAAATTTATATAGCATACTTTATTTGACGAATTTAAGTAGAACTTACGTTTTCTGAGGTGCCATTGTTGTTTTCGTATTTGGTTTTTATTGAAATATTCAATTTAGGAACAAAAGAACACTGCAAAAAAGGTACAAATTAATATTATTTTAAAAAAATTTACAAAGCATGCGAAATAATTCAAATTTTTCCCCATTTATAAATTGTTAAAAGTACAAAATTAAAGTTAAACATATAAAACATGGATAATGGTTGAATATTCAGGATTTTCGACTTTGTTACGTTCAAAATCTGTAAATTTTGCCGAAAACAGACAGACTTTGATAAAAACTCCGCTTATGCCTGCTTAAAATCTTTCGAACATATTTTTCCAAACTTCATTGAGCCTGCCAAAAAATTTGTCTAGTGCAGTTTGAAAGCAGGAAATGCACAGATTAACAGCAGACAAAAGCGGAATTTGTATCAAAACCCACGAGTTATGTGCCATATGCAGACAGAAGTCAAGTGGCAGTTTATAGGAAGATTTAGAAATAAAAAAGCTTTTAATGACAGATATTAACAGATGATGACTGACTGCTAGCAGTCAACATAATATAGGTTTAAAATTGACTGTCGAGAACTTTTTGAACTTGCGTTCCAAAAAGCAGAATTGAGGCAGTCCCCGAGACAAAATGTCTGTCATTATTCAGAAATAATAGGAAAAGTACTTAGCAGGTAGACAATTTTTGTGGAATTTTAATGGCAGATTAACGGCATATATCGGGAACTGACAGATAATATGTCTTGCGGCAGCTCTTCAGAGTATTAAAAACAAAACAACAAAAAAAATTTATGTCTTCCGATATTCTACTGAATCCCTATCAGAAGTATTGTAAAAAAATTTCAGAAATTTGCCATGGCACTTTTTAACTGATTGCCTGCGTATATTCTGCTGAAAGTAGGCTATAAGATAAATCTGCCAGATTACTGTCTGAAAACCGCCTAATATTTAGTCGTGGAGATACGAAAAAAAAAAAAAACAATTTACTAAAAAGTGTTAAATATTCCAAGCAGAACATATCGTCACTATCATGCCAAAGGGGCGAATGTGCAATTTTTGACATTTGCGTTTTTTTACATTTTTGAATGTAGTTTATCCTCAAGTATGCTGTGCTAAAATCGCGTGTCATTTTGTTGGATATTTCTAGTCACAAAAGACAAAACCAAAAGGGCGAATTTGAAAAATTGAAAATCTTGTCATGCCAAAAGGGCGAATCTTTTCGTTTTTTCGCCATAACTTTTTATTGGAATAAAATAAAATAGTGGTGTAAAGGCATTTATTGTTTGTATTCAAAGCACCTATCGTTCTGCATCATTAATTAAAAATATTTTGCCAAAGATTAAATTGCAATTTGTTATTTGCAGGAAAAAATGTTACGCAGGTGCAGTTCGATAGGTGCTTTAAAAACAAACAATTAATACCTTTACACCACTATTTTATCTTGCACCAATAAAAAATTAAATTAAAGCAAAAAAACGAAGAAATTGGAAAAATTGAAAATGTTGTCATGCCAAAAAAAATTTTTATATTTTGATGCCAATAGATAGGTGCTTTAAAAACAAATTATTAATGCCTCTACATTACTATTTTATCTTGCGCTAATAAAAAGTTATAGCATAAAAAACAAAAATATTTGCGTTTTGATCTGGATATAGCTCACAAAATCCGTATTTATAATTCAGTAGGTTGTCGAAATCTAAAGATATTTTATATACGTTATAATAATTGACGAATCAACTAATATCACAGAAAAAAATTAAAAAAATATAAATTTTTTAATTTTTAAAATACTTCAAACTTTAAAATTTGATTTCCCAACATTTTTAAAAATGCACATTCGCCCCTTTGGCATGACAGTGACGATATGTACTTATGAATTCGGGGAATACTTAGTATATAGGCTTGAACAATTAATTTGAGTATTCATGATCGAATACTGTGTACTACACGAATAGCTCAACACTAAATTCAGAACTCGTATTAAAAGAAAGTATTTCGGAATATTCCGGCATAAAATTATAGCAGAATCTTTAAAAAGGAAATTCATTACGTTTCAGGCTTGAAAATTTGTGTGAATTTGTATGAATATTTTAAAGAAAGCATTAAGTGTCAAGTCTAAAGCTAGAATCACACGATTGATGCAAAGCATCAACAATCAACACAATTTTGTCGAATATCAATAAATGAGGGGAAATTTCATGTTGTCGCAATTATGTATCAATTTAAAATTTCTATTTTTTGGGTCAGTTTCAATACAAAATTTAAAAAAGCATCAACCAAATTGAGTCAATTTTTATTGACGACTCGAGCCGCAACAACATATATCAATTTTTGAATTGATGCAAACTGAAATTGATGTTATTTAGTCAATCGTGTGTTTCCGAGCTTAAAAATGTATAAGAATTTGTATTTAAATTTTAAAAGATGGCTTCGGGAGGCATAGTAATGGGTTTTTGGGCCTGAATTCAGGTCAGACCAGAGCTGAATATTTAAAAAGGAAATGCATTCATGTTTCAGGACTAAAAAATCATGAATTTGTATACATTTGTATAATTTTAAAGGATGGTATTAACAGAAAGAGTATTTCGAACATGAATTCAGATCTGAACAGATCTGATATTTTCTGCTGGAATATTATTTTATAAATTTACTAAAATTGTCAAGCTTTAATACGGAGATAGATTAAATATTTATTGAAATACTTTGAATATAGTTAAATAGAAAAATCTCAACTCTGCTCATTTCTAATCAGCTACTAAAACTCTTTGGATAATTTTCACATTTACCCCATTAACACTTACCGTGTATTCTATGCGGTCAGCAACATGTTGTTGGCATTACCAAAAAAAGAAACAAAAATAGAATAAAATAATTAGTTATTAAAGTATAATGTTTATCATAATAAACAATAGTTATTTTTTAAAAATTAATGCCCGATTTACATTGTATCTTCTGTGAGTCTCACTGTATCTCCTAGGGGTGCATTTTTCAAAAAAATACTATTTTTAAATGAAAATTTAAAAAAAAGCAACGCTAGGAGATACAGTGAGACTCACAGAAGATACAATGTAAATCGGGCATAAAATATAGTTTTATTATGTCGTTGAAAATATAAACCTAACCACTTTTAATATTACAAAAACTAGTTTATAAAATTGGAAATTTCTTACGTTAGATGAACGCATTCTTATCATATCCTATCAATTTATACAGATTTTTGTAAACCTATACTAAGAAAATAAAAAAGATGTTTGAAAGTCCCTGCAGTGTAAAGGACTACTTGAATACTACTATTGGTCTAATTCTCCGTAGACACTCAACTAGCCCGAATTCAACCCCATTTTCATACAATGAACTGTAATTTATTTCCATACTCATGTCCTACGATGTGTCAATTGTCCCCTATTGCATTACATTTAAGTAGTTTTTAAACTAGTTTCTTTTGAACTGTTTATAAACTAATTTCTTACAGTCAGTCTATAAACTAGTTCCTTTAATCCTACTATAAACTGGTTAAAATTTACCAGTTAGAACCATAGAGTTGTAAGCTATTCGACAACAATTGACATAGTCTAGCGCATCAAAATTTAACCGTTTCGCTGTATAAGTCATGTTGAACGAATGGATGAAATTGCTCCAGTCAAGAAAGGTATTGAAATGAGCATAGGAGAGAGTGACTGGCGCGGCTTTTTTTCAGCAGGCAAAGCACGGTTGTAGGGGCCTTTCAAGTCCATGGCGAAAAGAAATAAAACATAACGCACGATGGAACCCACCACAAAATTAAAAAAAAATGTTTCCTACAAAATAAATAAACGATACATAATTTGTATTTAAAATTTATTTTGTTTTTGACAATTTTAACACGTTCCTCTACGACACAATTTTTTTAAATGGTATTTCTCTGCATCCATTTTAACTAGTTACCGATCTAGAAACATTGTTACTAATATGAATACTACATATTTATGCTACTAGTTTAGATTTCACTGCAGGGGTATTACAGCCTTACACATCATTTTACTTGCAAACAACTTATTTCAAATATTTGACACATTTTTTTATATTTGGTAAATATTAATAGTTCTTCTGCATCTAATATTTAAGGACTGCGTCGAATAAAATTGTCCGCTATAAAAATGAAAAAATCTAGAAATCTAGTAATCAAATTTTTATAGAATAAAATATTTTATTTTGCAAATTATTTTTAGATTTAAAAAAAAATATAAAAAAACCAGAAATTAATATTTTTTAATAAAAAGTTTAAATTTTTCCGGAACCCCTTCCATTAATGTTGTAATGGTAGTGTCCGACACCCTCACAGCTGCTGAAGACCACTTTCTTTTAAAGTCTTGAAGGTCTTTGGCCACTTTTTTTTGTTGTCTTCATCTCCCTTTTTACTAAAGCCTAGTATCTCTCAATCGGCCTGAGTTCTGGACAGTTTGGTGGATTGGCTTCTCTAGGCACCAAAACCACTGCATTTTGTTGGATCCACTCTAAGGCCGTTTTGCTGTAGTGACATGAAGCGAGGTCAGACCAAAAAAAATGTGGACACTTCATGTGGGCGTAAAAATGGAAGCAATCTCTTTTGCAAGCATTACTTCACATATATTTCGCTATTAATTGTACCCGATGTCACGAATGAGCTGCTCCTTTTTCCACAACTGCAAATTGCCTGCCAAACAAGGAATTTCTTTGGGAATTTTGTCATTTTTTTTTATTTGAATTTTTCAGCGACATTTCCTCGAGAATCGGCTGTATAAAATTCCTGCCCAGGTAGCTGAGAAAAGTCCGTCGTCCATTATGCAGCAATCGAATTTTTTAAAAAATCTTGGTTCAGCTTTTTAGCTCGTTGTTTTGCGGTTTCATTCTTGACGGCATTTCTATCCGGAACTTTTTGGACCTTGTACGTCTTCAGCACAGCTTCTTTCTTAGTCCTGCGCACGAAAGATTCTGAGCAATCCGCCTTTCTCTCCAATTTCCTTCCGGATATGATTGGATCTTTCTTTAAAATATTCACAACCTTCTTGGACTTTTCACGATCACGTGGGCCTTTTTTTTTTACTAGAACCTTTCTTCCGATCAATACTCAGGTCTTCCTTAAAGCGGTTGATAACGCGAGAAATGGTCCTAGGGTTAGCTCCTACCTCCTTGCGCTTTTTTTAAAAGACCAACTAGGTTGTTTTTGAAAAATTTTAATTATATTTTCTCGCACTTCCACTTCGTTTGCCATTTTCGCGTTAAATAAATTTTGTATTGACTATAACTGACACACATTATTTTCTGCCATTTAATTCAGAGCTACTATGATCAAATTTTTTTAATTTGAATCTTGCAATAGCACAATATGGGAAGATATGTAACGGACAATTTTATTCCACGCAGTCCTTAATAGAATATTTGCATATTAGCAGTAGGACTATCTATTCCATTAGTAGTTGCAGTGAATCTACCACAAATTTGCCATTTTTCGTAGTGTTCATGTGGAACATCTCCCAAATAATACAAAATATGTGATGTTTACAAATTACTTTCACTTTTGCTGCAAGTTTATTTGTATTTACTGCAATTTGGAATTATTTTATCAAGTATTTGTTTTTGCGAATTAGTTGCATTCTGTTTTCTTAGTGTATTATTTACAATTTTTGAAATATAATTGCTGAGTTTTACTACTAAAACCTACAGATATAGTGTCTCAATATTATTAAGATAATAAAGTAGCAACGTCATTTAATTTTAGAAAAAGATTGTTAAACTCACTTAAAAAACGCTTATCTAGATTATGTTACTACACTGCCGTTATCAATATTCAATTGAATGGATAGCGTGATTAAGTGATTTGTTCCACAGCAGTGGCGAGATTGTTATTTTCTATTAATTTCAAAAATGTATTCATTTTATAAATATTCAAAAATTCTAAGCTCGACATAATTTTTCAGTTTATTTAACGTAAACTAGAGCTTAAATGTAGTTTAAACTAGAGTTTAAATGTAGTAGAAACAACAGTTTAAATGCAGTTTGAAATAGAGTTTAAATGAAGTTTAAACCACAGTTTAAATGAAGTTTGAATTAGAGTTTAAAACAAGTTTAAACTAAAGTTTAAATTATCTATTATCAACTTATTCAAATTATGGGAAAATGTCAACTGTGTATTAAATATTGTTTTTATTATTTTTCGATTCAACTCTATTCAATTCAATTAAAAAAAATACACATTATTAAATATAACAAAATTTAACCAAATTTTAAATAATTATTTTATATAATTAATTTTATTACAATTCACGTAAAATTTCCAGTTAAACGGTACACCCAGAAAAAAATTCCCTCAAATACCATTAAAATTGGTCAATAGGACAATTATTGATTTAATAGTATACAAAAAAAAAACTTTTCATATAAACTCAATAGCAATGTCATGGTATTTTCTAGTATTTTCCGATTAAAATAATAATTTATCCTATTGACTATATTTAATAGTAAAAAAACTATTATTTATATAGTATTTTTTTCTATACTATAGTTTAAATTGTTTGATATCGATATATCGAACATTTATATATTTCAATTTAACTCTATTAATTGTTGTGCTGTCTGTAAAAAGTTATTCGAATGGCTCAATAGCAATGTCATGGTATTTTCTAGTATTTTCCGATTAAAATTTATACTATTGACTTTTTTTAATAGTAAAAAATCTATTATTTATATAGTATTTTTTTCTATACTATAGTTTAAATTGTTTGATATCGATATATCGAACATTTATATATTTCAATTTAACTCTATTAATTGTTGTGCTGTCTGTAAAAAGTTATTCAAAAGATATAAGCCTACTTTTTCAGTCACTTATTCAAATCAAACGTACACACAGAAAAAAAAGTGTGTAAATATAACTAAAATGTTAATCAATCCAATTAATTTTTAATTGAATCTCAGCCGATGTAACGTTTAGTAGCATTGAATTCCATATTCGTAATAATGTGAATATGTTAATTGGAGAAACTTTAATTAATTTTTTGTCATATTGATATTAAAGTTGTTTATATATATTATATTTTTTATTGGGAATTTTGAAATCATTAATCAATTAATTAGTAACATCAATTAAAAATTTCATTCGATGGATCAATTAATTTTTTTGTTAAATTAAATAAAATTAAATAAAAAAAATCGAATAGAAACATATGAAAATAAAAATAATTTAATTCAATATATAACATCCAATAAATATTATATAAGTATTTATATTGTTTGATATGCTTTGTAAAATTCTTTCAACCTAACGAATGTTTTACCGAAGTCAGTTTTCACAACTTCTACAGGTGGGCCAATTAATTGAGTCAAACATAAAATTTTATATTCGCTTTTTAATGATTCAATATGCAACAAAATGAGCATCATAAGCTGTTTGTTCAAATTCTTGACAGTAAAAATAAATTGAGCCATTTAATGCTTTAATAACATAACATACACTAAATAATGCAATATCCTGTTTTAAAATAGCAACGTAGAAGAAAATAATGTTAGAATAAACTGAACGACGCCGCCGACGCACGAGACGCACAAACATAAAACAAAATGAAATCCAGAAGAAAAAAACAGTGTTGCAATTTAAGAAAATTAATAAATTAAAAGTAACAAATAAAAGTAGTTAATACTATTAAAGATTTAGTTATATTGAAGTAATATTATATTTATTCCTATTAATATTTTAATTAAAAAATGTGTAAATACAATTAATTAATTAGTAAATACATTGATATTTTTAATTGGAATACGATTTTGTTTGCTATTAATAACAATTGTTATATATATGTAAAATATTCTTTTCTGTGTAGTTTAAAATAGTTGAAATTTCGCCCATTGTCAACATATCGCAAATATTAAAAATGTCATATAATTGTCATATTAATTGTCGTTCTGTCTGTAAAATATAACGACATTTGGCCGATATGATTAGGAATTATAGATGTTATAAAATAAGTTAAAGTTTAAAATAAGTTTAAACTAGCACTGAAAAAGTAGACCTTAGTTTGTAACTATTGATTTAAACGTAGTTTAAACTAGAGTTTTATTTTTGTCTTTTAACAAAGTATACGTTATTTTGAAAAGTTTATTTGGAAATTTGGAATTTAGGAATTTTGAAACTACGCACGTTTTAAAAAATAATAAAATTTAACTAGTTTCAAACTTTTACTAAAATTTGATGATCTGCCCTATTCTGACACGAGTCACAAATTAAAATCGGTCACAATTGTCAGTATTTCGTATTATGTCATCTTCATTTTCTATGTATATTAACGTAAAAGTCTGAATTAATTGTCATTTGTATCAATTGTTATTGATAATAATTGTCATTGCTTACTAGAATAGGGCTGTATATTTTTTTTGTGTCATGTTCCTGTTTTTTATTCGATATTTTAAATACAAAATTCAATTTAAGTTCTACGAAACAAACCTTATATGATTTTTCTAGTCAAATATTCAATTTAATTTCAAAATATGCCCACTTATAGCACCATTAAAGGGTTTAGATTTCTAATTAATAAATTACAATTGATTAATTATTTAATTAATTATTTAGTTAATTAGTTAATATTTGTATGGACAATTTTTTGCATTTCGATATACAAAATTTTATAAAAGGACTGCTTTTGAATAACTTATATTTTTTAAAGCAGATTTATGGACGCTTTTGAAACCTATATTAATCAAATATTTCTGTGTATTAAATATTTTAACTATAACTTAAGAAAGAATTTCCTTTTGAGAATCTTTAAAGTTACACTTTAGAGTATTTTGTGTACAAAATATATATGCTGGATTTTTTAAATTTTCAGATGTGCTGCCTTATTATAATTCAACTAATGCTTATAGACCCCTGTCATAGATACGTCATAGATTAAATATAGCTATTAATATAGATAAGTAAAAGAGACAAATAAAAGCAATGGTTGTTTGTTATAAAAAAAAAAGTGCGATAAAACAAAATGCATTCATGAATGACATAAATTACAGAATAAAAACAAACACAATACGTTGTTTAGTTATAACATGCGAATAGATATAATAAAAAAAGAAGTATTTATAAAGCGTTAAATTGCACAGAAAGTGTGACGAAGTTTTAAAGCGAAATATAGAAAAACTAAACTTAATTATTACACTAAATTTTAATAGATACAGAACAGATTTAAACATTAATAACAAGAAGTAGGATGTAAGAATAAATTAATAAATAAATAAAAAATAAATAATTAAATAAATATATAAATTAAATAAATGTAAAAATTAATCAAATCACAGCTGTTATTATTCTCACGTTTATTTCAATCGTAAATGGATAAAATTAAAAAATAGAAAAAATACTTTAATAGAAAATAATAGATATTTTTGTTTAATAGAGATAACGTTAATGCTTCGTTGTAATTGATATAAAACTAGGGTCGCTGACACCTGTTTAATGATTACGCATATAAATAATGTAACCAATTGTTTTTTTTTTATTTTTGTTCTATTTATTTGTTTAACAAATGTTTGAGTTGAAGCATTTAATATATAGAATAGAATACAGAAAATTGTTTACTAAACAATAAATAATGTCGATTTTTTCGAAACAATTAATTGCGGTGACGTCAGTCAGAATGCGTGCGCTTATTGCCGCTCATTATAATTTATTTAAAAGAAATATTAATTTTTATTAAATAATTTGTTCAATAAAATGTTAAACAGAAAACGTAGATATATAAGTACAGCGTAGACAGCGTAGATATATAAGTAATCTAAATTATGAGTTTCATTTATTTAGCTCTTCTAGTTTTCCTGTAATCGTGATTTCAACAAACAGACGGACGGACAGACGGACATCGCTAAATCGACTCAGGAGGTCATGCTGATCAAGAATATATATACTTTTCCATACCGGAGATGCTTCCTTCTGGGTGCTACAAACGGCGTACCAAACTGAATATACCCTTTCACTCTTAATGTAAGGTATTAATATCGGAATCACAATAAGTAGGTGCTCTTCAAAAATTATTTAGGTACTTTTCAAATGAAATCTCCTTCTCAAAACCAAAATGTCTATCATGAGTACTACTAAAAAGTATCTATTGCAAAAAGTATCTATTACTAGTAAGTTTCTATTATTTTAAAGTGTCTATTACTAAAAAGTATCTATTACTTAAAAGTATGTATTACTAATTGTATATATTACATAAAAGTATTTATTACTAAAAAGTATCTATTACTAAAAAGCATATTTTATTAGGAAGTATCTATTATTTTAAAGTGTCTATTACTAAAAAGTATCTATTACTAAAAAGTATCTATTACTAAAAAGTATATATTACTAAAAAGTACGTCATAACTAAATTTATCGATTACTGAAAATAACCTATTACTAAAAAGTATCTTTTACTAAAAAGTATATATTTCTTAAAAATATAAATTACTTAAAAATATCTAGACTAAAAAGTATCTTTACTAAAAAATACCTATTTCTAAAATGTATCTATTACTAAAACGTGCATATTACTAAAATGTATCTATTACTAAAAAGTGTCTATTACTAAAAATTATCTATTACAAAAAATATCAATTATTAAAAAGTATCTCTTACTAAAAAGTATATATTTCTTAAAAGTATATAGTACCAAAAATTATGAATTACTAAAAAGTATATATTACTTAAAAGTATCTTTTAGTATATATTATTAAAAGTATATAGTGCTAAAAAATTATATATTACTAAAAATACAATAAAGTATATATTACTAAAAAGTATCTGTTACTAAAAAGTATCTGTTACTAAAAAGTATCTATTACTAAAAAGTATCTAAAGGGTTTTTCAACAGGGACGCTACAAAAGTAGAGCGACAGGGACAGCAAACGACGCCATATTTCTTGCCGATCTTTTGACATTTCTCTTCAGTAAGGTTTGCCATTTCATGCCACTGAAGCCGCTTGACCACCTGAAGCGTCGTATGTTCGATAATTTCAACAATGGCGTAATAAAGGGTTTTTCAACAGGGACGCTACAAAAGTAGAGCGACTGGGACAGCAAACGACGCCATATTTCTTGACGCTCTTTTGACATTTCTCTTCAGTAAGGTTTGTCATTTCATGCCACTGAAGCCGCTTGACCACCTGAAGCGTCGTATGTTCGATAATTTCAGCAATGGCGTAATAAAGGGTTTTTCAACAGGGACGCTACAAAAATAGAGCGACAGGGACAGCAAACGACGCCATATTTCTTGCCGCTCTTTTGACATTTCTCTTCAGTAAGGTTTGCCATTTCATGCCACTGAAGCCGCTTGATTACCAGAAGCGTCGTATGTTCGATAATTTCAACAATGGCGTAATAAAGGGTTTTTCAACAGGAACGCTACAAAAGTAGAGCGACAGGGACAGCAAACGACGCCATATTTCTTGCCGCTCTTTTGCCATTTCTCTTAAGTAACGTTTGCCATTTCATGCAACTGAAGCCGCTTCACCACCAGAAGCGTCGTAAGTTCGTGAATTAGGCTGGGCCGTACTTCTTCCGTGATGATCAAGACCGGCACGTTACTGTGAATGGGAATCGCTACCGTTCAATGACGGCGCCACACAGCGAATGCCACAATCAATTTATTGGAAACCAAGTTTAGAGAACGTGTTATCTCACGAAATGGTCCAGTCGATTGGCCGCCTCGGTCGTGCGATATGACGCCGTTAGACTATTTCCTGTGGGGCTACGTCAAGTCTATGGTATATGCCAGCAAGCCAGCGACGATTGATGAAGTTCGTACGATTATCGAACGTGAAATTGCAGCAGTATCGGCCGATTTATGCATGAAAACCGTCGAAAATTGGGTTCAGCGTCTGGACTTCTGCAAGCGTGCCCGGGGTGGCCATGCAAAAGAAATCGAGTTCCATACATAATGGCATCGAACGTACTTTTACAGGAATAAGGAATTTCATTGGAATTTCAATAAGGAATTTCATTTCCAAAACCGTTTTTGTTTTATTTAAAGAACTTTTGTACCGCTACAAAAAAAAACCCTTTATTACTTAAAAGTATTACTAAAATAACTATTACAAAAAAATATCTATTACTACAAAATACTAACAGTATATTTTCCAAAAAATAATCTTAGCTAAAAGATATTTTATATTAATAAATTATCTACAAAAAAGTATGAGTTCTTTTTAACCATCTACTGCCCTTAAAATGTTTCTGTACTTAAATGTTCTGTAAAATCATCTGTGCTTACAAAAAATATGTGTTCTACATAATATTTCCTCAGAAAATATCGTTTTAAAAACATATTTTATCTACTTAAAAAAAAGTAACAGCTCAATAAGTTCTGTTGCTTCAAAGTTAACTGTTGCTCAAAAAGCATATGTTGTGCAGAACGTTACTGTTGCTCAAGAAGGTAACCGTTCCTTTGAAAAATTACAATATTTGGCAAAAAAAAGTAAAACTTTATAATCTTAAAAAGTAACTGTTGTTTTATAAATTATGTACTTATTAAAAATAGTATCTGCTGATCTACTTAAAATGGTATTTGCTTCTTAAAGACTATCTAATGCACAATATATATATCAACTTTTAAGTGAAAAATAAACGTATGCCTCATAAATGATGATCAGAAACTAATAAAGCACATGGCCCTGTAAAAAGTATCTACTCAACAAATAGCTTAACCCAAAATAACTAATAAAAAATTCATCCGATTAAGGAAAGTACTAATATTTCCTTCAAGAATATGCATAATTTTCACACTACCCAAAAATCTACATTCCCTCAATCCATCAATAAGTATTGAATGAATATTAATCTCAGGGTATTGTTCAAAACAACAACGTAGGGGCCTTATTTTACACCAATAAATAGCAGGCTATTTTTGTGCACAAACGGAGCAAATATAACGCCACTTGTGCGCGTGTCATGCCAACAACTGCAAAGTGCAGGACCTTCTAGAGGGATATTTAAGGATACAGAAAAATAAAGCAAAAAATAAAAGCTAAAAATAAACAAAACTTTGCACAGGCAGTCGACAGTATATGACTGAGAAGAGCAATGATAAATGTTCATAATAATGATAAATATATGGCTTCGCTTACCTGTCAATGTGATAGGATAATAATTCCATGACTTTTCCGTCACATAAAAGACGCGCGGGCAAATAGCTTGAATCCAATAGGGCAGGCGGCTAATGGAGGTATTGTTGTTGTTATTGTAGAAGTTGAATAAAAATGTACAGGATAAGTTGAAGTTGTTAAAGTAGAAATAAAAAGATTATTAATGTATTAAAAATGTTGGTGGGTAAAATCTAAAACGACGTTTATATAATATTGGAAATGCAAATAATGAGTTAACAAGTTTAAAAATGTGTTTAATAGATTGGTTAGTGTGCAAAAAGGGTTCAGGAATGATTGATAACATGTTTTATAAAATGAAGAAAATAATGAAATAAGTAAATTAAAACATAAACAAAAAGCAAACATTTTTCCACCTACCTAGACAAGTGAATGCGCTTTTCTGTGTACTGGCCCTTGCCATATTCCGGATCCTCGCATGCCGTATTCTCCACAACCTCGACACCTTCCCCCTCGCCGGACTGCTCCAGACTATGGCGCGCAATCATATACAACTGACCAACTTGATACTAAAAATAAAATAACTTGTAGAGTAACTAAAAAAAATCAATTTCAATAAAATTAAAGCGACGACAGCTGGTTGCAAAAACATTTAGTGTTCTTGAACTAAAGTTGCTTTTATTCCAAAGATTTTTCATTCAATAGATATTGAATAAACTCACCTCCTCCACAGTCAGTGGCATGCAAATCCGAAATTCTTTGGTCAACACCATTTTTTTAATTTATAGACTGTGCAAAGTTTTGTAATTTTCACTTATATTTCGTTGCTCGAAATAATTACGAAATAGTATTTTTTGGTGCAATTGTGGCGCCTCAATAATCATGCAGTTCCAACGGAGAGTCAACAACAATTGGAATTTGTTCTGTGCACGATAATCTTTTGCTCTGGGCAATGACAGCTACTAACACAGTGTTGCCAACCCTGAAGCATATTATTATTGTAGTAGCTGTCAAAAATTATGGTATATGGGTAAAAATTATTGTATCATCGGTTAAAAAAAATTGTCTGTCCGTTTGCTTTATGTGTTAATTTGTCGGTAATGAGATGGCAAAAGTAAGTGGAAAGTTAAATACTAAAAAAAATAGTTATTGCAGAAATCAGTAGAAGACCTCGTGGGAAATCGAATGGTTTATGACTACCAAAATGGGTCTAAAAACCTTTTTTTTTGTTGTCATCAAAAATTGATCTTAAAAAATGTTGGTTTATAAATTGGATATTGACCCCTTTTGCGAATCATGGATTACTACAAATGGTACCATTAGTCATATAATATCCGCTATCGATTTACAAAATAAAAATGTTTGGTCATTAATAGAGTTTTGATCACCTTTTGGAGGTTATAAACCAAAACATACCGTCTCGCATCCAACGATATGTACTACCGCTTTCTGCAATTAAATAATGTTCCGGTATTTTTCACTGTCCGCCCACTTTTTCCAACCCACTTGAATAAAATATATTAAAATAATTTATTGGACATACCTATTTAATAAAAAACACTAGTTTACAAATTAATGATTAGAAATATTGCGATATGAAGAAGATTGTATAAATCCATGACAGGATTGTATATTGTACCGCCACTAAAATTATTGTTTAAATACAATAATTATTGTTCGTTAGCATCACTGTACGAACAGCTGATAACGCGTTGCCAACATTATCCACGATTGTTGCTCTCGTAAAGGCGGACACAGACGACTTTTAAAAAATACTGCTGTACTGTGCCTATAAAAATACTTTTTACATGATGAATTCAATTTTGACACATTTAATATAAAATTCTGAAGCTTATGGAAAAATCTAAACCAACTCAAGAGTGTACAAAGAGTTGTGACTGAATTGCAATTTACAGACCGAAGTAAAAATAAAATAGAAAACAAATTGTCACCGCTTTCATTTTCGCTGTTAAAGAAGCATCAAGTGATCTTAAAATTACAAAAAAATGATGCATCTAGTTACTTACATCTATGTGTCGATACTCAAAACAAATTTAAAGAAACATAAGAATTATGTCATCATTATAAAATTAATTTCCACTAGGGGTTTTGGGCTCATTTTTTTCATAAAAGTAGATGTTATAGAATATCGAAAACAAATTTGGATTTGGACACATAATCAGCTCAATTTTAAATAAATTCTTCTACGACATTTTTTGGTAGGATCAATATTTATCTATTTGAATATTTTTTATTTTTGCTCCCTAATATAAAACTGGTGTTGCTTTTAGTGGATAAAATGAGCGTTTGTTTTCATTATATTATCTTTTATTAAAAATATTAAAATTTTTAAATTTTATGATGCTTCGACGAAAATGTGTCTAATGTTCTCCCTTCAACCCTATTCATTAACTATTGACATGAGTCAAAAATAATATTACATTTTAATCACCAAAATTAAATTTTGTGTTGTTTAAAAAACAAGGATAAAAAAAATAATTAATGCTTTGAATTCGTTTTTTTTTATTTTATTTTGATTCAATATTTTTTTAATAGATCAGAATAGTATACGGTACCAATTTTTAGTTTATCAATTTAAAACCAATATAAAAATTAAGAGCTACTAAATTTAAAAACGTGATGAGGGGTATTGTTTTATTTTCAAAGGGTTACAATTATCAAATTTTTTGATGCTACGTTAAGGGTATTCGACACCGCAACCTCCTATACCTATATAGTTTTTCTGGTTTTAAAACAAACGAAAGATAGATTTTGAAAATAGTTTCAATTTCTTAAAAATTGATGAATTTTTTTTATATCTTTCTCAAACAGTTTAAATTGAACTGTACTCTGTTTTAAAGTGGCAACGTAGTAACACAGTGCTTTTTAAATTCTGTTTGTTTTGATGGCTCTTTCGTTGAGTTGCCAACTTTTGGAACGACGACAGAATAGTGTTGCACGATGCAATCTTTAGTACTATATGAGGTACTTTTTTTTATCTGGAATAGGTACTTTATATTATATGATATATTTAATTGTGAGATATGCTTGATTTTTTTGTATATTCGAAGGTCTTTTAATCGTCATTTCAGCTAGATTATTTTGTATTATTTTTCTGCTGTCCTATAACATAACAGTTCGTCACTTTTATCTTCTGTCAACAAAGTACACATATATTTTTAATAATACTTTTTTTAATATACATTTTTATTTTCTTGAAATGCAACACTGAACAACAACAACAAGAAAACACCAGAAAACACTACAAAAAGAAGTCTCGTCGCCTGAATTGTGGGCCAAAAAAAAAATCATGAAAAATTTTCTCTATTGCGTTGCTTGCAGCTAATTGGACATCATCATCATAGAAAAAATATTGTGTAAAAATTTAAAATATAAATTGCAGTGACATCAAAACAATACAAAAAAACATTGAAAAAGTTCAAAAGGTAAAAATTATTCAATTTTTAATATGAATAATAGTGAAAAAAACAAGTATTTTATGCAAATTTCAAACAAAATAAAATACGTAGTGAGGTCAACTTTTGTATTTGCTATGGATTGGGATTGTCGATTGAGTTTTGTAATTTTTGCTGTGTTTTATAATTTTTTCTGTGTTACTGAAAATAGTGGCCCTAAAACTAAAAGAAGAAGAAGAAAACAAAATATATATAAAAAAAAATAATTATCTCTCATTTTGTTTATTACTTTGCAGTGGTTTTGCTTTGCATAATTATTTCCTGTGGTCGTTCGTTATTTGGAGCAGAGTGCATATCTTGAATTTGCCAGATTTAGCTGACGCCAACCGCCCTTGTAGGCGCATGCAATGCTAAGGATTCGCGTCAAGATGGGTCCACCACGCAACAAGGAATGGACGTGCTGCTTTGGGCTGCACGTTCACACGGCCACCATTATGATTGGTCTCTGGCATTTGGTAAGTTTTGTTGTGGGTTGATGCATTGACGTATTTATGATAAACGTTTGTGGGTTGGTTGGGTGGTCGGTGGTTAAAGGGTTATCGTGTGTAGGGTATAGTGGGTTTGAACGGAGGAAATGTTGCACAATTTAATTTTGGAAAATTTGTACTATTTTGAAGTAGTTTTTGCTATTTTTGTGTAATTTAAAAATTTAAATAATCTAATAATAATTTTAATAATTTACAAAAAAATCTATATTTTGAAACGTACAGTTTCAGAATTCGTCAGAAAGCATCAGAAAGTTTCGTGACAGAATTTTTGAAAATAAATATAACGAAACGACGACGAAATGTACAATTCTGGGACTAATCTTTATCTTTTTGGGGTATTTGTTTTGAAAATTTGTTATGAAAACTGTTTTTGCTGCCTATTAAAGGTTATCACATAATCTAGAGGTCAGTTTTAATCCGAATGCATAAAGTAATTTTAATATTCAGAAAGTGAGGACATTATTTTTAGTAGAAACTAACGAATTAGGTGTAACTTCACTTTACCAAATATACGAAAATTATTATAAAATATAAAATACATTATTTTTAGACATATTTTCAAGTTTCAAATTTTCACCCAAGAACGTGATTTTCGCTACATAATATCTTAAAAGGAAGTAGCTTTTTAATCGATCAAGGTGCTAATTTCATATTATGGTTTATTTGTGTAGTCAGGCCCCGATAAATTACTTATATCGCAACATTTTTTTTTTAATATTTATTTTTTAAGTTTTTGTATGATAAATTAATAAACTAAAAAAAACTAATAATGTTTGTACATATTTCCTCCATTTTCGTTATTGAATATTTTGTATTTTTTTCTTAGAAATAACACTATGCCTAAACCTTTTTTTACAATCATCCAACATTTTTATTTTTTTTCTCTAGTTTACAAAAAAATTTTAAATTATTATTTTAATTGTCAAAACTAATTTTAATATATTAATGAATGGTAATTTTCCTATAAATTTGTAAGATATTTGGATTTAAACTCTGAAAATTTTGATTTTTTTTTTAACAATTTTTCAATTATTTATTTAGCATTTAAAATCTGAAGGTAAACATGATAATGATGCATGGTTATGCAGAAGAGAGTACAAACTAACGAACAAAATTACTTAGTATTTTTTATCTCTTAGTTTTTTTGGATTTTAAATGTAGTTTTCCAAATTATTGTAAAGTGTTTTATTAAGTAATTTCGATATTTAGCGTTGTACAATTTAATTTTAAACATTTTTTCTAAAAAAAATTATTATAATTACCAAAAAAATTAAATTTTAAACAAAAATGTCGATATTTCAAACATTTTATAAGATTTAAAATGTCTGTTTAAATAGTCGTGTATTTTTTAATTCTTTTAAAGTATTTAACATCTTTTGACACAGCATAGTTTAAAGTAAATCAATTTTTTGGTATTATTTCTACTTTGTATTATTATAAAATTAGTAAAAACAACTTTAAATATGACTACGAAAGTCCTGTTTCATACTATTTTCCATACTACTCCACTTTTTTTTGTACAACTTAAACCCTGTCAAAAGCTTTAGCTGTGTGTGTGTGTGCTGCAAAAATGTTTGAGGTAGAGGTACCCCTACTTCTTTCACTACTTCATGTTCTGGTGAAATTATTAATTTGCCAAATGCATTTTGCGTACTCGCACCGTTATCTGCCGCTGATATCGACTTGTTTTCTTGTCGTTTGATTTGTGGCTGATGACGTTGTGGGGTGGTCAGTCAACGCCTGCATCAAGGTCGTCACAATATCAAGGCGAAGGCTACGCTATTTGCACACTATTTTGAAAAGTGCGCCTCATGGCTATTAGCAACATGCAAAAGCTGTTAACAGCTGTAACGTGTAACTAATAGGATGTTTTTTTTCTGAACTCTTTAAGATGAATACATTTTAAAGAAATTATTATTTTTGTTTTTAATTGAAAATAGTTATTAAAATATTTAATGAGTTGCCAATTTTAGTTGGTTTTAAAAAAATGTATATATTTCAGTTTTTCATTCTTTTCCTACTTTGATAATTATTTGAATTTTTTAGGATTTATAGTGTTTGCTATTTTTAAAATCGCTTCCGATTGTTGCAAATTAAAAAACCAGTTAAGATTAATTTTGAATTTCAATAAAAATCATTAGTTTTCGTCAATTCAATTAGATGTGTTTTAAAAAGTGCAGACTTTATCAACAACTATAATCGATAGCTGAAAGTTTGTAATTTTGAGCATTTTGATGGTTCATTTTCTTTTCTAGTATTAGATCTTAAATACTAAAAAAATAACAAAAAATATACTTAAAAATATCAAGTTTAGCTGCCAAATTTCATGCAAACTAAAAAGAATATGGACATTTTGTATTATATTGAAATTTGCCTTGACAATTTAAAGAAAATTTGAGTTTAAAGTTTTTTTGCGGAAAGACTTTATAAAGTGGTCAAATTATTTTATACTAAATAGTGCCTGTAATTTGGAAGGCGATTTTTTTGTAAAACATAACGTTATAACAAAAAATTTAGTATGTACTAAAAATCAGCATTTCTGAAAAGATATTCTCAAATGTCCGTAAGATTTGTTGTATTATTTTGTGCACTACTGTTTATATTAGCCGCGGTAGCTCAGTGGTTAGTGCGTTGGACTGCGAGCCGAAAGGTCCCCGGTTCAAGTCTGGACTGGGGCTAAACAGCATCTTTTCATAGAAAACATTTTTCTATACCGAGCTACCTCTCGGCAGTAAATGGCAAACCTACGAGAGTAAAATCATTGCCTATGAAAAGCTCTCACCCGCCGTTCGGATTCGGCAATAAACTGTAGGTCCCACCACTTTAAGTACAAATATAATACGCACAGCTCAAAATGGTGAGAGAGCTCGGCCGAAGTCCTATACAGGACTGTAGCGCCAAACGATTATTATTTTACTGTTTACATCTCTAGTAAAACGATATACTTTAAATAACCAGGTAGGACCTACATTAGTGACTGAACAAAAATACAATTTCTAAAGTCATTAATTAGAACGACTTTAATTCTTTGACAATGAGAAATTTAAAAAAGTTTCGATTTCAGTTTTATAAAAATTTTACAAAAGCTGAAAACTGCTGTTATAAAATTCTATAAAATTCATATTGTGTTAGGTTTAACTAGTGAACTTTTTAGTTTCTGTTATTTGTTGTCACTTTTATTCAGATTTTTTAATTTTTTCATAATGTGAGGCACGCCAACAGGCATTGACAAACACTGTCTCCATCTTGTTTTGGAAATTTATGTTTTCCAGTGGTCATCGCTTAAAATAAAATAAAATAAAATAAAATAAAATAAAATAAAATAAAATAAAATAAAATATAAAGAATTACTTTAAATTGTTTTTTTCGAAATATATTTAAAACAAACGCTTTTTGTAAAGAAAAAACTTAACAAAAACAATTCAAAATATATATAAAGTATTAATTTAAAACGCCATTTTTCAACATAGATTTAAAAGAAACGCTTTTTTTAGAGATAAAACTTAAGAAATATAAAAACATTACAAATCTAAAAATATCAAATCAAATCAACCAATATTGATAAGAATTGTATATAAACAAGCAAAAAACTTTATATTAGAACTGTACGAATTGAAAAACAATTTTATTTTTATAATTTTTAATCAAGCAACTTGGAAAAATAAATTTTAAACAAATACATTTGCTGCTATTTAACTCTGCAACTATACCTGCTAGTTTGTAATATAAAACAATTGCTATCATAATGTGATTTATAATGAAATGATGCGTAGACTCATGACTCATGCTTTGATGCCTATATTAAAGCTTAACCGAATGCTAAAAAAAAGCAAAATTACTTCAAATTGTCATATTCTAGACTTTTGATGTTGAATACGTAGACATTGTAAAACAGCAGACAGCTGCTGTCGTTATTGGATACAGCGTGTTTGGAAAATCCTATTACAAAAGTCGTTTTATTCAACAGTTTGTTTTAAACCTACTGTTCTTTTGACACTTTATTGTATAAAGCAAAAATATTTTGCATAGACACGCTGTATTTATATCGCTTTTATCTGGCTATATATGCATATGCACACAGTTTTATAAAAGCGGCTACACTTGAATTGACATGTTCATGACGAGTTGCCGTTGTAGGGGTTCTTATTTTGCAACACTTGAAATGCAAAAAAAAAACCTAAAACACAGCAGTTTATGTAATGGCAGTAACATTTAATAGATTTTAAAATTAAAAAAAAAAATGCTGAAATAAAAGTGTTTAAAATGTTTACAAAATTTCAAAATTACTACTCTAAAGGCTCGAATACACGATAGAGAAACTAGCTAGAGATAGAGAAAAAAATCTACCTTAGAGCTCCCTACCGTGATTTTTTGCTCTATTTTGCTCTATATCCAGCTATTTTCTCTATCGTGTAAACTCGCCCTAAAAATAAAAAAAATATTTTGTCTATGAAAATCACAAAGCCTTTGATACACTTTTTGAGGTTATTTGAAAATATTTATTTTTCTATACTATTGAATCAATAACTGTCCTATTGACCAATTTTAATACGATTTTTCTGAGTGTATAAAATTTGAGTGTGCCGATTTTTCTCTATCGAGTTACAATTTAAACAAAATAGCAATCAAAAATATAGGACACCTTTACGACACTTGTTTAGAATACAAAAATAAAACACTTAACAAAACTAGTTTTTCAAAAGACTTATTACGATTTTCATTTTAATTTTCAGTGCCAAAAAAAAAAGAATACCAATTTTTCAATTATTTTTAAAAGAATCTAAACATGTAAATTTTGATATTTTTTATATTTTAGTACTATGAGTACATTGACAGGAAGTGTGAAGAAAGTATGAGAATAGTTTAAGGAATGTGTTAAAAAAAAAAATGATGAGAGTGTGAAGAAAGTGTGAGGTAAGTGTAAGAAATGTATGAGGTGGGTGTGAGAAAAATGTGAGGTGAAGTGTGAGGAAAGAGTAAAAAAAGTACGAGGCAAATGTGAGGAATGTGTGAAGAAAGTATGAGGAAAGTGTGAGGAAATTGTGAGGAAATTGTGAGAAAAGTGTAAGGAAAATGTAAGGATCTTGTAAGGAAAGAATGAGGAAAGTGTGAGGAAAGTGTGAAGAAAGTATGAGAAAAGTGAGGAAAGTGTGGGGAAAGTGTGAGGAATGTGTGAGGAAAGTGTGAGAAAAGTATGATGAAAGTGTGAGGAAAATGTGAGGAAAATGTAGTAAAGTGTAGGAAAAGTATGACGAAAGTGTAAGCAAAGTGTGAGGAAAACACGAAGTAAGTGTAAGAAATGTATGAGGAGGGTGTGAGAAAAATGTGAGGTGAAGTGTAAGGAAAGAGTGAAAAAAGTATGTGGCAAGTGTGAGGAAAGTATTAGGAAAGTATGAGAATAGTGTAAGGAAAGTGTGTGCAAAGTGTGAGGAACGTGTGAGGAAAGTGTGAGGAAAGTATTGTGAAAGTGTGAGGAAAATGTGAGGAAAATGTAGTAAAGTGTAGGAAAAGTATGATGAAAGTGTAAGCAAAGTGTGAGGAAAACACGAAGTAAGTGTAAGAAATGTATGAGGAGGGTGTGAGAAAAATGTGAGGTGAAGTGTAAGGAATTAGTGAAAAAAGTATGTGGCAAGTGTGAAGAACGTATGAGAAAAGTATGAGGAAAGTGTGAGGAAAGTCTAAGGAAGGTGTGAGGAAAATGTAGTAAAGTGTAAGAAAAGTAGAATGAAAGTGCAAACAAAGTGTGAGGTATTTGTAAGAAATGTATGAGGAGGGTATGAGAAAAATGTGAAGTGAATTGAGAGGAAAGAGTGGAAAAAAGTATGAGGCAAGTGTGAGGAAAGTGTGTGGAAAGTGCGAGGAAAGTGCGAGGAAAGTGCGAGATAATTGTAAGAAATGTATGAGGAAGGTGTGAGAAAAATGTGAGGTGAAGTGTAAGGAAAGTGTGAAAAAAGTATGTGACAAGTGTGAAGAACGTATGAGAAAAGTATGAGGAAAGTGTGAGGAAAGTCTAAGGAAGGTGTGAGGAAAATGTGAGGAAAATGTAGTAAAGTGTAAGAAAAGTAGGATGAAAGTGTAAACAAAGTGTGAGGTATTTGTAAGAAATGTATGAGGAGGGTATGAGAAAAATGTGAAGTGAATTGAGAGGAAAGAGTGGAAAAAAGTATGAGGAAAAGTGTGAGGAAAGTGTGTGGAAAGTGCGAGGAAAGTGTGAGGTGAAGTGTGAGGAAAGAGTGAATAAAGTATGAGGCAAGTGTGAGGAAAATGAGACGAAAATAATGAGAAAAATGTGAGGACAGTGTAAGGAAAGTGTCAGGAAAATGTGAGGCAAATGTGAAAGTATACATTTTATGCAATTAAAATATATTTTAATAAAAATAAGTTAGAATTCTATGAATTTATTTATGTTCACCATAAACTAAAATTTAAATCGTCTTTTTTTTTTGTAAAATATTTTTGCAAAACAAAAAAAAAACTCGAATAAATAATAAACATTGCTTCCGTCTCAGTTTGAGTGCATCATTAAATTTTAATTAAGCACCACTGCAGCCTACAAATTCATTTAATATTAATAAAATAAATAAATAAAAATATCCCATGCATAAATTTTGCAGACTGTGTGAAAGAATTATAAGAATTAAATATAAATAAAAACCAAAAAAAATTGAAATACAAGCGCTGTATTATTTTAAAGTCAACTTTTAAGCCATGTTTTTGGTTGAATTTATTTTGATTGTATTATATACAAAATTTCGCTTATCAATTGTTTATATAAAACTAAAAAACTGTTTAAAATGTTGACGTGTTTGTAATGCGTTGTTATTTATTTCTGATTCATGCGCTATTTAGGTGAAACACTTTTCACGTCTTGTGTTTCATGCAACAAAAGCTGTTTATTTAATTATTTTTTAATCTTTTCTTAGTTTTTTTTCAGTTGAAATTTATGCTGAATCTAAAAATAGAACACTATATTGCGATAAGCATTTTTCTTAATATTATTTTATTTTATTAATTTCACAATTTTCTCAGATCTTAATTTGAATTGTTTTTTATTTTAACATCGAAATTCATAGTTTTTTATTATCGAAATTGAAAATTTCACTATAACTCAAAAACTACGACCAATTGTATACGTTTTTCTTAATAAGTGACATAAATAAATCCATTATATTATTGTTATCAGTCTTTGATTTTGTAAAATTACATTTCTATTTTCAGTACAGCTTCTACTAGAGTTAAACATTTTGATACAATAAAATATAGTACAAATACTTTTATAAATTTCAGTTGTCTTTGTCTCTTTTTATTTAAATTTGCACGTGAAAATTAATGTAAACAACAAAAAAAAAAAAAATAGATTAGTATTATAACATCTGCTCTATTGTTAAACCTTGACTCATAAATACCTCAAAATATTGTTTGGTAAATATGTCGGGAGAATTCTATTGTTTGCGCTACTAAAACAAATGAGAAATTTGCACTCTACACATTTTCTAAATAATTAAATATTTATTTTGCGTCATTATAATGATAACGTATTCAGCAGTTTGTTCAATTTAACCGCTGGTTCTTATCTGTTGTCTGTGATTTGGTTCTGTTGCGGTGAACTTAGATTAAAAGCTTTATCAAAAAACCACGCGACATAAAGGGGTTAATTTCCTCATTATTAAAATTACAAATTCAAATTTGTATAAAAAATTAAATTAAAATGTTATGATTTGTCAAACTCGAGGTCAGGTGACCCTTCATTAAATTTAAAATTGATTTAAATTAATTTTAAAATTCAGAAATTTAGTTTAAAATATAGTTTTAAATAAAATGTATGTTGTAAGAAATTTATTAAATTTTTTTTGTATATTCCTCTTTGCAGTTCTTAAACATTTTAGCACTGAGCCTGCTCGCTGTCATCTGGCGTAATCCGCACATGATGGAGGAGTTGGAGAATAGCTATGACAACACTGTAGATCTTAATGCGCCTGCATTGCCGACGCCCCTCAGCAAGGTTGATCCGCCCTATGCATATCGCGATCATTCACTCAATTATCGTAAGCAATTCCGTAAGCAAATGAAATGCACTTTTGGCTAATGTTGTAAAACACTTATGTTTCACCCCCCAACTATTTATAGAGAACTTCGATATGGGCGGCCTGGTGTGCACGTGCATGATAGCAATAACACTGATGATGATCTATGGTACTATCAAAGGCAAGCCATCGCATCTGTTGCCGTTCTTCTGTCTACAACTATTTGATTTTGCAATTACAACGTGAGTTTATTTGCGGTTTATTCTTAATTATTCTTACAGGGTGCGCCAATTAAAGGTTTGTATTTAAATCCTGGGGTCTGATATTTCGCGCCACGGAAATAAATTTTTTGCTCAGTGAGAATAGGAAAAGACCTCTCCGAACCATTTGATACCGAGCGAGCTTCAGACTGGGTGATTCACTATCGTGCGAATTTTTTGTTAACTTATTGGTGGAGAAAACAGTTCGAGCTGCCGAACTCCGTCCGAGCGGCACTATCTTAAACAAAAGTGTTATGCTGCTCAAATATATCGACAATATTGATATCATTGGCAGGAGCACATGAGCAGTCAGCGCAGCATTCTCCAGATTGCAGAAGGAGTCTCCTGCGGGAAAAGGTGTCAATTGGTCTAAAACTACCTATCACGTGACCGGTACCATTGGTACCGACTAAGGACAGGTTCTTGAAGACCAGTTCTGTGATAGGTCTAAAGGTCTGCAAGAGGAGATGGATCGTGCTAATGCTAAATATGTTGCTAGTGGAGCGAAAAGGTACTAGGTGGTATACGCTGCAACTAATGCGTCTATAATTCGTAGACTGTTTTTCGATACTGCATTGATTTAAATTCAGCATGTCTTCCAAGTAATTTTAATGAACTCAAAAAATATTTTTTGACTGTATTGATACCGGTCACAGAACATGATTTTGAAGACCAGTCCTGTGATTGGTCTAAAGTTCTGCAGAAGGAGTTAATTGACCCCTCCATAGGACAACGCCGTGTTAAATTTGACGGTTGGTTTCATATAAAAGATCCAGAACTAGAGCCGGTTAACTATCTACGAAGAACAAGTCACGTGCCTAGTCTAGGACCGGTTCGATTCCCCGTAGGTCGCGTCGAATTGATCTAGCGGTGAACGACAACAAGACGAAGTATCTTGTATCAACGAGCAATTACGAGTCCGTGCGTCTTGGAAAGAAAGCTTAATGTTGACACCCACAAATTCGACATTGTGTATCTTGGATCCAGCATTACCACCAACAACGACGTCAGCCTGGAGATTAAACGTAGAATAACTCTTGCCAACTCTTCGGGCTCAGTAAGAAATTGAGAAGCAGAGCCCTGTCTCGCTCTACAAGCCGCTCATTAGGCCCGTCCTACTTTATGGTGCATAATCTCAACGATTCTCCGTAAAATTATTGGCCCTAACTGCTTTGCTAACGAGTATCGAATCAGCAAGAACAATGAATCTACAAGCCGCTCATCATGCCCGTCCTACTTTATGGTGCATAATCTCAACGATAAGAGAGCACTGGGAGCGTTCGAGAGAAAGATTCTCCGTAAAAATTGGCCCTATCTGCTTTGCTAACGAGTATCGAATCAGGATGAACCATGAGCTGTATGAGCTATTCAACGACATTGACATAGTCAAGCGCATCAAGATACAGTGGCTTCGCTCGACGATACAGCGGCTTCATGTCGAACGAATGGACGAAAACGCTCCAGCCAAGAATGTGAAACAAAACTAAAAGGTAAACAACGTAGCGTTGGAAAGACCAAGTTAATGACAACGCTTGGTATTTCTAACTGGCGTCAGCGCGCGCAAAGCTGAAGCGACTGGCACAGTTTTATATCAGCTGTCAACACACGGTTGTAAGGGACACCTATGTAATTAATACAATAATTGTACAGATTCGCCGAACTTCTCAAGGCAGCTCTCCCCACTGCTCATCATTCTAGTTCTTGACCGCGTTTTCTTGAAGACAAATGCACATACTAGCGGCATACAATGGCGTCTACATGAAAAACTCTGTGACCTTGATTATGCTGACGACATCATGACGCATGCACTGACCGGAGCAAATGAAAAGCTTAATAAACTGATCGTGAAACGGTTGGACTCAGCATTAATATGAGTAAGACTAAATTTATGCGCGTTTCCACGAATCTTACCGCGTGCTGATCTAAAGATGATGATGATCCTCACGATGATCCAAGTTTGGGATGAGTTTTGCTACCCCCGCAGCATGGTCACTAAATAAGGAGGCGCAGAGGAGAACATTTCAGCACGCCTAAGCAAAGCACGGCAGGTGTACCACAAATTAAAGAGAAGAATATTCAGACGCACTAAACTTTAAATGTTTAATGCGAGCGTCAAACCAGTACTGCTGTACGGATGCGAGACCTCGAAAGAAACTGACTCGATACGAAGAAAACTTCAGGTGTCCATCAACAAATGCTTTCGAAGGATTTTTTGTTTTTTCTGACTCAACACCATCACCAATGATTATTTGGTGACCCTTACGGTTATAGATAGGAGACACATAACGTAAAGACGAAAACGGTATGGCAAAAATGATGCTTGACTGGCACCCCCAAGGCGTTCGAAAAGAATGATTTTTGATTTTTTTCCTGTGGGATGCCATAACGAATCGATGTTATGTGGATAATCTGGAGACAATTCCAACTTTTAAACATTATTGTAAACGGTTATCTTAAAAAATATTATTAAATAAAATGTTATAAACCTGCCTAAGCAAATCACGACAGGCGTACCACAAATTAATTTAGATTAGGGCTCGCGAAAAATATCCAGGTGCACTAAACATAGAATATTTAATGCGAGCGTCAAACCCGCGCTGTTTTATGGATGCGAGACGTGGAAAGTAACTGACTCGATACGAAGAAAACTGCAGGTGTTCATCAACAAATGCTACGGAGGATTTGCCTAATTTTCTGGCCCAACACAATGTCCAATGATGACCTACTGATCCTCACGGTTAACGAACCAATTAATTATGAAATAAAAAGACAAAAGTAACTATTGATATGAGACACATTACGTAAAGGCGAAATTGCACAAATGATGCTTGACTGGAACCCCAAAGGCTCTCGAAGACAAAGTTAAGAATCGATGTCATGCGGATAATCTGGAGACAATTCCAACTTTAAAATATTACAGTAAACGGTTATCTATAAACAATTATTAAATAAACTGTTATACACAAAAACTATTATACAATATAACTCTTTACGATGCAAATTATTATAATTTGGAAAGTCCAACTGTTGTTTTTCTTTAATTTTATTTTCAATAGATTAATTTTCTATATTTTTTTGTTTATATTATCAACTATTTAATTATATATATTTTTAGTCTAACCGCCGCCGGCTATCTCTGCTACCTACAATCTGTGCACCGCCTCATCGCCGAATCACATCGTCTGCCCTGGCGCGAGAAGTTGCTTGAGCTCTCGCCGGACGCACTCATACTCGTTGTGCTGATCGCCTTTGTGAGCATTGTTTTCCTTAAGGCCTACGCCATTGGCATCGTCTGGCGTTGCTACAAATATCTGACAATGCGACAGCATAATATGCGCATACTGCTGCCCAGCGTAATTCCCGATCTAGGCGGTAACATGAGCGCCGAGGAGCGCGCTTATTCAACATTGTTACCCAACTACGATGAGGCGATTGCTGAGTACATGAAGCAGGCACCGCCACCTTCCTATCAGGTGGCCATGTCAAATGTGCCGGGCGATGAGGAAAATACGCCGACTATTGCTGCGGATGCGGTTGTAAATGCTGCTGCGACAGCAGCTGCTGCTGTTGTTGTCGACAACAATAATGATGCACCCAACAATAATAATACGGTGCATGTTAATGCCAACAATACGTCATCGTTAGCGCAACAAGTCGCAGCTGCTTCTGCTGGAACTGAACGCAATGCGAATGAGTCGCAGTTGCCATTGACGGCCGGTGCTGCCGCTGTAGATGCCGCTGAATTGGAGCCGCCACCATACAATATCAACATGGATGAGGTTGATGCCGATGACTATGATGACGAAGATGATGACGATGATGATGACGACGATGGTGGCGATGTTGTTAACAACACTGAGGGTGCTCAGCATTTGGCAGCAGCTTTCGTTGTCAAGGCTGGTCAGAATGAGAGCCATGCCTAAGCGCTTTTGATGCCAATATTTTTTATAATTTTATCTATTTCTCGAGCACCTCCACTTAATTTTGGCCTCAACTGCAGCAGACGTAGTAGAGAAAATGCAAACCGTTTTGGCAAAAACAAAACTAACAAAAAATAGTCTCAAAAAATGTTAAAATTTTAGAAATTAAATTTACTTAAAACACACACACACACAACAATTTATATAACAACTAATGCAAATTTATATATATTATGCTCTTGCTATATTATTGTTTAATATCTTAGAAATATATATATTTGAATTGATTATGAAATATTTTGTTAAATCCAACTAATACGATATAAATTAATTATTAAAAATTTTAACACATTTTTATTACAGCAGTTGTTGTCGTTTTAAATTGCTTCAAATTACAGAAGTACCAACAAATAACAAAATATTAAAAAAAAAATATCTATGAAAAATATATATTTTAGTCTTAAGTAAAAAAAAAAGAAAAGAAAAACACTGCAAAACTACAAAACATTTTGTGAATATGTATTAATGAATTTTGCAAACGACACCAGAAATAATATCGCACATTTGCATTACAAATTATTGTTCTAATTATAATTATTATTATTGCATATATATTTTATACACTATTAACTTTATTTTTTATTAGCGCTTTTTTAGTATTTTTTCTTTCAATATTTTTTATAATTTTCCATTGTAATTTGTTAATATTTTTGAATTTTTATTTTTTATATTATTATTTGGTAGTTCTATAGTTGTTTTGCATTCAAATTGTTGTTTAATATATGCTTTTAATTTTAAATTTATGATGATTTTGCAAAAAATACCTTATGATATCGAATATGCATAAAATTTATTATTATTATTTTTAAATATAGAGTGCGTGACTGCGGAGTGACTTTTAAAAAGCGCTCGGTTAGGCGCAAAACGAATTTAAATGTGTTTTTATTTTCTTGAAATTGATAACAATTTTAGTTGAATTAGAGATATTCTATTTTATTTAATTTTACTTTACTTAAAAATAATATTTTTTATTTATTAAATTTAAAATGTTTTCAAAAAGCAGATTTCTACTCAAAAAGCAGATTTTTATAATAAAAATCTACCAAACAAACATTTGAAATTACAAAAGCTGAAATTGTATGTAAAAAAACGGAATATTATGCAAGAATTCTATGCAAAAGCAGTGATTTGTACAAAAAGCAGGTATCTGTGCAAAATGAAGGGATTTGTGCAAACAGCAGCAGTTTGTTTTACGTAAAAAACATTTTTGTAAACGAAAATCTGTTATAAAAAAAAAAGATTTTGATGCATAAAGCAGATTTTATTGCAAAAAACTGATTTATATGCAAAAACATGATTTAAGGAAATTTGTATGTAAAAACAGATTTTATGTAAAAAAGCAGATTTTTATAAAAAAGTAGATTTTTATGCAAAAAAAACAGATTTTTACCCAAAAAGCAGATTTTTATGCAAATACAGATATTTATACAAGTGTGCAAAAAGCTGTTTTAAATGAAAAAGGCGGATTTTATCTGAAAAACGCCAATTTATGCAAAAAAAGAGTCATATCAAAATCTGTATTTTATGCTAAGGCAGGATTTTATTACAAAAAAAAAACAGACTATTGAAAAAAACAGTATTTCATGACATGCGCCGTGTTTTAATGCAAAAATTCAGGCTATTATAACAAAATAAAATTTTCAAAATATTTTTCATTACTTTGAAAAAAGGTTTTTGATTCAAAAAGCAATTTTTATTCAAAAACCTGACTTTTTGATTTATGACAAAGGTAGACAAAAGCAGACATTTTAATACAAAATAGTTTTTTTTTCTTTTCTGAAATATAAATTGTTTGAATAAAAATAAATAAATAAGTAAATGACAAGAACCCATTTTTTATACGTCAATTCAAAACATTTTTACATTTTACTTTACCCCAGACAACATTTTTGGCAAGGTCGAGGCAGTTCAGAAACATTTTCTCGACATATTTCAAACACACAAAGGCTGAGTTTGTATTAAAAGCTGTCTGTTCTATGTCGTGAATCCCCTAGAGAATTCTGGCATTTTTCAGGAATATTTAGGGCATATTTCCAGCAAACGCACAGCTAAATGAAATATCTTGGGAAGTGTATAGCAGATTGTAAAATTAGAGAGCATTTTAATGGCAGATTCACATGGGTATGGGCCGATACAAACTCCGCCTTTGTCTGTTTGAAATATGTCGAGAAAATGTTTCTGAACTGCCTCGACCTGCCAAAAACTTTGTCTGTGAATCTAAAATTCTACGAAATTTGTGGAAAGCCAAAAATATGCCCGAAATATTCCTGAAATATTCCCGAAAATGCCAGAAATGTTGTCCCAGATACATTTTTTGACAGGGTCAGGGCAGTTCAGAACCATTTTTCGAAAGTATTTCAAGCAGACAAAGTCAGAGTTCAGTCAACAACTGCCTATTTTCAGCCCGTTCCCAAAATATGCCGTAAATCTGCTATTAAAACTCCACAAAATTTTACAATCTGCTATCACTTTCCAAAATATTCCATTTATTTGTGTGTTTGCAAGAAATATGCCCAAAATATTACAGATATCGTCGTGGTAGAACGAAAAGTCACCAAATACATTTTTATGAAAAACTTAAATTTCGTCTCTGTTCATTAATATTATATAAAATAATAGATGCATTTTTAAAATTGAAATATCAATGGATATATTTACATTTTCTTATCATGTGGTAAAAAAATTGAGATCATCGATTTAAAATTGACAGATATATAAAGATGTTTGTAAATGAGTATTTGGCATTTTAAAAATGTATTTGGTGACTTTTCGTTCTAGAACGACGATATATTTTGTCTCTGAATGAAATTTTGTCTTGTTCGGGAGCATCTAAAAATCAATCTGCAAACCCGGACAAAATCAAATTTACCCAAGACAATATTTTTGACAGGCTCAGGGCAGTTAAGTAAAATTTTAACGAAAGATATCAATCAAAATATGCCAGGAATCTGCCTTTAAAATTCCATAAAAGTTGATAACCTTCCATACGCTTCACGAATTTTTTTAATTGCCTGTTTGCCGAAAATATGCCCCAAATACTCGAAAAAAAGTATAGAAATTTTGTTTTGAGTTAAAATTATTGCGTTTTTAAAAAATAATATTAAGATTAATTGAATAGATTGCCATTTTAAATTTAAATTTAAATTACATATTCCTAGTACATTTGACGAGCATTGTTGAAACTTAATTTAAATAAATTCGTTGTATTTTTGGTAGGTTGATTTTTTTACCGGGCGATTTGGAACTGGTGTATTTTCTGCGGGTACATCATATTGATGAATTCCGTTCTTCAAACCATGATTCATTGTATTGAAGAACCATTCATAATATTACTGACTAATGACATCAATGTTATGAATGCGTTCATAAATATGTTGAACGCTTGGTAACTGTCGAAAAAGTGTTCTTCAATATGATGAATAGTATGTGAAGAATACATTTCATCATATTAATGAACAAATATATTTAAAATAAATTTAAAATACATTTTTTTTCGAAAAAAAATTTTTTTTTCAAACATTTTTTTCGGAATTTCTTTTTTGAGAAAAAAAAAATATTTTTGGATTTTTGTTGTTCGACTTTTTTTTCCAATTCTTTTATCTTTTAAATAAAATTCGTACAACACTTTTTTTTCGATTTAATTTCTAAAGAATTTTTTTTTTAGTTAGTTGAAATTTTTTCGAATTTTTTTTTCGATTTTTTTTTTATACATTTTTTTTCGGGATTTCTTTTTTGAGAAAAAAAAAATATTTAGAAAATTTTTTTCGATTTTTTTTCCAATTTTTTTACATTTTTTTTCTGTTATTTTTTAAATAATATTTTACAACACTTTTTTTTCAAATTAATTTCTAAACAAAAAATTTTTTTTTTTGAAAAACTCGTAATGAAAATATTATATTCATTAATATTATGAACAAATTCATTAATATGACGATTCAAATTCATTGTATTGCACAATTCGTTTGCTTTGTTCAATACAATTTTGAATTTGTTTGAAAACACACATTCTTTTGTATTGTGACATCGAATTCAACACCAAATATGTTTTGAAAATATTGAAAATATGTTTTTGAAAGTCAAGAAAATAATGTATGTTAAAATTTGACAAAATTTAACAAACTTAAAAGGCCAGTTTTTCAGTCATGCACTTTTTTACGAGATAATTGAATTTTTAAATGTTTGATTACACTTTAAATTGTTTTTTCAATTCATCATTTTAATTATAAAATTTTAATATGCTTTAAATAAACTTTTGTTGTTTTTAATTATACTAAAACCACACACACGATTTTATTAAAATTTAATTACTTTAAGAACTTGTTATTGTTGTATTCAAATAGTAAAAAAATACAAGTTTGCTGAATTGATAATTAGTATAAATTAATAAATTCTTTCAAACTAGACACATTTTTGGCACAAACTCATATAGAAATGTGTAAAAAAATGATTTTTTGTTTATATTAAAATAATTATAGCATACTAAATGAAATCACAATATATAAATAATGGATTTTTAACAAAATATTAGTAAAAAGGTGAACAAAAAAAATACTTTTGACTAGCATTACATTAAATTCGGTTTGAAAATTACTCTCAAAAATTCAAAATAAAATAATACACAAAAATACTAAATTAAATAACAATAAAAGCAAATAAAAAAAAAATATTAAATTAATATCATTGAAAATAAAATACATATATTAATTTATTAAATTAATGTAAACTTTAAGATAAAGAAATCGGTAAAATGAAAATTAAAAGGGAAATGTATGATATTATTGTGATAGTTAAGAATTAAAACAAGAGGAATTTCGTTAATGAATAATGAAGTTTTTAAAAGATTTTCTTAGATATAATTCCGATTTTTGTTTAATTCTTTAATGTTATTTGTGATTATTTTGTATTTATGTTTTCATTTATTTTTAGTATTTCTTTTTTTTTGAAATGATGGTAAAATATAATTGAATTGAAATTTTTGAAAATTTCAATATTAGGCCCTTTTATTAATAGTGTTTAACACTCATAGTACTAATTGAACCGTCCTACTAAATTCAATTTTTGGTTGCACAAATAAAAATAGCCTCAATATTTGGAAGATACGTTAAAATATAAAGAGTTTTTCTAGATCAGTTAATTCAGTTCTATCAAAAAAATACTTTATCCCTTGTAATATTACTTGAAAAATAATTTTATTTCACTATCGACTCGATGTGAAAATTATACATGATACTTTTTAATTATTAATTTCTTTAAAATATAGCTATATTCAATAATTGCAAATTATTTTATATAAATATAAATCTCAAATTTTTTAAATTTATATATGTAAATATTAATTTTTAACTAGAAATTCATTTTTAATAAAAAAAACTTTTAATCAAACATAAAACTAAAGTATGCCATCCTAAAAAAGTTGCCATAAAGTGTGTTGCAATTAAAAATCGTTGATTGGTTCTGTGCTGCAAGTATTTTTCCGAACATTTTCATGGTTCTTACAAAATCGACAACGAGTTTTATATGCTCTTCTGGTATTTAGTCCAAAGATTGTAGAACACATAAGAATTACAAACATACCTAATACATATACATATTATAAATATATATATTACCATTTGTACTTTAATGTAGATGCAAAATGTATGATGTCCCAGATAAACAATATAATATATATTCTATATATTCTCAGCAGACATAAAAAAATAAAATCGTGCTGAATTGTAACTCAAAACAATGCATAAATTTATCACAATTAACAATTATTATATAAAATATCAAAAACCTACAATATTGTGTGAAATAACATATGAATGAAATAACAAAGGAATTTTCAATAAATTATAAATAAAGTTATTAATATATTGTTTTATTAAATTATGTTTTTGAGGGTTTTAGGAATGGTTATCGCTTAATGCTGATTTTACTAATTTCAAAAAGTAAGTATACAAATTTTATAATATAATTTTACTTATTCAAAAATTAACAATTAAAAGTTGGACAAATTATTTCCAAAGTATTAATGTAAATGTAAATAAAAAAAGTTGTCGCAGTAAATTCCATTATTTTTGTATTATTGGAAATGAGTCGCAGAATTTAAATATATGAATAACAAAATTTTCTATGGATAGGTTTACAAGATTTCGGGAAATAACTTTTGTACTGAGCTTTCAAAAATGTGGTCATATATATTTGTAAATATCTCGCGTTTAATAAAACTTATATGCTCAATTGTTATATCGAATGAAAGGTAATTGAAGATCCAATAAACATTTCTTACAACACTTTGGAATTGGTTCTCTGGTTTAAGAGAAATCTCTAGAAGAACTTGAAAAATGTAATTTTTTTTTTGACCAAAATTGTATTCAAAAATACATTTAAAAAATGGCCAAAAATTGAAACCGCAAGATGATGCACAGTTTGTAATACTCCAAAATTAGCCTGCACATTTTTAAAGAAAATGATGTAAAAATAAAAGAAATATATGCATACATTTTGAGAACAGAAAAAAATCATGTGAAAGCATTACAATTGAGTATTAAGTAAAAAATCTCATTTTATGTTTATACCCTATACCCATTGGTTAGAAGTTATAAAATGTATGTTAGGATATTTAAGCGCCTCTTAGTAGGTGTGCCTGGTATGAAAAAGTATATATATATATTTTTTTTTTTACAAATTAACCAACGCTCAGGGGATGCCCCCTATTCATGCAATGCACAGCGTTGATCGTAAGAAGGGATGATTCCGAATGATGTGAAATTTATTTTCAATAAATTTTAGTAGAATAGTAATTCTGAGTTCGAAAATGAATAAAATTATAATAATGAATAAAATTATATTCGAGAAATGATTTTACTTTCGCAATACCCACACGTTGAGTAAATAAAAAAAATAACAATTATTAGTATCATATTAAAACGTATCATGTATGTGGTTGTGACAAACGCGTAACGTGATTCAACAATATTTTAGTGATAGTGAATGGACTGAGTTTTATACCATTCGCGAAACACTCTCCTTTATGGTTCCTTTGATCATTGATACATTTAAAAGATGTGCATCGTACACACATTAATTTCATAATTTTGATTTCATACAATCTACAATTTTTCAGAAGTGGTACTCAATGTTATATGTTCTGGTAATAATCTTTCCATTCTTATTTTTTTAGAAACAGTGGCTTAAGTTATTGTTACAACTAAAACAATATAATGTTTGAATACAAACATATCGTCGTTGTAGAACGAAAAGTCAGCAAATACATTTTTATGAAAAACTTAAATTTCGAGTTTGTTCATGAATATTATAAAAAGTTATTGATGTATTTTTAAAGTTGAAATATCAATTGAAAGATTTGCATTTTCTTAACATGTGGTAAAGAAATTGAGATCATAGATTAAAAATTGACAGATATATATATAAATTTTTTGTAAATGAATATTTCGCATTTTGAAAATGTATTTGGTGAATTTTCGTTCTACAGTATTATTATACATGAAATAATACTATGATTTGTAAACTATTTTTAAAAATCCAAATAATATTTTACTCAGTGTGCATTTCAAACGATCACTTTTATTGAGAGTTTAACATTAAAATTAAATTTTAAACACTTTCTTTTGAATCATTTCTCTAATTTAGTTTTTCAAAGATATACGAAATAATTTAGCTCATTTAGGGCCGTTTTCACAATGTCCAGTTAAGTGTTTCAATTTCATACATTCTATTGTTAACTCTCAGTTAAAGTGGCAGTTAGTGCTTAACCGAAGATGATGAAAACGGCCCTTAATCGTAAAAGAAATACATATACTACATTTTTATCAAAATTATTTGTCAAATATTCAAGTACCTATATTAAATTTATTGACAGTTCTAAATGTTTTTTTTGTTTGCAAACGAATGTAAAATGTCTTGCAGGAAACATAATATGATTTCAAAATACTTTGAACAATTACATATTTTTTAAATTATTTAGTAATCATAAAAAAATAAGTTTTAGAAATATTGGATAAGCTGTAGTATCTTTTAACAGTTACTAATGTTTTTAAAATTTGTTTACAGTCATTTTACTGAATTTTCTATAATTAATATTTTTTTAATTGTTCTTCACAAAACTAAATTATGGTCAAAAAAATAAATTTCTTTAAAATAATATATTTTTGTATACATTTTGCACACACTACTTTTAACCAGTTAATTTTCCACAATATGACGAGACAAACGGTCGCCATTAAAATCATTAAAAAACATTCCTAAAAATTCTATAAAACCATATAAAAAAAAATCAATACAATATCAACAAACATAACATTGTTTGCATTGATTGCAAATCAAAATTTATTTTATAGCTACTACTTTATGACACAAGTACGTTGACCAGGCTTAACGGTGGGTTGTAAATTATTCCATTGATTAGATTAGTGCTATCACTTTTTAAGCAAATTTGTTGCCTACATAGTGCAGTGTCTTTTTCGCTATAAAAGCCATTGTGTATATTGGTCAAAACATCAATTGTACCTGAGACAATGGCAGCTACCAAAACTTTACTCGCACTTTTCGCAGTGCTCTTCTGCGCACAGGCCGTCTTCGGCGTGACCGTCATCTCCAAGGCTCAATGGGGCGGACGTGCTGCCACCAGCAAGACCTCGTTGGCCAACAGTCTCGCCTATGCTGTGGTTCATCACACCGCCGGCAACTACTGCAGCACCAAGGACGCCTGCATGCGTGAATTGCGCAGCATTCAGGACTATCACCAGAAGACTTTGGGCTGGGCCGATATCGGTTACAACTTCTTGATCGGTGGTGATGGCAATGTGTACGAAGGTCGTGGCTGGAATACCATGGGTGCTCATGCCACCAACTGGAACGCCAAGTCTTTGGGCATCTCCTTCTTGGGCAACTACAACAACAGCAAACCCACTGCCGCTCAGATCGCCGCCGCTAAGGGTATCTTGGCCGATGCTGTCTCTCGTGGACAAATCAAGTCTGGTTACATTTTGTACGGTCATCGTCAGGTCAGCGCCACCGAGTGCCCCGGCACCAACTTGTGGAACGAGATCAAGACCTGGGCTAACTGGCGCGCATAGATTGTGATTTTTTTGGAAATTATTTGATATATAAATAAAATTGTTTAATGAATAAAAATAACATTTCTGATTATTATATAGAAACTGAATAATCAGGGTTCGATGGATCTACAAATACCCAAGTAACCACGGCTAGACAATTGCCACAAACTCTTGGGGCAAATGTGTAGCTTTTAAGTTACCTCTAACACCAGTGTTGCAAATTAATAATTTTCAGTTGCAAAGTGGTGGCTAAGAACATGTATGGAACATACGCAATAATATGTCACAATGCAGTGATATATAAGTCATATATTCCGATAATGGAACCTATAGGATAATGGGCGGAGCTAACTTTGTTGTTATGACGTGGCAAAGTAGTGGCAAATTATAAAATGTATTATGTTCCATTTACGTTGCATGTACATAATAAAGAAACTAATAGGAACATGTTTATAAATAATATAGCTAATTAACTTTAAAATGGTTTAAAAGTATATTATTATACACAAAATATTTATTATGTACACTGCATATGTTCATGGAACGTTGGGTTGTAAAGAAAAGACAGTCGGATTGTATAATTTTAGAAATAACAAAAATCACTATTTTAAATTCTTTAAGCTTGTTAAATTAGAGTTGTAGTTGGTCGAAAAGACTTCTATTATAATGCCATGCATATTTTTTTTTTATTACACGAAAAACATTCAGGTTAATGGCACTGCTTAGGATCTTAATTATTTTTATTTTTTATCTACGCATAAATTACAGTTCAAGTTAAAATTACAGTTCAAGTTCCAAATAGGTGAACCGAAACTTTAATGGAGCAGAATTTGTGACAACTAAGCCTCGCCCCGGCGCTTTTTGACTGGCAATTGGGTGACAAATAAGTATATTTCGCATGATTTAGAACAAACACTTTAATGGCAACTGTGTGGCTACCACTTAAGTTGCCACAAAGTGGTTACTTGGGTATTTGACAACAAGACTCGAATTCGCTTCACAAAACTTTAACAGATTGAATTCGGTTGAAAAACTTTTATTTTGTACTGAAAAATTGAATTCTTGAACTTTGAATACTTTTTCGATTTGAAGTTCGATCTCTCCGGAATATGTAGTATTCCAAAATTTAAATTCGTAGATTATACGACGTTGTACCTCAGACAATTTTTTTTGGTAGGGTCAAGGCAGTTTAGAAACATTTTACCGAAAGTGTTCAAGCAGTCAAAGTCGGAGTTTATATAAAAATCTGCATATTTTCATCACATACCCAAAATATGCCGGGAATCTGCCTTTAAAATTTCACTAAATTTAATAACCTCCCGAGATAAAATTAAAATTTCTGTCATTTTTCAGGAATATTTGCGGCATTATTTCGGCAAATACACAGATAATTGGAATATTTTGGGAAGTATATAGCAGGTTGTCAAATATTGTGGAATTTTATTAGCAGATTCACGGTATATTTTGAGAACGGGCAGAAAACAGACAGCTTGTAATACAAACTCCGCCTTTGTCTGTCGAAGAAATGCTTCTAAACTACCTCGACCTTGCCAAAAATTTCGTCTGTGGCTGCCATACGATTTTTAAAATCTTCCAATTACTTGTAAAATTCTTAATACAAACTGTTTGACCTTGCCAAACATTTTGTCTCGGGTTATTGTTATGCCGAGACAAAGTTTCTGGCACTTTTCAAGAATATTTCCTGATTTCGGGACACAGATAAAGAACTGTCTGTTTTATGACCAATACATACCGGGAATTTGTCTATAAAATTGCATAAACTTTGACAATCTGTCATACGCTTGTCACATGTTCCAGACTAGTTTAATAAAAGTGTGTAAAATCTACGCTTCAAATCCCTACCAGAAATCGAACAGTTTTTGACTAGTTTTACTGAGCACAGATCAGTTTTTGAACAGTTTTTGATTAGTTTTTCTGGCAGGGACCTACTCTTCAAATCCCTACCAGTTATCATCCAGTTTTTGACTTGATTTATGGTGAAAATGACAAGATTTAAAATTTAAAATCTTGTCATGCCAAAAAGGGGAATCTTTTCGTTTTTTCGCTATAACTTTTCATTAGTGCAAGATAAAATAGTGGTGTCAAGGCATTTACTGTTCGTTTTTAAAGCACCTATCGATCTTTTGACAAACATTAAATTGCCATTTGTTAATTGCAGCAAAAAATATTAAGCAAATTATTTTTAAATAATGATGCAGATCGATAACTGCTTTAAAAACGAACAATAAATGCCTTTACACCACTATTTTAACTTGTACCAATAAAAAGTTATATCAAAAATATGAAAAGATTCGCCCATTTAGCATGACAAGATTTCAAATTTTCGAATTTTTGTTATTTGTAAGAAAATATTTTTAATTAATGAAGCATATCGTTAGGTACTTTGAAAACAAACAATAAATGCCTTTATACTACTGTTTTATCTTGTACCAATAAAAAATTATAGCGAAAAAAACGAAAAGATTCGCCCTTTTGACATGACAAGATCTTCAATTTTTCCAATTTCTTCGTTTTTTTTTTTGCTATAACTTTTTATTGGTGCAAGATAAAATAGTAGTGTAACGGTATTAATTGTTTGTTTTAAATTAATGATGCCAATCGATCATCATTATTTAAAAATATTTTGTGAAACATTTTTTCCTGCAAAAAAACAAATGTCAATTAATGTTTGGCAAATTATTTTTAAATAATGATGACAATAGATAGGTGCTTTAAAAATAAACATTTAATGTCTTTACATTAATATTTTATCTTGCGCTTATATAAAGTTATAGCATAAAAAACAAAAATATTTGCGTTTTGGTCAGGATATAGCCTCACAAAATCTGTATTTATAATTCAGTTAGTTGGCCAAATCCATAAATATTTTATAGACGTTATAATAATTGATGAATAAACCAAAATAACAGAAAAAATTGAACAAAATCTAAATTTTGCTAATTTTTGAAGCACTTCAAACTTTAAAATTTGATTTCCCAATATTTTTAAAAATGCACTTTCGCCCATTTGGCGTAACAGTGACGATATATTTCGATCATGAGATTCTAAAAAATAACAGATTCTCTTATAACAGAAAATTCGGTAGATTGATATATATTACTCCATTGATATATATTATACCAAATGACGCACGAAAGACTATCTCCGACTTAACGAATCATTAAGTAAGATATAAAAAGGTCATAAATTTGTATTATTATTATTATTGTTATCTGTGAAACATAAAACTCACTTACTTATGTTAAAAACATTTAAAATCTAATCTTATCATTTACTCTCAATCGGTCAAATTTATATATATATATTTTATATTTTTTGTAAAATACTTTTCATTGATTATGACGATTTTTGTTTTTATTATTTATTATTTATTATTGTTTTTATTTTGCTTTATAAGGTAGGTCATAAATTTAATAGTATCAGTTATCAGTGTAAACATTAAAAATCTTTGCTATAAATAAAAATTATGAGGATTTTTGTTTATGCCAAAATATACTATAATTTTGCGTTGATTATGGCATAATTTTTTGATTGTCTTTTTAGAGGATATTATGATAAAAGATTGCTATAGTAAGAAGTTTTATTTTTATACGTATATATCGTATACGATATCAAAAGCTCTGTTAAAAAGCACATATAATGCAAAGGGTGTTTCGTTGAGTTCCGAACTTTTGTATGCTGAATCTGCAATTAGGAGAGGTATTATAGTAAAGTTTTATATTATGTTCAACGTAAGAAGTTCAATTATGAAACATATACTGAAATTAAGGTAGTTGAAATATCAAAATATCAAATTATGATCTATGTTAAAAGTACTCTAAAGAAAATAATTCTCTGGAGAAAAATTTTCAGGGTGGTTTACACACGTTTTTTGGAAAGATTTTTAGCAGAGAAAGGCGGAGTTTTTATCAAGAGTTTTATATTTTCTGTTCGTTAAAAAAAAAAAAAATATTAATAACTACTACACCATTTACAAATATAATTCAAAAAAGATCAATTGAAACTCAGAAATTCCATTTGAAATTCGAAAGATATCAATTGAAATTCAGAAATTCCATTTGAAGTTCAAAAGACATTACTTGAAATTCAGAAATTCCATTTGAAATGCAAAAGACATCAATTGAAATTCAGAAAATCCATTTGAAATTCAAAAGACATCAATTGAAAATCAGAAATTCCATTTTAAATTTAAAAGACATCAATTGAAATTCAGAAATTTCATTTGAAATTCAAAAGACATCAATTGAAATTCAGAAATTACATTTGAAATTTAAAAGACATCAATTGAAATTCAGAAATTCCATTTGAAATTCAAAAGGCATCAATTGAAATTAAGAAAATCCATTTGAAATTCAAAAGACATCAATTGAGATTCAAAAATTCCATTTGAAATTAAAAGACATCAATTGAAATTCAGAAAATACATTTGAAATTTAAAAGACATCAATTGAAATTCAGAAATTCCATTTGAAATTCAAAAGGCATCAATTGAAATTAAGAAAATCCATTTGAAATTAAAAAAAAATCAATTGAAATTCAGAAATTACATTTGAAATTCAAAAGACTTAACTTGAAATTCAGAAATTCCATTTGAAATTTAGAAGAAATCAATTGAAATTCAGAAGAAATCAATTGAAATTCATAAGAAATCAATTGAAATTCGGAAATTTTCATTTGAAATTCAAAAGACATCAATTGAAATTCAAAAGACATCAATTGAAATTCAGAAATTACATTTGAAATTCAAAAGACATCACTTGAATTTCAGAAATTCCATTTGAAAATCAAAAGACATCTATTGAAATTCAGAAATTACATTTGAAATTCAAAAGGCATCAATTGAAATTAAGAAAATCCATTTGAAATTCAAAAGACATCAATTGAAATTCAGAAAATCCATTTGAAATTCAAAGATATCAATTGAAATTCAGAAATTCCATTTGAAATTTAAAAGACATCTATTGAAATTCAGAATTTACATTTGAAATTCAAAAGACATAACTTGAAATCCAGAAATTCCATTTGAAATTTAGAAGAAATCAATTGAAATTCAGAAGAAATCAATTGAAATTCATAAGAAATCAATTGAAATTCGGAAATTCCATTTGAAATTTAGAATAAATCAATTAAAATTCAGAAGAAATCAATTGAAATTCATAAGACATCACTTGAAATTCAGAAATTCAATTTGAAATTCAAAAGGCATCAATTGAAATTAAGAAAATCTATTTGAAATTCAAAAGACAACAATTGAAATTCAGAAATTCCATTTGAAATTCAAAAGACATCACTTGAATTTCTGAAATTCCATTTGAAATTCAAAAGACATCAATTGAAATTCAGAAATTACATTTGATATTTTAAAGACATCACTTGAAATTCAGAAATTCCATTTGAAATTCAAAAGACATCAATTGAAATTCAGTAGAAATCAATTGAAATTCAGAATAAATCAATTGAAATTCGGAAATTTTCATTTGAAATTCAAAATTCCGAAAAGTATACGAAAAACATCCATTTATCTGTGTTTAGGCACGAAATGTTCCTCAAATAGTCCATATGAAAATTTCAGAAGTTTGCCTCAGTTATTTTATTGTGTGACGAAATATTGGCATTCCATTATATAAATCTTATACGGTGGTTATTTCAAAAATATTTTAACTGCGCTCAAGTAATTGAAGTAATTGTCAGGCTCAGGGTAATTTAAAAACTTTTTTTTGAAAGAGTAGAATGCGGAATTTGGAATTTAAAGTTGCCTATGAAATGGCCGTTCACGAAATATTTTGGGAAAAAGATTTTTAAATACTACAATATTTGGTAAACTTCAGATTCATAATTTCTGTCACTTGTTAGTTATGTTACTGGGCATATTTTAGGAAAAGGAATATTGTGGTGTTTTTGAGGAATATTTCGGCAAACACACCGATAATTGGAAGCTTTCCTACAAGCGTATATCAGATTATAAAATTATATGGATTTTTTAAATGCAGATAACCGACATATTTAGGGAACGAGCAGTCAAAAGAATTAATTTTTGACTGCTTAAAATTATTTGAAAAATGTATAAAGCGTATACAAAAAATTTTATCAATTGCATAATTTGAAAATAATATAGATTTTATTTTGTGACTTTAAAAACGAAAAAGTTCATAAAAATGAATTGAATTTTTTAACAAATTGTGATCTATAAAATTAAATGTTACTTGAGACAAAATATTTTAGAAATTATCGAAAGTATATTGGACATATAAATATCCAGCAAACACACTATGAAAGCGGTTGGGAGATTATAAAAGTATGTGGTAGATAATCAAGTAACCACGGTTCGACAATTGCCACAAACTTTTGTGGCAAATGTGTAGCTTTTATGTTACCTCTAACACCAGTGTTGCAAACTAGTATTTTTTTTAGTTGCAAAGCGGTGACTAAGAATATGTATGGAACATACGCAATAATATGTCACAATGCTGTGATATATAAATCATATATTCTGATAATGGAACATAAATTTAGTTCCAAAGCCGTGGCTAAGAACATGTATGGAACATACGCAATAATATGTCACAATGCTGTGATATATAAGTCATATATTCTGATAATGGAACCTATAGGATAATGGGCGGAGCTAACTTTGTTGTTATGACGTGGCAAAATAGTGACAATGTTCGAAATAGGTGAACCGACACTTTAATGGATCGAAATGTGTGGCAACTAAGCTTCGCCTCGGGGCTTTTTGACTGACAATTGGGTGGCAAATTAGTATTCTTCGCATGGTATAGAACAAACACTTTAATGGCAATTGTGTGGCTACCACTTAATTTGCCACAAATTGGTTACTTGTGTAGTTTCCGGAGAGTATTTTCAATTTCAAAATCAAGTTATAAAAAATAAAAAAAAAATTCTTATATTCCTAAATAAATTATATATCACAAAATCAAATAAAACAGGAGAAGTTTTAATTCAACAATTTATTAACATCATCAATGCATAATAGGTATAATTTTTGATTTTTATTTTAATAATAAATTTCCAAAAATCCCAATTTATGCCCTCCAGTTAGGCCAGGTCCTGATCTCATTCCACAAGTTTGTGCCGGGACATTCGGTGGCGCTGACCGGACGATGACCATACATAATATAACCGGACTGGATTTGTCCACGAGAGACAGCATCCTTCAAGATACCCTTAGCGGCGGCGATCATGGCGACGGTGGGTCTGTCATTGTTGTAGTTGCCCATGAAGGAGATGCCCAGCGATTTGGCGTTCCAGTTGGTGGCATGAGCACCCATGGTATTCCAGCCACGACCCTCGTACACATTGCCATCACCGCCAATCAAGAAGTTATAACCGATATCGGGCCAGCCCAAAGTTCTCATGTGGTAGTCCTGGATGTTGCGCATCTGTTGCTTGCACAGCGCGGTAGTGCTGCAATAGGCACCCGCGGTATGGTGAACGACAGCATAGGCGAGTCCGTTAGCTAGCGAGGTCTTGCTGGTTGGTGCACGACCACCCCATTCGGCCTTGGAGATGACGGCGACGCCAAAGACGGCCTGGATGCAGAAGAACACCGTGAAGAGTGTGATTAAAGGTTTGGTAGCTGCCATTGTTAAGTGGAACTGATGACTTGGATGAAATTTCCAAAGTCTTTTATAGGAAAAATTATGCTGTTATTAAGATTTCGAATTTAAATAAATGCATTTTAATCTAATCAAATGAGTTTTAATCAAAAATGTTATTTCAGTATATCAATAGGTCAAGGAATAGTAATAATTTGTAGATGTTGTTATTGATTAATTTAACTTTGAACTAATCTGATATTTAAATCAAGTATATTAGACTTACTGCACGACTTGAGGACTTCAGATGTGGTTTCGAGATACAAATGTTATCTCATTCAATCTAAAAGAGTAACTTTGGCTATTACAAAATTAGTGGACTATGTCAAATACCCTTTTATTGCGGATATTAATGCAGTAAATTCATACATCTCTAGATGTTTATTTAGAGCATGCGTTCAAAGTTTGATTTTGGACTTTCTTGAAGTTTTGTTCATAAATTTATAAATGACATCGATAAGACATTTTAAAGACGTATATTTTTATTTGAAAACTAAGATTATTAATTTGATATTTGCATCATAAAAACGTAAAACTGACCACTCTTAAAAAATCCTAATCTAAAATATTTAGTTATATTGAAGAATCTTATTCGGGTTCGGGTTAATATGCATTTTCGGTAAAATAAAAACTTCATAAATATTTTGTTTTTTGTTATATGCAGGTTGTAAATAAAATTTTTGTTTTTAAATTATGTGATTAGATTAAAATGCATTTTATTTAAATGTGAAATCTAAACAACACTAAAAATAGCATAAATTTTCCTATAAAAGCCTTTGGAAATTTCATCTAAGTCATCAGTTCCACTTAACAATGGCAGCTACCAAAACTTTAATAACACTCTTCGCGGTATTCTTCTGCATCCAGGCCGTCTTTGGCGTCGCTGTCATCTCCAAGGCCGAATGGGGTGGTCGTGCACCAACCAGTAAGACCTCGCTTGCTAACGGACTCGCCTATGCTGTCGTTCACCATACCGCGGGTGCCTATTGCAGCACCACCGCGCTGTGCAAGCAACAGATGCGCAACATCCAGGACTACCACATGAGAACTTTGGGCTGGCCCGATATCGGTTATAACTTCTTGATCGGCGGTGATGGCAATGTGTACGAGGGTCGTGGCTGGAATACCATGGGTGCTCATGCCACCAACTGGAACGCCAAATCACTGGGCATCTCTTTCATGGGCAACTACAACAATGACAGACCTACCGCCGCTATGATCGCCGCCGCTAAGGGTATCTTGAAGGATGCTGTCTCTCGTGGTCAAATCCAGTCCGGTTATATTATGTACGGTCATCGTCAGGTCAGCGCCACCGAATGTCCCGGCACAAACTTGTGGAATGAGATCAGGACCTGGCCTAACTGGAGGGCATAAATTGGAATTTTTGAAAATTTATAATTTTTATAAATTTTTTCGAAAATTATACAAAATATGCTTTGAGAATGTTAATAAATTGTTGAATTAAAACCGTACCCTGTTTTATTTGATTTTTGATATTTAATCTATTTAGGACTATTTTTTTTGGAATTTACACTAAGATCCACAGCAATCTGACTATTTCCTATATCTGTTTTACTGTGAAATCTATTCCCTACTATTTTGTGGTTAATATCACCACTAGTGCCCATGCCCAAGCCGGGATTCGAACCAGAGACATTCAGAATGCAACTCCAGCGCGCTACCTCTGGACCGCTGAGGCCGACTGAGGACTATACGATTTTTTTTAATTCAATCGAAAATTTACTAAAATTAAAAATCTTTATATTTAATTATTTATTTAACTGGATTATGAGGATTATGAAATGATAAATAATTATTAATTTAATTTAAATATTAAATTTTTGAGATATGAATTCTTTTTAACTTACAATTGCGATCATTATTATTTTTAGAGTGTTATATATTATTAACCGTAATACTTTTAATTCATAATATAAACCTTTGTATAAAATATTATTCTGCCTACGGAAATTCATTCCGCATACGATTTCCTTAAATTCATATAAAACAAATCAGAAATCATTTTATAGCTGCCCCTTTTTTATAATGCTATACCAATCACAGAATTGTAAATAACCCCATGATAATATAAGCACCATAACTGCCAGCAAACTGATTTAAAATACTATATAATATTTATGATTTTAAATAATTCAAAATTCTTTTCAATTTTTACTATAAAAGCCTGCAATATTATTTGCTTCGACATCAGTTCCACTTCAACATGGCTGCAACCAAAACTTTATTCGCACTCTTCGCGGTGTTGTGCTTTGCACAGGCCGTCCTCAGTGTCACCGTCATCACCAAGGCTCAATGGGGTGGTCGTGCACCGACCAGCAAGACCTCGCTGGCCAGCGGACTCGCCTATGCTGTCGTTCACCATACCGCCGGTGCCTACTGCAGCACTACCGCGCTGTGCAAGCAACAGATGCGCAACATTCAGGACTACCACATGAAAACCTTGGGCTGGCCCGATATCGGTTACAACTTCTTGATCGGCGGTGATGGTAATGTGTACGAGGGTCGTGGCTGGAATGTCATGGGTGCTCATGCCTCCAACTGGAACGCCAAATCGCTGGGAATCTCTTTTATGGGCAACTACAACAATGACAAACCCACCGCTGCCATGATCGCCGCCGCTAAGGGTATCTTGGCCGATGCTGTCTCTCGTGGACAAATCAAGTCTGGTTACTGGTTGTACGGTCATCGTCAGGTCGGCTCTACCGAGTGCCCCGGCACCAACTTGTGGAACGAGATCAAGAAATGGCCCAACTGGAAGGCTTAAATTTTGTATTTTTTCAAAATTTATCTTTAGTTAATTAAAAAAATATATTTTTTTGCATAAAACAATGAATATAGAAAACAAATTCTAAATATTAATTTTATTATTTCATTATATTGTTAGAGCTAAAATAATTATCGAAATTATATATTTCGAATTTTTATTTGTATTAGGTATCTTTGGGATGTTCCCTAACAATAGCTTAAATCTTGAGTTAAAAATGTTATGGATTGTGGAATAATTTTATTAACTGTTCCGACCTATTCTTATAGTACAGTATTAGAATTTTATTTAAAATATTTTTTTTAAATTGATTTTAAAATTTAAAATACAAATTTAAAGGAATTTGTCTCGAAATAGAACATCTGGACCTCTGGAATCAATGTGAAAAATGTTAAAATAGTACGAACATTTTTAAAAATTGATAGCGATAAAGCAACGATACCGAACTTTTTATCGAAGTTCGAAGATCTGATTCGATATCAGATGAATTATTCGACATATCGTATCGTTCTCGCATAACTATCGAACCGAACCCAGTGTGATACACTGGGTATATCAAAATGTTTAGCATTTTTAGACGGAAACTGTATTGATGGGGTTTATAAAAAAGTAGATCAGATGTTAAAGATAGTAAAACATTTTTTCGTTTGTTTTGACTATTTTTTGATAATCATTAATTATCTTCTTTTTTTATCATTAGGTTCTAATAGCTGAAAATAATAATAATAAATACATTAAATAAAAATTAAAATTTTCAGATATAAGTTTCTAATATAATAACAACGTATAGGAATATAAGCATTAGTTGTTATACTAAAATTAGTCAGGACAATATAAAAAAATTGCTTTTCAATTTTTTTGTAAAACTACTTATGTGAAGTACTGAATTTTTATACCCTACACCTATGAGGTATTAAGTTTGTGCAAATATTGTAACTCCCCACGGTAAACAAAAAGGAAGTTTTTTTGCACAAAATTATATAACATCAAAATAAATCGGTAGATTCGATAGATTACTAAATAAAAAAAAGTTATAGTACAAAATGTCTTCTATTGATGCACAAAAAAATAAATGCAGAAATATTAAAACATGAGAACATTTTGGAAATTTTAGACATGTGATTTTTAAAAATCTGGAGTCGATATTGGTATGATTTATTTTTTATTTTTGACCACATTGATAGTCATCTGAAAGAAGTTGGTGTGAATGAAGAATATCGTTTGCAGTCCTTAAAATAAATTTACAAAAAATTAGAATAAAACTGTTATTTTTTGCCATGTAATTTCTTCTAAGCCGGGAACGATATCGGGATGATATATTTTTCATTTTTTATCACACTGATTGTGATTAGAAAAAAGTTAGTGCGAACGAAGGATATCGCTTGCAGTCCTTGGAATAAATTTACAACGAAATACACAAATGTATGAAATTAAAATAAAAATGGTAATTTTTGCCATTTAATTTATCCTAATCCGGGAATAATATCAACAAAAAAAAAAATCAAAAACACAAAAGCAAAACACAAAAAGACAAAAACAAAACCAAAAACAAAAGCAGAAACTCAAAAACTAAAGCAAATACACAAAAACATAAACCAAATCAAAAACAAAAGCACAAAATCGAACAACAAAAAGCAAAAATAAAAGCAAAAACAAAAGCAAAGACACAAAAGCAAAACACAAAAGCAAAAACACAAAAGCAAAAACACAATAACAAAAGCAAAGACACAGAAATACAAAAACAAAAGCTAAAACACAAAAGCTAAAACACAAAAACAAAAGCACAAACACAAAATCAAAAGCAAATTCACAAAAACAAAAACCAAAGCAAAAACAAAAGCTAAAAACAAAAACACAAAAAGACAGAAACAAAAGCAATAATAAAAGCAAAAACACAAACACAAAAGCAAAGACACATAAGCAAAAAACGAAAACAAAAGCAAAAACACAAAAACAAAACACAACAGCAAAAACTCAAAAACACGAACCCAATAATAAAGCAAAAACAAAAGCACAAAAGCTAAAAACAAAAACTCAAAAAGACTGAAACAAAAGAAAAAATACAAAAACAAAAGCAAAAGCAAAGCCATATAAGCAAAAAACCAAAACAAAAGCAAACACACAACAACAAAAGCAAAGACAAAAAAACAAAAGTAAAAACAAAAGCAAAAACACAAAAATACAAAAACAAAAGCAGAAACACAAAAAAAAACAAATACATAAAAACATAAGCAAAAACACAAAAACAAATTCAGAAACATAAAAGCAAAACACAAAAATAAAAGCAAAAACACAATAGTAAAACACAAAATCAAAAACACAAAAGCAAAAACTCAAAAACACAAACACAATAACAAAAGAAAAAACACAAAAAAAAAACAAAAGCAAAAACACAAAAACAAAAGAAAAGAAAAGACACAAAAACAAAGGAAAAAACCAAAAGCAAAAACAAAAATACAAAAGCAAACACATAAAAGAAAAGCAAAAACAAAAACCCAAAATCAAAAGCAACACAAAATTAAAAATAAAAGCAAAAACAGAAAAGAAAAGAAAAAATTATAGCATAACACAAAAGCAAAAAACACAACAAATATTTGCACTAGTCGTGTTCGGGTCCAGCTAGTATATTTATGTATGGAATGCATTGCGATGAAATTTGGTTTTAATATGTTTTAGAAAAAAAAAGTATCTGAGTATGTCACTTTTATACAACTTTATAGAAATCAAAATCAATCGAAAAGTATTCAAGATATAATTATAAAATTTAAAACGTATAATTAGAATTCTTCTAAAAATATGTTTTATTCTAAATATTGGCGGAAATTTTGACTTAAATTTTCTTAAAAACTGTTTGTAATATGAAAAACATCTGCACTCAAATATTATATAAAATTCATAGGAATTTTCTCATTTTGTAGGGCAGTGTAATGTTTGAAACATATACTAAACTATTTTATTTATTTTATTAAAATGTATGTATTTTTTTATTGAATTTGTGATATTCCATTGTGAACACAGTTTCCTTCTAATACATTTTTAAAAATGATATGTAAAATTTGATATTATACCTGAATGGTGAAAAACTGATTGATAAAGTAATTTCAAAAATTATCAAAAACTACAAAATGCTACTGACGCGTGGACATGTCATTAATAAAAAATTCAACCACTTCACAATAAAATGTAATCTATAAAGTAAATCAAAAACTAGTTTATTACTTCCTAACTTTCGGCACAAAATAGCAGGATTGTAAATAACCCCGAGATAAGATTATATGCTGTAGATAGTTAAAGAAATTTTGATATAAAAGCCAGTGCAAATATTTGCAACGGCATCAGTTCCACTTTACAATGGCTGCAACCAAAACTTTACTCGCACTTTTCGCAGTGCTCTTCTGCGCACAGGCCGTCTTTGGCGTGACCGTCATCTCCAAGGCTCAATGGGGTGGACGTGCTGGCACCAGCAAGACCTCCCTGGCCAATGGACTGGCCTATGCTGTTGTCCATCACACCGCCGGCAACTACTGCAGCACCAAGGATGCCTGCATGCGTGAGTTGCGCAGCATCCAGGACTATCACCAGAAAACTCTGGGCTGGTCTGACATCGGCTATAACTTCTTGATCGGCGGTGATGGCAATGTGTACGAGGGTCGTGGCTGGAATACCATGGGTGCTCATGCCACCAACTGGAACGCCAAGTCTTTGGGCATCTCCTTCTTGGGCAACTACAACAACAGCAAACCAACTGCTGCTCAGATCGCCGCCGCTAAGGGTATCCTGGCCGATGCTGTCTCTCGTGGACAAATCAAGTCTGGTTATATTATGTACGGTCATCGTCAGGTCAGCGCCACCGAATGTCCCGGCACAAACTTGTGGAACGAAATCAAGAAGTGGCCCAACTGGAAGGCTTAAGTTGTGATAAATTCAAAATTTGCATTTTTTTTGTGTATTTTTGATTTTAATAAATTTCAAGTATTTTTATAAACTGTTGATGTATTAAGATGAATAAAATATTTTAATATAAAATTTTGGTATTCTTATTTTTAATATTTATTTAAAAATCTTCAAATCGTCAAATCATATCGTCACTATCATGCCAAAGGGGTGAATGTGCATTTTTTGACATTTGCTTTTTTTACATTTTTGAATGTAGTTTATCCTCAAGTATGCTGTGCCAAAATCGCATGTCATTTCGTTGGATATTCTAGCTACAAAAGACAAAACCAAAAGGACGAATCTTTTCGTTTTTTAGCCATAACTTTTTATTGGTATAAGATAAAATAGTGGTGTAAAATTATTTATTATTTGTTTCAAAGCACTTATCGATCTGCATCATTAATTAAAAATATTTTGCCAAACATTAATTTGCCATTTGTTATTTGCAGGAAAAAATGTTTGGCAACATATTAAGAATTTGATAGTATTTTAAAAATTCAGTGCCATAAATCTTATAATTTCAATATTATTGAATATAAAGGTATATTTACTATTGTTTTAATGTTTTCTCCTATAATAATTTTAAAAATTCAGTGCCATCAATTTAATAATTTCAATATTATTGAATATAAAGGTATAAATGCAATTGTTTTAATGTTTGATCTTCTATAATAATAAATGTTTCACTATGTGCCATATAAAATATTAAAGAGGAATTTGCAAAAATTGGTTTTTGCACCATTCTCCGAGTTTACACAAAATGGTCAGCATGAATTTGTTTTCGGCATTGATAAGGACTCAATTTATTGAATGTAAAAATTATTATATATAACCTTGTTATTATAATTATTATTATTTATTAAAGAAAATAAATTATACATAAAATAACCTTTTTGACAACGTACTCAAGAACAAAAATATTAGAAACCGAAGCAAGCATGAAATGTGCCATAATCCTTCGTAACGAGTTGTGCAAAACGAGTGATTTTTAAATATATAATATATGCATTATGTATATACATAAAAATAACTAATATTCTATTCGTGATCAAGAAAATATTGAAAAATATATTTTATTCGACTATTCTATATAAATAGAAGTTTTTTTCTGGGTGTGATAGGGAAAATATATACTATAGGATAGATCTTAATATATAGGTTTTAATTTGACCTATAAATTCGTCGATGAGACATGGTCTGATCAGGGTGTAAAATACAAAATAATCCGATCTGAAGATTATTCCAAGTGTAGGAAACAAATTCAACCTAAATACCTTAATTCAAAATAACCTAACCTAAACAAATCTAAACAATTTTGTTAAAACGAAATTTGAATTAATTTGTTGATTGAAATTTCAGGGAATATTACTGAAACCAAAATAATTATACACGGACCCGACATAATTTCTGGAATTTTTTATGAATGTTTCGAACATATTTCCGGAAAACACACAGATAAATGAAAGATTGAGCGAAGCGCATAGCTGTGGTTTAATAAATTTGATGGAATTGGATAGTTCTATCGGACCCAACATATTTTGAAATTTTTCATGATTATTTCGGACATATTTCGGACATATTTCCGAAAAGCAAACAGATAAATGAAAGATTGAGCGAAGAGCATAGCTAACGGTTTAATAAATTAGATGGAATTGGATAGTTCTATCGGACCCGACATATTTTTAAATTTTTCATGAATATTTCGAACATATTTCGGACATATTTCCGAAAAGCACACAGATAAATGAAAGATTGAGCGAAGCGCATAGCTGTGGTTTAATAAATTTGATGGAATTGGATAGTTCTATCGGACCCAACATATTTTGAAATTTTTCATGATTATTTCGGACATATTTCGGACATATTTCCGAAAAACACACAGATAAATGAAAGATTGAGCGAAGAGCTAACGGTTTAATAAATATGATGGAATTGGATAGTTCTATCGGACCCGACATATTTTTAAATTTATCATGAACATTTCGGACATATTTCGGACATATTTCGGACATATTTCCGAAAAACACACAGATAAATGAAAGATTGAGCGAAGCGCATAGCTGTGGTTTAATAAATTTGATTGAATTGGATAGTTCTATCGGACCCGACATATTTTGGAATTTTTCATGAATATTTCGGACATATTTACGAAAAACACACAGATAAATGGAAGATTCAGTGAACGCATAGCCAACGGTTTAATAAATTTGATGGAATTGGATATTTCTATTTTCTGATATTAAAAGGATATGACAATCCAACACCCAAAATGTCTTACATTTGATACTAATTTCGGACTTTCATTGTCTTTTTTTTTAAACAAATATTAAAAATTTAATAAGAAGTACAAGATAAAAATAAATAATTGGATTTATAAAAACTTTTATTTTTCATAATTGCATAATTTTGAACTTATGCCTTCCAGTTGGGCCAGGTCTTGATCTCGTTCCACAAGTAGGTGCCGGGGCAGTCAGTAGCACCAACCTGACGATGACCGTACATCCAGTAACCAGACTTGATTTGTCCACGAGCGACGGCATCGGCCAAGATACCCTTAGCGGCGGCGATCATGACAGCTGTAGGCTTTTGATTGTGGAAATTACCCATGAATGAGATACCGAAAGACTTGGCGTTCCAGTTGGAAGCGTGAGCACCCATGACATTCCAGCCACGTCCCTCGTATACTAAACCGTCACCGCCGATCAGGAAGTTATAGCCAATATCGGCCCAACCCAAGGTCTTCTGGTGATAGTCCTGGATGTTGCGCATCTGTTGCTTGCACAGAGCGTTGGTGCTGCAGAAGGCACCCTCGGTGTGATGGATGACAGCATAGGCCAATCCACTGGCCAGAGAGGTCTTGCTGGTGGCAGCACGACCGCCCCATTGAGCCTTGGTGACGACGGTGACGCTGAGAACGGCCTGTGCGAAGCACAGCACTGCAAAGAGTGCGAATAAAGTTTTGGTAGCTGCCATTTTGAAGTGGAACTGATGCTGTTCGCAAAAATTTTGGAGGTTTTTATAGCAAAATTATCGAAAATTTGACCAACAAATATTTGATTATTTCCGAAATATTAATAAACAAGAAATAATTGAAATTTGCGCAAATATTAATCTAATCAGGCAGCTGCGGTTATTAAGAAGTGATTTACAACGCTGCTGGTCAACCTAAACAGTGTAAGTGCGAAATCAGGTCATAAAACATTTTGATTTTTTTTATAAAATGATAAGAATTAAATAATGGCTCGATGGGCAGCTAGTTATCTTATGGTTTTATAATAAAACAAATAGTAATATTTTAAATTTTTAATGATAAGTGACATTTTTAGTGAAATATTGAATTTTTAATGAAAAATGAAATTTTATATGAAAAATAAAAATTTTTAGTGAAAATTTGATTTTTTAGTGAAAATTTTAATTTTTAGTGAAATGTTGAATATTTAGTGAAAATTTGAATTTTTAGTGAAAAATTGAATTTTTAGTGAAAATTTGAATTTTAAGTGAAAAATTGAATTTTTAGTGAAAAATTGAATTTTTAGTGAAAAAATGAATTTTTAGTGAAAATTTTATTTTTTAGTGTAAAATTGAATTTTAAATAAAAATTTTAATTATTAGTGAAAAATTCAGTTTTTAGTGAAAAATTGAATTTTTAGTGAAAAATTGAATTTTTAGTGAAAAATTGAATTTTTAGTGACAAATTTAATTTTTAGTGAAAATTTGATTTTTTAGTGAAAAATTTAATTTTTAGTGAAATTTTGAATTTTTAGTGAAAAATTGAATTTTTAGTGAAAATTTGAATTTTTAATGAAAAAATAGAATTTTTAGTGAAAAAGTGAATTTTTAATGAAATTTTTTTTTTTTTTAATTAAAAATTGAATTTTTAGTGAAAATTTGAATTTTTAATGAAAAAATAGAATTTTTAGTGAAAAAGTGAATTTTTTAGTGAAAAATTGAATTTGTTAGTGAATATTGAATTTTTAGTGAAAAATAAAATTTTTAGTGAAAAATTGAATTTTTGGTGAAAATCTGAGTTTTTAGTGAAAAATTTAATTTTTGGTGAAAAACTGAATTTTTAGTGAAAAATTGAATTGTTAGTGAAAAATTGAATTTTTAGTGAAAAATTGAATTTTTAGTGAAAAATTGAATTTTTAGTGAAAAATTGAATTTTATTTAAAAATTAAATTTTTAGTGATAATTTGAATTTTTAGTGAAAAATTGAATTTTTAGTGACAAATTTAATTTTTAGTGAAAAATTGAATTTTTAGTGAAAAATTGAATTTTTAGTGAAAAATTGAATTTTTAGTGAAAATTTGAATTTTTAGTGAAAAATTTAAATTTTAGTGGTAAATTCAATTTTTAGTGATTATGGAATTTTTAGTGATAGATTTAATTTTTAATGAAAACATTTTTTTTAATTAAAAATTGAATTTTTAGTGAACATTTGAATTTTTAGTAAAAATTGAATTTTTAGTGAAAAATTGAATTTTTTAGTGAAAAATTGAATTTGTTAGTGAATATTGAATTTTTAGTGATAAATAAAATTTTTAGTGAAAAATTGAATTTTTGGTGAAAAACTGAATTTTTAGTGAAAAATTGAATTGTTAGTGAAAAATTGAATTTTTAGTGAAAAATTGAATTTTTAGTGAAAACATGAATTTTATTTAAAAATTTAATTTTTAGTGAAAAATTTAATTTTTAGTAAAATTGAATTTTTAGTGAAAAATTGAATTTTTAGTGAAAAATTGAATTTTTATTGAAAAATTTAATTTTTAGTGAAAAAATTAATTTTCAGGGAAAAATTAAATTTTTTATTTAAAAATTGAAATTTTATTTAAAAATTGAATTTTTATTTAAAAATTGAATTTTTAGTGAAAAATTGAATTTTTATTGATAAATTGGATTTTGAAGAAAATTTGCAATTTTAGTGAAAATTTGAATTTTTTGTGAAAAATTGAATTTTTTGTGAAAAATTGAATTTTTTGTGAAAAATTGAATTTTTTGTGAAAAATTAAATTTTTAGTGAAAAATTGAATTTTTAGTGAAAAATTGAATCTTTATTGAATAAGTGAATTTTTAATGAAAAAAAGATTTTTTATTGAAAAAAAGATTTTTTATTGAAAAAATTAATTTTTGATTGAAAAATTGTTATTTTTTTAAATAAATCTTTTATTATATGTTTTGTAATTATGAAATTTTTATTGCTTTGAAATCAATTATTATCCAACAGTGATACAACCTGAGGTATTAAAAGATTTAATTTCCTGATTAACTTTGCCTGATAATAGAAACGAATAAATAACGCACACATTTTGCCGTACAAAAGTGCACTATACAATTTTCCAAAAAAGGCAAAAACCGTTAAATATAATTTATTAATTCCTTGCAAGTGACTTTCGAATTCTTAAGTTCCAGCCTCTCTTTATTCCTGTGCACACTACAGACAATTTCTATGCTACAAGTCTTAAAATTAAGTTATGCCTTAAGAACGTGATTGGAAATTTTAATTCTATTATTTGCGAGGCACGCGAATGCTCTGCCAGTTTCATTTTTATTAACTACCGCCCAGGGGCAAAAAGATGAAAAACATGTTTACAACTTGGCAGAAAACAATGAGGCCAGTTGAAGACGGTTAAATTTGGGCGTTTGAGGCGGTGCTCATGGTGGGAGTGTGTCAAGTGAAGGCTTGTAAAAGATGTACAAAAAACGTGAATTCCACAACAAAAGGTATGATGAAAAAAAAAAGACAAAAACCTGTACAAAAATTGTATAGTAAAAATGTTGTAAAATTTCATTGATGTTGGGACATACATATGGTTATATTTTATGCATATTTATTATTAAAAGGGTTTCGCATAAAGTTATTATGAAGTCAATAAATTTCATGTGCATTTCATGGGCACATAAAGATGCTAAGGAAATTCTAAGATTGATATAAGCTATGAAGACATTTAAAAGCAGAGAGTTTAGGGATGCTGTACCGGTATAAAACAATTGTTCTATAACAAAGTGGGGTTGGTTGTTGAGGTCACATAAGATTTAATCAGTATGGAAGGTTAGGTCACTTGGGAAAATTTAAAGTAAGGACATTTTTATAGATGAGTTATTGAAGTTTATAAGAATGATGAATGTTATGGGTGGACGGTCTATGTAGACTATAAATTTCCCGCAAATATCCACCATCCCATTCATAACATGCTAAGTCGACTTATTATGTTTTTAATTTTACTCCATTTTTGGATTCAGTATATCTGTACTTATTTTCTCTATAATTTTAATGCAAATTGGTCAATCATATCCAGAGTTATAGCAAAAAAATGTACTTAGCATAAATTAAACAATTTTAAAAACTGTATTGTTTGTACACATTGGACTTAGTATATTTAGCTAATTTTTACTTAAATTTTAATATGTGAATTTTATAATATTCTAATTTTATAATTTCTAGACTTACCAATTTTTGATTTTTAATAATTATAAAAAAAAATTGTGCATGCTTCTTCTTAAAAACGCACGCGATATGTAAAGAATTGAAAATTGAAAACAATGTGCAAAGAACCTGATATTATAAATAATTCGCTCGTGTTTTGTTATTGCTTACTTCGTTTACTTATGTAGCAGTATATCGAACACAATAACAATGTAGAGCAGCAAATATATGCGAATACAACAACACAATGAATAGCTCTTTCTGCCATTTTCGCTCACAACACAATCTTCTTGTTGTACAAAAAAATAATTCGCTCATGTTTTGTAATTGCTTACTTCGATTACTTATGTAGCAGTATATCGAACACAATAACAATGCTTTGCAGCAAATATGTGCGAATCCAACAACATAGCAATCGAGTTTTTCACATTATCACCTTTGTCTTCCTCAATGTTTCCTGTAAAATGTGATTTAAATGCGTATAAACTGCTTGAGTGTTTCCTTCCAATTTCCTGCTTGAAAATTTGTCTGGGCTAAATGTGATTGCCCTTTAAAAAGTGATCCAAAACTTAGCAGGGTTTACGAATCCTAAATATAACTCGTCATTATAGAAGACACCAATTATATTTTAAAAATTTCGGAATAAGATTTACAAATATCATTTTATATCCGACAATCTCTGAGGTCAATAAAGAAGACATTTAAATTTTCAAATTAGTTTTTATAATATTAATCACATAAAATTTTTGGTTTCACCTCTACAAGGTAAGAGATAATTTGCTTTAATTATGGTTGGTGTACCAAATATATATTTTTGTTTTACTAATTAAAAAATTCGACTCGGGCAAAAAAGAAAAGGTTTACCGAATATTTGAGTGTTATTTTAAGTGGTCGGATGTACAACTGTGGTCGGATCAGAAATCTAAGATCGACTGATTAGGTCCATTTTAAATACCAGACAGAATAAGTATACAAATAATTTAAGTTCAGAGTTTAATTGGTGTAGATCGTCTTGATTTTCTGCAATTCAGTGAATAAACGTACCGACGGACATCGCTAAATCAAATCATGACTTGATGCTGATCAAGTATAATATATACTTGTCCATACCTGATGTAGGATAAAAGTGATACATCCTTTTACTTTTAGTGTAGATTTTTAAAAATATATTTGCGGGTATGTCATGTGATAAATCGGAAAGGAATTCATCATTTTATATATAGCTCAAAGTTTTTAATAATAGACTTATTGAAATTGGCACTGAAAATGATACATATTTTCAAATTATTTTGCAAAATTACTAACTCTCAAATAATCCTTTTAGTGATAGTCAGGTCATTAAAAAACCAGCTGTTTTCATTGAGTGCTAAAATATTCATATGCATTTTTGAACGCATTGGATGAAATTTAATTACAGACTATGAAAATAGTCAAAACTTTTCGTCACGCTGTCTGAGTAGCCATTTTGAAATATGAATAAAAAAAAACTTTTTTAATTTCGAAATTTTGTGAGCATTTTCAGTTGTGTGGAGTGGATTGTTGGATTTTTGTGGCACTTTAAAGTTGGATAAATTTCGAGAAAGCATTAAAAATTTGAATATCCCTCAGAAAGTTTGATGACAGTGCTGACGATGGGTTGATGTCAAATGCATTATGCGAAATGTGAGGTGAGGGATTGGCAATTAGGCTAATAGGTCAGTTGGTAGGGGGTTGCAAAATGAATATTTATTAATTTATATAAAAATGGAAGGAGATGGAAAATTTAACATAGAAATTTATTGATTTAAATACAGCTATTAAAAGTTCTTTTAATGAGGTTAAGAGAAAAGTAAATGTAAGGAAAAGCTCTCACCTTTTCCTTACAGGTAAAGAAAAGTTAAGGAAGAGATAAGGAAAAGGTACAGTAGTGTTATGAATGTTAAGGAAGAGGTGAGGAAGTGATAACGAATGAATAAGAAATAGGTTAAGAAAAGGTTGGGAAGAAGAGTAAAGAAGGTGTAAAGAAAGTGTAAAGAAAGTGTAAAGAAGAGTTAGGATATAGGTAAAGGCATAAGGAAGTGGTAAGGAATGGATAAGAACAGTTAAGGAAGGGATAAAGAAGAGGTAGGGGAAAGATAATTAAGCGACAAGAAGAGGCATAAGGAAGAGGAAAGTTAGATGTACGGAAGAGGTAAGGACGAAATAAGTCAGAGGTAAGTAAGAGATAAGGATGAGGTAAGGAAGAAGTAATGAAGAGGCAAGTAATGGATAAGAAGAGGTAAGGAAGGGATAAAGAAGAGGTAGGGCGAAGATAATTAAGCGACAAGAAGAGGCATAAGGAAGAGGAAAGTTAGATGTAAGGAAGAGGTAAGGACGAAATAAGTCAGAGGTAAGTAAGAGATAAGGAAGAGGTAAGGAAGAAGTAATGAAGAGGCAAGTAAGAAGGTAAATAATAAGTAGGGAAGAAGTTAGGAAGGGGTAAATAAGAGAATAGGAAGTGGCTATGAAGGTGAGGTAAGGATGAGTTGAATAAAACGAAAGAAAGAGGCAAGGAAGGTAAGGAAGGTAAGGAAGGTAAGGAAGGTAAGGAAGGTAAGGAAGGTAAGGAAGGTAAGGAAGGTAAGGAAGGTAAGGAAGGTAAGGAAGGTAAGGAAGGTAAGGAAGGTAAGGAAGGTAAGGAAGGTAAGGAAGGTAAGGAAGGTAAGGAAGGTAAGGAAGGTAAGGAAGGTAAGGAAGGTAAGGAAGGTAAGGAAGGTAAGGAAGGTAAGGAAGGTAAGGAAGGTAAGGAAGGTAAGGAAGGTAAGGAAGGTAAGGAAGGTAAGGAAGGTAAGGAAGGTAAGGAAGGTAAGGAAGGTAAGGAAGGTAAGGAAGGTAAGGAAGGTAAGGAAGGTAAGGAAGGTAAGGAAGGTAAGGAAGTTAAGGAAGGTAAGGAAGGTAAGGAAGGTAAGGAAGGTAAGGAAGGTAAGGAAGGTAAGGAAGGTAAGGAAGGTAAGGAAGGTAAGGAAGGTAAGGAAGGTAAGGAAGGTAAGGAAGGTAAGGAAGGTAAGGAAGGTAAGGAAGGTAAGGAAGGTAAGGAAGGTAAGGAAGGTAAGGAAGGTAAGGAAGGTAAGGAAGGTAAGGAAGGTAAGGAAGGTAAGGAAGGTAAGGAAGGTAAGGAAGGTAAGGAAGGTAAGGAAGGTAAGGAAGGTAAGGAAGGTAAGGAAGGTAAGGAAGGTAAGGAAGGTAAGGAAGGTAAGGAAGGTAAGGAAGGTAAGGAAGGTAAGGAAGGTAAGGAAGGTAAGGAAGGTAAGGAAGGTAAGGAAGGTAAGGAAGGTAAGGAAGGTAAGGAAGGTAAGGAAGGTAAGGAAGGTAAGGAAGGTAAGGAAGGTAAGGAAGGTAAGGAAGGTAAGGAAGGTAAGGAAGGTAAGGAAGGTAAGGAAGGTAAGGAAGGAAATAAGATATAATATACAAATAATTGTTTGTTATTGAATAAAAAATATATCAATTCTGTGAAAAAAAGTTTATATTAAGCATTATTGCTTTCAAAACAAATTTTAATTGGAACAAATATTTTCTAACATTTTTTTTTTGTTAATCATTTTTTATTTGTATATTTATGCAAAAATATATACAAACCAAAAAATTATTGAAACAATCAAAACTACGCCAAGTTGTATAGCAAAAAATAAAAACAAAACATTCAGATCGAAATAAAACAAAACACACAAAATCAATACACTGCGAAGGACAAAATAATTTCCCGCTTTTTAGCACTGCAGCGTGTATTGAGCTGCAGTGAATGCAAAATAAGGCTCAGATGAAGTGGAAATATCTAACAAGTTGTAGTTTTTTTGCTCGTTTTTTTTTCGTTTAAAAGGATTTCGATGTTTTTCCGCTGTACCAACCGAATGCGATTACATTTACCCATTCCTCGAGGCAAGCTACACATTCAACTAACATCCAACCTAAAAGTTTACCGAACTCAAGAACCACCCAATGTCCTTGTAAAGTTTTTGCAAGTTTTTCGCGAATCGCAGGGATCAAGTGAAACGTCAAACGAGTGTGGCAACGACTCATGAGACGAACATTGCGACATTTGATAGTTTTGATGCAGGTGAAGGGTGTTAAGTTGACACGGGATATAAATTCACGAGTTTTGTTGAATGTTGAAATAGTGTGCAGAACGAACGAAGGTTCCAAAAGATTAAAGATAGTTTGGGTTGGTTAAAGAACTAAACATGAATGTTTTAAATGGTTGCACAAGGGTTGTAGAGAATTGCTGAAGATTGAAAAAGCGTTTGAGTACTTCACATTGAATTCATATGTTAAGAAATGTTTAAATAATACAGTTATTTTTTATATATTTTTATTAAAAAGGTAGTAGTACTTTGTATAGAAATACAGTAAATGTATGTAGTTGTTTTCCATATGAAATTACTACAAGAATGTAGTAAAAACAAATACATTTGCTTTTACTATATTAATGCTGGGAAATTTTATAATTTCAATAATTTCAAAAGATTGGCTGAATATTGAAAAGTGTGTAAAAAGTTTCAGTAGGTTTAGAATAGTTTGGTGCTAAACCCAAACCTGAATGTTTCAATTAGTCGCACAAGAGTTGTAGAGGAGTTGCAATTGCATATCATTGAATTTGAATTTCAATAGATTTTGAATAGTTTGGTGCTAAACCTAAACCGGAATGGTTCAATTAGTTGCACAAGAGTTGTAGAGGGGTTGCAATTGCATATTAATTAGTTGCACAATAGTTGTAGAGGGGTTGCAATTGTATATCATTGAATTCGAAAACATAACCATTACCATTTTAACAACTATTTATTTCTGATATTTATAAACATTAATACCTTGAAATATTTGAACATATTAGTAAATAATAGTTGCAACTGTTTTGGGGTTATTAGCTTCACATATGAAATTAAACTCACTGGCACATGCTTGATCATTCATACCAAATCGATTGTCTATATGTCGCAATTCCACACAAAATTCACTACCATATTGATTGTTGGGTTCATTAGGAATCCAATTGCTATAAGTCATTCTTTGACCTGTACCCAAAAACTGAAATGTACGAAATTTCTCAAGATCGTTTGCAGATGTCCAAAATCTCAAATCATCTTTCTTTTGTTTTAATGGTATAATATACGCCTTGAGAGCCTGAAACTCATTTTCAGATTCCACAGACGCCAATTTAGCATTGATCGAAATACAATAATGCGCAGCACCGTACCAATTTAACTAAAAAAAAAATACAAATATCAAAATTATTTCGAAATCAATGAATATTGTTATTCCATGTATTACCTTCCGATTGTTCTCCACTATATAATACTTATTGCCAATCTTTTTAAAAGGTTTCATTAATGAGGCCTCATTATAGAAATCTGGTACTCCTGTTAAATAATCAGATTTAAATTATCAGCTAAAGATAATCAGTTCTAGTATTTTACGTACCATCAACGATTTCCGTCTTAATTGCTGCATATGCACTGTAAGCGGTTGCAATTGTAATTATTATGAAAATAAATGTTTTCATTATAGTCTACTTAATAGTAACTGTGAAATTGAAATAAGTTCTAAACATTTTGAAATCGTCTTTTATACTAAAGTTTAGAATTCAGTAATATATCATTTATTTATTTAAAATCAAATAAAGATTACCTAAAAAAAATAATATAAAGTACACTGAAAATAAAATTCATAAATATGATGTTTGAACTTTTCATTATCATACTCAACAATCTACCAAATTAGTTCTATTTAGTTAGTAAAAAATTTCCAAATAGAACATTTTGTTCCGTTCTAAATTTTTCTGTTATTTATTATGAAATAACTATAAATTTTATTTGTACCCATAATTTTTTGACATTTTGGAATTTCCATGTGAAAGTTACATCCTAAGTGGTGTCTAAGTGGTGTCTAAGGGGTGTCTAAGGGGTGTCTAAGGGGTGTCTAAGGGGTGTCTAAGGGGTGTCTAAGGGGTGTCTAAGGGGTGTCTAAGGGGTGTCTAAGGGGTGTCTAAGAGTTGTATAAGGGGTGTCTAAGGGTTGCCTAAGGTGTATCTAAGGTGTGTCTGTGTGGTGTCTAAGTGGTGGCTAAGTGGTGTCTAAGTGGTGTCTAAGTGGTGTTCTACAAGGTTTAAAATTTCGATTGCAATTTTCTCAAATCGTTAAGTAATTTAAAAAAATGAATTTTGTTCCGTTCTAATTTTTTCTGTTATTTATTATGAAATAACTATAAATTTTATTTGTACCCAACAAGTCTTGACATTTTGGAATTTCCATATGAAACTTACATCCTAAGTGGTGTCTAAGTGGTGTCTAAGTGGTGTCTAAGGGGTGTCTAAGGGGTGTCTAAGGGGTGCCTAAGGGGTGTCTAAGGGGTGTCTAAGGGGTGTCTAAGGGGTGTCTAAGGGGTGTCTAAGGGGTGTCTAAGAGTTGTATAAGGGGTATCTAAGGGGTGCCTAAGGTGTATCTAAGGTGGTCTAAGTGGTGTCTAAGTGGTGGCTTAGTGGTGTCTAAGGTGTGTCTAAGTGGTCCCTAAGTGGTGGCTAAGTGGTGGCTAAGTGGTGGCTAAGTGGTGGCTAAGTGGTGGCTATGTGGTGGCTAAGTGGTGGCTAAGTGATGGCTAAGTGGTGGCTAAGTGGTGGCTAAGTGGTGGCTAAGTGGTGGCTAAGTGGTGTCTAAGTGGTGTCCTACAAGATTTAAAACGAGTTGGGAAAGTTAGGTCACATGGGTAAGTTCGGTCACATGGGGCGGATTTTTATAGTCGGTCGGGCCCGACTATGGAATACCCTACACCTTTGGTGGAGATATTAATGAGGAATATTTAATTGTATACCTTAATTTTAAATTTTTAATTATGCTGAACTTCAGAATATTATTCATATATCAGAAATTTACGTCTTATATCCCCATAAATTAAAAAAAATTATATAAAGTATAAAAAACTAAAAAAAAAAAATGAAAAATATAATTGGGCGGACCACGCCTATATTTAAAATTTTGAAAGGCTAATATTTCATAAATTTGATTTTAATAATTTACGGATCAAATTTTTACTATGAAAACCCGGGATATAATGAAAAAAGTGGGCGGATCACGCCCATTTTTGGACCACATATTTTTAGGTATATTCTAACAATATGTTTTAAATTTTATAACTATATCTTGAATACTTTTCGAAATATTAGTTTCGAAAGAGTTATATAAAAGTGACTTGTATGGGAGGTGGGCGTGTCCGTTGACCGATTTTGCTCATTTTCAAACTCAGTTCCGACTTTTGGCTAAAATATATTGAGACGAAATTTCATCGCATTCTGATCAGTATTTCTCAAGTTATTCTGTATTCGGACAGCAAGACAGCAAGACAGCAAGACAGCAAGACAGCAAGACAGCAAGACGGACAGACAGACAGACAGACAGACAGACGGACATGGCTAAACGGACTCGGGTAGTTATGCTGATCAAGAATATATATACTTTTCCATACCGGACACGCCTCCTAAGGGGCGTTACAATATATGCACAAAGTTAATATACCCTGTACCTCATAGGTGTAGGGTATAATTACGATTGCAATTTTCTCAAAATTGAAAAGTAATTTAAAAAAATGAATTTTGTTCCGTTCTAAATTTTTTTGTTATTTATTATGAAATAACTATAAATTTTATTTGTACCCAACATTTTCTGACATTTTGGAATTTTCATATGAAACTCACATTCTATGTGGTGTCTAAGTGGTGTCTAAGTGGTGTCTAAGTGGTGTCTAAGTGGTGTCTAAGTGGTGTCTAAGTGGTGTCTTAGTGGTGTCCTACAAGGTTTAAAATTACGATTGAAATTTACTCAAAATCGTTAAGTAATTGAAAAAAATGAATATGTACTCAAAATCATCACCAGAATAGAATATCGGTTTGGATAGTGTATTCATAAAAACCATGAATTTTTTTATAACTATCATTAACATTTTATTCATATTTTTAACAGTTTTCATTTCTGTTTTCAGTGTAATCATCTTCAGACAATGTTGTAAAACTACAAAAACAAATCTTTATTATTTTATATTAATTGTTGATGAATTTGATTGCAACAATATTAAAATACTAAGATAACTGGCTACACTTATTTTACAGTCCTTGTCATCTGTATAATAAAGTTATATATTTCGTCGTTATATTTCATAGTTATATTTCGTATTTATATTATTTTGAAATTGTTTATTATAGTATTTATTTTTTGATGAAATACTAAATTTAATTTGCGAAAAATATAATATTGACACATACTAAATCACCTTTAAACTAGAGGTACAGAGTAACATACACATCCAATAACCCTATGGGAAAAAATACGCTGACACTACTAGTGTATTTTTGTACAATACTTTAGATATCTGTGAGCACTTAGGCAATAGTATTTTCGAATGTACCTTAGTGGAAATGTTTCTAGGTCCGTGTTCGGGAATTGATCATTGCAATATTTTATTGTCATATCTACCCTAATAGGTTAAATATTTACAATGGTCAATTAGGCCGCTCACGAAAATATATCTGCCTTATATATTTTTTTTTATGGAGTCCCAAAGTATTTCGCACTTACGTACCGTTCGTACCGTTCGAAATTTTCCAATGGTGCATCGAAAACGAAGATAAGACAAAAATGTCTGAGTTATATAAAATATGAGAGCGCTCAAAATGAGGTATATAATCAGTAAAACTCGTTGCTTCTATTCATTATTTTACTTTTGTAGCGCATAGTTTTTAGCCCGCTGGGGTTGGGCAGACATGCACACACACTATGCAGTTGCTCATGATTTTATTAAATAGCTGACTGTCTCCGCATGAAAACAGACTCAGAAATACACACAAACACACACCGACACATATGCAAACGAACTCTAAAATATTTATATTGCATACTACGCAATGTAGCTTAAAAGCCAACTAGAAAAATGCATCAAATTTGAATAAAACATAGAATAACGACAGAGCTGTATGTATTGCATGCCCATGCGGAAAATACTATAGGGATGACCAATGTTATAAAACTGAAGAACAAAACTAAATTTCATTCAAAACATTTAAATTAAAGAAATTTCCAATGCTTTACATTCGAAATGCTTAAAATAAGAATGTCATTGTTATTAATATAAAACGTACTTTATACACTTTAAGTATTTTTAGAACTATTAAAAAAAAACTTCAAATTGTTTACCTATAATTTCATTTACAAATATTTTTTATTATACTTTATAATAATAACCATATAATAATAATATTTTGGCAATACAGTCTACTCTCGTGGGTTTGTCATTGACTCCCAAGACACGGTGTTCTGCAGAGAATTTAAATAAAATTTGGGTTTTACTCGAATCTGCAAACGGATATAGTTTCTGGACGGTGTATGGAAGATTTTCAGATCAAAGAGAAAAAACAACATTTTCATGAATAACATTTAATAAATAAAAAAAAAAAATTTTTTGTTTCAACTATATATTTACTCAAATTATATATGTACCAAATAATCAAAAAACCATTCCGCAATCTTTAATAGTTGAGAGGATATTACAACTCAACGTTTAATTTTCGTGAAAATTTGGTCTGAAAATGTTAATATTTTAGTAAACCATGAATAATTGAGCATTACCTTTCGTAGTCCAATGCAACAGCGACTTTTGGGTCGTCATACAAAGATTCACATTTAAAACTCCAACCGTCACGTATAATGAGAGCGGAGTTTTTAATAGCAGACTTTTTAAAAAGTCGAAACAAGGGATAATATTAAACATTGAATCGTCACTTAGAATGTGGGCAGGAATAGAAAAAGTGGCGTGATTTCTCCCATATTATTAAATTTTAAAAATGTTATAACTCCTGACCTAATAAGAGCAGAGTTGTAAAAATCGAATCAATCATATTAAAAATTGTAATAGTCACGTAGAATGTAAACGGGATTGGAAAAAATTGGCATGGAAATATAGGCGGGAAAAATATGCATGCCCTAAAATGCGAAAAAGGAGAATAAACCCATCCACACTTTAAAAAATTTTCAATTACAAAAACTTAACACGGGCGAAGCTGTGCGTGGGTCCAGCTATGTTTAATACATTTTTGTTTATATATGTGTAAAATTATTGCTTGATAATTTCACGTTTATGATAAAAATCAATTATATATTTAAATATTTATTTATTTGCAAGTATATTCATATATTAACACTATTAATGCTGATTACAAAATCATTCAAAAAATCTATCAAAAAATCTATCGATTGTTACACACGATCATCACCCTTTTTCCTGCTGGGTACTACTAAGCAGCACCGCACATCAAGATGAGCGAGAGCGTGACATAAATATGTGAGAGCAGCAACGAGTTATGGCGCTAAAAAAGTTGTAGCACACATTTGCGACGCAACGATATGTAACGAGTGCCGCGAAGCGACTGAACATTCACACGCAGAGAGTTGCCGTCGATGGCAGCGACGCAGTCACTGAGAGTTGCGAGGAGGAAGTGAGTGGGTCCGGCGAAATGTGACGTACATATATGATACAGTGGGCGGTGCATTGCGGCACAGTCGTTGTACTTCGCTGATGTTGGTGCAGTTGCTGCTGCTGGTGGTGCCAACGATGCATCTTCGGAGTCAATTGACTGTGACTCAATTGGATTTTGTCGCTAACATGCGACGTCGACAGCGATGCTAACAACATATGCGACACTAATACAAATATGCGCAGACAGACACAAACTAACACACACGCATTTGCACTAACACAGAAAGATATAAATACACACACACACAGATACAACGCAGTGAAATGCAAATAAAAGTTAACATACCGTGAACCCTTTTATACTTTATCCTGTATGCAGCAGGAGCAGCATCCTTTATCCTGCATTTTGTCATGCCTCACATTCAATTGAATTGTTGACTGCAGCTGCCAGTTGCTGTTGCCTTCGTTGATGTTGTTGTTGGCAGATGTTGCTGTTACTGCTGCTGCCACTGTTGCTGCAACTTCGCATCAGCAATTCTGCTGGCTGCTGTTTCACATCGTATGCTTCATTGAATCAATTTAGAAACTCAACTGCGTTAACATTTTAAAAGCGAAAACTTGTCTATTTTATTATTTCACTATTTTTGCATTATCGCTGCAGTTTGTTGGTTTTGTTATTTTGTATTTTATGCAGTTAATTAAATGAATAATGAATGAGAGACTGGCAAACAAAGGAATCAAAAGAAAACAAATACTAAAAATACAAAATTATCGGAACAAACGCAAAATTAGTTTAAACAGATAAACTTAATTTATAATACTATAAACTAATGGCAGGAAATAGGCAATTTGAAAGAACCAAAGTATTCAAAGTCAAAAAACATTCTAAAAAATCAGAAGAATTCAGAAAATCTAATGAAGCAAATGAAACAAAAAAAAAAATAATCAAAAAAAACAAATAAAAAAGAAACAAAAAGCAAAAGAATCAAAAAAATCAAAAGAATCCACAGAAAAGTATCAGAGTAATCAAAAGAATCAATAGAATCAAAAGGTTCAAAATAATAAAAAGAATCAAAAGAATTTGATGAATCAAAAGAATCAAAAGGATCAAAAGAATTAAAGAATCAAAAGAATCAAAAGAATCAAAATAATCAAAAGAATCAAAAGAATCAAAAGAATCAAAAGAATCAAAAGAATCAAAAGAATCAAAAGAATCAAAAGAATCAAAAGAATCAAAAGAATCAAAAGAATCAAAAGAATCAAAAGAATCAAAAGAATCAAAATAATCAAAATAATCAAAAGAATCAAAAGAATCAAGAGAATCAAAAGAATCAAAAGAATCAAAATAATCAAAAGTATCAAAAGAATCAAAATAATCAAAAGAATCAAAAGAATCAAGAGAATCAAAAGAATTAAAAGAATCAAAAGAATCAAAAGAATCAAAAGAATCAAAAGAATCAAAAGAATCCAAAGAATCAAAAGAATCAAAAGAATCAAAAGAATCAAAAGAATCAAAAGAATCAAAAGAATCAAAAGAATCAAAAGAATCAAAAGAATCAAAAAAGTCAAAAGAATCAAAAGAATCAAACAAATCTGAAGAATTAAAAGAATAAAAATAATCAAATGAATCAAAAGAATCAAAAAAAACAAAAGAATCAACAGAATCAAAAGAATCAAAAGAATCAAAAGAATCAAAAGAATCAAAAGAATCAAAAGAATCAAAAGAATCAAAAGAATCAAAAGAATCAAAAGAATCAAAAGAATCAAAAGAATCAAAAGAATCAAAAGAATCAAAAGAATCAAAACAATCAAAAGAATCAAAAGAATCAAAAGAATCAAAAGAATCAAAAGAATCAAAAGAATCAAAAGAATCAAAAGAATCAAAAGAATCAAAAGAATCAAAAGAATCAAAAGAATCAAAAGAATCAAAAGAATCAAAAGAATCAAAAGAATCAAAAGAATCAAAAGAATCAAAAGAATCAAAAGAATCAAAAGAATCAAAAGAATCAAAAGAATCAAAAGAATCAAAAGCATCAAAAGAATCAAAAGAATCAAAAGAATCAAAAGAATCAAAAAGAATCAAAAGAATCAAAAGAATCAAAAGAATCAAAAGAATCAAAAGAATCAAAAGAATCAAAAGAATCAAAAGAATCAAAAGAATCAAAAGAATCAAAAGAATCAAAAGAATCAAAAGAATCAAAAGAATCAAAAGAATCAAATGAATCAAAAGAATCAAAAGAATCAAAAGAATCAAAAGAATCAAAAGAATCAAAAGAATCAAAAGAATCAAAAGAATCAAAAGAATCAAAAGAATCAAAAGAATCAAAAGAATCAAAAGAATCAAAAGAATCAAAAGAATCAAAAGAATCAAAAGAATCAAAAGAATCAAAAGAATCAAAAGAATCAAATGAATCAAAAGAATCAAAAGAATCAAAAGAATCAAAAGAATCAAAAGAATCAAAAGAATCAAAAGAATCAAAATAATCAAAAGAATCAAAAGAATCAAAAGAATCAAAAGAATCAAAAGAATCAAAAGAATCAAAAGAATCAAAAGAATCAAAAGAATCAAAAGAATCAAAAGAATCAAAAGAATCAAAAGAATCAAAAGAATCAAAAGAATCAAAAGAATCAAAAGAATCAAAAGAATCGAAAGAATCGAAAGAATCAAAAGAATCAAAAGAATCAAAAGTATCAAAAGAATCAAAAGAATCAAAAGAATCAAAAGAATCAAAAGAATCAAAAGAATCAAAAGAATCAAAAGAATCAAAAGAATCAAAAGAATCAAAAGAATCAAAAGAATCAAAAGAATCAAAAGAATCAAAAGAATCAAAAGAATCAAAAGAATCAAAAGAATCAAAAGAATCAAATGAATCAAAAGAATCAAAAGAATCAAAAGAATCAAAAGAATCAAAAGAATCAAAATAATCAAAAGAATCAAAAGAATCAAAAGAATCAAAAGAATCAAAAGAATCAAAAGAATCAAAAGAATCAAAAGAATCAAAAGAATCAAAAGAATCAAAAGAATCAAAAGAATCAAAAGAATCAAAAGAATCAAAAGAATCAAAAGAATCAAAAGAATCAAAAGAATCGAAAGAATCGAAAGAATCAAAAGAATCAAAAGAATCAAAAGTATCAAAAGAATCAAAAGAATCAAAAGAATCAAAAGAATCAAAAGAATCAAAAGAATCAAAAGAATCAAAAGAATCAAAAGAATCAATAGTTTCAAAATAATCAAAAGAATCAACAGAATCAAAAGAATCAAAAGAATCAATTTAAATAAATTTTAAAAACCAAAAAAGTCTACATAATCCAAGGACTTTAATACGTTATTTAAAGTCTTAAATTGTCTAAAAATATTTTTTATGCAAAAATCACGTTCCGTTAAAGTCGAACGAATGACGTCATCATGATGTCCCAGCGGGCACAACGTTGCACGTTTCCTGCCACACGCACGGCGTCAAAGTTGTAAAAGTAGAAATGCAAATACAAGAAAGTTCTAAGGGAAAAAGAAAATAAATAAGTGTTGCAAGCAGTCAAAATAATGTTCGAAATTAAATAAACGTGAGGCATGCGACGTCATATTTTTGCAATAAGAATACAGAAGAGAATAAAAACAAATAAAACGAAACAAAAGCACATATAAAATAATAAAAATTGAGTGAGTGGAAAACTCAGTGCATTTGGCACGTTTTGCACAAAAATTGCAAAAGTTCTGCACTTTAAACATAAATTCCGTGAATCCTCCTACAAACAGCCAGAAAAACTCTTCACCGGAAAACAGCCACAAAATTGCAAAAGTAGCAACAACAATTGCAGAAGCCATTTTCATATTTTTCTCCGTATTTCTAACTTTTCGTTTTGCTTTGTTGGAGGTGCAAATGGCGCTGCATCGCGATGTTGAAACTGATATGATGGTCAAAATGGCTCTAACAATGGCCAAAAATAACTGTGAAAAGGTAGCAATTTGGCCTGGTTATAACTGCGTGTGTGTGAGTGCGTTTTAGTGCAATTACCAACTGTGGCGTATCGTATCATGAGCACATATTACCATCATTCATTTTAATTTTGACTCTTAATTTTCAGTTGCGGAAGGAGTAACTGGTTATATGAGATTCTTTTTTATTTTAACTGTGGATGACGGTTTTGTATCATTTTCATCTTTGGATTATTTTGATTCTTTTGATATTTTGTGTCTTTTAATTCTTTTGATTCTTTTGATTCCTTTGATTCTTTTGATTCCTTTGATTCTTTTGATTTCTCTGATTCAACTTTTGATTCTTTAGATTCTTTAGATTCTTTTGATTTTTTGATTCGTTTGATTCTTTTGATTCTTTTGATTCTTTTGATTCTTTTGATTCTTTTGATTCTTTTGATTCTTTTGATTCTTTTGATTCTTTTGATTCTTTTGATTCTTTTGATTCTTTTGATTCTTTTGATTCTTTTGATTCTTTTGATTCTTTTGATTCTTTTGATTCTTTTGATTCTTTTGATTCTTTTGATTCTTTTGATTCTTTTGATTCTTTTGATTATTTTGATTCTTTTGATTCTTTTGATTCTTTTGATACTTTTGATTCTTTTGATTCTTTTGATTTTTTCTGATTCTTTTGATTCTTTTGATTCTTTTGTTTCTTTTGATTCTATTGATTCCTTTGATTCTTTTGATTCTTTTGATTCTTTTGATTCTTTTGATTCTTTTGATTCTTTTGATTCTTTTGATTCTTTTGATTCTTTTGATTCTTTTGATTCTTTTGATTCTTTTGATTCTTTTGATTCTTTTGATTCTTTTGATTCTTTTGATTCTTTTGATTCTTTTGATTCTGTTGATTCTTTTGATTCTTTTGATTCTTTTGATTCTATTGATTCCTTTGATTTTTTGATTCCTTTGATTTTTTTATTCTTTTGATTCTGTTGCTTCTTTTGATTCTTTTGATTCTTTTGATTCTTTAGATTCTTTAGATTCTTTAGATTCTTTAGATTCTTTAGATTCTTTTGATTCTTTTGATTATTTTGATTCTTTTGATTCTTTTGATTCTTTTGATTCTTTTGATTTTTTGATTTTTTGATTCTTTTGATTCTTTTGATTCTTTTGATTCTTTTGATTCTTTTGATTCTTTTGATTCTTTTGATTCTTTTGATTCTTTTGATTCTTTTGATTCTTTTGATTCTTTTGATTCTTTTGATTCTTTTGATTCTTTTGATTCTTTTGATTCTTTTGATTCTTTTGATTCTTTTGATTCTTTTGATTCTTTTGATTCTTTTGATTCTTTTGATTCTTTTGATTCTTTTGATTCTTTTGATTCTTTTGATTCTTTTGATTCTTTTGATTCTTTTGATTCTTTTGATTCTTTTGATTCTTTTGATTCTTTTGATTCTTTTGATTCTTTTGATTCTTTCGATTCTTTTGATTCTTTTGATTATTTTGATAATTTTGATTATTTTGATTCTTTTGATTCTTTTGATTCTTTTGATTCTTTTGTTTCTTTGATTCTTTTGATTCATCAAATTCTTTTGATTCTTTTTATTATTTTGAACCTTTTGATTCTATTGATTCTTTTGATTACTCTGATTCTTTTGATTACTCTGATTCTTTTGATTCTTTGATCTCTTTGATTGTTTTGATTATTTTGTGTCTTTTGATTCTTTTGATTCTTTGTATTATTTGATTCTTTTGATTCTTTGATTCTTTTGATTTTTTTGATTCTTTTGATTCTTTTGATTCTTTTGATTCTTTTGATTCTTTTGATTCTTTTGATTCTTTTGATTCTTCTGATTCTTTTGATTCTTTTGATTCTTTTGATTATTTTGTGTCTATTGATTCTTTTGATTCATTTGATTATTTTTATTCTTTTAATTCTTCAGATTCTTTTGATTCTTTTGATTCTTTTGACTTTTTTGATTCTTTTGATTCTTTTGATTCTTTTGATTCTTTTGATTCTTTTGATTCTTTTGATTCTTTTGATTCTTTTGATTCTTTTGATTCTTTTGATTCTTTTGATTCTTTTGATTCTTTTGATTCTTTTGATTCTTTTGATTCTTTTGATTCTTTTGATTCTTTTGATTCTTTTGATTCTTTTGATTCTTTTGATTCTGTTGATTCTTTTGATTCTTTTGATTCTTTTGATTCTATTGATTCCTTTGATTTTTTGATTCCTTTGATTTTTTTATTCTTTTGATTCTGTTGCTTCTTTTGATTCTTTTGATTCTTTTGATTCTTTAGATTCTTTAGATTCTTTAGATTCTTTAGATTCTTTAGATTCTTTTGATTCTTTTGATTATTTTGATTCTTTTGATTCTTTTGATTCTTTTGATTCTTTTGATTTTTTATTTTTTGATTCTTTTGATTCTTTTGATTCTTTTGATTCTTTTGATTCTTTTGATTCTTTTGATTCTTTTGATTCTTTTGATTCTTTTGATTCTTTTGATTCTTTTGATTCTTTTGATTCTTTTGATTCTTTTGATTCTTTTGATTCTTTTGATTCTTTTGATTCTTTTGATTCTTTTGATTCTTTTGATTCTTTTGATTCTTTTGATTCTTTTGATTCTTTTGATTCTTTTGATTCTTTTGATTCTTTTGATTCTTTTGATTCTTTTGATTCTTTTGATTCTTTTGATTCTTTTGATTCTTTCGATTCTTTTGATTCTTTTGATTATTTTGATAATTTTGATTATTTTGATTCTTTTGATTCTTTTGATTCTTTTGATTCTTTGATTCTTTTGATTCATCAAATTCTTTTGATTCTTTTTATTATTTTGAACCTTTTGATTCTATTGATTCTTTTGATTACTCTGATTCTTTTGATTACTCTGATTCTTTTGATTCTTTGATCTCTTTGATTGTTTTGATTATTTTGTGTCTTTTGATTCTTTTGATTCTTTGTATTATTTGATTCTTTTGATTCTTTGATTCTTTTGATTTTTTTGATTCTTTTGATTCTTTTGATTCTTTTGATTCTTTTGATTCTTTTGATTCTTTTGATTCTTTTGATTCTTTTGATTCTTTTGATTCTTCTGATTCTTTTGATTCTTTTGATTCTTTTGATTATTTTGTGTCTATTGATTCTTTTGATTCATTTGATTATTTTTATTCTTTTAATTCTTCAGATTCTTTTGATTCTTTTGATTCTTTTGACTTTTTTGATTCTTTTGATTCTTTTGATTCTTTTGATTCTTTTGATTCTTTTGATTCTTTTGATTCTTTTGATTCTTTTGATTCTTTTGATTCTTTTGATTCTTTTGATTCTTTTGATTCTTTTGATTCTTTTGATTCTTTTGATTCTTTTGATTCTTTTGATTCTTTTGATTCTTTTGATTCTTTTGATTCTTTTGATTCTTTTGATTCTTTTGATTCTTTTGATTCTTTAATTTGCCTTTTAAATTCACTATTTGTTTACATTTAAAAGATAGTTTAAATGTATATTAAAGCATTCAAAAAATATGATTTAATTTATTGCCTTGTGTGAAGTATTCAAGCAATAAAAAGATTTATTGCGCAAATGTGTTGAAGAATGTGTGGAAATATCGTATTTGACGTATAAAATAATATTCGAATTGAAGCACTCAATCGCAATCGCCATCATTTTTCATGGATGTTTGAATTTATTACGTGCGTCGGATGATGGACGAATTTGGTAGACAGCAGGAGGGCGCCAGAATTGGTTTTGTTTTTTTTTTGTGCTTTTTGTATTTGTGTACTTAAAGTAGCTGGTACGGAAGACATCCACAGCATGTCCAAGCTGGGATATCCGTGCGATGTTAGTTTTTCGATGCGCAATTTATGGCCCGTGTTGGAAGTGGGAGTAAGTGGAAGGAAGTGATTTTTATCGAGCACCGCAGGCGAATATTCAACGTAGCGTGTGTCCTTCAAAGGGACATGTTATGTTAAATGTATATTATTTTCTTATAATAAATAAAAATAGAAATTCTTTCTTTGAAGACAGATCAAGATACACGAAATGTATTTTTGATTTTGTGCTAAAATATTTAACATGAGTGTGATTATTTGGAAATATATGGGGAGATTGTACTTAAATAATAAAAATTTAAGAATTTGTTAAATACAGTTTTATTGTTGTTAACTGTTTACAGTATTAACCAGGGTAAGGCGCTTGAAATCCCCAGTAAGAAAATCCCTAAACACAGAAAACCCAAATTTTCAAATTTAAATTCAGAAAAACAAAGAAATCCCCAAAATATGTAATATAATTTAAATTTTTTAAAGTGAAGTTATTATGTAATTTTTGAAGATAAATAAATACATAATGTAGTTAATATAAATGCAGATGTAGTAATTTATCTATATATTTATTGAAATTAATAAAGAACATATTTCCCACATTTTTTAAAGAATAATGTAACTAGTTCTATATATTATTTAAAATTGTCATTTGATTTCATACATTTTACTATTACATATTTTTTAAAGTGTACTAAACACATATATTTTACATATATGGTCAGACTGATTTATTTTTCGTATTTGTTGTAAAATCCTAAAGTAAAATTCTAAAAGAACATCAACAACAAAAGATTATAGCGGATATACACTTTCTGCAACCGTCCAATTGAAATCTAATCATTTCGTCCTTTGTCCACATATCCGTTTCCGGCTGATGTTCATTGTTCACATATCAATTTTTTGCTGGTCTTTCTGATATAAGTCGACAAGACATAGAGCATGAAAAAAATTATATAGATAAATTTAAATATTGTTGTGATGGTTTTGGTAATATGAAATTTATAAATCTGTAAAATATATTGATACACAGATGATTGCTTTGAAAACACTAGAACAAAATAATTGGTTTTTGTAGTTAATAAATTTACTAATAAAATTTAACTGTTAAAATTATTAACGAGTAATGAGCATAAAATGCAATTTTTTCTAAGTTTTGACACGAACATGAACAATATCGATGTTCCGATGCAAGAACAAGAAGCAGGCTAACCTTGCAATAAATGCAACAATATTAGTCTTGCAATTTTATGTTCAAAATTCAGATATATTTGGAAGAAAAAGATTTACCTTCCGCTGCATGAATAAAAGCAAGAACAATACAGTCTCCACATAAACAAGAACAAGAACGACATAATGAAGCGAGACTAGAAAAGAACTAGACTGAGTCCACAAGAACATGAACAAGATTGACCTACCTATGCAAGAACAAGACTAGTACACATAATAAATCTGCAAGAACATGAACAAGATTGACCTGTCGATGCAAGAACAAGAACTAGAATGACCCTTGTTATTTGCAAGAACAAAATTTACTTTTCGATTCATGAATAAAAATAAGAGCAAAACAGACTCTGCATAAACAAGAACAACAACGATACAATGATGCAGGAAAATCACAAAAACTATACTAAATATGTAAGAAAATTAACCAGATCGACCTACCAATGCAAGGAAAAGATCAGGAAACACACTTACTCTGCAAGAACATTAGTAAGATCGATCTGTCGATGTAGGAACAATAACTAGAATAACCTTTCTAGACTAGAGTACGACCAAGTCTATATTGTTATTTGCAAGAACACGATCCGAAGAACACTTTCGATATATGAATAAAAGCAAGAATAAAACAGACTCTGCATAAAAAGAACAAGATCGACATAACGATGCAAGAAAAGAACCAAACTGACTCTACAAAAACATGAACAAGGTCGACCTACCAATGCAAGAACAAGATCACATACTTACTCTGCAAGAACATGAATACATAGAAAAAAATTCGTCAATATGATGAATTTATTCATAAATATTACTAAATCTTTCACCAACTACCAGAATCATCATATTGATACCACCGTTCATTAAATGACATATTGAATTTTGCTGAATACATTCATTATATATATGAAATTATTCGTACTAATGAACATCATAGTGAAGAACGAAATATTCAATACAATGAATTTGAATTGTCATATTGATGAATTTGTTCATAATATTAATGAATATAATATTTTTTTTTACGAATTTTTCAAAAAAATATAATTCGAAAAAAAGTGTTGTTGTAAATATTTTATTTAAAAAAAAACAGAAATTTTTTTCAAATAAAAATTGTTCCGAAAAAAAATAATTTTGAAAATTTTATTTTTCAAAATGAAAAATTTTCGGAAAAAAACGGTTTAAAAATTCCAAAAAAAAAAAAATGTTTTTTTCGAATAAATAATTTTTTCAATAAACATTTTTTTCCTTAAATATATTTTTTATAAATATAACTTTTTATTAATAAAAAGTTGTAATTATAAATAAATATATTATAAAACATTTTACCAATTTATGCATGTCGAGCAACCTTAATATAAGAAATAACATACAACAACTACTTGAGAACTGAGAAGTACGGCAAAAAATGAACGAAAAAAACTATTTTGTTTGAAATTTGGTTTGATGTACAGCATTCTTCAATATGAAGTAAAATATGTTGTATTTTATGTTCTTGTTCAATTCATTATATTGAAGAACACTTTTTCGAAAGTTACCAAGCGTTCATCATATTTATGATCGCATTCATAACATTGATGTCGTTAGTCATTAATATTATGAATGGCTTTTCAATACAATGAATTATGGTTTGCAGAACGGAATCCATCAATATGATGTACATTTTTTTTCTGCGTACGCTGTTCATAAAACTTTGGTTACTTTTTTGTTACCCTACTAAAAATAACAATAAACATATTTTGATTGATATTTGGATCAAATTACATGCCACTCTGTTAATACGAATTTTATTATGATTAATCGATGTATTGCATAGAAACTTTTACACACACTTAATCGTTGGCATCGCAACTTCTTATATGATTAAGTATTTGTTTTATGAGCAACAACGCACGAGCAACAAAACAAAATTCGATTCAATTCGAAGGCACATTTGCAGACCACGAAGATGTAGTGCACGCAAAACCCAGCAGGAATCATATTGTTTTGTGACTATTAACATTTGTGTGTGTTCTCTATAGATTTTAATGATATAGAAAAAATAATAATATATGCCAAAATTGTGAATTATTCATACTGTTACGAAAACTTAGTTTACGGAAAACTGTTCTAAAGTTCGAATCTCTGGATTGTGCACAAAATAAAAACACAATTATGTTTGGTTAAATTTACAAAAATCAACTTTATTAATTCAACTTTATAAATAAATTTTATAATAAACTTATAAATATTCTAGCTGCGCCTCAGATACTGCATACATCAATTTGGCAATTTTCGAGAAGCTTCTACATATTACTAGAACTCGCATGCTATCTCCATCTCATTTGCACACATGTGTTTTAATGCGCTGTTCTTACATCTCTTTCTCGCTTACTGCATGAGACACCTTGCTTAGTACGCTGAATTGTCTGGCGTCTCTTTTTACTCATATTAATCGCTCGCACAGTCGGACAAATTACATATTTTCGGAACAATATAGTTATAATAGATGTATTGCAGTACATATTATTCGATTGAAACCAATTAAAATGAATTTTTTCATAATTATTTACAATGATTACCATTTCTATATATGACATTTTGAAAAATTAATATTTTTAAAAGAATAACAAAATATTATTTATATTTTCACCAATTATAATAATATCGTCATTATAAAATAAATTCCCCCATACTTCATACTGTTATCATTATGCCAACTATTTCCTATGGGGCATATAACCTATTGATTTACAAACATACACAGATTTAAGTGATTGATCAGTGGTAAATGCTTGAATGGCTCTGAATGGCTTCATGAAATCCGCATAAACGGAGCATAAATACACATAATAAATTAAATATACCCTCAAGCGGAATTATCAATATAGTGGCTCAGAATACTCAGAAAAAAAAGGTTGCGGAAAATTGTTTTCTGATAATTCTTCAAAGTTTCCAATACAATTCTGTCACAATCTGCATTGATTTTATATATTTTACTAGCTGGATTTACTGGATTTACTAGCAAGGATATGGAGTGATTTTATTAATATAAAGAACATTTTTGTTATTTATATCTTTCCCGTAAAATTCTTCCCAGTAAAACGCTTTCACGTAGAATTCTTCCCTGTAGAATTCTTTCCCGTAAAATTCTTCCCCGTAGAGTTTTTTCCAGTAAAAATTTTAGTGTGGTGAGTTTTAGTATGGTGAGTTTTAGTGTGGTGAATTTTAGTATGGAACATTTTAGTATGGTGAGTTTTAATGTGGTGAGTTTTAGTGTGGTGAGTTTTAGTGTGGTGAGTTTTAGTGTGGTGAGTTTTAGTGTGGTGAGTTTTAGTGTGGTGAGTTGTGTGGTGAATTTTGGTGTGGTGTGTTTCAGTGTGGTGAATTTGTGTGGTGAATTTCGGAGTGGTGAGTTTAAAAAATTTGTGGTGGTTAAAACCCTGTAGAAACACAAATTAAATTTGTTCAGACATTATTTTTTTTATATTAATTTCTGAAAAATACACATTTCACTTAACCCTCTCTGCTATAATATTTTGAAAGTCATAGGTTAACTGATAGTTTCTGATATTGATTATGAGTTGTTAAAAAATTTAGTTAATAAACAGATATACTTATGAACTGTGATGTGATATTTTGGGTAAAATAAGGTTTAAAATAAAAAATACCTCCTAAATGTCAATAATTTAGGAGGTCATTCTGATTCAAAAAATAAGAAAATATTGAAATAAAAAAATGCCTAATTTTCACTCAGTTTCAGACATAGGTTGTTTAAGAAATGCATATTAAAAACATAACCTAGTTCAGAAAATTGGTTATAAAGTAAAATCTATTGACAAATAAATATCTACTTAATACTCATATTTTAGATAATTAAATTACCTTTCCAATGATGATCACAGCTTTGAAACACGTGACTTTTTCCTCTTTAAAAATGTACGTAAACTGAAAATTTTACAAATCAAAACTTAAAATTTTTATTTTGTTTATGATACACCAGTTTATATGAAATGCTGCAAAAATAATTAAACTGTGGCGGATCTATACTCAGAAAAAAAACTATAAAATTCATAGGATTTCCTATTGATTCAACGATTTTTTACTATTAAAATTAAATTTTTCCTTTTAATATTATAGTGTGGGAACTGTTATTGTTATAGTGGCGTCTCACTATTGATTTCAATAGTTCTTACTATTAAAAATTAATGTGATGTCCCATAATACCGGAATGTCCCATTGAAAGAATAGTTTATCACATTAAAATAAACCGACTTATACTATTATATCAATATGATAAATTATAAATTGTATTATCCAGACTATTTTTTTTAAATATATTGCAACATAAACATATAAATCATTTAAAAGTAATAGAACATCGTATTCTTTTAAAACGATATAACTATAACATTTCTATGGGTACATACTATTCAAGTTATAGTTTCTTATATTCATTCAATAGGATTAATCCTATTAATTCTATATGCTATTGGTATTATTGTAAAAATAAATAAATTCAACTGAAACAATAATATTTGTATATCAATTTTATTAAATACATATTTATTATAAAAATTGTTGCCAAATGGAACTAAAAATTATCCCAAGTATTAACATTTAAACGTCCATGACTTGAATTTTTACGCAGCCTTCCTTCGCTAATTTTTGTTTGCGTACAACAATGCGATACAACGAAGCGTACTTGGAAATGAATAAATTTAAAAACATTAATTAGTAATTAATAAAATTATGTTCAATCGTAACTCTATTCATTCTTTTTATGCATCCTATTAAAATAAAATGGCACAACTATAATAACAATTTTCATCGTATGAAGTTCATATTTAATAATTTGATCATTTAAAAACAATAGAAAATGCATACAAAAACAATAGTTTGCTTCATATAACATATAGGTGCTAAAACGTTAAAGACAATTATTTTTATCCTATGGAGTATATATTTAATATTTTCATCCTATAGAAACAATATGAAATACATACAAAATCAATAGTTTCCATCATATAACATAATTATGCTATAGTTTATCATATTAAAAGAAAATGACAAAACTATAGCGACAATACTTTTCATCCTATGAACTTCGTTTTTAATAATTCTATCCTATAGATGCAATAAGATATACCTATGAAACTAATAGTACAATTAAAAATATGTAGGAATATGTTTTTGTTAAAATTAATATTAAAATACACGAAAAGTTATTTAATTAATAAAATTATATAAGAAAAGAATGCAAACAGTTTACCTTGGGTATGAACGAATGATGCGCCAAATAACATGTCCTATTGTATTAATGTTGATCACCTTATTAGCTAAACAATAGCACAAAATACTATAAAAACTATTGAATTCATAGGAAACACTATTGTTTCGTGTCCTTTAGAATGAATAGTCGTACTATTGGTTTTTTGTTTTCTGAGTGTAATGATTTGAAATGGTTGGTTGAAATATAAAAAAATCAATATGAATTCAATAAGTATTATCAGAAAATATGTTATGTGAAGTAATATAATAATGATTAAAATTTTAATAAATATTCAAAATTATTTCTCGATTATTTACATTTTTTTTAATTTCAATGTCCGAAAAAAAATTTAATGATTTTTACAACGATTTTTTAAATGATCTTAAATTACTCGATAGCGATTTACAATAAAATTTTAACAAATAAATAGTTGAAACAAAAAAAAAGATCTTTTTTATTCATCAAATTTTTAAAAATATGCGTCAAAAAAGCGCTTAGTGTATTTTTTCTCAGTAATTAAAATAGATTATATATAACAAATTTAAAAATAAAAAATTATATACTTCTTATTACAAAGTTATATATTTAAAAGTAGCTGACGCAGAGTATGTAGTGACTTTGACTCGATCTACTGAAAAATGATGTGGATTACTTGGTCGGCCGTATTGCCATATGAGCATAAGTTAATGGAAATTCATTACCACGCCAATTATTCCACGATATACCTTGTTTTCTCTCTGTCTCCGAGTGTGTTCCCACCAAAAAGTGCCCATTAAGATTACTGCAAAATTTATAGAAAATATTAAAAACAAAACAATACAATTATTTTGTGCTATTTTTTCCATTACCTCTGATAACAGTTATTATACCACCAACCTCCTTTAAATAGAGCTGCACAATTACTCTCTTTAGCCTGGTCATTGTCCATATCTTTAGTGCTAAATTTGCTGCCCAAATGATATTTAAGCGATTCACCAGCTAACCCAGTATAGGTGCCTACATCATGTAAAACATAGCTCTCCTGTTCATTTCCAATAACAAAATTGCTGTAATTGCCATTCCATGTAACATTTAAATGATCTCGCACTTGCACCCATAATTCATGTTTCGTATTATTTATCAGTTGATGCAATAACTCAAGTCCTATAAAATAATTACTATTTCGATTGCCAAACCCCGATTTGTATTCAGTCCAGTTGCGATAGAAGTCTACCGTTGCATCCATTCGACGCTGTATAATCATCCAGGCGGCACCATCATTTGGATCTTTTTCACAGTATGCAGAAAATGGTATGGCATTAAATTTTGGTATTTGTAATTTATAAACTCCTCTGGTACCACCACCATATAATGCCTGCTCGCAGGTACTTGGGAAATTTTGTGTATTTTTATTGTATTCTTCGGAAAACAGCCGATGTTCTAATTGTTCCTCTTGTAACTGGTTTTTTAATTCGGTGAGTTGTTTTTGCATATTTAAAAAATTATTTTGCATGACTTCCGCTTGAGTTTTAATCTCTGTTCTTTGTGCATTAATTGTCTCAACTTGGAGATCTTTGAATAGTTTTCTAAATTCATTGATTTGTTTGGAAAATCCGACATCGGTACTAAAAGTAGTTGAAATAACTTTAAAACTATGGTATACTAGCTGGATCCGTGCACGACTTGTGAATGCAAGAATATGAGCAATTTTATTAATATAAAAAAACATTATGATTATTTATATCACGGACCCGTGCTTCGCTGTGGACTTTTTTATTGGTTTTATAAATGTAGTAACCAAAACAAAACTAATTCTCTGCTAAAACCAATTCTGATAGACAATTCTTTCTCAGACTGTGCTTCCCCATAGCATTCTTCCCAGTAGAATTCTTTCCAGTAGAGTTTTTCCCAATAGAAGTTTTAGTGCGGTCAGTTTCGGTGTTGTGAGTTTAGATGTGGTGAATTTTGGTGTGGTGAGTTTTAGTGTGATGAGTTTTAATGTGGTGAGTTTTAGTGTGGTGAGTTTTAGTGTGGTGAATTTTAGTGTGGTGAATTTTTGTGTGGTGAGTTTAATTGTAGTGAATTTTATTGTGGTGAGTTTTAGTGTGGTGAATTTGAGTGTGGTAAATTTTAGTGTGGTGAGTTTAGTGTGGTGAATTTTAGTGTGATGAATTTGAGTGTGGTGAATTTGAGTGTGGTGAATTTTAGTGTGATGAATTTTGGTGTGGTGAATTTTGTTGTGGTGCGTTTCAATGTGGTGAGGTTTAGTGTTTTCCTTTTCTTTTTTTTTGTTTTTTGTATTTAAGTTTTTTGTTTCTTCTTCTTAGCTGGTGTAAGTCTTATGTTAAAAAGCGTTAAAAGTTTAGGTTTTATGGAAAGTGCCACGCCCCTTTGTCCATTCCCGCCCTTATATAGCCTATGTCACCCTCCGTACTTCATAGTATCATGGAGCAAAATTTCAGTTAAATCGGTTCAGCGGTTTAGACGTGATGCTGGAACAAACAGACATACAATCAGACGGACCAAGAGTTTTATATATATAGATAGATGAAATACTTATGAAACTGAAAAATCCTCTATAAATTTGAATACTATTTAGATTGATATTTATAAAATCTACTTACGATTCATTGATTTCTTCAATTTTATGTGACAACTGCTGCAATACCTCACTGTGCAGGCTTTTGAGTAAATCCTCCTCATATATAACGGTTGCCACAACCTTCAATTTAAAATATATAAAAAAAAAATTTAATATTTATTTTTATAAAAATAAGTAAAAATTATAAATGTCATGGTCCCAGAATGCCCTTCAACGTGATATCATTACGAGATCAATAGGAAACGCAAGAGAATTCACATGATATCGGACACTTTCTCGATATCCGACTTCAAATAGGACCTACATGGTAGTTAAATATCGATGCTTTCTGGCAGAGTTTTCTTGGACATGTAATCGATAAGAAAAGTGATTAATGATTGAGATAGCTTTGAAAAATATTGCGATATTATTGTGATATATGTTTGTATAGCGTATCTTATCATAAATTTTGAATGTACGAGAAAGTGTGAAAAATTAAAACCGATAAATCTAAGAGATCAAACATTTTCATCGAATTTAGTTCGATAGAGTTCCGAGGTATCTAAAATATCCGAGACATGGCCCAATATGCCATTCGTTTCAATATCAGTTATAAATGCAAGAAGATAAATGCAAGAAAAAGGAGAATTCACACGATATTGGACTCTTTATAGTAGCGATAATAATAATAATACTTTGATACTACTTGTTTGAAGTTAGAACCACGTTCACACGACTCCAATAGTACTATATATAGTGAAAACAAATGATAAACACAAATTAGAAAGGAATATCAAAGGTAAAATCATTCGCACGATGTGCGGAAAAACGACCCCACGAACCGAATAGGCAAGCAAGTGTAACGAACGAATGTAAAATAATATCGGTACAATAGTACCAGTAGTACTGTATAATAGCTGTAAAGTTGTAGTTGCTGTAAAACTGTGAAGAAACTGTAAAACTGTAGTGTCATTAAAACTGTGTAGTTTGTGAATTCGGTTGGTGTGTATGCTGTTTATACATATAAATATCCACCAACCCATAGCATATACACCAACCTCAATTGCTAAACTAACTATGAATAGCAAATGTTTTCATTAAATTAGTGAATTTCATTGCTGGACTGATTAATGACATGCACTTATATTGTATCAATACATTCTGTCAAAGTTTTCTCAGTAATTACGACATATTTTTTGCAATTGAAATGATTTCGAACAAAAAAAAATACTGAAAATTCGAAAAGTATTGCGATTCCGATGCGATAAATATTTAAATTTCGTATTTTGTCAAAGAAATTGAATGTACGAAAAAATTGAAAAATTTAAACAGATAACACAGATTGAACTCTTTAGAAAGCAACATTAAACTATTTAGCAACATTAAAAGTAACATTGGAGCAACATTGGAACTTCGTTGTAGCACTTTGTGCATTGGTTGTACCCGAAATGTCTTTGATTCGTATATTTCGAAAAAATTCAGTAAAAACTACAAATTCAGATTTCACTTTCAACAATTATTTTTAAAATTAATTGGTTAAATTTCACTTGGATACATTTAATACTAATCACTTACATCCGTTGAATTGTTGGTGTCATAATACACTTCAACTAATGGCACTGCTAAAGTACAGATAAATGTTAAAAAAGTTATAAATATTTTTAAGCACAACATCCTGCTTGAAGGGAAGTTTTTTAAAACTGAAACATAACCATTTATTGCTCACATTTTATAAAAAAAAACCAGAACTGTTATCAACACATAAATGTATTCAAAGAATTTCAATACTACTCTTTTTTATCTGGGTTTAAAACCAACTTTAATAACTGGGAATTTCTGGTATTGTACGCTTATCAGTCACAACATTAAATAATATTTACACTTTAAACTTTTATCAGACCATTTTATGTGAATTCATGGTTTAAACTTTAGTTTTTATATTTTTAAATATTTTAGTGAACAAAGAATAGCAAATGTTTTCAGTAAATTAGTGAATTTCATAGCTGGATTGATTAATGAATGCAATTAATATCGGTTGCTCTATTTACGTCGATTATTTTTTTCTGTGTAGGACTGTAGCGCCAAACTATTATTATTATTATTATTATTATTAGGAATATACATTAATGATATGAAATGTTTATAATATCCTTGATATATCTACGATGACATATCGTGTATGACATCTTTAATGCAGCTTCCTTTATTAAATAGTTGTAGATATATCCATCAATGACAAATTATCCAATTTAAATGATTCCACATGACAATAATGTCATTTCCCACTGGGTATTATAATATTTTGTTTATCAGTTAGTTTGTTTCATATGAAAATATTATGTAGTATTTATTTTATATGTTTTTCTCTCAATATTGAAATTTGTAACATTCAGTTGTACTCTAAAAGCCCATTAAAGTGGTTGTAATGTTTTTAATAATACTATTTATTTTGAGCTGTACGACGATAAATGTCTTTGCGGTGGAATTCATATGGTCTTCCAATGATGCAACGGTGAGACAAACAAAAAATAACTACATAGTTTTAGTAACAAAATTAATGAAAAAAAAAAACAAACAAAATTTTATCAGCAGACTGAAATATTTGAAATGAATGCAGAAGCTTTTTTAAAAATTTTGACGCAGGAAATACAACAGCAAAATCAGAAGTAAGTTGAACTCTTATGCTATATTTTTAAAATATTAATAAGATTAAACGAATCTCCGTGCATAGTAAAAATTGTGCTACACAGAAAAAAATAATCGACGTAAATACAGCAACCAATATTAATTGTATTCATTAAACAATTCAGCAATGAAATTCACTAATTTAATGAAAACATTTGCTATTCTTTGTAAAATAAGCAATAACGTTGCTCGATTAATAAATGAAATTAATATCAGTTGCATATTTACGTCGATCATTTTTTTTTGTGTAGGTTCATGATTGATCGTTGTATTTTTACCATGTAATAGGCAAGGTATTGGCATGCCTATATCTTTCCAAATAGGGTTAATCTCTACTAGATGTAATGATAACTATATTTTGAGTTCAGATTGAGTAATATTTATGTCGCATTTTGAGTAATACAAAATTAATTTTGAAACTACTAACAAAACGAAATCGTATTTTCGTATTTCTATCGTATTTTTATTATATTTTTAAAATGGAATACCATTTTAAATCTATTTATATCAATTAACTATTGAAGATTTGAGGACAAACAACGTAAGCAATTCTTAGAAGAACTCAGCAAAATTCAACTAGAGATGCAACAGAATCTCCAAATAATATTTAAAGATCTAAAGCAAGACATGAGTCGTCTCAATGAAAACCAACAAAAGGATGTTAAAGATTTGCGTGAGGAAATAAAAAATATGGAAAAATATGGAAAATCTCAATACGAAATAATAAATCAAAATATTTTAAAACTCAAAACAAATCAGCAGACCTCAATTGATGTACTAAGTAATGAAATACACAAAGAACATACCAAAATTCAAAATCTGAATGAAGATATTAAAAAAAATACAGCCAAATATTTTGCTGGCAATTATCCGAGTAGCTGCGCGGAGGCAGTACACAAAGGACAATCCAGCGGAATATATACCATACAAGTACCTATATTGAATACACCTCCATTTGCCGTATACTGTGAAGTGGATCCAGAGGGTGGTGCTGCCTGGACGATTTTTCAACGAAGAATGGATGGCACCATAGATTTCTACCGAAACTGGACTGAATACAAATCGGGTTTTGGCAATCTCAATGGCGAATATTTTCTAGGTCTAGATGCACTACATTTAATGTCAAATTCAACAAACTCTGAATTATGGATCAAGTTAGGGGACTTTGAAAATGGTACACGACATGCAAAATACACGAGTTTTGGTATTGGAAATGAGGCGGAGGCTTATGTCTTGCATAAGTTGGGCTCTTATAGTGGAAATGCTGGTGATTCTTTAACTATTCATAAGGGTTGCAAATTTAGCACTAAAGATGTTGATAATGATATGGATAAAAATGGCGCATGTGCCCCATATTATAAAGGTGCTTGGTGGTATAAAATATGTTTTGAGAGGTAAGAAATTTATCTATTCGAATTATACATTTCTAACAAATTTTAATTCTTAGTCATTTAAATGGTCGATATTTGCGTGGAAACTACTCATCGGATTTCTATGGACAAGGCGTGAAATGGAACGGTTGGTACAATCATCAGTACTCACTGAAATATGCACACATGGCTTTACGACCGTCGAAATAGTTTAGAATTTATTGAATTTATATTTTAGAATAATTAATTTCAATTTATAATTATAAATTTTACACAAGTATTAAAGAATTTTGTATTGTTAAATAATAATAATAATAAAAATGCAATATTTTTCACTATAAATTCAAATACTCACTAAAAAATATAATTTTTCATTTAAAATTAAATTTTACTAAAAATTCAAATCTCACTAAAAGTTCTGAAATTGAAACTTTCAATACAAATTTAAATGTTCACTAAAAATTGAGATTTTCACTAAAAATTCAATTTTTCACTAAAAATTAAATTTTTCACTAAAAATTAAATTTTTCACTAAAAATTAAATTTTTCACTAAAAATTAAATTTTTCACTAAAAATTCAATTTTTCACTAAAAATTCAGTTTTTCACTAAAAATTCAATTTTTCACTAAAAATTCAGTTTTTCACTAAAAATTCAATTTTTCACTAAAAATTCAATTTTTCACTAAAAATTCAATTTTTCACTAAAAATTCAATTTTTCACTAAAAATTCAATTTTTCACTAAAAATTCAATTTTTCCTAAAAATTAAAATTTTCACTACAAATTAAATTTTTCGCTAAGAATTGAATTTTTCACTTGAATTGAATTTTTCACTAAAAATCAGAGCTCTCGATTTCATACGAGTATTTTCGAGTAGCCCGGGTACCCGGGTACCCGGGCGTTCGAAAGCCCGGGTAATACCCGGGTTGTTCAAATACTCGAAAAACCCGGGTATTAAATGTTCGAGCTACCCGGGTAGTTCGCAAAACCCGGGTAGTTGGTTCGTTTGTGTGTTCGAGCTATTCGAGTAGCTCGTTTGTTCGAGTAGCTCGATGGCTCGTTCGTTGTTCGAGTAGCTCGATCGTTGTTCGAGCTTCGAGTAGCTTGTTCGTTCGTTCGTTTGTTCGATTGACGATTGTTCATTTGATCGCTTGTTATGTTATTGCAGAAATCGGTAGCAGACATCAAGGGAAATCGAATGGTACCACTCTCAGTGGTCCCTGACCCCCAAAAGGGGGTCAAAAACCACTTTTTGTTCAAAAAATTTGTATTGCGGAAATGGATAGCGAACCTCATTAGAACACTAATGGTAGCCTTTGGAGTGGTCCCTGACCCCCAAAAGGGGGACAAAAACCCATTTATGACCCAAGAAGGCTAATGGTACCCTTTGGAGTGGTCCATGACCCCCAAAAGGGGGTCAAAAACCCATTTATGACCCAAAAATTTTTATCTCGGAAATCGATAGCGGACATCATTAGAAGGCTAATGGTACCCTTTGGAGTGGAGGTCCCCCCAAAGGGAGTAAAAACCCCCATTTTCGAAAAAAATATTTTGTGAATGTCAAAATGCATTTCATAACGTCAGCTAGCAGCGAGCTACCCGGGTATTACCCGGGTAGCTCGAAAAACCCGGGTAGCCTGGGTACCCGGGCACCCGGGTAATCGAGAGCTCTGCTAAAAATTAAATTTTTAACTAAAAATTCGATTTTTTTTGAGATTTTCACTAAAAATTCAATTTTTCACTAAAAATTTAATTTTTCACTAATAATTAAAATTTTAAATAAAAAATTAAATTTTTCACTAAAAATTCAATTTTTAACTAAAAATTCAATATTTCACTAAAAATTCAATTGTTCACTAAAAATTCAATTTTTCACTAAAAATTCAATTTTTCACTAAAAATTCAATTTTTCACTAAAAATTCAATTTTTCACTAAAAATTCAATTTTTCACTAAAAATTCAATTTTTCACTAAAAATTCAATTTTTCACTAAAAATTCAATTTTTCACTAAAAATTCAATTTTTCCTAAAAATTAAAATTTTCACTACAAATTAAATTTTTTGCTAAGAATTGAATTTTTCACTTGAATTGAATTTTTCACTAAAAATCAGAGCTCTCGATTTCATACGAGTATTTTCGAGTAGCCCGGGTACCCGGGTACCCGGGCGCTCGAAAGCCCGGGTAATACCCGGGTTGTTCAAATACTCGAAAAACCCGGGTATTAAATGTTCGAGCTACCCGGGTAGTTCGCAAAACCCGGGTAGTTGGTTCGTTCGTTTGTTCGAGCTATTCGAGTAGCTCGTTTGTTCGAGTGTTATGTTATTACAGAAATCGGTAGCAGACATCAAGGGAAATCGAATGTTACCACTCTCAGTGGTCCCTGACCCCCAAAAGGGGGTCAAAAACCACTTTTTGTCCAAAAAATTTGTATTGCGGAAATGGATAGCGAACCTCATTAGAACACTAATGGTAGCCTTTGGAGTGGTCCCTGACCCCCAAAAGGGGGACAAAAACCCATTTATGACCCAAGAAGGCTAATGGTACCCTTTGGAGTGGTCCATGACCCCCAAAAGGGGGTCAAAACCCCCATTTTCGAAAAAAATATTATGTGAATGTCAAAATGCATTTCATAACGTCAGCTATCAGCGAGATACCCGGGTATTACCCGGGTAGCTCGAAAAACCCGGGTAGCCCGGGTACCCGGGCACCCGGGTAATCGAGAGCTCTGCTAAAAATTCAATTTTTAACTAAAAATTCGATTTTTTTTGAGATTTCCACTAAAAATTCAATTTTTCACTAAAAATTTAATTTTTCACTAATAATTAGATTTTTAAATAAAAAATTAAATTTTTCACTAAAAATTCAATTTTTAACTAAAAATTCAATTTTTAACTAAAAATTCAATATTTCACTAAAAATTCAATTGTTCACTAAAAATTCAATTTTTCACTAAAAATTCAATTTTTCACTAAAAATTCAATTTTTCACTAAAAATTCAATTTTTCACTAAAAATTCAATTTTTCACTAAAAATTCAATTTTTCACTAAAAATTCAATTTTTCACTAAAAATTCAATTTTTCACTAAAAATTCAATTGTTCACTAAAAATTCAATTGTTCACTAGAAATTCAATATTTCACTAAAAATTCAATTGTTCACTAAAAATTCAATTTTTCACTAAAAATTCAAATTTTCACTAAAAATTCAATTCTTCACTACAAATTAAATTTTTCACTACATAGAAAATTCAATTTTTCACTAAAAGTTCAATTTTTCACTAAAAGTTCAATTTTTCACTAAATATTCAATTTTTCATTAAAAATTCAATTTTTTACTAAAAATTCAATTTTTCACTAAAAATTCAATTTTTCACTAAAAATTCGATTTTTCATTAAAAATACGATTTTTCACTAAAAAATTTTTTTTTAAATTTTTCAATAAAAATTAAATTTTTCACTAAAAATTCAATTTTTCACTAAAAATGCAATTTTTCACTAAAAATTCAATTTTTCACTAAAAATGCAATTTTTCACTAAAAATTAAATTTTTATTACAAGTTCATTTTTTCACTAGAAATTAATTTTTTCATTAAAAATTCATTTTTTCACTAAAAATTTAATTTTTCACTAAAAATTCAATTTTTCACTAAAAATTAAATTTATCACTAAAAATGCAATTTTTCACTACAAATTAAATTTTTTTACTAAAAAATTATTCACTAAAAATTCAATTTTTCAATAAAAGTTCAATTTTTCACTAAATATTCAATTTTTCACTAAAAATTCAATTTTTCACTAAAAAATGCAATTTTTCACTAAAAATTCAATTTTTCACTAAAAATCCAATTTTTATTAAAAGTTCATTTTTTCACTAGAAATTAATTTTTTCATTAAAAATTCAAATTTTCACTAAAAATTCAATTTATCACTTAAAATTTAATTTTTCCATAAATAATTAAAATTTTCCCTAAATGTTTTGTATATGTTTAAATGCGGTAAATTTATGTAGAAGTTTTCCTAACAAATACGACTGCATCAATGTTATAAAAACAGAAAAATATCCACATTTATATAACGACAAAATTTGGACAACAATGCAAATTTACAACATTACATTGTCGGTGAAATTTTGTAACGAATTTCATTGTGTATACTAAAGCTTATTCTCTTTTTAGAAAATAGTCTTTGGGTTTGACTATAATTAACATTCGATTCTAGTTTTTCTTTTAGTATTTTTGTTTTTTATTTTGCACTTGTTCTTGTCTTTATTCTATTTCCCTCTACTCATCTACTGCGCGCCTTCGCACTTTATTTAACTTGGCTAAGTCTCAACTTAAGCTCACACAATTTCATAGTCAGTGAAATGTAGTTTAATAAGTTTAAGCACTTTGCGTTAACCATTATTTAAGCAGGTCCCATTGTTAGCTACTTGAAACATGATGCTAAGCAACTCATTACTATGCTGTACTAATTTGTGGTACACTAAGAAAATTGTTTCTTAAAAATAAGAATATTTTCACTTAAAATAATTAAAATAAAAAAATACTCTATATTAAGTATTTCTTATTTAAAGAAACATGTTTCTTTATTTAAAGAAACAAATTTCTTTATTTAAAGAAACAAGTTTCTTTATAATTAGAAACATCGAATATAACCCTATTTTATTTAAATGACTCTTAATATTAAGAAACCGTTTTCCGAGTGTACCTTTGCATTGTAAACTAGTTTTTACATTGTTGCCATATAAATTCGCGTTAGTTGCCGGAAAGTACTTAACGTAAAATAGAGAACAATACACGTTGACAGCAGCGAAAGGAAACAAAAAAGTTATAAAAAAAAGAGAACCCTATAAATTAAATAAATGTGTATAGAAAGTGACTATAAGAGCGTCAGGCTACTACCAAACAAACTGCATAAAACTTGTAACAATATTTAAGACCAACAACTATGAAGTTGCAGCCAAAATATTTTGAGGTACGATACTCAAAAACGAAGTACTGAAGCTCAATTCAAACAGGGTGCAAAAACCACGTTACCACTGCTTGTTTACCAAACACAGTAACTTGGTCCACCGTAAGCTTCATCATCTTTGGCCATTGCTTAAATCAACACTGAACAACTCAATACCAATATCTACCTCTCACACAGTCACCCAGGCCAGTTTTACCATTCCAAGCGTCGATCCAATAACCGACCAACCTATCCCAAAGAGCTGACGAGTACCTACTCGACAACCCAGAGCTCAACTATGACTTTTGGCTTTTCACGCTGCTTTAAGTGTTGCCACCCTTTTCGTGTTTCTTTTGTGGTCACAACTTGGAGCGAAGTTTTTGCTCTCGTTGCTGTTGTTAGGGAAATTCTGTGGTACAAAATTGAAAGCCAGAAAGGGGAGATGTGAAATTTAAAAGTTTAAAATGGAGGGAATGGTGATGCTGAATTGATGACTGAGACGCTAAAGGTAGAAATGTAGTCTGGTAATGACGAAGAGGAGGAAAGGAAGAAAGGCGGATAAGGAGGAAAGTAGAAAAGGAGGAAAGGAGGAAAGGAGGAAAGGAGGAAAGGAGGAAAGGAGGAAAGGAGGAAAGGAGGAAAGGAGGAAAGGAGGAAAGGAGGAAAGGAGGAAAGGAGGAAAGGAGGAAAGGAGGAAAGGAGGAAAGGAGGAAAGGAGGAAAGGAGGAAAGGAGGAAAGGAGGAAAGGAGGAAAGGAGGAAAGGAGGAAAGGAGGAAAGGAGGAAAGGAGGAAAGGAGGAAAGGAGGAAAGGAGGAAAGGAGGAAAGGAGGAAAGGAGGAAAGGAGGAAAGGAGGAAAGGAGGAAAGGAGGAAAGGAGGAAAGGAGGAAAGGAGGAAAGGAGGAAAGGAGGAAAGGAGGAAAGGAGGAAAGGAGGAAAGGAGGAAAGGAGGAAAGGAGGAAAGGAGGAAAGGAGGAAAGGAGGAAAGGAGGAAAGGAGGAAAGGAGGAAAGGAGGAAAGGAGGAAAGGAGGAAAGGAGGAAAGGAGGAAAGGAGGAAAGGAGGAAAGGAGGAAAGGAGGAAAGGAGGAAAGGAGGAAAGGAGGAAAGGAGGAAAGGAGGAAAGGAGGAAAGGAGGAAAGGAGGAAAGGAGGAAAGGAGGAAAGGAGGAAAGGAGGAAAAGAGGAAAGAAGGAAAGAAAGGATGACTCGTATCGTATAAAAAAGAGGAAAGAAAAAAACATTTATATCTACCATCACTCGTATAACAATGTAGTAACATCGACACTGAATCTGTAGCTCTACAATAATTTGACATTCTCTACCAAAAATAATAACCGCTTCAAACAAACGATTTATCTGTGTCTTTACCGGAATTATGCATCAAATATTTGAGAAAAAATCCAACATTTTGACACAGTTTATCTTGCAATTACACTTCACTGCTCTGCTAATTTCATGGAGCTATGTCCGACATTTTAGAACTGATACTGATTAATATTCATGCAACTAGGTAACATATCATTTTCCTAATAAGCAGATAACTATTCTTACTGTTTCATCTATCTCTATTTCTTTTTCTCCATCGTTTTTGTTTGGTTTCAATTCATTCCTGCAAACTTTACGCTCAAGATTGTGTACTCGTTGCCGTTGGTAACGTTGTTGAAATACTCTTACTTTGAATGGCGCCTTTGTTTGCAAACAGGTCTTTTTGTACATCATGGTTGTCAGCGTCGCCTCCCCCAACGTTGATAAGGATGACGATGATGTCATCATCATCATCATTGACGTCCTATCAACAACATCAGCATCATCATTTACAAACAGTAGAGAAGGAAGCTAGGAGCTCTTTTAAAATAGCTAATTAGCTTTTTCAAAATGAAACACACCAAAAAGGTTGGTTGGAGAAATGGAATTAAAAAAAAAACTAGAATTGACTGCAAAATCATTACGAACAAAAGTTCCGACATTAGACGACTTGTTTTTGGTAGTGAGGCGCGACAGTTTCCGGAAGGCAACGCAATTTCGATTGAGTCGACAGCTGTCGACCACAAAATATACAAAGAAATTTGAGAAATTGACGAAAAGATGGAATGGGAAAGCGTGGTTTGGATAAAGGATGGATACTGGTGGAAGTACGGAATGGTGAATGGATGGAATACTGAAATATTGGAATGCTATGGGGAAATTATGGAATGTTAAAATGGAATGGTGAAAGAAGGATTAAATTGTTTTTGGATGGAATTGCAAAATGACGGAATACCGAAAGTTTGGAAAGATGTAAGTATGGAATGTGGAAAATGTGGATTTATGGAATATTTAAAGGATGAAATGGTGAATTGCTGATTTGGAACATTGAAAGTATGGAATGATAAAAATGAAATGTTTTAATTATGGAATTAACGGAATAGTTGATGGATGGAATGGTTAAACTATGGACATTTTTAGAAGGTTAAAAGGTTAATTGGTTGGAATGGTATTAGAGAAGTATGAAGTGTTTAAACGATGTCATTGTGAATGGATGGAATAGGCAAATGGTAGACGTATGGAGTTGTGAACTGATGAAATGGTGAATGGATGAAATATTGAAAGAAAGAAATGGTGAATGGATGAAATAAGCGAAGGATGCAATGGTAAAAGGATGGAACGGTGTGGTGAAATTTTTGGTACGGTGAAAAGATAGAATGGTAGTATGTGAATGGCAAAAGATTGGAATGGTATGGTAGAAGGTGAAATGGTGTAAGGATAAAATGGGGAAAGAATGGAATGGTAGAAGTATGAAATAGAAAAATAATGAAATGGTGAAGGTGAATGAAAGTATGGAAGGAAGGTATATTATGGAATGGTGAAAGGTTGAAATAGTTAAAGAATAAAATCGCGAAATGGGGTAAGGATGGAATAAGAAAATAATGGAAGTGTAGAAGTATGGAATGAATGGAATGACAAAAGGAGATAATGGTGGTATAAAAATGGAATAGCAATAGAATAGAATGATCGTGAATGAATGAATTGATGTAATTGTGAAAGAATGTGAGCCTAAAGGAATGGTATGGTAGGTATAAAATAAGTGGGGAATGGTATGATGAAAGTATGAAATGTTAGATTTACGGAATGGAGGTATACAACAATGGTGCCAAGATGAACGATAATTTATTACATGAAGATAATGACGATTTAAGATAATTGAAAGATGAAATTGGTACGACGCAAGATGATAAATTAAAAACGGAAAATGGATAAAATTCGAAAAAAACGTCTCAAAACCGAGTAGTTCAATATTTTATTGATTTTCATCATAAAGTATCATTTAAATGAGCTGACAATAATAATAGTATGGCCCAATTACCAAAATATCCATTACATGCATAAATATTTGAAGAAAAATGTAGTTACGATGTTTTAACTGTCCCAATTTATTTCGAAAAATTGTTCAATTATACTACTTATGATGGTTTGGTATTTTGAATTTTGGTAAACGACAATAGGGAAATATCACGAATAGGAAGATTTTGGCACATGTTTAATAAAAATTGAGACTAGTCAGTGGTCAGTATTTTACTTTGATGGAAAAATGCATTTGGTGTACATTAGAAATTTAAATTTTATTTAAGTTTTATATTTTTGCGTTAAAATTGGACATATTATCTAACAAAACTCATATTTTTAGATTTTCTACTATTATCATAAAAGTGGTTAAAATTACTTAAAGTAGTCACTAAAAGAAATATTAAAATTATTTATATACAAAAATGTTTAGCTTTATTTTAACTTTGGACTGCGAAATATAAAATATGGCATTCTTTTCATTTCATAAAACAAAAAATCCCAAAATGTTGGTTATGATGTTCTGCCTGTAAAGTAACGATATTTTAATGTGAATTCTAAGAATATGTTTTAAATTTTATAACTATATCTTGAAAACATTGCGGTAGCTCAGTGGTTAGTGCGTTGGACTGCGAGCCGAAAGGTCCCCGGTTCAAGCCTGGACTGGGGCTAACAACATCTTTTCATAGAAACATTTTTTCTATACCGCGCTACCTCTTGTCAGTAAATGCCCTACGAGAGTAAAACCATTGCCTATGAAAAGCTCTCACCCGCCGTTCGGATTCGGATTCGGCAATAAACTGTAGGTCCCACCACTTTGAGTACAAATATAACACGTACAGCTCAAAATGGTGAGAGAGCTCGGCCGAACTATTCAAACTATTATTATTATAAAATATTTTATATAAGTGACTTGTATGGGAGGTGGGCGTTTTCGTTGACCGATTTTTATAATTTCCGTATACGGTGCCCTTATTTGGGTAAAAATATTGGAGCAAAATTTCATCGTATTCTGACCAGTATTTCTCAAGCTATCGTGAAATCGGACCGACAGACGGACATGGCTAAATGTACTCGGGTCGTGATGCTGATCAATAATATATACTTTTCCATACCGTTCACGCCTCCTAAGTGGCATTACAATATCTGCACAAACTTAATATACCCTGTACCTCATAGGTGTAGGGTATAATAAATTATATTCGAATATTAAAAAAAAAAAACAATGCCGTCAAAGTTTCACATTATGTTATAAAATATCCTTTTCAAAATATTGGCAGTTTGATTATGTTCTTCAAATAATTTCCAGCCCACAAATTTCACGAAATATATTAGCACAAGTTGTTTTGTATACATTTAGAGTACTAAGAAAACCGTCATTATTAAATTGACAGCATTGAAATATCTAGAAATTAAATGTTTAACATTTTGTAAGACATCTTACAATATCAATGATGTCCTTGGTCAGTACTATGGGGATTCAACGAACTGAGTTAATGAAATGCTTAATACAACTTATGAGTGACAGTGAATAATCTATGCGGTACCGTCTTCAAAGACGTAGTAGATATTGACAGTTTAAACAGTTTTTGTTTTGGGTTAAAAGCGGCGATATGAACATACGAATCTGACAGAATAAAAGAAAGAGAAACAAAGATTTGTTAGATAAAGGAAAATATTAAAATTTAATTTTAGTGAAAAATTGAATTTTTGGTGAAATTTTTAATTTTTAGTGAAAAATTGAATTTTTAGTGAAAATTTGAATTTTTTAGTGAAAATTTGAATTTTTTAGTGAAAAATTTAATTTTAGTGAAAAATAGATTTTTTTTTTAGAAAAAATGGATTTCAATCAAAAATTGAATTTTTTTAGTGAAAAATTTAATTTTTAGTGAAAAATTTAATTTTTAGTGAAAAATTAAATTTTTAGTGAAATATTGAATTTTTAGTGAAAAATTGATTTTTTTTTTAGAAAAAATGGATTTCAATCAAAAATTGAATTTTTTAGTGAAAAATTTAATTTTTAGTGAAATATTGAATTTTTAGTGAAAATTTGTTTTTTTTTTTTTTAGAAAAAATGGATTTTAAGTCAAAAATTTAATTTTTAGTGATAAATTGAATTTTTTAAAATGTTAGAATTTCTTTACATATTAAAACTTGTTAGACAGTAGAATAACAATTGGGATTAAAGTTTTTTTTCAAAAAAAAAAAAAACTAAATAGAATCAAATAAAACATATAAAAATGTCTCTAAATAATTGTATGATTACACCGTGCGACAGTACTTTGCACACTGGAAAAAATCCACATGTACGTGAAACTAGAGACCAATCCAAGGATATGTGCTTTCACCGTTTTTCTGGATCAATTCGTTTGCGGTTTTAAATTGCATTTAAAATGAAAGTGTGTACCATATTTTGAAATAATTTCAAAATCTATATTTTTTGCGTCACTTTCAAAAACAATTGCATCTTGTAGCAAAAACCCCATTGATCACTTTTTAAAATTTAGAAAATTTAATATTTTTTTTGCGCCACTTTTAAAAACCATATTGTAGCAGAAACCTCACAGATGATGAAGTCGAAAACCACTTTGCGATATCAAATCCTATACGGGTTTTACATGCATTTAAAATACATATCACTTTTTAATATTTAGAAAATGTTATATTTTTTTGTGTCAAACCATGGATGGGATCTTGTAGCAGAAACCGCATAGATAAAGAATTCGAAAACCGATTCGCGATAGCAACTCGTATACGGGTTTTACTTGTATTTAAAAATCATAAAATACTCGTTGTGAATAACATTAGATTTTAAAATCATCAATATAACATTCAATATAATCAATTAGATTTATTGTATACGTAATTCCATGAATCGTAATAGCGAATCGTTTTTCGAATTCATCATCTATGAGGTTTCTGCTACAAGATCAATGATTTTTAAAAGTGACGCAAAAAAATATAAAATTTTCTAAATATTAAAAAGTGATATGCACTTCAAATGCATGTAAAACCCGAAAAGGAATTGATATCTCAAAGCGGTTTTCGACTTCATCATCTGTGAGATTTCTGCTATAAGATCCCAACAATGGTTTTTAAAAGTGACGCAAAAATATATAAATTTTTCTAAATATTAAAAAGTGATTGCAATATTTGCACTTCAAATGCCGGGTTGCGAATTGATATCCCGAAGCGGTTTTAAAATTCACGATCAATGGGGTTTTTGCTTCAAGATGCATTCAATTGCTTTTGAAAGTGACGCAAAAAATACATTTTTTGAAATTATTTCAAAATATGGTACATACTTGCATTTTAAATGCAATTTAAAACCGCAAACGAATTGATCCAGAAAAACGGTGAACGCACATATCCTTGGATTGGTCTCTAGTTTTACGTACATATCGATTTTTTTAAGTGTGCAACATTTTTTTGATTTTTGTAGCACGGTGTTATTTATCGCATCATAATTTATTTAAATATTATATTGTATTGAGAATAAAAAGCGTGAAATGTTAAGAAAATGGAATCATTACACACGAATTTTATAAAATGGCGTTTTTAATTACAAAATTAACTTCTTTAAATAGTTCAGTAAAGATGAATTCGTTGTCGTGAAAATAATTTGTAAAATTATTTATAACACGTCTATAAAGTGAAATTTTCAACTGAAATTTTTGAAATCGACGCATTTAACAGAAGAAACAAAATTAGTGGGAATTTTTTTCTTTTCATTTTTTGAACTATTGCTAGTTTAGGAAAATCTGTGTTGTATCATTAACTAATTTTTTATTTATTATTTAAATTTGTTATAAAAATGTGCATGATTTTTAAAAGAACATTTTTTTCCAATATTAAAGAATGAAGGAATCAGTCGTAGAAGAACGAAAACAATTGCTGGAAGAATTAGAGCATAAAATGGACCAGAATATGCTGAAAATGTTTGAAAAAATCAAGCAACACAATGAAAACCAGCAGATGGATATCAAGGGTTTGCACGCTGAACTTATAAACATGCAATATATGCTTCGCACAGAATTGAAAAGTGATGTAACCAAATCTCAATACGATTCCATGCAGCAGGAAATTTTAGATCTGAAAACCAAACAACAGCACACCATCGAAGTAGTAATTAATGAATTACAAAAAGATCACACAAAAATTCAACATTTATATGCAGAAATTAAAAATAATACAGAAAAACCTTTCGATGGCAATTATCCAAGTACCTGTGGTCAGGCATTAAACGGTGGCGGGACAAGCGGAGTTTATAATATACGAGTTCCCACATTAGATGCTAAACCTTTTGCCGTTTACTGTGAAGAGGACCCAGACGGTGGCCCAGCGTGGACCATTTTCCAAAGAAGAATGGATGGAACGGTAGACTTTTACCGCAACTGGACCGAATATGAAAACGGATTTGGAAATGCGAATGGTGAATACTTTCTTGGACTCGACAGACTACATCGTATGACTAATGCCACGAAAATGGAGCTATGGATAAAGTTGGAAGACTTTGAAAATGAAACAAGAAATGCAAAATACACCAGCTTCGAAGTAGGCAATGAATTGGAGTTTTATATTTTACATGATGTGGGCAAACACTCGGGTGATCTTGCTGATTCGTTTTCACAGCATAAAGGTTATAAATTTTCCACTAAGGACAAAGATAATGACCAATATAAAGTCAACTGCGCAGTGACCATGCATGGAGCTTGGTGGTATGAAGATTGCTACTGGAGGTAAAAAATATTTTAAATTTAAGAATATCGTTTAATATAAATATTTTATTTAATTTTCAGTAATTTAAATGGTCGATATATGCGTGGATACTATTCAAAGGAATTTGAAAATCAAGGTGTATCATGGGGCAACTTTCACGGTTATCAGTACTCACTGAAGTACACACACATGGCCATACGTCCGGTAAAACTCAAATAAAATTCTCTACTGGTTCAATGTAATACGTATCAGGTGATGATCCTCAAAAGTGACTATGTCAGCCGTTTCGTTTTGTTTCAGTTTTTGCTTAAATATTTTGTAAATGTAAAAAATAATCTTAAATAAAGTATCACATTTTTGCAATGTAAAAAAATTTTTGTTTTTGTAAAAATCCATATTTTTATGTCAGATAAATACGTCACAAAATAGAATATGTTAGACGTCACAAGATTCGATAATTTTATCTAATGATACCAGAGAAAATATTTCGTAGGATATTTCTAAATTTAATTAAATTTAAAAAATAACATTTATATTTTTTCAAAAACATAATTTTCATGGAATTATATTCAGCCGTATAAGGAAAATAATTCGCACAAACTTTTTCATCTGAGAATAAATATTGCCATTCAATATGTCGGAGATGCAGGAAAATCGAACTCATTCTCGTAGCGATATCGTTTGTCAATTTGGACTTACACGGTAGGTAAATATCAATGTACGAGTCATTTTACGTAATAGAATCGATATCAAAAGGAAAAAGTTCTAGAATTTTGAATTTTAGTAATAATTTTTAGTAAAAAATTAAGTTTTTAGTACAAATTTTTATTAAAAAATTTAATTTTTAGTGAAAAATTGAAAGTTAGTGAAAAATATAAGTTTTAGTAAAAAATTTATTTTTGAATGAAAAATTTAATTTTTAGTGAAAATTTGAATTTTTAGCGAAAAATTAAAATTTTAGTGAAAAATATAAGTTTTAATTTTTAGTGAAAAATTGAATTTTAGTGAAAAATTAAATTTTTAGTGCATAATTGAATTTTTAGTAAATAATTGAATTATTAGTGAAATATTTAATTTTTAGTTAAAATTTGAATTTTTAGTTAAAAATTGAATTTTTAATTAAAAATTTAATATTTAGTTAAAATTTGAATTTTTAGTGGAAAATTTGAATTTTTAATTAAAAATTTAATTTTTAATTAAACATTTAATTTTTAATGCAAAATTGAATTGTTAGTGAAAAAAAAAAAATTTTTAGTGAAAAATTGAAAGTTAGTAAATTATTAGTGAAAATTGATTTTTGAATGAAAATTTGAATTTTTAGTGAATAATTGACTTTTAAGTGAAAAGTTTAATTATTAGCGAAAATGGAAAGTTTGTAACAATTGATTTTTTTTTGGAAAAAATTAGAATTTATAGAAGAAAATATAATATTTAGTGAAAAATTGAATTTTTTAGTGAATAATTGAATTTTTAGTGAATAATTGAATTTTAAGTGAAACATTTAATTATTAGTGAAAATGGAAAGTTAGTGAAAAATTGAATTTTTTAGTGAACAATTTAATTTTTAGTAAATAATTGATATTTAAAAAATTGAACTTTTAGTTAAAAATTGAATTTTTAGTGAAAAATTTAATTTTTAGTGAAAAATTAAATTTTAAGTGAAAAATTGAATTTTTAGTGAAAAATTTAATTTTTAGTGAAAAATTGAATTTTTAGTGAAAAATTGAATTTTTAGTGAAAAAAAAAAAAAAAAGTGTTAGTGAAAAATTGAAATTTAGTAAATTATTAGTGAAAATTGATTTTTGAATGAAAAGTTGAATTTTTAGTGAATAATTGAATTTTAAGTGAAAAGTTTAATTATTAGCGAAAATGGAAAAGTAATAATTGATTTTTTTTTTTTGGTGAAAAATTTAAATTTTAGAGGAAATATAAAATTTAGTGAAAAATTGAATTTTTAGTGAATAATTGAATTTTTAGTGAATAATTGAATTTTAAGTGAAACATTTAATTATTAATGAAAATGGAAAGTTAGTGAAAAATTGAATTTTTTAGTGAATAAAAAAATTAAAATTTTAGTGAAATTTTTAGTAAAAAAATTAATATAAATAAAATTTAATTTGAATAAAAATTAAACCAATTTTTAGTGAAATTTTTTTTTTTTTGAAGTGAAAAATTTTTTTTTAGTGAAAATTTTAATTTTTAATGTAAATTGAATTTTTACTGAAAAATTGAATATATAGTGAAATTTTGAATTTTTAATGAAAAATTAAATTTTTAGTAGTAAATTGAATTTACAGTGAAAAATTTAATTTTTAATGAAAATTGAATTTTTAATGAAAATTGAATTTTTAATGAAAATTGAATTTATAATGAAAACTGAATTTTTATTGAAAGTTAGAATTTTGAGTGAAAAATTGAATGTTTAGTTAAAAATTCAGAAATTAAATTTTCATTGAAAATTTTATTTTTTAGTTGAATGATAAATTGAAAAATTTTTATTAAAAATTTAGATATTAGTGAAATTTGAGGTTTTTTTTTTAAATCAAATAAAAATTTTAATATTTCATTTTAATTGAATTTACCAAAAATTTCTCTAAACTTAAAAGTTAAATTGGGCAACCAATTAAATATTTGCTTTCAACAGCCACAATCAACCAGTATCTGCAACCGACACACTCTACGACAGGGTAGAAGTCACTTTTCTAAAAGTCGACTGCAATCTCTGGAGACTCCATGACTTGGCTGCAGCAGGAGCACCGCATTTGTTTTGATAGAAAATTTTATTACATTCCATTTTTGTTGACAATTTGGCTGTGACATCATTAGCAGTTGTGGTAATGCTGAGGGCTGTCGTGGGATGCTATAAGTTGACTATAGGTTGGCTTTTATTTCAACGACGACGATGTTGTTGTTGTTGATGCGATGTTGCTGCTGTTGCTGTTGCTGATGATGTTGCCGTTGCTGTTTGTTTTCTCAGCAATTGACACTTTTCAATTGAGCGCCTTTGTCTGATGTGGTTTTCTATGTTGTAGTCTCTATAGACGTCTTTATAATTTATGCCGATTGGCAATTAGCTCTTAAAACTTTTCACTTTAATAATGATTTTTAATTTGTTTGCATCTATATTAATAATTTCAACAGTCACTGGTAGCTTTTAATGTGCTCTTATTAGGGTTCGCAAAATATGAAAATAATTCATGGACTTGAGAAACTCCAAAAAAAACCAAAACTCCGGAATTAATCCCAATAAAATACTGGACAGAGACATTTTTTCACAGAGATTTTGCTTCCCCAGACAAATTCTCTACGGCGAAATTCTTTCACGATGCAATTATTTCCCAACAGTTCGATTACAAGTCAATTTTCTCTATACTCTTCTTCCCCGCGACAATTCATTATATATATAATTCTTCACCGTACAATTCAGTTTCAACAATTCTTCCAAAATATTTTTTTCAACGAGAGAATTCAAGACTAAGTACTCGTCCCTAGATAATTCTTTACACAATTTCTGTTTTCCAACTACTCATCCCCTGTACAATTTTCTCCAAATATAGACTATTTTACCCAAACATTTCTTCTTCACCGGTTATTTTTTTTCACAATTTTGTCACGAGACTCTTTATTCCTATACAATTAAATCCCTTACAATTCATTTGCAATATCTTCACCGGACAGTTTTTCTCCGCCACAATTAATTACATATATAATTCTTTCCCGAACAATTTTTTTTTTGACAATTCGACCCGATATAATATTCACCGCGACAAACCATCAACTAGGCAAGTTTACCCCCAACATTTTTTTTTTCGACAACTCATATAAGAAACATTTTTGACAGATACAATGTTCTCCGAAAAATCCATCACATAGACAATTCTTTTTCAGGCAAATAATCAAAAAAAATATTTTTCCTCGTATAACCTTGTTTCGAAAATTCGTCCCCCGAATAAATATTCCCCAGACAATCATTAAATTGACACACAATTCATTTTCGATAGCTGCGGCGGGGCATTATTTTGGCATGACAATTATTTTCCAAATCTGTCATAACAGATATCATTTTCCCTAGACAATTCATTGCATTGACAAATTTTTCCAGATAAAACTCTTCTTTCAGATAATTCAGCATGACATTGATTTCAAGGTAGTATTTACCGAAAATAATTCTTTTTCGGATTACTCTTCTACTTCGGGAAATTCTTTCCATGACAATTCTTTCAAGAGACATTTCTTTAAAAAGAATTCTTTTACGGATTATTCTTCTTTTTTTTAGCGAATATCTTATCATGGGAAGAAATTTTCTACGAGAGTATTATTCCCAGCGTCAATTTCTTCTCAAAATCTTTACTACCTCTGTAACAATTTTTGCATCATGAGAATTCTTCCTCGAGATTTTTTTTTCTTTGAGTGTATTTTTCCCAGAGATAATTATTTTCCAACAATTCTTTCCCGAGACAAATTATCTCTGAGACAATTTTTGCCCTATTTCTTCGAAATAATTTGGAAAATAGTTGGAAGAAGAAGAGCTTACTGCCTCCTTCGAAACGAAAGACTACTAGACGAAAGTGCCGCAATTTTAAATGAAATTCAAAGTTTTAAAATCAAAATTTGTGTAACGAGATTTTGACATCAAATATAGGTAGTGGGTATTAGTATTGAGTTTACATAATTTTTTTTTTATCCCAAATATTTGTAGCAGCTTCATTTGGAACTAGCTGGACCCGTACACGACTCGTGCAAAGATTTTGTGTATGCAAGGTTATGGAGCAATTTTATTAATATAAATAACATTTTTATTATTTATATCAGGGACCCGTGGACGTATTTTTTATTGGTTTTATAAATGTAGTAACCAAAACCAAACTAATTCTCCGCTAAAACAACTGTTCTCATATACAATTCTTTCTCAGACTGTGCTTCCCCGTAGAATTCTTCCCATTAGAATTCTTTCCCGTAGAATTCTTCCACGTAGAGTTTTTCCCAGTAGAAGTTTTATTGTGGTTACTTTTAGTGTGGTGAGTTTTAGTGTGGTGAGTTTTAGTGTGGTGAATTTTAGTGTGGTAAGTTTAAGTGCAGTGAATTTTATTGTTAGTGTGTTCAATTTAAGTGTGGTGACTTTTAGTGTAGTCAGTTTAAGTGGGTGAATTTGAGTGTGGTGAATTTTAGTGTGGTGAGTTTTATTGTGGTGAGTTTTAGTGTGGCGAATTTTAGTGTGGTGAGTTTTAATGTGGTGAATTTTAGTGTGGTGAATTTTAGTGTGGTGAATTTTAGTGTGATGAATTATGGTGTGATGAGTTTCAATGTGGTGAGTTTCAATGTGGTGAGTTTTAGTGTGGTGAGTTTTGGTGTGGTGAGTTGTAATGTGGTGAATTTGAGTGTGGTGAATTTTATTGTGTTGAGGTTTAGTGTGGTGAATTTGAGTGTGGTGAATTTTGGTGTTTTGAATTTGAGTGTGGTGAATTTTAGTATGGTGAGTTTTCGTGTGGTGAATTTTGATGTGGTTGATTTTGTTTTCTATCCTTTTTTATTTTTCTGTTGTTTTTGAGTTATTGCTTAAGTTTTGTGATTTACTTTTGTGTTTGATTTTGGCTTTTGTTTTTGTGTTTTTGCGTTTGTATTTGAGTTTTTTGTTACATCTTCTTAGCTTGTGTATGTGCCGAGATATGTCGTTTTGAAAGTTTAGGTTGTATGGGAGGTTCCACGCCCCTTTGAACAATCTCGCTCATATATAGCCTATGACACCCTCCGGACTCCATAGTATCCTGGTGCAAAATTTGAGTTAAATCGTTTCAGCGGTTTAGACGTGATGCTGGAACAAACAGACAGACGGACCAAGAGTTTTATATATATAGATTGGGCTGTTTTCTCCGAAACAGATCTTCGTCGAGAAATGTTTTCTCTGGGTGTATTTTTCCTCAACAACGTTTTGTCGAGAGCATTCTTCGCCTAGTCAATGATTTACCGAGACAATACTTTTCCATGAGCATTCTGCACCATTGAAATTCATTCCGTGTCAAATCTGAGACAATTCTCTGTAAGAATATTTATTCCCAAGACAATTCATCTCCTAAATAATTATTCTTCGAGATAATACATCTTTCCGAGAATTCTTCCCAGCGATAATTCTTCTCTAAGAAAATTCTTCCCAAAGCGATTATTTCTCGAGACACTTTTTCCATCAGAACATTCTTCACTGAGATAATTTTTTTGAGATCAAGAAAATGCTTTCCGAGGATATTCTTTATCGAGACAATAGTCAAAATCATTTTAATCGAGATAATTTATTTCTGGAAAATTTATTCTCGATAATTCTTTTGTTGAGACAATCTATCACTGAGATATTCTTTCCCCTTGAAAATTTCACCGAAGACTAATATTTGACGAGACAAAATAACACTCAAAAAATTTTTCACTAGGACAATTTTTCTTCGAGAACAGGAAAATACTTCGCAAGGCTATTCTTCTTCGAGACAATACCTGTCGAAATAATATTTCTCCGAGACTATTCATTCTCAAGGCAACTCTTCCCACAGAATGTTCTTTCCCCAATCATTTTTATCTACGAGATAGTTCATCCTCATGACACATTTTTTTCCGGAAAATTCATCGCCGATAATTCTTTTCCAGAGATATTTCTTCGCAGATACAATTTAACTCCGTGACATTTCTTCTCTTGAACCATTTTATTTCGGCCAGTTATTTTCCAACAATTTTTAAAGATAGTTTTTCATTTTTTCTTTTAAAATCCTCGCCGATTTTTCTTCGATACTGTAAGTAATAATTCGCGAAAAAATTTGTTGGCGTAAAATTATGTCTTTCCGGAAAAGTTTTGTCTCGGTTATGAATTGTACGTAACCCTAATTAAATTTACCTTAAACTTTAACTAAAATTGCTAATTCTATATACATTTCTCACGTACATAATGTATTTCCGTTACAAAACCCTGCCACATGACAGTTAATAAATTTCCACAACGCGCACAAAATTTGACAATCGAAAAGTTTTTAACCAAAGTCAACGTCCTCTGAGTTTGACGTCCTTGTAAGCACTTCTTTGTTTAAGTCAGCGCGCTTCAACTATTTATTATTCAACTACTTTTACTTTTGGCACTTTGGTTGTTACCTTTACAGGTTTTCCTCACTTTACTTATTTTCGTTTCCACGCTACAACTACTGCTTTAGCTAATACCGGTAACTTTTGAGGCTCTACACACAGAAAAAATACTTTACAATTAATAATTATTTACTATTAATATTAGTCGATAGCATAAATTATTATGTTAATTGGTAAATAACAATATGTACTAAAAAATACTATTAGTTTTATATTTTGTGTATTATTAAATCAACTACCAATTTTAATGGTATTTTATGGCATTTTTTTCTGAGTGTCTGTATTTTTTCTGCTGTTACTCTTCATTTACTGCTTCGTATTTGAGTTCCTTTTGCAATTATTTGTGCTTTTCATTAAGTTTTGTCGCGTCGCGTCGCGTCGTGCTTGCATAATTTAATTATATGCGCGCTTTGCGAACTTTAGCCATTTTCACTGGTTTATGGGGGCTTGTTTGCGCAGATTCTTTAAATACATAAAGTAACAGTATTTTTGTTATGCCTTGAGTAAGCTAATTTACATTGGATAGCTGTAGAAAGTGGTTTTTTAAATACTTTTTATCTTTAAAGTTGCACATGACGTATGAGTGATATTTAATTGTATGACTTTGGTGATAGTGACAGCAGTTGAAGAGTTTTGCATAATATTTAAATTTTTCATTGACATTTGAAGTAAAATTTAAGTGGCTTTTTATAATATGTTATATTGAATATTTTGCATATTTATAGATTTTATGAAAAATCATGTTAAGATTAATTTTATAATTAAAAAAAATAATAATATTTATATAATTTTATTTATTTATTTATTTAATTATTTATTTAATTATTTATTTACTTATTTATTTATTTATTTATTTATTTATTTAATTATTTAATTAATTATTTTTTTTTTATTTATTTAATTATTTATTTAATTATTTATTTATTTATTTATTCATTTATTTATTTATTTATTTATTTATTTATTTATTTATTTATTCATTTATTTATTCATTTATTTATTTATTTATTTATTTATTTATTTATTTATTTATTAATTTATTTATTAATTTATTGAAAATTTTATTTACTTATTTATTTAATATTTTTTGTATTTATTTAATTATTTTTTTCAAAATATTTTATTTGACAATTTATTTTTTTTTTTTTTTATATATTTTATTTACTATGCTTTTTGATTTCTATCATTTGATTTATATAGTTACCTTGTCAAATAAAGAAAATATTTATATAAACAAAATTGAATTTTAGTGAAAAATTGAATTTTTAGTGAAAAATTTAATTTTTAGTGAAAAATTGAATTTTTAGTGAAAAATTGAATTTTTAGTGAAAAATTGAATTTTTAGTGAAAAATTGAATTTTTAGTGAAAAATTGAATTTTTAGTGAAAAATTGAATTTTTAGTGACAAATTGAATTTTTAGTGAAAAATTGAATTTTTAGTGAAAAATTGAATTTTTAGTGAAAAATTGAATTTTTAGTGAAAAATTGAATTTTTAGTGAAAAATTGAATTTTTAGTGAAAAATTGAATTTTTAGTGAAAAATTGAATTTTTAGTGAAAAATTGAATTTATAGTGAAAAATTGTATTTTTAGTGAAAAATTGAATTTTTAGTGAAAAATTGAATTTTTGGTGAAAAATTGAATTTTTAGTGAAAAATTGAATTTTTAGCAGAGTTCGGATTTGCACGCACGCCCGCGCCCGTGCCCTTAAGTAAATGAGAATCAAATTTGTTTACGCATACTCTGCACTCGGGCACCACATTTTTTTTACAACACATCCCGTCGCAACGAGTGATGCTTTGCACTATTCTCGGTACCTGCCCTCGTGCGGGCTACGAAACTAATAACTGCAGCCCGCGCAGACGTAATATGAGAAAATAGAGAAACATATCGCGCAAGTGCTATGGTATTTATTTCGCGGGGCAACTACGTGCAACAGCGAAAACCGACTGCCCCGGGCAGCACGCGGGGCAGTTTTTCACAGCCAGTTAATTTTTTATTGTATGACATTCTTATGTGACGCATGAGTACGGCACTGTTATAATATACTGCGCAATGTTTTAATAATTTTTAAATAAAACTATCGTTAATACAGAAAAGTTTGGCAATACTCAAATACACTTTTAATCGAAGTTTTAATTTGGTTTATAAAAATTGTATAATTTAGTACAAGTTTTTCAGTGCAAGTTTAAACTTAGTGTACATTTTTAAAAATGAGGATATACATTATTTTTCGAAGCCTATCATGTAGCTTTTTTATTAAAATAGATTTTTGCACATAATAATTTTTGTATTTGAATAAAAATGTTGATTAAGATTTCATGTTAAATTTATTTTTCTGTTCAACGAACAATTAAAAGATACAATTATTATAAACCAAAATAAAACTGCGATTAAAAGTGTATTTGAGTATTGCCAAACTTGTCTGTATTATCAATAGTTTTATATAAAAATTATTAAAACATTGCGCAGTCTAGTAAAACAGTGCCAATAAAATTTACTGGCTGTGAAAAATGCGCGTGCTGCCAGGGGCAGTCTGTTTTCGCTGTTGTACGGAGTTGCCCCGCGAAATAAATACCATAGCACTTGCGCGATATGCTTCTCTATTTTCTCATTCCACGTCTGCGCGTGCTGCAGTTATTAGTTTCGTAGCACGCACGAGGGCAGGTACCGAGAATAATGCAAAGCATCACTCGTTGCGACGGGATGTGTTGTAAAAAAAATGTGATGCCCGAGTGCAGTGTCTGCGTAAAACAAATTTGCTCGTCAGTGTATGAAAAAAGGGGCATGTGCGGGCGCACGCACACGGGCATTTCCGATCTCTGATTTTTAGTGAAAAATAGAATTTTTAGTGAAAAATTGAATTTTTAGTGAAAAATTGAATTTTTAGTGAAAAATTGAATTTTTAGTGAAAAATTGAATTTTTAGTGAAAAATTGAATTTTTAGTGAAAAATTGAATTTATAGTGAAAAATTGAATTTTTAGTGAAAAATTGAATTATTAGTGTAAAATTGATTTTTTTTGTGAAAAATTTATTTAAAAAAAAAGCGATTTTAATTTCAAAAATGAGCAAATGTAGTTTTTCCCATACAAAGAATTTAAATTATTGTTTTAAAGTTTATTTTATATTTTAAATATAAAAAAATTCAAATCTCTTTTTTATAAATATAGCGGCATGTAGGAAATTTAGTTTATATATGAAATAAATTTAGTAATTATTGCTTGAAAATTAATTTTTGCAAATGTGCAAATCATGACGTATGAGCGTCATTTAATACAATAGCTTAAGTTAATTGCGGTAAACTTTTAATTAAAAAAATAAATTTGCGTTTTGTTAATACAATATCAAAGTCAAATAATTAGTCCTACTATATGTATATAGGAAATATTTTACAAAAATATGTGTTTAAATCTAAAAATGAGCAAATATAATACTTCAAATAAAGATTAAAAATATTTTTTTTATGTTTATTTATTTTATATATTTAATAATAGAAATAATATAGTAAATAATTTTTGTGAAGAAATATTAGATTTAAATAAATTTAATAAATATTGCTTTTAAAGTAATTTACAAATGTGAACGACATGACGTATGAGCGTCATTTATTGCATTAGCATCAATCTTGTGTGAATAATGTTTATGTAAAAAAATAATACTATAATACAGAAACTTTATTGAACTTATGCAATCTTTATATGAATTATTTTATAAAATTATTTTTGTAAATCTAAAAATGCACAAATATAGTTCTTCCATACAATGAATTTAATTATATTTTTTATGTTTATTTAAAATATTATAATAAAACATTTTAATATCCTTTAGAGAAAATCAAATAGAGAACACAAATATTTGATTTTATATAAATTTAGTAAATATTGCTTCAAAAGTAATTCACACACAGGAACAGCGTGACGTATGAGCGTCATTTAATGTAATGAATTTTTTAGTTAAAAATTGAATTTTTAGTGAAAAATTTACTTTTTAGTGAAAAATTGAATTTTTAGTGAAAAATTTAATTTTTTAGTGAACAATTGAATTTTAGTGATATATTGAATTTTTTTTAGTTAAATATTGAATTATTAGTGAAAAATTGACTTTTTAGTGAACAATTGACTTTTTAGTGAAAAATTGAATTTTTAGTGAAAAATTGCATTTTTAGTGAAAAATTGAATTTTTAGTGAAAAATTTAATTTTAGTGATATATTGAATTTTTTAGTTAAAAATTGAATTTTTAGTGAAAAATTGAATTTTTTGTGAAAAATTGAATTTTTTGTGAAAAATTGAATTTTAGTGATATATTGAATTTTTTTTAGTGAAAAATTGAATTTTTAGTGAAAATTTGTTTTTATAGTGAAAAATTGAATTTTTATTGAAAAATTGAATTTTTTGTGAAAAATTTAATTTTTTGTGAAAAATTGAATTTTTTGTGAAAAATTGAATTTTTGGTGAAAAATTGAATTTTTTTGTGAAAAATTGAATTTTTTGTGAAAAATTGAATTTTATGTGAAAAATTGAATTTTTAGTGAAAAATTGAATTTTTAGTGAAAATTGAATTTTTAGTGAAAAATTTAATTTTAGTGATATATTGAATTTTTTAGTTAAAAATTGAATTTTTAGTGAAAAATTGAATTTTTTGTGAAAAATTGAATTTTAGTGATATATTGAATTTTTTTTAGTGAAAAATTGAATTTTTAGTGAAAATTTGTTTTTATAGTGAAAAATTGAATTTTAATTGAAAAATTGAATTTTTAGTGAAAAATTTACTTTTTAGTGAAAAATTTAATTTTTAGTGAAAAATTTAATTTTTTAGTGAACAATTGACTTTTTAGTGAAAAATTGAATTTTTAGTGAAAAATTGCATTTTTAGTGAAAAATTGAATTTTTAGTGAAAAATTTAATTTTAGTGATATATTGAATTTTTTAGTTAAAAATTGAATTTTTAGTGAAAAATTGAATTTTTTGTGAAAAATTGAATTTTTTGTGAAAAATTGAATTTTAGTGATATATTGAATTTTTTTTAGTGAAAAATTGAATTTTTAGTGAAAATTTGTTTTTATAGTGAAAAATAGAATTTTTATTGAAAAATTTAATTTTTTGTGAAAAATTTAATTTTTTGTGAAAAATTGAATTTTTTGTGAAAAATTGAATTTTTTGTGAAAAATTGAATTTTTTTGTGAAAAATTGAATTTTTAGTGAAAAATTGAATTTTATGTGAAAAATTGAATTTTTAGTGAAAAATTGAATTTTTAGTGAAAATTGAATTTTTAGTGAAAAATTGAATTTTTAGTGAAAAATTGAATTTTTAGTGAAAAATTTAATTTTAGTGATATATTGAATTTTTTAGTTAAAAATTGAATTTTTAGTGAAAAATTGAATTTTTTGTGAAAAATTGAATTTTAGTGATATATTGAATTTTTTTTAGTGAAAAATTGAATTTTTAGTGAAAATTTGTTTTTATAGTGAAAAATTGAATTTTAATTGAAAAATTGAATTTTTTGTGAAAAATTGAATTTTTTTGTGAAAAATTGAATTTTTTGTGAAAAATTGAATTTTTTGTGAAAAAATGATTTTTTTTGTGAAAAATTGAATTTTTTGTGAAAAATTGAATTTTTAGTGAAAAATTGAATTTTTAGTGAAAAATTGAATTTTTAGTGAAAAATTGAATTTTTTGTGAAAAATTGAATTTTTTGTGAAAAATTGAATTTTTTGTGAAAAATTGAATTTTTAGTGAAAAATTTACTTTTTAGTGAAAAATTGAATTTTTAGTGAAAAATTTAATTTTTTAGTGAACAATTGAATTTTAGTGATATATTGAATTTTTTTTAGTTAAATATTGAATTATTAGTGAAAAATTGACTTTTTAGTGAACAATTGACTTTTTAGTGAAAAATTGAATTTTTAGTGAAAAATTGCATTTTTAGTGAAAAATTGAATTTTTAGTGAAAAATTTAATTTTAGTGATATATTGAATTTTTTAGTTAAAAATTGAATTTTTAGTGAAAAATTGAATTTTTTGTGAAAAATTGAATTTTTTGTGAAAAATTGAATTTTTTGTGAAAAATTGAATTTTAGTGATATATTGAATTTTTTTTAGTGAAAAATTGAATTTTTAGTGAAAATTTGTTTTTATAGTGAAAAATTGAATTTTTATTGAAAAATTGAATTTTTTGTGAAAAATTTAATTTTTTGTGAAAAATTGAATTTTTTGTGAAAAATTGAATTTTTGGTGAAAAATTGAATTTTTTTGTGAAAAATTGAATTTTTTGTGAAAAATTGAATTTTATGTGAAAAATTGAATTTTTAGTGAAAAATTGAATTTTTAGTGAAAATTGAATTTTTAGTGAAAAATTTAATTTTAGTGATATATTGAATTTTTAGTTAAAAATTGAATTTTTAGTGAAAAATTGAATTTTTTGTGAAAAATTGAATTTTAGTGATATATTGAATTTTTTTTAGTGAAAAATTGAATTTTTAGTGAAAATTTGTTTTTATAGTGAAAAATTGAATTTTAATTGAAAAATTGAATTTTTAGTGAAAAATTTACTTTTTAGTGAAAAATTTAATTTTTAGTGAAAAATTTAATTTTTTAGTGAACAATTGACTTTTTAGTGAAAAATTGAATTTTTAGTGAAAAATTGCATTTTTAGTGAAAAATTGAATTTTTAGTGAAAAATTTAATTTTAGTGATATATTGAATTTTTTAGTTAAAAATTGAATTTTTAGTGAAAAATTGAATTTTTTGTGAAAAATTGAATTTTTTGTGAAAAATTGAATTTTAGTGATATATTGAATTTTTTTTAGTGAAAAATTGAATTTTTAGTGAAAATTTGTTTTTATAGTGAAAAATAGAATTTTTATTGAAAAATTTAATTTTTTGTGAAAAATTTAATTTTTTGTGAAAAATTGAATTTTTTGTGAAAAATTGAATTTTTTGTGAAAAATTGAATTTTTTTGTGAAAAATTGAATTTTTTGTGAAAAATTGAATTTTATGTGAAAAATTGAATTTTTAGTGAAAAATTGAATTTTTAGTGAAAATTGAATTTTTAGTGAAAAATTGAATTTTTAGTGAAAAATTGAATTTTTAGTGAAAAATTTAATTTTAGTGATATATTGAATTTTTTAGTTAAAAATTGAATTTTTAGTGAAAAATTGAATTTTTTGTGAAAAATTGAATTTTAGTGATATATTGAATTTTTTTTAGTGAAAAATTGAATTTTTAGTGAAAATTTGTTTTTATAGTGAAAAATTGAATTTTAATTGAAAAATTGAATTTTTTGTGAAAAATTGAATTTTTTTGTGAAAAATTGAATTTTTTGTGAAAAATTGAATTTTTTGTGAAAAAATGATTTTTTTTGTGAAAAATTGAATTTTTTGTGAAAAATTGAATTTTTAGTGAAAAATTGAATTTTTAGTGAAAAATTGAATTTTTAGTGAAAAATTGAATTTTTTGTGAAAAATTGAATTTTTTGTGAAAAATTGAATTTTTTGTGAAAAATTGAATTTTTTTGTGAAAAATTGAATTTTTTGTGAAAAATTGAATTTTTTGTGAAAAAATGATTTTTTTTGTGAAAAATTGAATTTTATGTGAAAAATTGAATTTTTAGTGAAAAATTGAATTTTTAGTGAAAAATTGAATTTTTAGTGAAAAATTGAATTTTTTGTGAAAAATTGAATTTTTTGTGAAAAATTGAATTTTTTGTGAAAAATTGAATTTTTTGTGAAAAATTGAATTTTTTGTGAAAAATTGAATTTTTTGTGAAAAATTGAATTTTTTTGTGAAAAATTGAATTTTTTGTGAAAAATTGAATTTTTTGTGAAAAATTGAATTTTTTGTGAAAAATTGAATTTTTAGTGAAAAATTGAATTTTTAGTGAAAAATTGAATTGTTAGTGAAAAATTGAATTTATAGTGAAAATGTGATTTTTTAGTGAAAAATTGAATTTTTAGTGAAAAATTGAATTGTTAGTGAAAAATTGAATTTATAGTGAAAATGTGATTTTTTAGTGAAAAATTGAATTTTTAGTGAAAAATTGAATTTTTAGTGAAAAATTGAATTTTTTGTGTAAAAATCTTTATAATGTATTTTTCTAATTGCATAATTATTTTATGTATTTGAAAAATATTAATATACTTTACTAGTTTAAATTTTGAAAATCAAAATAAATATAATGAAAATATAATAAAGAAACAATAAATTCTTTAATATCCCACAAAAAAAAAAAAAAAAATTCTTAAGTACTACAATATTATCCAATAACTGCTGCCACTGATAGCCAACACATTAAAAATAAAAAGCAAATCTGCAAATAACATTGATATCAATACAAAAGCCATAAAACGATAACACACAGTGGAAATACTACTTAAATTTCATACAAACAAAGTCAAACAATCAATTTTCTTATTGACTCTGCTTAAATGCCATATCAAGAGACCCTCAACACAGAGCACAACACGAGTTGAGTTGAGCTGAGTCGAGTCGAACGAGTCAAGTCCAGTCAAGTCAAGTCAACCGTAGTCGATGCCGACCGTTGTGACTACTTCGACTACCAACAGATATAAATACGAAGGCGACCAATACCAGCTGACCATAGAACATTGACACATACTTATGTACTTGCAATTCTTTGGAAAAACTCATGAAGTTCAAGTTGAACTGAGTGTGGGGGAAGTAAATGGGGGTGGGAGAGAAGTAGAAGAGAAAGAAGAAAAATAAAAACTAAAAAAAAGAATAAAATGTGACGTAAATGTACCACACCCGATAAAATATTAAATATAAAAAATAAAAATGTTAATTATAAAAACAAATTATAAAGCTTTAATGTAATTTAGAATTATTGCAAATTATTAATATTTAACAACAGAAAATTAATTTAGATGAATTTAAATATATCTATAAATATTTAGTAACTGATTAAGACATTTGTAAGATGTTGATTATAGTCGAAATTTTATTTAGTTTGGCTGAAAAACTTGACCATATTTTGTCACAAGTCGGTATTTTTACTTTAAGTACTATTATAAAATATAGATTTACTTTTATATACGAATATTTAGAAAAAATATAGAGGAATATAAAGCTAAAGATAAGAATGATAAAAGGAAATAAAAAAAAGCAACTAAAAAAATAGCCAGAAGCTGTTTTTACCATCATTACCAAGCAATTTTACGTAGCACATGGCCGCACATCGCGCAATGCGTTTGCAGTTTATGGCTTCGACGACCTGCCTTGACTTTCATAACTTTAACTCTCTGGTTGACCTTTACATAATCTCATTATTATTATTATTATTACTACTACTATATTCTACAGATGGTATGGGCAACATCGAAGAATGCTACGCATTAGAAATCATAATACGTAGCGTAACTCAATTGATAGTTACTATGAAATACACATTTAATGGGGTTCAGTAACATAACTACAGACATTTCGGCAGACAATGCTACTGAAAGAAAGACAGAAGTTTATATTTTAAGTTAATATGTTAGAGAGATAGGTAGAAGTCCTTAAATCATATAACTAATCGTTACAGTAGCACCTTTATCGTTTTCTGTTTGTTTTTTAGAATGTACTTTATAGAATTTTAAAACAAACATTTTTGAACAGTATAAATTACTGATAATTACGTAATGACTTGGATGAGCAATTCATAATTTTGATGAACTATTCATAATGTTAATGAACTATTCATAATTTTGATGAACTATTCAACATTTTTATGAACTATTCATAATGTTAATGAACTATTCATAATGTTAATGAACTATTCATAATTTTGATGAACTCTTCAAAATGTTGATGAACTTTCATAATGTTAATGTACTATTCATAATTTTGATGAACTCTTCAAATTGTTGATGAATTATTTAAAATTTTTATGAACTATTCATAGTGTTGATGAACTATTCATAATGTTAATGAACTATTCTTAATATTGATATACTATTCACAATGTTGATAAACTATTCATAACTTTGATGGACTATTCGTAATTTTGATAAACTATTCTTAATTTTGATGAACTCTTCTTATTATTGATGAACTATTCAAAATGTGTATGAACTATTCATAATTTTGATAAACTATTCATAATGTTAATGAATTATTCATAATTTTGATGAACTCTTCAAATTGTTGATAAATTATTCAACATATTTTGGAACTATTCATAGTGTTATAAACTTATAAAAATGTTGATAAAATATTCATAAATTCATGATGTTGATGAACTATTAGTGTTGATGAACTATTCATAATATTAATATACTATTCACAATGTTGATAAACTTTTCATAACTTTGATGGACTATTCGTAATTTTGATAAACTATTCTTAATTTTGATGAACTTTTCTTATTATTGATGAACTATTCAAAATGTGTATGAACTATTCTTAATTTTGATAAACTATTCATTATGTTAATGAATTATTCATAATTTTGATGAACTCTTCAAATTATTGATGAACTATTTAAAAATATTTTGGAACTATTCATAGTGTTATAAACTTATAAAAATGTTGATAAAATATTCATAAATTCATAATGTTGATGAACTATTCGTAATTTTGATGAAGTTTTAAAATGCTGCTCATAGCTCAAAATTATTAATTAAAAATATAAAAATATAAAATATATATTTAAACAATATATATATAATTTAAATGTGTTTGCAATAATAACGCTTTAGTAAATCATGAAATGTTCATGATATTGATGTAGCGTTCATAATGTTGGTAAACCATTTGAAATACTGTAGAAAAAAATTATAATAAATTTTTTTTAAAATTTTTAAATTTTTAAAATTGTTAATGGTATGATTATCCGCCAAACCGTTTACATTCTCTGAATATAAATATAACTATATACAAATAAATTACTATATACACAAATATGGCGAACCACTTTAATATTGATGAAAAATTCATAGTATCGATTTCTATTATTGATTCATAATATTGACTATTAGTAATTTTCGAATTATGCAAAATTTTATATAGCCGTTAACATTGTTCACAAAAACATTTATAACTGTAATGATAAACCTTTTATATAATTGCTAAACTATTTTAAATATTTATGAAATATTCACAGATTTGATGAATCTTTCATAATATTGATGAATATGTTGATGAAGACTGTGAGTATATATGAATCAAAAAAATTATGCAGCAAAATTGAAAATATTGTCAGACAGATCGGAAATTCAAATTATTAAAAATAAATTAATATAGTATTTTTTACATTATGCAAATAATTCAAGGTAGAGTTTTATGAAAAGAATTATCCAGGAAAGAATTCTTCAGTGAATTATTGTTCGGTCCGATAAGGAGTTTTCTACTAGTAGAACTTTCTCGGAGATTTTTTATCGAGACAGATTTTTCTCTGGGAATAATATGTCGGATTGTGTAGAATTCTATTTGGAAAGTATAGTTACAGAGAAAATTTATAACGATCACGAATTGTTCCAGCAAAAATTGTCTCTGGGAAAAATATGCCCTGACAAAAAGATGTCTCGGGAAAGAATTGACCGGTGTTGAATTGTACGAAGATGAATTGTCGGAGAATGAATTACCTCTTGGAGGAATTGTTTCTGGGACGAATAGTTCCAGGGAAACTATTCTATATAGCGTAGAATTGTTTCTGTCGAGAAGATTTGTGTTGTGTATAAAACGACGAAAGAATTGTATATTATTAGAAAAAAATGTGTTGGATTAAAATTGAAAGATTGTTCGAGGAAAAAAATGTCCAAGAAGAATTGTCCGAGAATTTTATTTTTTTTTGGTGAAAATTGACTCTCGAAAGAATCTAGGAAAATAGAAGAATTTGTCGGTACAAGAATTTTCTGGAATTTTCTAGTCTCTGTGAAGATTTTTCGAAGAAGATTTTTCGGGAAGAATTTTTTCGGGGGAGAATTTATCTGGAAAAGAACGTGTCGAATTGAATATACTAAACCCAGAAAAAATTCCCCCAAATCCCATTAAAATTGGTTAATAGGACAATTATTGATTTAATAGTATATAAAAAATAAATCTATTCATATAAACTCAATGGCAATGTCATGGTATTTTCTAGTATTTAATGGTTTTTTCCGATTAAAATAATTATTTTTAATAGTAAAAAAACTATTATTTATATAGTATTTTTTCTGGGTGTAGGCAAAAATTGTCTCGTCGAAGACTTGTCCGATTTAGAATTGTCTCGGGAAAGATTAGTGTGTTTAAGAATGCCAAGGTAAAAAAATGTTTAGGTAAAAAATATCTCTGGCTCGGTATAAGAATAGTTATTGTCTTCGTGAAGTTTGTCATGGGTTAAATTCTCCAGGGAATTGGTGAACATTTTTGGCTGCAAGAATTATGTTTGGAAATTATCTCCAGGAATAATATATACAGGGAGGATTTTTCTCTGGGAAGAGGACATGATTTGTCAGCGGAAGAATTTCCATGTAAAAATCTTGTGCATAATTGTTTCTAAATGAAAAGTCTCAAAGATGAATTGTCTCGAGGCAGATTTGTTTGATAAAGAATTCTATAACAAGGAATTGTCTCGTGGAAAATTTGTTTGATGCAGAACTTTACGCGAAGAATTGTCTAGGAAAATTACAAACTCAAAAATAATTTCATAGTATTTTGTACAATAGTATTTAATGAGATTTACCGATTGAAATAATAGTTTATTCTATTGACTAATTTCAATAGTAAAAACTATTAATTTTATGGTATCTTTTTTCTGAGTGCAAAAACTGGTTATGAGGTCTAGTTTAGAGTCTTAAAGCTCTTGAGTTTTGGAGACATTATTTCAATTCAATTTTCAAATTATCGATTAGGTTACCAAAACGAGAAGTTTACGATCACTAAGAATTAAACTCATATTGGGATTTCGATGAAAATTCTTCTGGAATTATTTTTCTCGGAGATGAATTGTCTCGGAGTTGAATGGTTTCGTGAAAATTTTGTCTGATAGAAAATTGTGTAAGGGAGAATTGTTCGGTAAGAATTGCAGAGGAAATTATTGAGTCTGCAATGAATTGTCTCGAGGAACATTTTTTGGGTTAGAACTGTTTGGGAAAGAATTGTTGGAGTAGGAAATGTCCTAGGAAGAATTATCTCTTTGAAGAACAATTTCTGACATTCGTGTCGATATCATTACGAGATTACTACAAGTAGATGGGAGAAATTACGCGATATCGAACCTGTTCTCGTAACGATATCGAGCGTCAAATTGGAGCTACATAATAGGTAGATATCTCATGCGAACTGACGAAGTTTTCTCGCTACGAGAAAATTTTCGAGATTCAAGTTCGAGATTGCTTTGACAAATATTTCGATATCAATGTGATAAATGTTTAAATATCGCATGTCGTCGTTATATTTGAATTGAAAAAAATAGAAGCGACATAGCTACTGATCGAAGTTAATTCGGGAAAGCTTTGTGGAATCGAACGTCTTCGAGACATGGCCGACTGGTGACATGTTTGACGAAGACTTTACCGGTAATAGCCATTACCTAGGGTGGAATTCTTTCTGTTAACCTGTATAACCTCAGAGAAATATTGTTTTAGGGAACAATTGTGAGGTATTCAGCCCAATTCTAAAGAAATGCTCCCATAAATATTTGGGAGAAATTGTCTGGAAGGAGAAAGCTTCATATGTAAATTTAATAAAAAGCTTTTTTCTCCCAGCTATTTCTGCCAAATATTCGTGGGTGTATTTATTTAGAATTAGACCGATTATTTTAGATGAAATGTTGGAGGTAAAAAATCTCTAATGTAAAATTATACCTAAGTGTAATTGTCATAGAATAAAACTTGTTTAACTAAAGATTGTCGTGCATGAATTGTCCGTATCTAGAATAGATATTTGTTTTAAGCACTCCATTGTAGGATAATTTTCATGTTATCCACTACTTAGCGTTACTAATGTAAGCTACTATTTTCATTTTTATTTATAATGATAATGTTGTGTGTAGCAAGTAAAACTGCATTTAAATATAAATAAAACAAAATAAAATGCATAACAATGTGTACAATAAAAAAATCATTTTTTTATTTTTTTTTTTTATTTTTTTTATTTTTTTTTTTTTTGCAGTATTTTTCATAATGCAAATTTGCATTTGGCATTGCATTGTTTTCATTATTTTCATGCTACGAGTGAATTTATGCTTTAGTTTTGTTAACAATATTGCGGCTACTACGTATTACGCTACGACTGCGTCTTGCAATTCCTCAACTACATCGTGTAGTAGGTACTTGCTTCATAAATAATTTATTTAATTTCCTATTGCGCAATATTTATTTTATATATATATTTTTTGTGCATTTATTCAGTTAAATTTGTACAGGTTTTTTGTATGCAAGTGGACTAAGAAAACAATCCCATCAGAAATTGGGTAATTCATGTTTCTAATATAAAAACCTTGTATATGAAAAACAAATGGAAAAATAATTCCTAATTTTAAAAGCTGCAGACTGCAGTATAGGTAGTAGTTTGTGTTTGATTTAGATTTTAACCCAAATATATATATTTTTTTTATATATTTTATAATTTCATTTTAGTTTGTAAAAATGTTAGTTCAAAAATATATAAAAACATGATTTATTTGTATATATACCTAATTACTCATATACTAAAATATTGATAAAAATATTGATAAAATTTAGAAAATTATTTTTTAAAATATCATGCAATCAAAATACCATCTTGAAATTTTGCATGAACATTAACAATAAATTGACGAAAACTTAGGATTTTTTTCAGAATTTTAAAAAGGGTCCTTTTTAAGGACATCAATTTTGAAGTGCAAGGATAATGACCACGGGCCACATGTTACCGTTTAGAAATTACAACTTAATTTTTCTAAAAGCTTGTTCTATTAGCTTTAAAACGAGCCATTAACGGAGTTTCTAGCATTTCTAGTTCAAGAGATATTTAAATATGAACAACAGTACAAAAGTGATTTTTGGCATTTTTTTTCCAACTTTGAGCCACTGTATCTCTGGAAGTAGTGGTCGGAAAAAATAAAAAAAATTGTTTAGTGCATGTCTCGATACCCTTTATCAGTTGCCAAAAGTTCATTAATATCGAAAAGGTAAAATCTCAAATTTGAATTTTTTTGATCGATTTGGTGTGGAATGGCCCATATATAAAACTCATTTTCCGTCTGCTTGTGCGCTATGCAAACGTACACGGATTTTCTTAAAATGTGGAAAACCCTTTTTCAATAAGAGCGCTACAAAATTTTTTTTCAAGGGTTTTTCAACAGGGACGCTACAAAAGTAGAGCGACAGGGACAGCAAACGACGCCATATTTCTTGCCAATCTTTATGCATTTCTCTTCAGTAAGGTTTGCCATTTCATGATGGAAAGATATACGAGCCAACAACGTGTCAAAATTATTAAAATTTACTACCGAAATTCGAATTCGTATATCTTTCCATCATGAAATGGTCGTTTGCTGTCCCTGTCGCTGTACTTTTGTTGCGTCCCCGTTGAAAACCCCTTTATATCCTACAGACCCAGAAGAAGGTCAGTACATAGTTTTCGTTGAACACGCCTACTTTTACGCCCATTTAAATTTTTGGTGTATAATTCAGATTCATAGCAAAACCACTGAATGTATTTTTCTGAAAATTTGCATTACTATGCTATAAAGTCCATGGAGTATTCTAAACCATATATAAATTAGATAGGGCAAAGGGGAGTGGCACCTCCCATAGAACCCAAAAATTCAGTACGCTATAACTCAGCCCTAATGATATCGATTTTAACTAAACTTTAAAATTGGATGTTACTCATCATACTTAATCTCACCACACATAAACTTACCACACATAAACTCACCACACCTAAACTCATCACACCCAAACTCACCACACCTAAACTCACCACACCTAAACTCACCACACCTAAACTCACCACACTAAAACTCACCACACTAAATTCATCACACTAAAACTCACTACACTAAAACTTCTACGGGAAAAACACTACGGGAAAGAATTCAACGGGGAAGAATTCTACCGGGAAAGCGTTCTACGGGGAATAATTTCACGGCAATTTTTTTGTTTTTAGTTTTGGTTACTACATTTATAACACCAATAAAAAACGTCCACAGCGAAGCATGGGTCTCTGATATACATATTAAAAATATTCTTTATAAAATCACTCCATATTCTTGCATTCACAAAATCTTTAACGAGGCGTGCACGAGTCCAGCTAGTAGTAAATAAAAAATAAATATTTTCAGACCAACTCAAAAATAATTCTATAGTATTTTGTATATTTGGATTTACCGATTGAATTAATAGTTTATCCTATTGACTAATTTCAATAGTAAAAACTATTAATTTTATGGTATCTGGTTATGAGTTCTGATTTAGAGTCTCAAAGTCCATGCGTTTTGTAGTCAATAGTGTCAATTCAATTTTAAAATTATCGATTTTGTTACCAAAACGTAAACGTTTACGATCCCTACGAATTATACTCATATTTGAATTTCGCTGAAAATTCTTCACATCGATTTTCTTATCCAATAGAGCATTTTTAGGGGTTGTTCTTTTCTTGATTTGAAATCATGAAAATCCGTTGTCAGTCTAATGATCACCATATCTTTAACTCATTCTTTATACATTTTAAACCTCCATATAACTCTTTTGGTATGGTTTAAGTATTTCCCAATTTTGTATATTATCTCATAATACCAACTTAGGATTCCGGAATATGCGGTATATTTCACACAAGGAAACTGTGAAGATATAAAGAATTGTATAGGGGATGATTTTTGTCTCAAAAAGAATTTAATATCGCCGTACAAATGTACTCGGTAAAGAATAATTTGAGGATGAATGGTTCAGTCGGAATTATCGGGGAAGAAGTGTCGCTAGTTCCCATAATCTACCATTTCATTTTGTACAATTTTATGACTGCTATTTATTCTATCATCTCATATTCTATTAATTACATAGAATATATAATTTTTATTTTCAAGCATTTTCTAACTTTTGACTATTTTAGTCTACCCGGTACTTTTTATTCCGATGTCTATCGTTCTGGCTGGCTCTACGTCTTAACTTTTTTCTTGTCAGTTTTGGTTTTATTTCTTTAGTTTTTATTTTTGGTTCAATTTATGTCCACGTCCTACAAAACGTGCTGCTGATCATGATGTTCGTCTGCGTATTCTTCTTCGATGTTAACTTCTTGCTCGTCGCATGACAATAATTCAAGCAGTTCTTCCGTACCTACTTCCTGACAAATGGAATTGAATTAATTCAGTTTTTTTTGTATGATGCAGTCAGCGTGCTAAGATGTCCTTGTTGTGTGCATAAAGTTTGTTGACTACGATAATTTTTGCTACTATTTTATGCTACTATTTTATGCTACTATTTTATACTACTATTTTTTACTACTATTTTATAGTACTATTTTATAATGCTATTTTATAGTACTATTTTATAGTACTATTTTATACTACTATTTTATACTACTATTTTATACTACTATTTTATAGTACTATTTTATACTACTATTTGATAGTACTATTTTATACTACTTTTATTTTTATAATGCTGCCGTATTTTTGTACTCCTAATCATAGTTCTGCTAATTATGTACATATTTTATACTATATTTTTTTATACTAATATTTTTTACTAATATTATATACTACAATTTTATACTACTATTTTATAGTACTATTTTATACTACTTTTATTTTTATCATGCTGCCGTATTTTTGTACTCCTAATCATAGTTCTGCTAATTCTATAAATATTTTATACTACTTTTTTTATACTACTATTTTTTACTAATATTATATACTACTAATTTATACTACTATTTTATAGTACTATTTTATACTACTATTTTATACTATTTTTATTTTTATTATGCTGCCGTATTTTTGTACTCCTAATCATAGTTCTGCTAATTCTATACATATTTTATACTATATTTTATTTTATACTACTATTTTTTTACTACTATTTTATAGTGCTATTTTATAGTACTATTTTATACAACTATTTTATACTACTATTATATACTACTAATTTATACTACTATTTTATACTACTTTTATTTTTATCCTGCTGCTGTATTTTTGTACTCCTATTCATAGTACTGCTAATACTACACATAATTCAATTACAAATACTAAAACTATTTCTACTTATTCTACTGTGTATTCAGCAACTTATAATTATACTACTTTTTTAATATTTCTACCATTCTTTAGATCGTTTATCATAATTAAAGATATAAAAATTTATTTCTACCACATTGTCTAAAAAAATTCTACTATTCTTTTTACGACACTTTTCACTATTCTTTTAACTAATATTTTACTAATATTTTACTAATCTAATTACTACTCTTTCTGTTACTCTTTGTGATACTCTTTGTGATACTCTTTCTGATACTCTTTCTGATACTCCATATATACTAATCTTTTTACTAATCTTTTTACTAATCTTTTTACTACATTTTTTTATTTTTTTACTACTACTACTTTTTTAATACTCTTTTTAATGCTATTTTTAATACTCTTTTTACTACTCAATTTATTACTCATTCTAGCAATCTTTCTGGCAATCTTTCTAGTTCTCATTCTAGTAATCTTTCTGGCAATCTATCTAGTACTCATTTTAGTACACTTTCAATTTTACTACATTTTAAACTACTTTTTCTACAACATTTTGTACAACTCTTTTTACTTTTTTTCTCATGTCAATTCTAAAATTTTTACACTATTACTACATCCTCTACTCTGCTATGACATAAAAAACGTACATTTCAAAAGTCAACAACAGCATTTCGTACGTAAATTTCATGCCCCCTACTCGCTCTATCGACATGGTCGTATCGTTCTGTCGTCCTGTTCTCATACCAACCCATTTTTATATCGTCTCATTGTCATATTTTCATTTAAGCTTTTCATGATACCTTGAGTTTTGCTATACCTGATGCAGATGCAGTGAAGAATGAAGAAAATACTACGGAAAATGATGAAAAAGGAGCAAAAAACTGCCATTGATATACTGTCGCACTGTTTGTGGTTCATAATAAAATGCATGAAAAATACGAATGAAAAATTAACTTAAATTCTTGTACTACTGCGTTTCAAGATTATTCACTTCTCTTTTTTGCTATACTTTACAACTATTTTTTAAATCTTCATACTATTTTTTATTCCTCTTTTTACTACCGTTTATACTACTCTTTTCTTTTAAATAATCTTTTTTCTACACTTTTGTACTTTTCTGTTTACTACTCTTTTTATTGATCTTTTTACTATATTTATATTTACTTCTCTTTTTTGCTATACTTTACTACTATTTTTTAAATCTTCATACTATTTTTTTATTCCTCTTTTTACTACTCTTTATACTACTCTTTTTTTTAGATAATCTTTTTTCTACACTTTTTGTACTTTTCTTTTTTCTACTCTTTTTATTGATCTTTTTACTATTATTTTACTATTTTGTTTTCACTACTCTTTTTACTATTCTTTTTCTTATCTTATTATAATTATTGTATTACTTTTATACTACATTTTTATACTAACCTTTTATACTACATTTTATACTTTTTTTTTCCAATATTTATTTTACGATTTTTACTGCTCTCTATACTACTCTTTTCTTTTAAGTAATCTTCTAAATACTCCTTTTTCTACTCTTTTTGTACTATTCTTTTTACTGCTCTTTTTACTATCATTTTACTACTGTGTTTTCACTATTTTTTATTATTCTTTTTACTACTCTCTTTACTACTATTTTTTTAATTTTTATACTATTTTTTTACTACTCTTTATATTACTTTTTATACTACTATTTTTACTACCCTTATACTACTCTTTTCCTTTAAGTAATCTTTTAAGTATTATTTTTTCTATTATATTTTACTATTCTTTTTACTACTCTTTCTACTACTTTTTTACTTATTGTATTACTTTTATACTACACTTTTATACTACTTTTAATACTACTTTTTATACTATTTGTCTACTCTTTTTTACTACTCTTTATTCTACTATTTTTCTTTAAGTTATCTTTCAAGAATTCTTTGTACTGTACTTTTTACTATCAACTTACTACTGTGTTTTCACTACTTTTTTTACTATTATTTTTACTACTCTTTTTAATACAATTGTTTACTAATGTATTACTTTTGTACAACACTTTCTACTACTCTAAATAAAAATAATATTTTTTTCATTTTTACTATTCTGTTTTTCTTTGTATTACTCTTATACAACTCGTTCATTACTTTTTCGTCTACGTTTTCTTCCACGCTTTCTACTACTCTATTTTATAGTTTTTCTGCTACTAATTGCGCTGTAAAAATTTGTATTTTAAATAGGTGTTTTATTAAATAAACCTAATTTTGTTCCAATATTGCTTTGAATCCTTTTTAAATGTCTTTAAAATAAATATAAAAATTTAATTTCTTACACATTTATTATTATTAATAGGAAAAACTGTAATTATGAAACAAATAATTTAAATTTTAAAAAACCACCTCCACACAATTGCAATAAATCAATTTAATCAATGTTAATTGTTGCGTTGATTTTAATCATAACGCTTTATTGACTTTGCCAACAAGTTCATAATTATTTTGCTTGATTTTAATGTTTTTTGTATTAATGCTCTACTAGTTTGTTTTATTATTTTATTTAATTTTTTTATATACACATTTTTTTTATTTCGAAAATGTCCGTTATTAAATTATTCATGACACAGTGTATTGCGTTGGTGCGTTCTCGCTTGCTTGTCCATTATTTGTCAATTATTTTAAATTAATTTTTACGACGCCAATCCCAATGTTGTCAATATTTCTGTGGTCTCAAGCAATAACAACATAAGTCATTTTTTACTACTTTTCAGGAGAGCATTTTAAAGGTTTAACTAATTATAGCATAAAATTGTATTAAGATTTTTAAGGTTTACCAGCGCAAATATCTCACATATTAGTAGTATATTTTATAAAAAATACTAGTTTTATAAATTGTTTATTATTCTAATACTTATAGCAAAATTAGTATTAAATGTTGTTATTCCAAATTGAAATATTGATATTTCATGTGCATAAGTCTTGTTATGTTGTTATTACACAAAGCAAAAAAATAAAATGACCAACATATGTCGACTTATGTTGTTATGCCGAATAGAAAATTTCGAATATGCTATATTTATGTTGTTATACCATACTAAATATTGGTTCGATTTATGTAATCATGTTTCTTTAACAAGGCTAATATTATAAAACTAAATATATTAAAATTACTGAATATTCTTTACAAAAAGAAAACCATATTATTTACTACATATTATTAAAATTTTTGGCTAACTATTATATAATAAGCTTTGAATACTTTAAATTTCCAATTCGACTATGAAACTATACAACTTTATTACTGTCAATTCCCATATGTTTTTACAAACATTATTTGGAATATTTACGATTCATCATTTTGGTTTATCATAAAAAGATGGATTTATAACTTATTTTTATTAAGATATATTATTTTTAAGTCAGTCTAATTTTCAGTTTCTATTCTATAATTTCCATGTCGTGATTAGTTCTATTAAGAGGTTTAAAAAACATCAAAAATATGAAACACCGACTTTAATTTTGCATTTATGCCCTGTAAATATACCAGAAGTATTTTCCATCAACAAAACTCTTGTTATATTTTAAAAAAGACAAGATGTTCGTCTAAAGAAATTTTTTTTTATTTTCAATATATAATAGTTTGGTGCTAGTCTTGAAGACTTTACTCCGTAGTGATGGAACCTAGTAGTGATGGAACCTAGTGATGGAACCTACTGTTTAACGCCGAATCCGAACGGCGTGGTAAAAAGTTTATTCATGGGGAGTTTTACTTTCAGATGTTTGATATTGTCTGGCGAGAGGTACCGCGGTATAGAAAAATGTTTTCTTTGAAAAAGATATTGAAAGTTGCTGACATCGAACCCGGAACTTTTCGCTCGTAGTCCAACGTACTAACCAATCGAACTACAATTAATTCACTGCAACCAAGTATAAATACTCGAGGTATATTTTTAGAAAAACTACTAGTATAGGCGATTTAAAAACTTCTTTCATTATTCGCACTTAATAGCTTTAAATGTGCCTACACTATTATAGTTCAAGCGACAAAAACTCACGCCATTGTACAATTTTGGCGGGAAAGGCTAACGAAGTACAACCAGAAAACTGCTTTAATTTTCATTAAATAAAATTTACTTAGCGAATTATAATGGAGTACCTTTTCCAAGTATTATTGTTTTAAGATTTGCATAATATTTAATACAAGTAAACGCATTTGCGTATTTGTTTCATATTTTAAAGATGTTTGTCAGAAGTATAATTTTAATAATTTCCAAGTAAGTTCATGTTCAGGACTGTGATATTTTTGACCAATACTGCTTTCAACTGTAGGTCCTACCATTTGAGTACACATTAAACATGTTCAGCATAAATGGATGGAAAAAGATCTGCCTAGATTCTTCAGAACTGCTGTGCCATTTTATTTTTTTTCGTATATAACTGAAATTACCTTTGTCTTTCTGACTATTGGTTCGAGCGTCACGTCTAATCTGCCGAATCGATTTGACTTAAATGTATACGCAAGAATACTATGGTGTTCAGAGGTAACATAGGCTATGTAAGGACAGCAGTCGTGTCTTCTCCCATGCAATATACATTTTTTAAACAACATCATAATTAAATCCAAAATATGTCAAAAGACAAAAAAAAACAAATCGAAAGCGAAAACATTATCAAATTCAAAAGAAATGCCAAAAATCATTGCAAAAATACAAACCTAAAGCATTAACAATATCAAAAATGCAAATACCAAAACCATAAAAAAATAATAACAAAAATATTTTTTAATTATTTCTTAAGTAATTAAACTGATTAAAGAACAATTTGCGAATTTTTACCATTGAATAACAACATAAGTCGTAAATTAGTATATATTTTGTTTTTGGAATAACGGCATATGTTGACTTAATTTTTACTTTTAATAAAATTAATTTTGGAATAGCAACATAAGTGGAGATATGTTCAATGAATAACAACAAATTATTTTGGAATAACGACATAACTCGAATTATGTTATATGAAAAACGATTTTAAAATTTGGAATAATGACATAAGTCGAAATTTTTTATAAAAACATAATTTTAAAATTTGGAATAACAACACAACTCGAGATATGTTGTTATGATTTCTTAGGAATTTTACTCAGACAGTTCAACTTTCGAGTGTGTAATAACAACATAAGTCTAGTTGTGTCGTTATTTCATATGCAAAATGCGGCAAAACGAGTTATGCTGTTATGTTTTTCCCTTATAACTTTTGAACTAAAGAAGAGAATATCACCAAAATTTGACACAATATTAAATCGAATACCGGGAATACGATGGCGGTACACACGACATAATGACATAAGTCGAGTTATGCTGTTATGCATTGGGCCCACAGATTTAATATAAATTATTGTCAGTGTCTGTCTGTATGTATTGCATTAAATATATATAATATGAGACATCGAATGTCTGTGCAAAAAAGCGTGAATAATTTTGTGTGAGGTGCGACAAACATCAATTTTAATGCGTTGATTGTGGTCACTAATTGTGTAGGTGTGACAAGTTAATTATTGATATAGTAGAGCAATAGTTTTTTATTTTGTATTTATGAATTAATACATTTTAACTACGTCTGATAATAATTTGTATTAACAATTTATATTTAGTTTGTTGTGCTGAATTTCGATTAAAATTTCGATTTTTTAAACGTATTATTATTTTGAATGGTCAGTTCGAAGTATGCGTTTATTTTTGATGTAGTGAGTTTTTGGTGTGTGAGTTTTTGGTGTGGTGAGTTTTAATGTGGTAAGTTTTTAGTATGGTAAGTTATTGGTCTAGAGAGTTTTAGGTATGGTTACTTATTTATGTAGTGAGTTTTTGGTCTGGGTTTTAGGTATGGTGATTTTTATGTAGTGCACTTTAGATGTGGTGAATTTTTGATGTGATGAGTTTTAGATGAGGTGAATTTTAGGTGTGGTGAGTTTTAGGTGTGTTGAGTTTTGGTGTGATGAGTTTTTGCTGTGGTGAGTTTTAGGTGTGGAGAGTTTTACATCAAAAAATGTAACTGAATGGTGCATTCGTACTGGAACCATGAATAGTACGTATATCCTACAATTTCTAAGTTTTGAAACTTAGATTCTTTATTGAACACCCTAATCGAGCCCAATTTTCTCATACGTATTAATAATAATTTCCAATGCTATATAAACTTTAACAATTTGTTTCGGTTAAGTTTTTCTAATGAATTATAAATGGACATTTCACCGTCGACTAATAAATAGTTACGGTCACGCCAATTTTATGTCAAAATACCCCATATACCCTACAGTCATGCTAAGAATGGGTTCTATTTAATATAGTCGAGCAATATTTTATTATATTTAAATGTTAGTCACAGTTTCAATTTTCATTGAATATGAAATTTAAGTAAAAAAAAATATTTTCATTGAAAATTGAATATTTAGTGAAAAAATAAATTTTCAGAAAAAAAAAATTTTTAGTGAAAAAATTAATATTTAGTGAAAATGAAATTTTAGTGAAAATTTGAAATTTTAGTGAAAATTTGAAATTTTAGTGAAATTTTTAGTTTTGAATTTTTTGAAGACAATTCATCTAAAAGACAATTCATCTAAAAGACAATTCATCTAAAAGAATTCATCTAAAAGAAATGCTTTCCTCGAACATTCATTCGCCGGACAAAAGTACCACATACAATTCTTTCCCGATACAGTTTTTTCACTGATACTTTAAATTCGAGACACAATTCTTTCCGTAAAATACTTCACCACACAATTCTTACCTAGAAGATTTTGCACTGTAGAATTATTCCCTTGACGGTTCTTTCCCATATAATTCTATCATGTAGAATTCTTCCCCATGAATATTCTTAAGAGATACAATTCAATTTATTCAGAAACAATTTTTACAGAGAAACTTTTCATCAAACAAATGTTGCCCGAGACAATTCTTTTCTAGACATTTTTTTCAGAGGAATTCTTCTCTGAGTAAAAGACACAGACTTTCACTAGAAACCATTCTAACCTAAATAATTCTTATTGAAGAATTTCGAAACATACAAGTCTTCTCCGGTAGAATTCTACTCAGAAATATTTCCGCTATGAGATAATTCACTCTCGTGCCATATATTCTAGTACATTCCTACCCTAAACAATTCTATACCGAGTCTTATTTTTTGAGAGACAGTTCTTCCTATAAACAAATCATTCTCGGAATTTTTACCGAGCCACTTATATTTATTCAGAGACTATACTTCACATTTGACAATTTTTACCAGTAGATTTTTTGTCTAGACAAATTTTATCTGAAAATATTCTTACCACACATAATTCTTTGCTAAAGAATTCTCCCGCAATATTTTCTCCAGTCAAATCTTCATCGTTATAATTCATCCCAGACACAAATCTTCCGTCGTAAATCGTTTCCGAGACAATTCTTCCAGAAGAAAATTCTTTTTTGATCTAGTCTTTTCCAGACAGTTCTATCCAATTCTTTTTTTTTTAGAAAAAATATTTTTTTTTTATTTACGACTTTAAAGTTTTATAAAATGGTAGGGTACATCTTATTCAAGATCACGTCCAATAAATAAACTTAATTAGAAATGCATGATACAAAATGTGTTCTTATATAAAATATTAATGTACCACATAAAAAAGGTAAATTCGACTTTAAACTTTCCGCAGTAATCAACGATTCGTCGAAATGTTTGGCTTGAGAGCAGCTATAGCTCTTTTTATGGTAGCACAGATTACAGCCAAGAAGGTTATAGAAATTTCGAATGCTGATGTAAGTATATAAAAACCAAATGAAAACCAAATGATTTTAATAAAATAAATTAAAATGTTTCATATACCTTTAAAAAAAAGGATATGGCAGTATTAATAGTACCTAAAAAAAGTTTTGGAAACTGCTCGCACAGCTCTTTTCTAGCGCAGACTTCACAGGTTTCAGAAGATAATAGTACAATGTGAGTGTGAGTTTTATATATAATTTATATCATCGTCTTACATCGAAAATTTAAAATTTAAGAAAACGGATTAGTATATATTTTCTTTTGAAATAATATTAAATCTTTTTCTATAAATTAGATTCGAAAATTCGGATTACAAAGCAGTTTCCACAGACAACATTCAATATTTAATAGACAATCTTAAAATGCACGCACTGAAACATTACGATGTACTTCAAGAGGAATTTTTGACATTTCGCAATTTAATCGATGAACAAACCAATGATCTAAAAGATCAGTTGAACGATGTGCAAAACGAAACACGTGACATTGAGAGCAAAATGACAGCATTGCGAACTATTGCTGAACAATTTAAAAATAATACAGAAAAACAAATTTCGAATTTAATTTATATCAGTACCTGTGCGCAGGCATTAAATGGTGGCGGTATGAGTGGTGTTTATTATCTACGTGATCCACAAGTGAATGGCAAACCATATGCCGTATACTGTGAAGCAGACCCTAATGGTGGTCCTGCCTGGACTATTATACAACGACGTCTAGATGGTTCGGAAGACTTTTATCGCAGCTGGAATGAATACAAGCAGGGTTTTGGTAATGTTGGTGCTGAGTATTTTCTTGGTTTGGACAGAATCTATCGGTTAACCAATGGTGCCACCAATGAATTGTGGATTAAGTTGAGGGACAGTCAAGGCGAACAGGCAAATGTGAATTATAAACAATTCGGCATTGGCAGTGAAAAGGATGGCTATTCGCTGAGAGATATAGCGGGATTTTCAGGTGATGTCGGTGATAGTTTTAGTGCACACAAGGGTAATAAATTTAGCACGTTCGATGTGGATAATGACGTACTTGCGGATGGAAACTGTGCCGTTCGGAGTCACGGTGCTTGGTGGTACGATACGTGTTACTCGAGGTAATATTATTTATAAATTTATTTTATATAAATTCTTTAATAACATGAAACATTTGTTTTGGTTTCGGTATGAATTTTTATCAAATTTTGTATTATATTTTAATCATATTATAATTTTTTAGTAACTTGAATGGTCGATACTATAATGTATCCACTGCGGAAGAATGCCAGTTGGAAGCCATCATATGGCGGGACTGGCACACAAAGTGTGATCCACTAAAATACACCCACATGGCCATACGACCGGCTCAACGATCCTAAATATATCAAACATTTAATAGAATGATATGTAATTAATATTTATAATTTTAATATATAAATGATATTGACAATATTAGTATATTGCACCCGGGTTGCGCAACGGTCTTTTTTTTAACCATTTTTTAAGGCAATCGGTTTATTTTCTATAATTTACTGAAGAAAATAAATATTTGTAACAAACATTTTTTGTTTATTATAAAACAAAATTACAATGTATGCTGCTCTTAATGGAAATGAGGATTGGTTTTATGTTGTATTTTTTAAAAATTTAATTTTCAATGTTTTTAATTTACTATTGTTTCATATTATTTTGTTAGTATTTTTGCTCATTTTGTTTTTATTTTTGGGGTTTTGTTTTGTTTTGGTTTTTCTTTTATTTTTATTTATGTTTTAGCCCTTTGTGTTTTTTTCTTTTTGTTTAGCTTTTTGCGCATTTTTGTTTTATTTTTACTTTTTTTTGGTTGCTTTTGTTTTTTTTTTTGTTGATATTTTTCATTTTGCTTTCGTTTTGTATTTTGCTTTCGCTTTTTGTGTATTTTGTGATTATTTTGTTGTATTTTTGATTATGTGTTTTTCTTTTTATTTATTTTGTTTTTGTGTTTTTACTTTTGCTTTTATGTGTTTGCTTTTGTGTGTTTTGCTTTTGTTTTTGCTTCTGTTTTTATTTTTCCTTTGTGTTTTTGCTTTTGCTTTTTGTGTTTATGCTTTTTTTTATGTTTTTGCTCTTGACTTTGTGTTTATTTATTTGCTTTGTTTTTGATTTAGTTCCTTTTTGTTTTTTGATTTTGGTTTTGATTTTATGTTTATGTTTTTGTTTTTACATTTTTTGTTGCTTTTGGGTTATTTTTTTGCATTTTTCATTTTTGTTTTTGATTTTCTTTTGTATTTTGCTTTTGAGTTTTTTGTGATTATGTGTTTTTGGTTTTTTTATTATTGTGTTTTCACTTTTGTTTTATGTGTTTACTTTATTATTGTGTGTTTTGCTTCTGTTTTTTCTTCTATTTGCTCCTTTTGTGTTTTTGCTTTTGCTTTCGCGTTTGTGTTTATGCTTTTTGTTTTTTTATGTTTTTGTGTTTATTTTTTCCTTTATTGTTGCTTTTGTTCATGTGTTATTGCATTTGTTTTTGCTTTTAGTTTTGATTTTGTGTTTTGTTTTGCTTTGGTTTTTCCATTTATTTTTTTCTTTTGCTCTTGTTTTTGTGTTATTGCTTTAGTTTTGTGCTTTTGCTTATTTTTTTTTCTTTTTCTTTTGCTCTTGTTTTTGTGTTATTGCTTTAGTTTTGTGCTTTTGCTAATTTTTTTTTTTGATTTTTGCTTTTGTATTTTTTTTTTTTGTATTTATGTATTTTGTTTTATCATCTTAGCTGGTGTAAGTCTCATGTTATAAGATGGATATAGATATAGATAAAGATATAGATATAGATATAGATATAGATATAGATATAGATATAGATATAGATATAGATATAGATATAGATATAGATATAGATATAGATATAGATATAGATATAGATATAGATATAGATATAGATATAGATATAGATATAGATATAGATATAGATATAGATATAGATATAGATATAGATATAGATATAGATATAGATATAGATATAGATATAGATATAGATATAGATATAGATATAGATATAGATATAGATATAGATATAGATATAGATATAGATATAGATATAGATATAGATATAGATATAGATATAGATATAGATATAGATATAGATATAGATATAGATATAGATATAGATATAGATATAGATATAGATATAGATATAGATATAGATATAGATATAGATATAGATATAGATATAGATATAGATATAGATATAGATATAGATATAGATATAGATATAGATATAGATATAGATATAGATATAGATATAGATATAGATATAGATATAGATATAGATATAGATATAGATATAGATATAGATATAGATATAAATATAGATATAGATATAGATATAGATATAGATATAGATATAGATATAGATATAGATATAGATATAAATATAGATATAGATATAGATAAATAGATATATAGATTTTTTTTATTTTTTATTGATAGATTGGATGATATAATAATTGATTTAATTCAATTTATTTACAAGATGAGAAATAAACTTCTTAAAATGAAACAAAAAATAGTTGCAGAATTTATCTTCTTAATACTAAGAAATAAATTTTCTACATAATACATAAATAAATGAATAAATAAATAAATAAATAAATAAATAAATAAATAAAAACAATTAATACAATGAAAATTAAGAAATATTTGCTACGTCTTTTACTTCTACTCAAAAATAAATTTTTATCTTGACTTTCATTGACAAATTAACGGAAGTTTAAGTCGTGTTTATAAGCATGCAATCGCAAATATTCTTCTTGTTTCGAAGAAGTTTTAACAGAGCAACTTTAGTTTCTTAAAAGTTGCAGAAGTTTAGTTCGTGGTTATCATAAAAGTAATCCGAAATATTCTTCTTGATTTACTGAAGTTTTATCGTGTTTTATCATATTTTATCATTTTTTAATTTCTATATATTCGAATATAATATATTTGCATCATATATGAATAATTTAGAGAATATAAATGTATTGTGAATTTTTATATTTAGACTTTTAGCAACTCATTCTAATTTCGTCTATTAAAATTCTGTCGTATTGTATTTCATGGAAAAAAAGGTCTTAACATTTCTTTTTCCCATTTGCAGTAATGCCCTGCCCCATGTTTCATACTCCACACACACACACAAACACATTCTCTTCAAGTTATCCGTTCGGTCATCATATCCTGCCATTATCCTTTACAAACTATTTCACCGCATCCACTTATTACATTCACTGTTCTGAACTCGGTACGGTACTGTACGGCATGTGCAGACATGTGTAAATTTAGAATAAGCACCTCATTAAATTGAAAAACTGTTTTCAATTTAGTGCTCATTGAGAGCGTTTCTCGGTTCTTGGTTTTCGAGTGCCCATCCGATGGATGGATGAAGAGGGCAGACACCACACAGCAGACTCTGGCCGCCTCGCATGTGTCCTGTACTGTTCTGTGTAGTTTGTCGGGTTTTATTTTGCAGCACTGGCAATAATCATGCGAATCACTTTGGAGTAGTGTAAATATTTGCGGTCGAAAGGTCAAATATAAAATGGCATCGCTCAAAGGAGGCTTGAAAGGGGAGGCTATGAAGTACATATAAAATACTTCATATTAAATAAGTAATAAATAAAACTCAGCACAAATAATACAGAATTCAATTTTTCACTAAAAATTAAATTAAATTAAAATTCAAATTTTCACTAAAAATTAAATTTTTCACTAAAAATTAAATTTTTCACTAAAAATTAAATTTTTCACTAAAAATTAAATTTTTCACTAAAAATACAAATTTTCACTAAAAATTTAAATTTTCACTAAAAATTCAAATTTTCATTAAAAATTTAAATTTTCACTAAAAATTGAATTTTTCACTAAAATTTAAATTTCTCACTAAAACTTCAAAATTTCACTAAAATTTAAATTTTCTCTAAACATTAAATTTTTCACTAAAAATTCAATTTTTCACTAAAAATTCAATTTTTCATTAAAAATTCCATTTCCATTAAAAATTCAATTGTTCACTAAAAATTCAAATTTTCACTAAAAATTCAAATTTTCACTAAAAATTCAAATTTTCACTAAAAATTCAATTTTTCACTAAAAATTGCATTTATCACTAAAAATTGCATTTATCATTAAAAATTCAATTTATCACTAAAAATTTTATTTCTCACTAAAAATTAAATTTTTCACTAAAAATTAAATTTTTCACTAAAATTTAAATTTTCTCTAAACATTAAATTTTTCACTAAAAATTCAAATTTTCACTATTAATTCAAATTTTCACTAAAAATTCAATTTTTCACTAAAAATTCAATTTTTCATTAAAAATTCCATTTCCATTAAAAATTCAATTGTTCACTAAAAATTCAAATTTTCACTAAAAATTCAAATTTTCACTAAAAATTCAAATTTTCACTAAAAATTCAATTTTTCACTAAAAATTGCATTTATCACTAAAAATTGCATTTATCATTAAAAATTCAATTTATCACTAAAAATTTTATTTCTCACTAAAAATTAAATTTTTCACTAAAAATTAAATTTTTCACTAAAATTTAAATTTTCTCTAAACATTAAATTTTTCACTAAAAATTCAAATTTTCACTATTAATTCAAATTTTCACTAAAAATTCAATTTTTCACTAAAAATTCAATTTTTCATTAAAAATTCCATTTCCATTAAAAATTCAATTGTTCACTAAAAATTCAAATTTTCACTAAAAATTCAAATTTTCACTAAAAATTCAAATTTTCACTAAAAATTCAATTTTTCACTAAAAATTGCATTTATCACTAAAAATTGCATTTATCATTAAAAATTCAATTTATCACTAAAAATTTTATTTCTCACTAAAAATTAAATTTTTCACTAAAAATTAAATTTTTCACTAAAATTTAAATTTTCTCTAAACATTAAATTTTTCACTAAAAATTCAAATTTTCACTATTAATTCAAATTTTCACTAAAAATTCAATTTTTCACTAAAAATTCAATTTTTCATTAAAAATTCCATTTCCATTAAAAATTCAATTGTTCACTAAAAATTCAAATTTTCACTAAAAATTCAAATTTTCACTAAAAATTCAAATTTTCACTAAAAATTCAATTTTTCACTAAAAATTGCATTTATCACTAAAAATTGCATTTATCATTAAAAATTCAATTTATCACTAAAAATTTTATTTCTCACTAAAAATTAAATTTTTCACTAAAAATTAAATTTTTCACTAAAATTTAAATTTTCTCTAAACATTAAATTTTTCACTAAAAATTCAAATTTTCACTATTAATTCAAATTTTCACTAAAAATTCAATTTTTCACTAAAAATTCAATTTTTCATTAAAAATTCCATTTCCATTAAAAATTCAATTGTTCACTAAAAATTCAAATTTTCACTAAAAATTCAAATTTTCACTAAAAATTCAAATTTTCACTAAAAATTCAATTTTTCACTAAAAATTGCATTTATCACTAAAAATTGCATTTATCATTAAAAATTCAATTTATCACTAAAAATTTTATTTCTCACTAAAAATTAAATTTTTCACTAAAAATTAAATTTTTCACTAAAATTTAAATTTTCTCTAAACATTAAATTTTTCACTAAAAATTCAAATTTTCACTATTAATTCAAATTTTCACTAAAAATTCAATTTTTCACTAAAAATTCAATTTTTCATTAAAAATTCCATTTCCATTAAAAATTCAATTGTTCACTAAAAATTCAAATTTTCACTAAAAATTCAAATTTTCACTAAAAATTCAAATTTTCACTAAAAATTCAATTTTTCACTAAAAATTGCATTTATCACTAAAAATTGCATTTATCATTAAAAATTCAATTTATCACTAAAAATTTTATTTCTCACTAAAAATTAAATTTTTCACTAAAAATTAAATTTTTCACTAAAATTTAAATTTTCTCTAAACATTAAATTTTTCACTAAAAATTCAAATTTTCACTATTAATTCAAATTTTCACTAAAAATTCAATTTTTCACTAAAAATTCAATTTTTCACTAAAAATTGCATTTATCACTAAAAATTCAATTTATCACTAAAATTCAATTTATCACTAAAATTTTATTTCTCACTAAAAATTAAATTTTTCACTAAAAATTCAAATTTTCACTAAAAATCAAATCTTCCCTAAAAATTAACTTTTTCACTAAAAATTCAATTTTTCACTAAAATTAAATTTTTCACAAAAAAAATTTAACAAAAAAAAATTGTTCACTAAAAATTATTTTTTTTTTACTGAAAATTGAAATTTTTTTACTGAAAATTGAAATTTTTCAGTAAAAATTAAATTTTTATTTAAAAAATAAATTCTTCTCAAACAACTAAAAATGAACAAAATATAAATTGTGGCCACACAAATCGTCAACTTGCGTGCGCTAAGCCAAAACCAAAATAGGACTAGCCTCGAAAAATGTGCCTAATTGGAGAGAAAGTTCACAAAAAGTTTTTTTTTTTTTATCCAAAAATAAAACCCATTTACAACATGTTGGACGTTAATTTTTCAGCATCCAGACACAGACACACAAATGCATGGTGTTTCTATGAGTTGAACTAAAACGGTAACTATTTGAAAATGCACACAAAGACAGGCAGACAGACAAATGAACAGACGGACATAGAGACGGACAATCACATAAAAACCTCAATTAGCACGTTGTGCAGTGCGGTTGCCAATCGTGCGCTTTGTGTTGCATACTTTTGTGCGCCGCATAACGTGGGCGTCCGTCCGTGTGTGTGTGTGTGTGTTGCCAGTGACTAAACGTTGGTGTGTTGGTAAAAGTTGTTCTGCAACATATATCTGTTAGTGTTAGTGAATGCGTGTGTGTAATGTGTATTGAGTGGCAATGTGTTTGTGTGCAGTGGCAGCTGTGCAGTCGCTTTGCGCCTAAATATAGGCAACACAAAGTTTGTTGCGGTCGTGCGGCTCTGTCTTCACCGGAATTTTGTGCTTAAGGTATAAGCTATGCAAATATTTGCTTAGTTTAGGCATTTCTGTATTTGAAATGGCAAATTAAAGGCAATACAAAGATTAATGAAAAAATTGCAAAAAGAAATATTTTAAATAAACTATATTTAAATGAAAAAATTAAATATACAACTTTTTTTCAATTTTTCACTAAAGCTTCACTTTTCCACCAAATATAATATTTATTTCATTAAAATTCCATTTTTAACTTAAAATTCAAATTCTCACTACAAAGGAAATTTTTTAATATAAATAAATTTCAATATAAATGAGAATTCCATTTTTTCACTAAAAATTTAATTTTTCACTTAAAATTCAAATTTTCACTAAAAATTCATTTTTTCACTAAAAATTCCATTTTTCACTAAAAATTCCATTTTTCACTAAAAATTCCATTTTTCACTAAAAATTCCATTTTTCACTAAAAATTCCATTTTGCACTAAAAATTCAATTTTGCACTAAAGATTCAATTTTTTACTATAAATTTTATTTTTCGCTAAAAGTAAATTTTTCACTAAAAATTCAATTTTTCACTAAAAATTTCATTTATATTTAAAAATTCAATTTTTTATTAAAAACTCTATTTTTCACTTAAAATTCAATTTTGCACTAAAAATTAAATTTTTCACTAAAAATTTCATTTTTCACTAAAAATTCCATTTTTCACTAAAAAATTCAAATTTTCACTAAAAATTCCATTTTTCACTAAAAATTCCATTTTTCACTAAAAATTCCATTTTTCACTAAAAATTCCATTTTTCACTAAAAATTCCATTTTTCACTAAAAACTCAATTTTTCTCGAAAAATTAAATTTTCCACTAAAAATTTCATTTTTCACTAAGTCAATTTTTCACTAAAAATTTCATTTATAACTAAAAATTCAATTTTTAACTAAAAACTCACTTTTTCACTAAAAATTCAATTTTGCACTAAAAATTAATTTTTCACTAAAAATTTAATTTTTCACTAAAAGTCAATTTTTTACTAAAAATTTAATTTTTCACTAAAAGTCAATTTTTCACTAAAAATTACATTTAATTTCTTAATTAACTACACTTAATTCAAATTTTTACTAAAAACTCACTTTTTCATTAAAAATGCAATTTTGCACTAAAAATTAAATTTTTCACTATAAATTAAATTTTTCACTAAAAATTTCATTTTTCACTAAAAGTCAATTTTTAACTAAAAATGTCATTTATAACTAAAAATTCAATTTTTTACTAAAAACTCACTTTTTCATTAAAAATCCAATTTTGCACTAAAAACTCAATTTTTCTCTAAAATTAAACTTTTCACTAAAAATTTCATTTTTCACTAAAAATTTCATTTATAACTAAAAATTCAATTTTTAATTAAAAACTCAATTTTTCACTAAAAATTCAATTTTGCACTAAAAATTCAATTTTTTTACTAAAAATTTTATTTCTCACTAAAACTTAATTTTTTTTTTTTCACTAAAAAATTAGAACAAAACTACGGTTTTCACTAAAAATTCCATTTTTCACTAAAAATTTCATTTTTCACTAAAAATTCCATTTTTTACTAAAAATTAAATTTTTGACTACTAATTAAATTTTTGACTACTAATTAATTTTTTGAAATTTTCATGTTTCACTTATTATTCCATTTCCACTAAAAATTCATTTTTTCACAGAACATTCAATTTTCCAAAAAATACAATTTTTCACTAAAAATTCAAAGTTTTCACTTCAAATTCAAATTTTTACTTAAAATTAAAATTTTCACTAAAAATTCCACTTTTCAATAAAAATTCCATTTTCACTCAAAATTTAATTTTTCACTATGAGACCTAAAATTAAATCTACATAGTTTCATATAAAATTAATATTTAAATTACGTTCATAATTAATAAATATTTACATTATATTTAATGTCACGTACTCTCATTAAAACATCAGCAATTTAATGAGGCTTTAAATTAGTGTCAAGCATTAAAATACACGACGTATACTATTTTTTTTTTAACTTTATACACAGTAACAAAATTTTTAATTTATTTATGACAATTGAAATTATTTAAAAATTGCATAGACAACTATGAGACCTACTGAAACATATAAATACTTAAAAATTTAATGTTCCACGAAATCCTACTCTACAACCTTTGTCAATTTTATAAGTTTTCGAATTGTTTCAAAACCAATTGCTTCTTTTATGAAAAATTTGAACCCAGTTCTTTCAGAACATTTTCCGAAATAAATGAAGTATTTAAATTTGGTAAAAATTAACGATTTTTGCTGAAAACCATAAATATAATACGCAGTTCTTTCCGTGTAACTCTACGCCCTCGATCCTATACGCACTCACCGTTGAACTCTCCGTCACGTCATACCACATTCACTCTCTCTTTCGCTCATTAAAACCCATACTGAAATAATGATGTCCACTCAATGTCAGCTTGACATGATACTCTATTATTTTTCAACTCTGTTTTGTGAGATATTTTTTTAATTTGTTGCTTTTATTGCATTTTTTTTTGTAAGCGTCTCATTATAATGCATTATATGGATAATTTGAATAATGATGATTTCGGTTACATATGAAAGTTAGGTGTTGTAAAAGAGAGCGAGGGAGCGTGCGTATGTGTGCAGCAGCATAAAGACAACATGTGACAGCCAGCAACAAAATGCGCTCAAGTGTCACTTTGACACTGACGCTAATGACACTTCAGTCAGTTGATATATATCATAGTGTGCGTACGTGTGTGTGTGTGTGAAAATTTATTTTATGTATGTCAGTATTACCTGCTTAGTGTGTTTGTTTTTCATAGGGTTTAAAGCTTTTGCAAATTTGACGATTTTCAAAATTAAATTTTAAACTCCATACAAAATATTGTTTTAAAGAAAATTAAAAAAATTAAAATTAATAAAAGCTTTTAATAATTTAAATGTGTTTTTCTAAGGAATTAAAAATTTAATCATTTAAAAGTATAAAACTTTTAAAAATTTTAGGATTTTAAAGTTTTTAAAAATATTAAGGTTTTTATAAATTTGTATTTTAAACATTTAAAAAATTAAATCTCTTTTAATTTTAGTCTTTTTAAATTTTAGTTTTTAAAATTTAAGGCTTTTAAACATTTCCTATTCTTTTATTTTTAGGCATTTTAAAATATAAAGTTTTAATAATTTAAGGCTTTTAAATTTTTTTTATTGTAAACATTTTAAATTTGAAATTCCTTTCGATTTTAAGATTTTTCAATTTTAAGGCTTTTAATATTTTAATGCTTTTAAAAATTCAAAGCTTTTAAAATATTTAAGTTTTTTTTTTTAGTTTTAAAGCTTTTTAAAATTTGGTACTTTAAGCTTTTAAAATCATAAATCTCTTTTAATTTAGACTTTTCAAAATTTAAAGTTTTTAAAAATTGAAAGCTTTTAATATTTGAAAACATGTAAAAATATTAAGGTTTATTAGAATTTAAAACTTTTCAAATGTTTGTATTTGAAGCTTTTAGAATATTAAGTTCTTCAAAATTTAAGCTTATAAAATTTTAAAGCTTTTAAAACATGATCGCCTTTGAAGTTTAAAGATTTTCAAATTTTTATATTTTTTATATAAAAAGTGATTAAAATTTAGATCATTTAAAAATATAGGCTATATAACTACAGACAATTTAAAACATTATTTTATTTTTGATAATTATTGCAATAAGACAACTTTAAAAAGTTACGAGTCATTGTGTTTTTAAAAATGTGAGGCTTTCACGAAATTTCCAGAAGTTTAGTGCTTTCAAGGTTTCAATGTTCAAAACTGAAAGCATTTTTGAAATCTAAAGCTTTTTTTTAGAATTTAAGCATTTTACAAATTTTAAGCTAGAAATTATAGAGTTTATTAAAATAAAAATAAAGATTAAAAAATTAAGTACATTTTTAAGTTTTAAGCTTTTAAAATGTTTGTTGATTTTAACTGTTTTCAAAATTTTTAAGCTTTTAAAAATTGAGAAGCTATTTTATTAATCCAATTTATGACTATTGAATGCTTAGGGGTTGCTTTGCTCTTGAAAGCTATTACAATTGACATTTTTAAAGATCGACAAGCATTAAAGTTTTGGTAACTGATAAACTTTAAAAAGCTTTTAACTTTTTTTTTTGTTGTTTTAAATGTCAACAACTTTTAAAAACTAAATCTTAAAAAAAGCTTAAAATTTTTAGCTTTAAAAAAGCTTAAAATTTTTAGCTCTAAAAAGCTTAAAATTTTTAGCTTTAAAAAAGCTTAAAATTTTTAGCTTTAAAAAAGCTTAAAATTTTTAGCTCTAAAAGGCTTAAAATTTTTAATAATTTAAAGCTTTTAAAAAATCCAAATTTATAAATTTCAAAAAATGATGAGGTTTATTTTTTATTTATTTTAAGATTTTTTAAAATTTGTTTTTAAAAAAAATAGATTTTATATTTTCTAAACATTAAAAAACTTAAGTTTTATGTAACAAAGTGTCAACCCTGCACTAGTTAGAAGGGTGCGTTTGTGTGTGTCTGGCTCTCGTTTATTTGACTTGCAATAGTTCGTTAGTTGAGTGCAAGTTGCATAAACAGAAACACACACATTACCCCATGCTATATATAGTTCCAACAAACTAACTACCTATCCATCCATCCACCGATTCACCCACCTGTCATGTCATAGAATGCACTCTTATTACGTACTACGTTCATGTGTCACAAGTTGCTTCAGTTGCAGCACTCAGGCGCGCGCTTCATCTTCAGATGATGTCATACATCATAGCCATGTTGTTGTCATCATGAGCAGCAACATCATTATCATCAGCAGAAACTTAATTGGCAGCAATATCATCATCAGCCGGTGCAACTTCATCAGCAACGTCATTAGCAGCACCAACCATATCAGCTACATGAAATATGTATAATCACTATCAATGCCACTAAGTCGAACATTGACTTTAGAAGTTTTTCTATATTTCAACGTTAATTTTAATACATCTCAAAGCATCTTCATTATATGCAATAAAAACATTTCTTTCCATCTTCTGTCTTCTATTTCAGCGTATTTGCTACTTTTTCTATAATTTGAAGTCATTATTTTGTATAAATATTAAATATTATAAAGGGTTTTTCAATAAGAGCGCTACAAAAGTTTTTTCAAGGGTTTTTCAACAGGGACGCTACAAAAGTAGAGTAACAGGGACAGCAAACGACGCCATATTTCTTGCCGTTTTTGTATTTGGGGATTTTGATTTGGAGCTTTTGGGTTTGGGGATTTTGTGTTTGGGTATTTCAAGCCCAACCTCTCAGAGCTCTTCGGTTATCAATGTTGTCTCGAACTAACTGTGATACAAAAGTTCGATTTCGTTGCTTTATCACTACTATTTTTTTTAACTTTTCGAACAATAAAATTTAGAAATAGATACGATATTTAAATATTAATCACATCGATATCGCAAGGTTTTTTGAATCAATCACGATATTCGATGCTGTTTGGAACCATAATCGTTTTTTTCCCGTTTCGTGATACTAAATCGTAATGCAGGTCGAATGAATTCTTGGTTAATGTAAATTTTTGTCCATATCTTCAATATCTTTTATTTTTTTACTCATACAATACGATTTTGGTGTGAATGCCTAAATATATCTATATTTTTATTGAAGAATTAAAAAAAGACTATTCCAAAATATTAATAAGACTTTAAAACTCAATTAAAACGTTTCCAAAATATTTTTTTTTTGAATAAAATTCCATTATCATCTTAATTTTTTAAAAATATATAGTATATAGAAAAATAAAAGACTCTAAAAAAATTTTAAATATTTCTTTATGCCGATAGTATGTATATTTTGAGCATCTAAATTCCAACTAAAAAATTAATCTACATAAAACACAAACTTTTGGGGTGAAGAACCTCAATTGTATTTTCAAACCAAATACCTAAATATATCACAAAATGCAACATTTGAAGCACAAAATTTATCGCTACTACATATTATGTTGGGCCAAGTGCCATAATTGCACTGATAAGTACCAATATATAAAATATGGTGCAGGCATAAATTTTGTATTCAGTCAAAATTTGTGCTTGCAATCAACAACATGTTGAAATTGTTATTTTTGGTAGGTGTTATGGCAGCTGTGGTGAGTTCAGAAGCACTCTGGATACCGAATGGCACAATGGTAAGTAAGAAATACTTTTATTTTTAAATATATTTTACTTATTTTAAGTTAATACTTGGTTCAAAATGCAGCTAGACGTCTATGATATGAGTGAAAGTGGGTTTCTGAAAGCTTTTCATGAGAATGTTGTACTGGCGATAGTCGGCGAAATCAAGCAACTAAATGAGAAGTAATCTAGAGATTATAGTTAAACTATAAAATCTCAAATATTTTTTAATTCTAGTTTCGATGATAAACTTCAAAATCAACATCGAAAAATTGTCGAAAGTATAGAAACTATTAGAACTGATTTCAACATAAAAATACGCCTGCTAATTCAAGTATTTTCAAGTGCGAACCCTACGCAATTGCTAGACGATTTTAAAAGTGAAACCAAAACTCAAATGAATGCCTTGCAGCATGATATGCAAGCTATAGGTGTTAATTTGAAATCGGAAATTGAAAAACAACAATTGAAAAATGAGCAATTACTCAATCAGCTAATAACTCAAAGTGCAGAAAATCAAAATACCTTGCAAACTCTACAGACTACAATGCAGGACATTATTACTGATACAAAATCGAAATTTGTAACGTCCACGGCAGTGTCTACCTCCAGCGTTCAGTATCCGCATAACTGTGAGGAGGCACTCAATGGTAGCACTGCGAGTGGTGTTTATTGGATACGTTTACCACTTCCGAATGCAGCACCCTTTTCCGTCTACTGTGAGGTAAATGCAAAAGATGGTACCACCTGGATGATTGTGCAGCGACGTTTGGACGGGGCTGTCGATTTCTATCGCAACTGGAACGAATATCGTAATGGTTTTGGCATTCACAATACAGAGTATTTTCTGGGTTTAGAACTTTTGCATCAGATCACTAATAATACGCGACACGAGCTGTGGATACGTTTGGAGGATTTTGAAAATATTACACTCGATGCGAAATACGAGAGTTTTGGCATTGGCACGGAACAGGAGGCCTATGCGCTATATGAATTGGGTAATTATTCAGGTGATGCGGGGGATTCTTTGAGCTATCATAAGGATAGAAAATTTACGACAAAAGATGTGGACAATGATGAGAAAGAAGTTAATAACTGTGCCGAGGAAAAGCATGGAGCCTGGTGGTATGGCGGTTGCTATCAGAGGTAAATATATAATAATTAAATGTTATTTAAATTAATAAAAATATAGTAAATAGTGTTCATGAATTGACGAATTAAATATTGCAAATGCTACTGCTTAAAAATATCAATAAACGAAAATTCGATATATCAGTTAGTCTTAAGAAAGATAATTTCTTATTAAAAAAAAACTAAGATGTGTTTGTTAAGAAAAGTTTAGTGAGGTGAGTTTTAGTGTGGTGAGTTTTACAGTGGTGAATTTTAGTGTGGTGAGTTTAAGTGTAGTGAATTTTATTGTTGTGTGTTTTAGTGTGTTCAATTTAAGTGTTGTGAATTTTAGTGTGGTCAGTTTAAGTGGGTGAATTTGAGTGCGGTGAATTTTAGTGAATTTTAGTGTGGAGAGTTTTATTGTGGTGAGTTTTAGTGTGGTGAATTTTAGTGTGGAGATTTTTAGTGTGGTGAATTTAAGTGTGCTGAATTTTAGTGTGGTGAATTTTGGTGTGGTGAGTTTTAATGTGGTGAGTTTTAATGTGGTGAGTTTTAGTGTGGTGAGTTTTAGTGTGGTGAGTTTTAGTGTGGTGAATTTGGGTGTGGTGAATTTTAGTGTGGTGAATTTGAGTGTGGTGAGTTTTAGTATGGTGAGTTTTAGTGTGGTGAATTTTAGTGTGCTGAGTTTTAGTGCGGTGAATTTTAGTGTGGTTTGTTTTTGTTTTCTATCCTTTTTTATTTTGTGCATTTAATGTTGTTTTTGTGTTTGATTTTGATTTTGTGATTTTGCTTTTAATTTTTTTTTTGTTGTATTTGAGTTTTTTGTTTCATGTTCGTAGCTGGTGAAAGTTCCGAGTTATATCGTTTTGAAAGTTTAGGTTGTATGGGAGGTGCCACGCCCCTTTGTCCAATCCCAAAAATAGCCTATGACACCCTCCGGACTCTATAGTATCCTGGTGCAAAATTTCAGTTAAATCGGTTCAGCAGTTTAGTCGTGATGCTGGAACAAACAAACAGACAGACCGACAGACTGACAGACGGACCAAGAGTTTTATATATATAGATATAGTTTTATATATAGTAATAATAATAATAGTTTGGCGCTACAGTCCTGGAACTTCGGTCGAGCTCTCTCACCATTTTTGAGCTGTGCGTGTTATATTTGTACTCAAAGTGGTGGGACCTACTACAGTTTATTGCCGAATCCGAACGGCGGGTGAGAGCTTTTCATAGACAATGGTTTTACTCTCGTAGGTTTGCCATTTACTGACGAGAGGTAGCGCGGTATAGAAAAATGTTTCTATGAAAAGATGTTGTTAGCCCCAGTCCAGGCTTGAACCGGGGACCTTTCGGCTCGCAGTCCAACGCACTAACCACTGAGCTACCGCGGCTACATAGTTTTACATATATGATGGTGAAATTAACTTCTTGAAAGAAAGAAGAATTAGTTGCAAATGCAAAATAGTAGATATTCACAAATGCCAATAAAATATTTCTACACAATATTATTTAAAAACTAGCTGGACCCGTACACGACTCGTGCAAAGATTTTGTGAATGCAAGGTTATTGATCAATTTTTTTAATATAAATAACATTTTTATTATTTATATCAGGGACCCGTGGACGTATTTTTTAATGGTTTTATAAATGTAGTAACCAATACCAAACTAATTCTCCTCTAAAACAACTTTTCTCATATACAATTCTTTCTCAGACTGTGCTCCCCCATAGAATTCTTCCCAGTAAAATTCTTTCCCGTAGAATTCTTCCCAGTATAGTTTTTTCCAGTAGAATTTTTAGTGTGGTTAGTGTTAGTGTGGTGAGTTTTAATGAATTTTAGTGTCGTGAGTTCAAGTGTAGTGAATTTTATTGTTTTGTGTTTTAGTGTGTTCAATTTAAGTGTGGTGAATTTTAGTGTGGTGAGTTTTAGTGTGGTGAATTTTAGTGTGGTGAGTTTTAGTGTGGTGAATTTTTGTGCGGTGAATTTTAGTGTGGTGAATTTTGGTGTGGTGAGTTTCAATGTGGTGAGTTTTAGTGTGGTGAGTTTTAGTGTGGTTGATTTTGTTTTTGTTTTCTATCCTTTTTTTTATTTTTCTGTTGTTTTTGAGTTATTGCTTAAGTTTTGTGCTTTTACTTCTGTTTTTGTGTTTGACTTTTGCTTTTGTTTTCGTGTTTTTGCTTTTGTATTTTTTTTTGTAATTGTATTTTTTGTTTCATCTTCTTAGCTTGTGCATGTGCCGAGTTATGTCGTTTTGAAATTTTAGGTTGTATGGGAGGTGCCACGCCCCTTTGTGCAATCCCGCCCATATATAGCCTATGACACCCTCCGGACTTCATAGTATCCTGGTGCAAAATTAAATCGGTTCAGCGGTTCAGACGTGATGCTGGAACAAACAGACAGACAGACCGACAGACTGACAGACGGACCAACAGTTTTATATATATAGATAGATAATGTGAAGATATTAAAACTCCTTTTATTAATATCACATAAAATCGATTTTAATTTCTGCAAATCAGAAATAAATTTAAAAATTAAATGAAATCAAAAAGAGTTTTTAAAAAAAATAGTTTTATCCATGCAATGGCTACTTAAAAAAAATATATTTCTAATCTTTGAATACATTTCTCATTAAAATGAACTTTAGTGTATCAAGAAAAATTCCAACTAATTTTAAAGATGTTGTTAACTTCTGTATATGAAGAAAAATATTTGGATACTTTTTAACAAAACGTGAACTTAAATTCTACTTTTCAGGAATTTATTTTTGCTTACAAAAATGCTTTAGCTATAGAGTGACTTTATAATTATTTTATTATTGTATATTTATTTTAAAAATTTGAAACTTTATTAATTTTTATACACAATTTTCACAGTAACAATTCAATAATATTTATTATTCAATATATTAAATATGTTTGATGTTGTGTCCTTAAAATAATTTAATTGGGCACGTATTGACATAAAACGAAATGAATTACATTTTCATTATTTCTTATTAAATACATATTACATTAGATATTAAAAATATGTTATTTTGTTTTATATTTCAGTAATTTGAATGGCCTTTACTTGCGTGGATCATATTCAGAGAGTTTAAATGGTTGTGGCATCACATGGGGAGAATGGCATGGTTTCCACTACTCACTTAAGTACGTACACATGGCTATACGTCCGATAAAATAAACTTTCTAGAAAAATATAAAATTAAAATTTTAATTATACATTAAAAATATTATATACTTTAATATAAATTGATATAATGAATTATTTTTATACAAACGAATTATATTATGATTTTTTACCAGATAAATAAAAACAGAATAAATCTACAATTATGATTTATTTTTTAACAAGTAAAAAATCCTACTAGGTTTCTATAACAACATCTTGTGTATTTTATAATTGTTACAGCATTAACTATGATTTTAAAAAATTAAAATAAAATACATAGATACTTATAAGAACATTTTTAATATTATCTCTTTAAAAACAAAATATAATCGTTAAATTTTTCGATACTACCCAAAAATTTGGTACATCTCATTATGTTCAAACTATATTCCTCTTAATCCCTATTTTTTATATATTTTTTAGTTGCACATCATTAAAAACAACTCGTGCTATCTTTATGTCGCTTTTTACATGTTGCCGTAATCAGCAACATAATCACGACAATCATTATTTTTGTGTACAGCATTACTGCACTATCATCACTACGGCAGTAAAAACATCGTTGCACTATTATCATTATCATTATATAATAATCATCACTATACCATTATCATCACCGTATCATCATCACCCTATCAGCATCGTCATAATCCTTGCATCATTGAAATGTGTGGCTTAACCTTCAGCTGCGTTGCAATTTTCGCACAGGTAACGTTGCCAGATTTCACACATTTTAAGCAGTACGTGAAACGGGACAACGTGTCTTATTTTTACTGAGCATCAATTTATGTGGCATTATTTTAGCACAATTTATTATGTTTTAAGCGGGGTTTTATTTATGTCAGTTGAATGTAAATTTCAACAATGATTTCTGTAAATCATCATCGAATTTCAGCGAAAATTTAGTATGTACTTAAAATTATTTTTTTAACTATTTCTCAAAATTCAAATTTACACTTAAAATTCAATTTTTTACAAAAATTTTAAATTTTCAATTAAAATTCAAACTTTAACTAAAAATTCAATTTTTAACTAAAAATTTAATTTTAAAATAAAAATTCAATTTTTAAATAAAAATTCAATTTGTCACCAAAAAAATCATTTTTTCACCACAAATTTAATTTTTCACTAAAATTAAATTTTTCACTACAAATGGCATTTTTCATTAAAAATTGCATTTTTCACTAAAAATTGCATTTTTCACTAAAAATTGCATTTTTCACTACACTTAATTTTTCACTAAAATTCAATTTTTCACTATATATTTATATTTCACTAAAATTCACTTTTTCACTAAAAATTGAATTTTTCACTAAAAATTGCATTTTTCACTAAAATTTGCATTTTTCACTAAAAATTGCATTTTTCACTAAAAATTGCATTTTTCACTAAAAATTGCATTTTTCACTAAAAATTGCATTTTTCACTAAAAATTGCATTTTTCACTAAAAATTGCATTTTTCACTAAAAATTGCATTTTTCATTAAAAATTGTTTACTATAAATTTAAATTTTCACTAAAAATTTAATTTTTCACTAAAAATTCAATGTTTCACTAAAAATTAAATTTTTCACTACAAATTTAATTTTTTACTAAAAAATTAAATTTTTCACTAAAAATTCAAATTTGCAATAAGTGCAATTATTCATTAAAAATTCAATATATCACTAAAATTTTCTTTTTTTACTTAAACTTCTACTAAAACTAATACTATTATTATATATAAAATTTATACATTTTGTACATGAGTATTATCTTATTGCCGACGTATTCTAAAACTAGTTACAACAACACTTGACAAAAACAAAACCAAAACTGCAAGCCGCACACGTGGTATTTGTAAATTGAATTTTGCAAATGCTTTTTGCCATAATTTACAATATTTAATTACATTTTAAATTTAATTACATGGCACTCATCGCACTCAGACGCATCACCACATTTACCCAGTTGGTGCCCATGATGTTTAGTCTCATAATGCGGTAACATTCCATGACATCCGGCGGCAGCACTTTATCCGGCAAGAGCGCGTTACCCCGGCAACACTATTCCGCCACATTTTGTTGCATACTCTAAGCGGCATCTTCAACATACTCGGTGTTTTAATTTTAGATGCTTGGCTCGAATTTAAATTAAAATCGTAAACATACCCGACATAAAATGTGCTCATCAGGAGATTTTGAAAATATTGGTAGGTTTTTGATAAAAAAAAATGTATTTTCCATACATCGCATATGCAGCACATTATATTTTTCTGATGAACCGCAATATCAATTATGAACTAAAAATTGAATTTAAATTTTAATATGTAACAAAAAGTAATTTTGGAGAGAGAATTAGATTTTAAAATTAAATAACATTTTGAAGTCAGAATTAAGTTTTTCAATATTGAATAAAAAAAAATAAATTTTGAATAATAAACTCAAAAAAACTGTAAAACTATAGTCTGAATCAAACGATTGAATAAACGCCCGTTGACGTTGACGAAATTGTGAATGAAGTCACGATCGATATTGAAATTTGTTTGAACATTGAGTCAATAATTGGACATTTATTCTTTCGTGTGATTAGGGCTTAAATTTTAAACTAAATTTCAATTTTGAATAAGAAATAAATTTTTGAGTATTATATTAAATTAGCCGCGGTAGCTCAGTGGTTAGTGCGTTGGACTGCGAGCCGAAAGGTCCCCGGTTCAAGCCTGGACTGGGGCTAACAACATCTTTTCATAGAAAACATTTTTCTATACCGCGCTACCTCACGGCAGTAAATGGCAAACCTACGAGAGTAAAACCATTGCCTATGAAAAGCTCTCACCCGCCGGATTCGGCAAAATAAACTGTAGGTCCCACCACTTTGAGTACAAATATAACACGCACAGCTCAAAATGGTGAGAGAGCTCGGCCGAAGTTCTATATAGGACTGTAGCGCCAAACTAATATATTATATTATTATTATATTAAATTTTTAATACAAAATTTCAAATTTTGAAATTCTAAAAAAAAATCAAATTTTTGAATGAAAAATTCAATTTTGAATATGAATTATGAATATAATTTTCAATTCTGACTTAAATTTAAAAATGAAATTTTGTTTTCAAGTTTAACCTTTCATTCATTATTGACCTAAAATTTCAATTTTTAACTCTAAACTCAATTTTTCACTAAAAATGCATATTTTGTTTTTTTGGTAAAAATTCAATTTTTGCAAATAAAAAATATATTTGCAAATAAAAAATATAAATTTAAAAAAAAATTAAGTAAAATTGTACTAATTATTTGTAATGCGTTTTTCTCAGTCTATTTGACTTTGATTCTTAATTTTCTTTTTTTTTTTCTTACTGCCATTCAATCTTTTTCGCACACAGCGCTGTGCTGCTTTGTTTCAGTGCATAATTTTGCCAGCTCAACGTTATCCTGTCTGATGTTTTTGTTGCATAGGCAACAAACGAACGCACACTAAATGAAACTTTTTAATGAAATTCAATTTTTTATGCAAATTTCTTTACTTTGCTTTGCATTCTAAGTTTTCCATTATGTTTCGGAATCTGTGTGAGGTTTGTGTGTCGCTTTTGTCTGTCCGACTGTGTGTCTGTCTGTCAACATGTATGCATTTATATATTGCAGATCCACAGATAATGAAAACACACACAATTACAATAACTTAATTATCTACTGATAAAAAAATACAAAGTGGAAAACAATAACTTATTTGGAGAATTGAATTTTGACAAATATAAAACAAAAAATAGAATTTTTCGTGAAATTTTTATTTTTAATAGAATTTTTAGAAAATTTTATTTTTTTTTAGTTCAAAATTGAATTATTCGTGAAATAAATAATTTTTCGTGAAACAATTGAATATTTCGCGAATTTTAATTTTTTTTACTAAAAAATTGAATTTTCGTGAAAAATTGATTTTTTCGTGAAAAATTGATTTTTTTGTGAAATTTTAATTTTTTTTCGTAAAAAAATGGAATTATTAGCGAATTTTAATTTTTTTTAGTGAAAAATTGAATTTTTCGTGAAAATTTTATTTTTTCGTGAAAAATTGAAATTTTCGTAAAAAATTGAATTTTTCGTGAAAATTTGATTTTTTCGTGAAAAAAAAAGAATTTTTCGTGAAAAAATTGAATTATTCGCGAATTTTAATTTCAACTGAAAAATTGAATTATTCGTGAAAATTTGATTTTTTCGTGATAAATTGAATTTTTCGTGAAAAATTGATTTGATCGTGAAATTGAATTTTTCGTGAAATTGATTTTCTCGTGATAAATAGTATTTTTCGATAAAAATTTGATTTTTCTCGTGAACATTTATTTACGTGAAATAAATAATTTTTCGTGAAACAAGTGAATTTGTTTTTCTGAAAAATTGAATTTTTCGTGAAAATTTGAATTTTCGTGAAAAATTGATTTTTTCGTGAAATTTTGATTTTTTTCGTGAAAAAATTTTAATTTAAACTGAAAAATTGAATTTTTCGTGAAAATTTGACTTTTTCGTGATAAATTGAATTTTTCGTGAAAAAAGCATTTTTCGGGAAAAAGTGAAAATTTGAATTTTCGTGAAAAATTGATTTTTTTCGTGAAATTTTGATTTTTTTCGTGAAAAAATTTTAATTTAAACTGAAAAATTGAATTTTTCGTGAAAATTTGACTTTTTCGTGATAAATTGAATTTTTCGTGAAAAAAGCATTTTTCGGGAAAAAGTGAACTTACGTAAAAACTTATTTTTTTTTGTGAAAAAATTTAATTTTTTCGCGAAAATTTGAATTTCTCGTAAAAAAAGAAATTGTCGTGAAAATTTAAATTTCTCGTGAAAAATAGTTTTTTTTTTTTTTTTTTTAAATTGATTATTTCGAAATAGAATTTTTGGTGAAAAATAGATTTTTTCGTGAAATTTAAAATTTTTCTTGAAAATATAAATTTCTCGTGATAACTAGAATTTTTCGTTAAAAATTAAATTTTTGTTTATAAATTGATTATTTCGTGAGAAATAGAAATTTTCGCGAGAAATAAAACTTTTCGTGAAAAATAGAATTTTTCGTGATAAATAGAATTTTTCGTGAAAAATAGAATTTTTCGTGATAAATAGAATTTTTCGTGAAAAATAGAATTTTTCGTGATAAATAGAATTTTTCGTGAAAAATAGAATTTTTCGTGAAAAATAGAATTTTTCGTGAAAAATAGAATTTTTCGTGAAAAATTAAATTTCTCGTGATAATTAGAATTTTTCGTAATAAATAGAATTTTTCGTTAAAAATTTATCTTTTGTTTAAAAATTGATTATTTCGCGAGAAATAGAATTTATCGTGAAAAATAGAATTTTTCGTTCTAAATAGAATTTTTCGTGAAAAATAGAATTTTCGTGAAAAATGGAATTTTTCGCGAGAAATGGAATTTTTCGTGAAAAATAGAATTTTCCGTGAAAAATAGAATTTTTTGTGATAATTAGATTTTTTCGTTAAAAATTAAATTTTTAGTGAAAAATTGTTTTTAACATGAAAAATTTAAATATGCGTGAAAAAATTAATTTTATGTCAAAAATTGTATTTATCGTGAAAAATTGAATTTTTCGTGAAATATACAATTTTTAGTGAAAATTGAATTTATCCCTTTCAAATTTTATAAATATTTCCATACTCCATATTTTCCATTTTCTTTCATATAATTGAAGATTAGCAAACCTTTTCCATTAAATAAACTGCTAAAAATGCCACAGTTAATTAAAACATTCCAACAAATGTCCGACAATGTAAAGTATTTGCAGTATTTTTTTGTTTAGTTTTTTTCATGAAATTTAAACAAATACAATAATTGAGATTGCGAGCAACATTGCCTCGTCTCGCACTCATGTTGCCACCAGTCAGTCTATTAAGGGCCAACAACATTTTGTGTTTTCTTCACAGCTCTACTCCATTAAGTATTTTGCTTTTTTCAACTATTTCATTTTGGAGTTTTTCAATATTTTCTTTTCATTATTTTTATTTTTCTTTTTCGATTTCTGTTTCATCTTTGTTTAATGTTTCTACTGACACTTCTACTTCCTCTACTTCTTTTTCTTGACTTTCTTTTAGTTTCTTTTTTCCCATTACTTCGACTATTTATTCTTATTTTTCGACTATAATTAAATGCTACATTGTTGGCTTGCAATACGTCGAAACAGTTTTGCAGCTTCCAACATTGTACCATTTCCGAAATCCTTCGAATTGTTTGTTCTTGGTTTTCGTCTTTTTGTTCTGCTTATTTTTATTGTTGTTCATTTGCGTTAGTATCCTTTTGCAATTTCGCATAGCCTCGGGAGTAATTACAAATATCTTTTGTTTTCTTTATCATTTATCTTGTTCCACAATGTATTATCCAGGCAACGCTTTTAATATGCAAGCATTTTGTTTTATATTTTTTCGGAAATATTTTTTTCTTGTCTTTGCCTCATATAAATGATGATGACGCCGATGATGGACTCTCCATTGAGTCCTGCTAAAGTTGCTGCAGGCGCTACAGATCAGAAATGCTTAAAACCAGGGCTAAAATCGTGATAATCGGTTATAGAGATTATATTAAATGTTATAAAATTTGAAAAAGTCCAATAAATAATAAAATTAATATTCATTAAACTATTACAACTGTTGGTCCGCCTGTTTGTTTGATCCGGCAATACGTCTGAACCGCTAAACCGATTAGACTGAAATTCTACCCGATAGAAATTCTACTATGGAGTCCGGAGAGTAATATAGACTACATGTGCGATATAGAATTCAGATAAAAAAAAATAAAAAAAGCAATAAAGTAAAATCGAAAGAAAAATACAAATCCAAAGCAAAAACAAGAGTAAAATAAAAAAACATACACAAAAAGATAAATGAAAAACACAAAGTCAAATGAAAAACACAAAGTAAAATTAAAAAACAAAATCTAAAGCACGAAAAAAAAAACAAAACACAAAATAAAAACAATAAAATAATAGTAAGGATATGTAAAAGCCGAAAAAAAACAAAATGTAAGTAAAAACAAACAAGGCATAACAAAAACCCAAAATCAAAAAATTTAAAAAAATAAATAACAAAATTCAAAGCAAAAACCCAATGCCACAAATAAAAATAACAACAAGAAGTCAAAAACACAAAAAGCCGAAATTTTATATAAAAACAAACACACAAAGTTAAATACGAGAACAAAAATAAAAGCAAAATATAAATTTAAATACAAAACAAACGCAAAAAACAAAAGCGTAATGTATAAAAATAAAAGTGAAAATAAAAACAAAAACAAAAGCAATGGTAAAAATAATCACAAAAATACAAAATCAAAATACAATTACAACATAATAAATACAAATCAAAAGAAACACAAAAGCAAAAAAATCGCAAAGTATAATAAAAACATAAAGTAAAACGCTGAAAGCAATAGTAAAAATACAAAAGTAAAAGAAAAACACACAAGTCAAAAAAAAACACAACAGAAATAGCATACAATCAAAACTCAAAACAAACACAATAAATCTAAAACTCAAAATCAAATAAAATGTAAAATATAGTACAAACAAAGGCAACAAACAAAACAAAAAACAGAAATCTGTGAAAAAAAAGAAAGGAAAATACAGTAGCATAAAGAAATGTAATAAATCGAAAATAAAAAACACAATACCATAGTTAAATAAAAAATCCAATACAAATACAAAAGCATAAAAAATAAGCAAAATCTCAAACACAAAATAAATTCAAAAATGAAAAATAAAAATCACAACAAAAATAAAAATCTGAAATCTAAACAAAAAATGCAAAACCAAAACACTGAAATCAGAAATTAAAATATAATCGAAAACGTTGAGAAAAAAAAACAGAAATACTAAAAACAAAACAAAAACCGTTCCTAAAAAGAATCTAATAAATGCCGGTGTACAGCCCTGGATTATATTATAAAAAAAAGAGTAATTTAATCGATTTATGAAAATGATTTAAAATTCGATACCTAAGCAAAATATATATTTTTCATACATTTTTAATATTTTCAATCAAGCGGTTTGAATTCATTTGTTAATTGTATTTCTAATTTGAATTTCAAATTTCACATTTTAATTGAGAAATGTTGATATTTAAACTAAAATTAATAAAACCTTTAATTTTGATTTGTGTTATTTGTTTCATTGTATGGTATAGGTTTTCAGTTTTATAACAAATCTATTGACTCTTTTTTCCGATTCGAATGCAATCCCCGATTTTAAAGCGCCTCTCATTGCTGTTGCTGCGGGTAATGTTGCTGCCGTTCCTTCTGTTGTTATTATTACTACTGCTCCTGCTGCTGATGATTATGATGCAAATGAGCAAAATATTCTCATTTGCCAGTTTTCTTTCGTCCGGACGCTGTGGACGTTGTCTCCGGTGCCATTCTTTTGAGCCTGCTGCCGGTTAGGCTTTTATTATAAGTCATGGTCTGGCATCTTTATTTGCTGTCAGTGATGTTGCTGGTGCTGCTGTTGCTGATGTTGTTGATGCCGTTGTTATTTTAGTTTTTGCTGTTGTCGTTATTTAATATGAGTTGCAGCATTTTGTTCAGTGATTCCAAGGAAACACATTAATATTCTAGGATTACGCAGCAGAGCTGCTGCGAACAAGAACAAAGAACAAAAAAAAAAAATAAATGACGAAAAAATGACGGGTGCAATATTACTAATGCTGGGTTGCCAGATAAAATATAAAAAATAATAATAATTTCAAAATATATAGAACTATATCAAAAAAAAAAAAAAAAATTAAGAAATACCGAATCAATAAATATCAAATGTTTATAAAAAAAAGGATGAACAAGCATTTTTAAACATTATCCAAATATATCCAATAATTTCAAACAAAAATCAAAACAATATTAAAAAAATGTCAAAAAAATTCATATTTATTAAAAAATATCTAAATATATCAAAAATTATTAAAAATATGAAAAACAATATATAAAAATTGTTTTGATATATCAGAATATATCAAAACAGTTCAAAGAAACATAAAAATATCAAAAAAATAGAAAAAAAAAATATCTACCCATTACAAAATATATAAGGAAAATATCAAAATTTATCACATTGATATATTGTGTATCAAAAGATATCAAAATATATTTACATATATTAAGAAATATTAACATTATCAAAATATATCATAATATATCAAACTAAATTATATCAATATATATGAAAATATATCAAACAAATATCAGAAAATAAAAAAATATAAAAAAGAATATAAAAGTAAATAAAAAAAATATCAAAAGATATCCAAACATTACAAAAAATATCAAATTAAAACAAAACATTGCAAATTTTATAAAAATATATCAAAATATATTAAACTATATCAACATATATCTCAATATATCTCAATATATCAAAATATATCTAAATATATAAAAATATATCAAAATATATCAAAATATATTTTAAAATATATATCAAAATATATAAAAATATATCAAAATATATCAAATTATATCGAAATATATTAAAATATATCAAAATATATTAAAGTCTACCAAAATATACCAAAATATATCAAAATATATCAAAATATATCAAAATATATCAAAATATATAAAAATTTATCAAGAGATATCAAAATATAACTATATATATATATAATAAAAATATCATAATATTTCAAAATATATTAAGAAATATTATATGAAAATATATCAAACAAATATCATAAATCTAAAAATATAAAAAAGAATATCAAAAGATATCCAAATATTACAAAAAATATCAAATTATTTCAAAAAACATAGCAAATTTTATAAAAATATATCAAAATATATCATAGCATATCATAATATATCAAAATATATCAAAATATATAACAAAATATTTCAAAATGTATTAAAATATATCAAAATATATCAAAATATATCAAAATATATCCAAATATATCAAAATATATCAAAATATATCAAAATATATCAAAATATATCAAAATATATCAAAATATATCAAAATATATCAAAATATATCAAAATATATCAAAATATATCAAAATATATAACAAAATATTTCAAAATGTATTAAAATATATCAAAATATATCAAAATATATCAAAATATATCAAAATATATCAAAATATATCAAAATATATCAAAATATATCAAAATATATCAAAATATATCAAAATATATCAAAATATATCAAAATATATCAAAATATATAACAAAATATTTCAAAATGTATTAAAATATATCAAAATATATCAAAATATATCAAAATATATCAAAATATATCAAAATATATCAAAATATATCAAAATATATCAAAATATATCAAAATATATCAAAATATATCAAAATATATCAAAATATATCAAAATATATCAAAATATATCAAAATATATCAAAATATATCAAAATATATCAAAATATATCAAAATATATAACAAAATATTTCAAAATGTATTAAAATATATCAAAATATATCAAAATATATCAAAATATATCCAAATATATCAAAATATATCAAAATATATCAAAATATATCAAAATATATCAAAATATATCAAAATATATCAAAATATATCAAAATATATCAAAATATATCAAAATATATCAAAATATATCAAAATATATCAAAATATATCAAAATATATAACAAAATATTTCAAAATGTATTAAAATATATCAAAATATATCAAAATATATCAAAATATATCAAAATATATCAAAATATATCAAAATATATCAAAATATATCAAAATATATCAAAATATATCAAAATATATCAAAATATATCAAAATATATCAAAATATATAACAAAATATTTCAAAATGTATTAAAATATATCAAAATATATCAAAATATATCAAAATATATCAAAATATATCAAAATATATCAAAATATATCAAAATATATCAAAATATATCAAAATATATCAAAATATATCAATATATATCAAAATATATCAAAATATATCAAAATATATCAAAATATTTCAAAATATATTAAAATTTATCGAAATATATCAAAATATTTCAAAATATCAAAAGATATCAAAATATATCAAAATATATCAAAATATATCAAAATATATGAAAATATATCAAAATATATCAAAATATATCAAAATATATCAAAATATATCAAAATATATCAAAATATATCAAAATATATCAAAATATATCAAAATATATCAAAACATATCAAAATATATCACAATATATCAAAAGATATCAAAATATATCAAAACAAATCAAAATATCTCAAAATATATATCAAAATATATCTCAAAATGTCAAAATATATCAAAATATACCAAAATATATCAAAATATATCAAAATATATCAAAATATATCAAAATGTATTAAAATATATCAAAATATATCAAAATATATCACAATATATCAAAAGATATCAAAATATATCACAATATATCAAAAGATATCAAAATATATCAAAATATATCACAATATATCAAAATATATCAAAATATATCAAAATATATCAAAACATATCAAAATATATCACAATATATCAAAAGATATCAAAATATATCAAAACAAATCAAAATATATCAAAATATATATCAAAATATATCTCAAAATGTCAAAATATATCAAAATATACCAAAATATATCAAAATATATCAAAATATATCAAAATATATCAAAATGTATTAAAATATATCAAAATATATCAAAATATATCAATATATATCAAAATATATTAAGAAACATTAAAAAAATTATCAAAACATATCATAATATATCAAACTAAATTATATCAAGATATATAAAACTATTTCAAACAAATTTCAAAAACATCAAAAATATCTAAAAATATCAAAAAATATAAAAACATAAAAAAATTAAAAAAAAAATAATGTATCAAAACATAAAAAAATAATTATCATGATATATTAAAATATATCAAACTATATCAAAACATCAAAATATATCAAAATACATCCAAAAAATATATCAAAATATTTGAAAAATATTGTTAGGTATTATACATAAAAAATAACAAATAAATTTCAAACAAATTATAGCAAATATCAAAATACTTCACAATACAGCAGATAATATCAAAATTCATTTAAATTAATACAAAATTACAATTAGTATTTTAGATTTTAATTTTTAAATATTTTAAATATTACACAAATATTTTAGATAAAACAGAGGGTCTTATATATTTCAAAACAATTAATTTGTTATTAATTTAGTATGGTTAAAATGATAAAATTTTTTATATATATCAGCATGTAAATTGTACATTATAATCTCTGGCAACCCTAGTATTTGAGACGAATTTAAATAAATGATTTCCATGTCGGGTTGATGAAATATTTTCATATTTCATTTGATATAAAAACTGTGTGTGTTTGTAATAGAAACTGGCACTTAAATGACAATTGAGCGCTGTTATATCGCAGTAGATAAATGCGAGGTAGAAGAACAGAAAAATACATAAATTAGGGCAAAGACATTCAGAGGTAAAGCAGATGGCGAATAGAATTACGGAGCGAAATATTAGTGTTTGATGAAATTTATATCCAAGTGACAAAGCTTGGTATTTATAAGCACTAATTTAATGTTATTAGTGTATTTAAATTTATATGTATTGTATATAGTAATTTTTTCTCAATTTCAGTATAATAAATTTTTAGTTTTTTTAAGAATTTAATTTTGATTTTAATTTTAAGAATCTGCGAGACATAATTAGTTGAAAAACTATTTTTAAATAAACAAAACCATTCGATAGGGATAAAGTGCTAGTTGTACTATTATATATATGTATAGTATAAATACTATTAATCTATGTAGATTCGTCAATTTAGTTGATTGTAACCATGTTAAATAATGGTTTTCTCTGTCGCATTATATAAAAATTAATATACGAAAGTTGTCATTAAGTGAAAATTTGCATTCAATTATGGTAACTGTTTCTTTAGCAGACTACAACATGTTGTGTTCACACGGTGCTATCAAAAAAAAACTATAATATTTTTATAACTTACCAAGGTTAGTGTTTACTTTTCTAAAAGTACTAACTAACCATTTAACTGAAAAATCAACAAAATAATGAAGTTAAAAAGACCTCATAGAATGAAAATAACTTTTTAAAACTGTCACAAAGTAATTGTGATAATGGGGCAAATGTTCTGAAAAATTTAAGTTGTAATAAAAAAAAGTCCCCACAGGTGTCAATGTATATAAAACTCAGTATTTGCAACAGCTGTCACCAAACGTATTTCAAACTTTAATATAATTTTATTATAACGTTTTTAGCATAAAACTGTTAATAAAAAACGTGGTCATTGAACCCAAATTATGAAAATAACAAAAAATAGACGTTAAACTGCTGTGTGATAAAATTTCATTAGTTTTCGAAAGTTTTCGTTATAAAAAAATATGAGCAATAATCGTATTAAAGAATTACAACTATGGTATTATAAATGCATGTTTTGCAATATTAAATAAGTAAATTATATATTTTTAAGAAAACAATTGAAAAACCTGCTGCAAATAATCCGAATCTCAATACATAACAATAAATGTCGGAACGGCTCGAATCATCAACGTCAATTTGTCCTAGGAATATGAGAATTATATTGGATGTTCGTCGTCTCAAAAAAATATTTTTTGTACTTCGATTCCAGCAATAAAAACTGAATATTAAACGGAAAAATGTATATATCAAGCATGGACAAATATGAAAATAACTTTCACTAGTTAAGAAAATAAAAAACAAATATTTAAAGGATGCATATTTATAATTATTATTATTTGAAGGTGTAACTCTCATTAGAACAAGATTTATTAGTAAAGATTTATTAGAAAATTATGGTTATAAATTGCTGGTACAGTGCACGGCCCGTGCCATGATTTTGTGAATGCAAGGATATGGAGTGATTTTATTAATATAAAGAATATTTTTATTATGTATATCTTCCTCGTAGAACGCTTTTCCGTAGAATTCTTCCCGGTAGAATTCTTTCCCGTAGAGTTTTTCCCAGTATAATTCTTCCCCGTAGAGTTTTTCCCGGTAGAAGTTTTAGTGTGGTGAATTTTAGTATGGTAAATTTTAGTGTGGTGAGTTTTAGTGTGGTGAGTTTTAGTGTGGTGAGTTTTAGTGTGGTTAGTTTTAGTGTGGTGAATTTAAGTGTGGTGAGTTTTAGTGTGGTGAATTTTGGTGTGGTGAGTTTTGGTGAATTTTAGTGTGGTGAGTTTTAGTGTGGTGAGTTTTAGTGTGGTGAATTTTGGTGTGGTGAGTTTTAGTGTGGTGAATTTTGGTGTGGTGAGTTTAAAAATTGTGTGGTGGTTGAGACTCTGGTGTGAAATATCTTGATATTACTATAATAATTGTTGACATACACCATCTGCAAAATGTGCATTGGGGTGCCACGCCCAGTGGTCCAATCCCGCCCACATTCCGCGAGACCGTTTAGAATGGTTAAATATAACGCTGACCAAAATTCCATTAAATTTGCTATCCTAATTGCTGATTTAATGTGTTTTTAATTTTTCGGATATATGGGAGGTGCCACGCCCAGTCCGGATAAACATACATATTGTGTCAAAATTTGATTCATTTCGGTTCAGCCGTTTAGACGTTTATTCGGAACATACAGACATACTTACATTCACAAATATATAGTAAATTATATAAAAGTCTACACATATATGTAAGATGGATTTTTATATAAACATATTTATAATTGTCTGATAAATCATTTCTAAAAAGTATTGTAATGAGATTAAAACATATTGCAATGAGCCCTTATTTATATTATATTTGTATAAGAATACACGAAAGCATTTCGATGTTACCCCTAGAAATGAAACATAATTATTATTACATTAAACAAAGGATATTTGAAATGTAGTATATACTCAGAAGCATTAATATATTTAGAACCAAACATGGTTAATAATAGTTTGGCGCTACAGTCCTGTATAGGACTTTGGCCGAGCTCTCTCACCATTTTGAGCTGTGCGTGTTATATTTATACTCAAAGTGGTGGGTTTCTCTGTGAAAAATCACGTTCGTGAATTATCGTGAAAACCGCACAAACGTAACTCATTTATCAAAATTATGACATATCACCTTGAAAAACGGATCAATAAAGGAACTTCCAGAGTATGCCAACTTGTCCATATTTTCACATCGTAACCCTTAAAGGTTGCTGAATCTTGTCGTGTAATCGGTTTCTCTGTGAAAAATCACGTTCGTGAATTATCGTGAAAACCGCACAAAGGTAACTCATTTATCAAAATTATGACATATCACCTTGAAAAACGGATTAAAAAAGGAACTTCCAGAGTTTGCCAACTTGTCCATATTTTCACATCTTAACCCTTAAAGGTTGCTGAATCTTGTCGTGTAATAGGTTTCTCTGTGAAAAATCACGTTCGTGAATTATCGTGAAAACCGCACAAACGTAACTCATTTATCAAAATTATGACATATCACCTTGAAAAACGGATTAAAAAAGGAACTTCCAGAGTTTGCCAACTTGTCCATATTATCACATCTTAACCCTTAAAGGTTGCTGAATCTTGTCGTGTAATCGGTTTCTCTGTGAAAAATCACGTTCGTGAATTATCGTGAAAACTGCACAAACGTAACTCATTTATCAAAATTATGACATATCACCTTGAAAAACGGATCAAAAAAGGAACTTGCAGAGTTGCCAACTTGTCCATATTTTCACATCTTAACCCTTAAAGGTTGCTTAATCTTGTCGTGTAATCGGTTTCTCTGTGAAAAAACCACAAAATTGTATTAAAAAAACCATAATTTTCTTCAGGCTTCTCTGCCCATGTATATATCTATGTTGTGCTGAATTCTCGCGAAAAATTGCCGAATCCGAACGGCTGGTGAGATCTTTTCATAGGCAATGTTTTACTCTCGTAGGTTTGCCATTTACTGCCGAGAGGTAGCGCGGTATAGAAAAATGTTTCTGTGAAAAGATGTTTTTAGCCCCAGTCCAGGCTTGAACCGGGGACCTTTCGGCTCGCAGTCCAACGCACTAACCACTGAGCTACCGCGGCTACCAACATGGTTAGGATTATTTAATTAATGTTTGAGGTCAAATATATGTGTGTTCGCATGTAAACATATATATAATAAAAATAATTGAACCTGCTTATAATTATATTTGGATTCAATTTTTAGATATACTGTGTTTACCTGCTGACATTCGCAGTATGTCAAACTTAAAAAGAAACACACACACGACGTTACTTCGTTTTTCGTATTTTTGTTTAACGTATATTTTTTACCCGTATGACAATTTCGTTTATCGACTACTTAGCAAACGCAAGAAGAATGTTGCCGAGCATAACTTTATTAACTTTAATTTTATTTTCTGATTGTTCTGAAATATATATTTTAACAATATTCACAGTCAACTTTTTATCAAGTTCCTTGTTAATTTAAAACAATTTTACAACCAGTAACGTCATTTTACACGAAAATCAAACTGTCTGTGACTTCAAAAATTCCTTGCCCTATTATTGTAATTATTTGTAGTATTATGCCATTGCTTATTATACCTTGTAGTAACTTTTATTTAGAAATTGACAAAGGTTCAAATTTACTTTAAATTTTCTGACTTTAATTGTTTATTTTATATCAAATTTTTTGAAATTATATTTTAATTATATTTTAATTTATATTATTACAAAAATATTTGTTTTAAAAGTATATACATTCAAAATATTTTGATGCAAACATAATTTGTTGCCTGCAAAAAATATTTCCCTGCTAGTAGTTATTAGGTTATACATAAATATTATAAAATATATAAACTGTAAATATTTAAACAAAAGGAAATATAATAATTGCTTTAATATGAAAAAGTTAGCGACAACAATAATTGTTTTGAATTTAAAAGCACAACCACATTGTTGATATTATTAATTGTGCACAAGTTAAAATGCTGCATAATTTGTCACACTTAAAACGGGAAAAAAATAGAAAACTTTTCACATGCAGCATTTGACATGCAAAGCCATGCACAATGCATGGCAATTTGTAGCAGTTGAAAATATTGCTGCTGGTAATGATGACAACAGGGTAAAATGTAACAAATAAAAATAAATAAAATAAATGTTTGAATTTGTCATAGAACATAAATATGTTATTTATGTGTCATAATTATGTTTGATATAAAGAAAAATCCTCTTTTGACATGAGGTTGGAAGAATGAAAAAGTTAGTTGTACCAACTAATTTCATTCGGTTAATTCGAATGGTTTGCAAATTTGATGGCGGAACTGCCATATTAGTCTACATGAAATATTAGTTTATACACACTCCTAATTGTTTGAAATCTGTACTAAATTGTTCTAAATCAGTTCGAAATTGGTTGCAGTACAAACTACAATGCTTTTATTTTGACAATAAAAACCGACTAAGCGGTTAAGAGAACCGAATAAGTTGGTTGGGCGAAGAGTTGGTTGGCGCAACAAATCTCTATTTTGTGTGTATGTTTTAAGTAAATTTTTTTTGTCAGAATTTTATTAAATCAAAGGATTTTATGATTTAATAGAAATTTTGGGTTATTTTTTAGACATATTTAAACAATATTTCAACAGTATTTATACAGAATTTATGATCTGAAATTATAAATTCTATGTAAATTCGAAATTTTGAATTAAATTCGGTTTAGAGAACTTTTACTCATTGTATTCAATTAAAATACATTCATTTTGTAAAGAAAAATCTTAATTATTTAAAAAATTAAATATTTGATAAAATTCAAAATTCAATAAAATTGCGATTAATAAAAATGTTAGATTTTTTATTAATTAAATATCTACACAAAAAATATAAATTATTATTGCATCAACCAACTAATTTCTCAACCAATTGTTTGTGCTCTATCAACTATAAAGTCAGTTCTTACACACAGAATAGAGATTTGTTGCGCCAACCAACTCTTTGCCCAACCAACGTATTCGGTTCTCTCAACCGCTTAGTCGGTTGTTATTGTTAAAATGAAAAGAGTTGTAATTTGTACTGTAACCAATTTCGAACTGTTTTAGAACAATTTAGTACAGATTTAGAACCATTAGGTGTGTGTATAGACTAATATTTAAAGTGTATAGGGTAACATGGCAAATTCGTCAGCAAATTTGTAAACCATTCGATTTAACCGAATGAAGTCAAAAAAGGAATTTTCAATTAATAAATTATAAATTCCAAATTTTGCCCCGGAAGGTTCCAAATTGTGTGTTCTCTTTGTATTAATTTGTATTAATTAAGAATGAATGAAAAATGCAAACATTTGACTATTCATAAAACTCTTTTCTAGTAGTTAAAAAATTTAAGTTTCTGTAGAAATCAAATTCTTGTAATCAAAAAAATAAAAAGAAGGATAAAAACAAAAACCCATTTTTCTAAAAACGTTCAACGTTTTCACTACGTAAATTACGCATGTTTATCTGACGTATTGCAGCCAGACATGACTTGTCAAGTCACATGTCAGACACATGACAATTAATCAAATTGTTACTCTCTGCCTCATTGGCCAGAGTTAAAAGAGAAAAAGTAATGTTCACATTTATTGCTCACTCTTGCTGCCAAGAGACCAATCTACCGAAATATAAAAAAGTAGAACAAAAAAAGAATTTGCCAAAAAACAAATTGTGCGGAAATTTGCCAAATTATTTGAAGACATCACAGCCTGCAGCAGGCTGCAAACTAAGCTCTTGGAATTCGATTATTTTGTTATCTGGCGTAATTACTCAAGAAAATAAATAATGTGAGCTGGGTGTTAATGGCTCAATTAGCTGATTACAGGTTGATCGATGGATGGACGGATGCATGGATGAACGTATGAGGCTTTGCCAAAAACTTTACGATTCATGTGCAGATAAATCTTTTGGCATTTGTTTCAAGGTATTTAATCAGATTATCAAGTTAAACTGTGCGACTCACAGAATTTATGTTGTGATAAGTTTTTCTATAGTAAATACTATTTTTAGTGAAAGTTTTATATAAAAAAAAATATAATTGAAAGTTCTAAATTTAAATTAAATTCAAAAATATAATTTTTATTTAAAATGGAATTTTAGTAAAAAAAAAAAAAAATGTTTAGGTAAAAATTTAATTTTTAGTGATAAAAAGAATTTTTAGTGAGAAATTAAATTTTTAGTGAGAAATGGAATTTTTAGTGAGAAATTTTATTTTTTGTGACAAATTTATTTTTTATTGAAAAATTTAATTTCAGTGAAAAAAATAATTTTTAGTATAAAAAAAATGCTTAGGGAAAAATTGAAAATTTTTAGAAAAAATAGAATTTTTAGTGAAAAATTGAATTTTGAGTGAAAAATTGAATTTTGAGTGTAAAATTGAATTTTTAGTGAAAAATTGAATTTTGAGTGAAAATTTGAAATTTTAGTGAAAAATTGAATTTTTAGTGTTAAAAAATGTTTAGGGAGAAATCGAAAATTAAATTTTTAGTGAAAAATTTAATTTTTAGTGAAAAATGGAATTTTTAGTGGAAAATAGAATTTTTAGAGAAAATTTTAAATTTTAGTGAATAATTGAATTTTTGGGGAATAATTAAATTTGTAGTGAAAAATTTAATTTTTAGTGACAAATTGAATTTTTGTGGAAAATACATTGTGAAAATTGAATTTAGAAAATTTGAATTTTTTAATGAAAAATTTAATTTTTATTAAAAAAAAAAAAATTTTAGTGAAAAAATTTATTTTTTTAGTTAAAAATTTAAATTTTAGGTAATAATTTAATTTTTAGTAAAAAATTTATTAAAGTTTAAAATAAAATTTTTAGTTAAAAATTGAATTTTTTGTTAAAATTGAATTTTTAGTTAAAAATTGAAATTTTAGTTAAAAATGGAAATTTTAGTTAAAAATTGTATTTTTAGTTAAATATTGAATTTTAAGTTAAAAATTTAATTTTTAGTTAAAAATTGAATTTTAAGATATAAATATAATTTTTACGTAAAAATTTAATTTATAGTTAAAATTTAATATTTAGTTAAAAATTTAATTTTTAGTTAAAAATTTAATTTTTAATTAAAAATTTAATTTTTAGTTAAAAATTTAATTTTTAGTTAAACATTTAATTTTTAGTTAAAAACTGAATTTTTTGTTAAAATTGAATTTTTAGTTAAAAATTTAATTTTTAGTTATAAATTTAATTTTTAGTTATAAATTTAATTTAGGGTTAAAATTTAGTTTTTAGTTAAAAATTGAACTTTTAGTTAAAAATTGAATTTTAAGTTAAGAGTATAATTTTTATTTAAAAATTTAATTTTTTATTAAATTTATATTTTAGTTAAAACTTGAATTTTTAGTAAAAAATTTAATTTAGAGGTTAAAATTTAATTTTTAGTTAATAATTGAATTTTTAGTTAAAAATTGAATTTTAGTTAAAAATTTAATTTTTAGTTAATAATTAAATTTTTAGTTAAAAATTTAATTTTTAGTTAAAAATTTAATTTAAAGTTTAAAATTTTATTTTTAGTTAAAAATTGAATTTTTAGTTAAAAGTTTAAATTTTAGTTAGAAATTTAATTTTTACGTAAAAATTTAATTTAGTGTTAAAATTTAATTTTTTAGTTAAAAAGTGAATTTTTTTGTTAATAATTGAATTTTTTGTAAAAAATTTAATTTTTAATTAAAAATTGAATTTTAAGTTAAAAATATAATTTTAGTTAAAAATTCAATTTTAAGTTATCAATTTAATTTTGGTGAAAGATTTAATTTTTAGTTAAAAATTTAATTTTTAGTTAAAATTGAATTTTTAGTTAAAAATTGAATTTTTACAAATTGAATTTTAAGTTAAAAATTTAATTTTAATTAAAAATTGAAATTTTAATTAAAAATTTAATTTTTGGTTAAAACTTTTTTTTTAGTTAAAAATTGTATTTTTAGTTAAAAATTGAATTTTTACAAATTGAATTTTAAGTTAAAAAATTATTTTTTAGTTAAAAATTTAATTTTTAGTTGAAAATTTAATTTTTAGTTAAAAATTTAATTTAGGGTTAAAATGTAATTTTTAGTTAAAAATTGATTTTTTTGTTAAAAAGTTTGTAAAAAATTCAATTTTTAGTTAAATATTGAATTTTTAGTTAAAAATTTAATTTTATTTAAAAATTTAATTTTTAGTTAAAATTTTAATTTTTAGTTAAAAATTTAATTTTAATTAAAAATTCAATTTTAAGTTATAAATTTTATTTTGTTGAAAGATTTAATTTTTAGTGAAAAATGAAATGTATAGTTAAAAATGTATATTTAATGAAAAATAAAATTTATAGTTAAATATGAAATTTTTAGTTAAAAATATTTTTTTTTGGTGAAAAATTGAATTTTTCGTGAAAATTTCAAGTTTTAGTAAAAAAATGAATTTTTAAGAAAAGCTTAAATTTTTATATTTGGAAAAGCTGTTATTGATAATTAATTCAATTAACATCTTTGCATTTAGCTTTTCGCCACAAACGAAAAACCTCAATCAATCAAATCTGCCTGTTCTACAATTTGCCGTCAATCGCATGCGATCTCTATTAACGCACCAGCTATTCAGTCAGCCATCCAGCCAACTAACAGCCAAACTCTCATTAAATAACATTTATTTCAAATAAACTTTCAGCGTCAAACTATTTCCGGGGAGGTTACCGAGAATACAACATGATATCTCTCCCACACCGCTCTCCTACTATAACTTGCTACATCTTCAGTCGAGCGTAGTACGTAAAACCATTCAAACTCCTTAGTTTTCTTCTTCATCTTGGGTTTCTCATGCACACATTCTAGACATTCGAGCACATTAATCATTTCGCCACGTGCCGTGCTCAAGCTCTACTTAAGTAACACTCTCTTCATCTCTTTCTTCTACGTTTGCACAGTAAAAATTCACAATATTGTTGTCTCTTTTGCGCATGCGATAACGGCAAGAATTGACTTGACTTTTGCACAACTACGTCATCAGCCAAACAGCCAAGTCAAAAACTAATTTTTCTTAATAACAAAAATTTACAAAATGGCTGCAAACTTTCAGCGCAGCAATGCAAAAACTCCCAGCCCCCTCCGTCTTTTTTTTTTGCTTTATCTCATTGAAATGGGCGCCACATTAAAACTATAAATGAGTGAAACATTATTTATTTAATACTCGAATACAACTCAACGTAGTTCATCATTCGTTTGCCTCCGAATAATAAACTCAACTGCAGTCAACTTCAAGATGAAAAATAAAAAATAAAATGCAAAAAGTGCTGCCAACAACGCGCTGAAAATATGATTTATGTTGCTTTTAGTGGGTATATTATATATAAATTGAAAGCTCAAAAAAACATTACTTTTTTAAATATATTTATTAAATTTTTTATATTTGTATTTCATGAATGGAACAAATTTATAAAATAAATTTCAAATTTCGTCCATATTTTTTAATTTAAACCTAATCAATTTCATTTTATCAGTGTCCCTACTAGAATTATACCCAATTAAGTTAAAAAATATATAAATATCACGTTAATTTTGTTACAGGTTGTATTATTACAATTTAGCAGAGCTGTGAACGATTCAATCTATTGCTGATTCACTCCCAAAAATATATGCATATGATTTGGTAATGTGAAAAAAACAATCATTGACACCAATTCAGTTACTGATTGGAACAAAAAAATCATTATTTCTTTTGAACAAATGATTGCAATCTCTGTTATTGAAATATTAAATGAAATTCAGTTTAATTCATTCATTTTGTTAAAATCTTTTTTAAAATCTCTATTAAAATCATTTACAGATTGAATCATCTTAAGTTCCAATCACCTTTCAAATCATTGGATTGCTGGATATATTAAGCAAAATCTTTGAATCGAATCACAAGATTTTGCAATCAATTTTTAATTCAGTGATTTAAATCATTTGTTCATTTTAGTCTTAAGATTGAATCACAAAAAAACATGCAATCATTTTTCAAGTCAAATGATTCAATCCCAAAAATAAAAAATCATTTGTCAAATCATTTGGTTGCAGCATAAACAACTGAAACGCAAATGATTTTGCAATCACTTTGCTCAAATCATTTTTCTCACTCAAGATTGGAAGCAAAACACACTCAAATCATTTTTTACACTCAAGATTGGAAGTAAAATAAATTTGAATCTTTAGTGATTTGAAATTTTTCGATTTATTTTTTTAAATCTTTGTGATTTAAAACAAGTTTTTGACAATTCAAAAAATATGTATTGAAGCATTATTGTTAAAAGAAGTAGTAAGCTTGCTCAAAAGTGACTCGCGCAGCAACAAATGACCGACAACATCGACTTATGAGTAGAGTACAGTGGGGCAGCGAGTACCTAGTGCTGGCGAAATCCTCAAAACCATACAATTTTTTATTGTAATAGACCCATCTACATCTGGCATTTATAAAGTTTTTACTATGTCATTGATTTAGAAATTTTTAATACTTTAGAAAAAAAAAATTCTGAGGTATTTTATTTATTTTTTTTTTAATTAATTTCATTTACAGATATTCATATATTCATAGATACAGATATTCAAAAAACAAAATAATTTCATATTTCTACTTTAATTTACATAAGTTTTGATGAAACACTGTATGTGCAATAGAATGGAATGTCCCAACAAATAAAAAATGTATGCCAAAAAATATGATTAATAATTGCAAAAAAATATTTTGTGTGATAAAATTTGTATATGCTCTAAACCAATAATACCAACCAAACTAATAATAATCCAAAAATTAAATGAACGTGAACATAAAAAATATATACTAACTTTTTATCTTTTATTTATTCAAAACATTACAATACCGTTTACAGATAATTTATCCAATAATAAATATAAATAAATAAACTATCAAGAAAATACGATGTTCCACTGTGCGCAGTATATTTCACAAGTGTGCATTCAACGCCATTAGAAAATAAAAATTAAACATTGATATCGAGTATAAGTGTATAAGCATTTTTTAATCTAAAATTAGCGCACAAAATAAATTTCCGATAAAAAAAACGTGTAATATATATTATATTAAAATTCAACGACGTAATTGACACATCGGACAATTTATACTCGGTATTTAGTACAAATTAATGGATGTTTACACTGAATAAAATCTTTTGTTACAAAAGAGGGATAATCTTTTAAATAATGATTATAATTTATATTAAACGCCATACAATACTAATAACAAAATATATAGTTTATAAATATATTAAAATTATTAAATTAGTGCTATTCTATATATCTATTGATATTCTATAATTGTAATGCCTTTCTATACATAACCAATTAGATTGATTGAACATTCCTTACCACAATGCATATATTCCGATCTCCTGAAAAAGTTTGACAAACAAAAATTTATCTTTTTACATCAAATATTTAATTTTTTTAGTGTATGTACGAAACGAAGCAGCATAATCCTGCTCACATGAGCAGGTTCGACCATAGTTGCCAGTTCCGTGGGAAATTTCCTATTTGTGGGAATTTTTAGTCCTTGAGGGAAAGGTAATTCCCATGGGAATTTTTAATTTTAATTTTTAATTTTGTTCCCACAGTTTTTTTTTATGTAACTCAATTTAAGAACACTCTAAATGTAAATTTAATGCTATCAACATTTCGAACGCACCGATTTGCAAAGTGAAAATAGGATCAGTGAAGGCGTTAATTCAAAAATAATTCCGTGCCTATTTTAAAATAATAGCAAGTGTTCGTTGTTTAAGGTAAAAATGAGTGGACGTAGAAAGCTTCCCAAGACTCCACAACCTGAAGACATTTCAGAATTATTTAAGAAGTCGTGGTAAGTTCTTGTTTACTTTTTAATAAATTAAAATAAAGAAATTTAACCATAAAGAGACATGTATTTGTGTTTCAACATCAAAATCTGCACAAGTTGCAACAAAAATATTGCTGTTGCAGAATCTTTCGCAACAGCACTCGCTGCATTAGCACTTTTAGAAATAACAGATATCCATTATAATGAAGACAGTTCATTCGACAGCATTGTCGAGCTGAAAAATAGTGAACTGCATCGCTTAAATATGGAAATCGATACATCTAACGCAGTTGACGATGATTATTTGCAAGAGTTTCCAACAAAAAAATTAAATAAACATTTTAAATAAAATGATTTAAAATAAATTAAATAACTTTATATTATTTTTACAATTAATTTAACATTTGCAAATAATAACACTCTTTCGAGACCCTACATTTGTTCAAGCTTTTTTATTTGGATTTTTATTAATTTTGTGGTAAATTTTAAATTTATGCAATAATTTTCTAAGTGGTTTTTAATTCCCATGTGATTTTTATGTTCATAAATTTTTAGTTCATTTAAGAATTTTCTTGGTATTTATAAATTGATCTGGTATTTTTGAGTTAATTTTACTTTCTGTGGTATTTTTGTGGTAATTTTTAATGACTGTGGGAATTTTGTGGTAATTTTCATGTGCTATGGGAATTTTTGTGGTAATTTTCATGTGCTGTGAGAATTAAATCAACCAAAATTACCACGTGGGAATTTTAAATAAGTCCCCAGCTACCGCCAGAGTTCAAGTTACACTCAGGCTCTAGAATCTTGAATATAACTTGAGTGTTTTGATTTATTACAAAAATGTTTTAGAACAACATTATTTTAAGTTTTTTTCATTTTAAATAGCAAGGCAACATTGTCAATCAAAAATAATTGTGACATAAGTGTGTAACGTTTTTTTTAACACATTTTTAAAGATTGCATAAAAAAGGTAATAAATAATATCATACATTAATTACATTGCTTTTAATTGTCTTTTTCTGTTTGTTCTCTTGGTATGAACGCGGTGGCGAGAATATTGAAAAGACAGAGTTGGATTCGCAATACCTCGTAGGAGTACAGCAGTTGTCGTTCATACGGAAAGGATGCTTTAAAAACATTCAAAGACTTTGATTGAATCGCCGCACATAAACCAAATGACTAATAAAGTTCAGCATTTGGTCTGCCGTCCACGGCATCTCAGATCATGTGTTCGAACAGTCAATGTAGTCGACGTCGGCCGATAGATTGTCCTGATTTGTGTTAATTTATAGTGAATACACAATGTTATCCATAACATAATATTAAAAAAAAAGTTGATATGTATTAGCAACTATTTCGTTTCTCTTGTTGCAGAAATAGCCATTATATAAAATCAATATTATGATATTATAGAGGCTCATTTAGGAGCCTTTTCGGAAACTTTTTATGAATAAAAAATGAATCTTCCTAGATTCAGATACATGAGCTTTTTTAGTTTACTTTTAGGCTTATTTGCTAGACCATGTTTAGGTTCAGAAACAATAATTAAAAAAGAGCCTTCTAACTATGCTCAGGTCTGAATGACGCATTTTTATCAGAAAATGTATATTTCAAGACTCTTTTCTGAATGAAACATGAGCGCTCAGGCTCAGGTAAAAGTTTGTGAAAACAATCTTTTCGGAGTTCTTGCGTTGGCTGGGTCGTATGGGAAAAAGGTATTTATTTTTATTTTTCATGGGAATTTTGGTTGGCAACTATGGGTTCGACTGATACGATCGACATACTTGTATTTCAGTGTTGCCACTTTCTGATTAATTCCACAAAAGCGTGCATTTTTTATCTCATTGTATAATGTTTGTGTAATTTTATTATGTAACTTTAATTTGAATTACAATTATTATAATCTGATAATAATCAAATAGAAAAATGCATCTTGTATTTTTTTTTTTAATTATATTTTTTTAATTACATGAAATTCATCTAATGATGATTTCATATCTAAATTTATTTTTGAGTATACATTTAAAAGAAAATGAATCTGTTGATAAAGATTAGTTATCTGGAACAAAAAATCGATAAACATATGGTATATTTTTGGTATCGAACAATTTGAAAATATGTTTTAAAAACATGTTTCTAATTAATATTTTAAAAGTGTTTTTCTCAATTTAAGTATATATTCTGTTACTATTATTAAGTATTTTAGGATATTTAATGTATAACTCAAATATGGAGATGGCATATTTGACTGGCAACTCAACTGGAGCAAACCGCAAGGAGCTTTGTGAGGGGAACAGCGGTAAAGCGGAAAGGGTGAGAGGATTTTTAGAGTTTGAGCGAGCACAACGAATATAAGTTCGTGTGAACTGCTAAAACTCTCAGTCGATCACGCTGCCTCCGTTTACCGCACTCTCTTTCCACCAGTTTTGCATTATTTCTTAAGTAAAATAGGGCAGAAATAAGAAATAAATAATTATTTTAAAATTTAGTTAAGTTTGAGATTTTAATCACTTTAGTCACATACATTGTACAAAAAAAAAATGTTTTTTTTTTTACATGCGAAAAAAATATAAATTTTATGAACAAAAATTTATAATTATTTAAAATGATAAAATTTGTATATTTTAGTAATTCAAAATAATAAGCATTATAAATTGGTCCGTTATAACCAATATAAAGTAATTAAACTCTTAAATAGACATTTAAATTACCCGGAATTTCTAAAAATGCAACACTATAATCCCCGCCGCGAGGTGGCAAAACTTAATAAACACCAGATATTAAAAAAATATATGATTTTTTAAATAAACGATTTAAATAAACGAATTTTTTGGATACATATGGCATACATTGAGTGATGCCACATTGTAAGCAAATTAATTTACTATACAATGAAAAAAAAGTGTCTGAGGTCAATTTTACTTTTGAGGATTTCGCCAACACTAGGTACTCGCTGCCCCACTGTACTCTACACATAAGTCGATGCTTTCGGTCATTTGTTGCTGCGCGAGTCACTTTTGAGCAAGCTTACTACTTCTTTTAACAATAATGCTTCAATACATATTTTTTGAATTGTCAAAAACTTGTTTTAAATCACAAAGATTTAAAAAAATAAATCGAAAAATTTCAAATCACTAAAGATTAAAATTTGTTTTACTTCCAATCTTGAGTGTAAAAAAAAATTTGAGTGTGTTTTGCTTCCAATCTTGAGTGAGAAAAATGATTTGAGCAAAGTGATTGCAAAATCATTTGCGTTTCAGTCGTTTATGCTGCAACCAAATGATTTGACAAATGATTTTTTATTTTTGGGATTGAATCATTTGACTTGAAAAATGATTGCATGCTTTTTGTGATTCAATCTTAAGACTAAAATGAACAAATGATTTAAATCACTGAATTAAAAATTGATTGCATAATCTTGTGATTCGATTCAAAGATTTTGCTTAATATATCCAGCAATCCAATGATTTGAAAGGTGATTGGAACTTCAGATGATTCCATCTGTAAATGATTTAAATAAAGATTTTAAAAAAGATTTACATCTATTGATGTAAATCTAAAAATATATTAACAAATGAATTTAAAAAATATTGCAGTCTATTTCTTTAAAAAGATTTGTGATTTGCTTTTTTTAAATCAGATAAATGAATTGAAGTCAAGGAATTGAATCATTTTCGTGGATTTGCAAATGAATTAAATCCAAAAAAGATTCAATCTTTCACAGCTCTGCAATTTAGGGATCAGGGGGTCGATTCTCGATCTGTGAAGCGGTGAAGTGAAGAGCTTTTCACCGCTTCATAAAAAATCTGATTATCGTTTGATGAAAAAATATAAAATGAAGAACAGTGTTACCATATGAAAACACACTTTTATCACAGAACATTTTCATATTCACCTTTTAATATTTATCATATTTTGCTATACTCGTTTTGTGATAAAATAAAATATGCTGTCAAAATTTTTTCATATGAAAATAAATTTATCACTAAATTTGGGTTCGTGAAATTTTATTTAGAGTTTGATATTTGATTTCAAATGCGCAAAGTGATGATGGTATAAAATCAAAATAGAGGAAAAACTGATGCGCAGAAAGAGTTTATAATAACACTTCTTAACAAGAAGAGAATAAATATTCCTATGGGCATTTTATACACTAATTCTATATAATTCGCGGGTAGTAATTTTAACTGCTAACTCATTGTTTTTTTATCACATCACCGCTTCACAGATCGAGAATCGACCCCCAGTTTCCAATCATAAATTCGATTTTTTTTTTGAAATTTTTTTTTCCAAAAACTTTTTTTTTGTGAAAATTTTATTAATGAAAACAAAAATTTTTGTAAACAAATTTTTTTTTCGATTTTTTTTTTATTATTTTTAAATAAAATTTGTACAACAATACTTTATTTCGAATTTATTTCTAAAAAAAAAAATCGTAAAAAATATTATATTCATAAATACTATGAAGAAATTCATCAATATGAAGATTCCATTACATTGTATTGAAAATTTCGTTCTTCACTATGATGTTTGATAGTACGAATAATTTCATATCTATAATAAATGTATTCATCAATTTAATGAATGGTAGTATCAATATGATGAATCTGAAAAAATTCATAATATTAATGAATAAATTCATCATATTGATGAATTTTTTTTTTCTGTGAACCTAGAGCAACTTCTAGTAGCTGAGGTAAAGCTTTTGTTAAATTTATGCTTATTAAAGTTTTGAACACCGAATTCGATTATTATTTGATCAAATAAAAACAATTATTTATATAGAAAACGAGTTGGGAAAGTTAGGTCACATGAGTAAGTTCGGTCACATGTGGCGGATTTTTATAGTCGGTTGGGCCCGACTATGGAATACCCTACACCTTTGGTGGGGATATTAATGTGGGATATTTAATTGCATACCTTAATTTTAAAGATTTTAATTATGCTGAACCTCCCCACCCTCAGAATGTTATTCATAAATCAGAAATTTACGTCTTATATCCCCATAAATTAAAAAAATTATGTAAAAGTATAAAAAACTAATAAAAAAATAGAAACATATAATTGGGCGGACAACGTCTATATTTAAAATTTTGAAAGGCTAATATTTCATAGATTTGATTTTAATAATTTACGGATCAAATTTTCACTATGAAAACCCGGGAAATAATGAAAAAAAAGTGAGCGGATCACGCCCATTTTTGGACCACATATTTTTAGGTGAATTATAACAATACGTTTTAAATTTTATAACTATACCTTGAATACTTTTCGAGTTATTAGTTCCGAAAGAGTTATATAAAAGGGACTTGTATGGGAGGTGGGCGTGTCCGTTGACCGATTTGGCTCATTTTCAAACTCAGTTCCTACTTTTGGCTAAAATATAGTAATACGTAATTTTATCGCATTCTGATCAGCATTTCTGAAGTTATTCTGTATTCGGACAGCAAGACAGCAAGACGGACAGACAGACAGACAGACAGACAGACAGACGGACAGACAGACAGGCGGACATGGCTAGACGGACTCGGGTAGTGATGCTGATCAAGAATATATATACTTTTCCATACCGGACACGTCTCCTAAGGGGCGTTACAATATATGTACCTCATAGGTGTAGGGTATAAATATGTGACAAATTTTGAATTCGAGAATTTCAATTTCATTTGATGAGATTTACCGTATACGTACATACGAAATTCTACGAATTTATTAGTATACACTGAAAGATATAAATATTTGATTAATAGTAATTTAAAATAACATCAAATTACAATCATTCATTAAACATTTCATTTTAGTTTAGTGTCCCAACACAACATTTTTGGCGGACTAAATGCAATTTGAAAACTTTAAAGCATACAACTGATGAGTTTATATAAAATGCTCCCTATTTAGTTACACGTGTCAAAAATATATCCAGGAATCTGCAATTAAATTTCCCCTAAATTTGAAAATGTTGCAATTCGACCCGAAAACTTTAATTTTGAAGTGTGTTTGTCAGCAATATTCCCGAAATATTCCTTAGGAATAACAAAAGTTTTGTGTCGCGGTAATCAAAAACTTAAGTTTTATAATATTGTATCAAAAAATTCATCTTTATGTTGTTTTATATTTTGATTTCAACCTGCCCAACAAATTTAAAATTTTCAAATTCATGGTTAAATAAAAGTTTAAGCAAATATTGGATACATTTGTGGTGCTGATCCAGAAAATGGCATCAACTTTGTCAAATTGGATTTAGTTTTTGGGATATTGCCTATTTTCAATTGCTCACTTTTTTGCTCTATTTTTATTTTTCAAATTTCAACAAATGAAAATAGTAAAATTATCTTTCTGTTTTTAGACACAGAAAACCTTGCGATATAATACAAAAATTTGTTTGCAAAAGAAGTCTTAAAAACTATATCTAATTTGGCAAAACTGATGAACTCAGCATAACAAATATACATATCGTCGTTGTTGAACTAAAAAATTCATCAAATACATTTTAAGAAAATCTTAAATTTCAACTTTGTGGGTAATTATTACAAAAAGTAATTGGTATATATTTAAAATTCAAATACCAATAAATATTTCTTTTCATTTGCTACAAATATTGAGTTCATCGTTTAGAAATAGACAGATATATAAAGATTTTTGTAAATGAATAATTGTCATTTTGAAATGTAGTTGGTGATTTTTACATCTACAACGAATTTTAACTTTCATTAATTTTGAGCTAATCATAACTTTCAATATTTGAAATTTTTCAAAATTTCATATATTCCTGCATTTCATATGTTCGATTTTTCTTTTTATTTTCAACATATCACATGTATTTTTCCAACAATTCATATTTTCCAAGATTTCAGATTTCACAAAATTTCATAATTTACAAACATTCGCATTTTTTATCATTTTGCCTTATCAATATTTTAGATAAGTATTTTCCAGCATTTCATATATTCGAAAATTTCATATTTCTTCCACATTTCATATTTTCCTACATATCATTGAATTTCATTTCATTCCGCCCTGTTGTTCTTTGTTTTTTGCACAATGTCTGCACCATAAGTTTGCTGTCTTTAAGAAATACATTTCTTAAATGATGATAAATTGTGACTTTTGATTTCTTCCTCTTTTTCTTGCAGTTGCTGCCCTTTTTTTTGTCGAGATAATTCATCCCGTTTTGTTCGGCATCTCATGCTTCGATACAACTTGACTCAGATAGTGTTTGAAATGTCAACAATGGCAGATTTCTGCGTATATTTCATATCCTGTTCGTGATTACTTTATATCACTTAAGTTTTTTCTTTCTATTCAGTTTTTGTTTCTATTGTACTTTTCTATTTTAATATCATGTTTATGATTTGTTTAGTTTATTGTTTCGTTTCGTTTAGTTTAGTTTAGTTTTCTTTTCTTATTTATTTAATTTAATCATGAAAGTGAAGCCTCTACTTCCAACTTTAGTGCAATTTCTTGAATGTTTTGAACTCATCTTCAGCAGTCACTAAGAAAGCACTAAATCTTCGACTTCTACAATATTATTTTACCACACTTTTTACCTACTTCTTTTTTTCTTTATTCCAACCTCCAGCATGTTTTATATGCTCTGACAAAGTTTTAATTTTATTAAAATTCTAGAAAAACAAGTCAGTCATTTTCTTGACTCAAGAAAATACTTTAGGAATTTCGTTGATGGGGTTGTTTTTGTTGCTGTTGTTTTTATATTATGGAGAAGAAAAAATGCATTTGACATTTGACTTTAAAGCATTCAATATAAACTCAATTTTGAGCAAAACCATTTGGTATTTTATTCAAGTTTTCACTTTAAATTCAATTTATAAGTAATAAAAAAATTAATTTTTCACTAAAAATTCAAACTTTCACTATAAATTAAATTTTTCACTAAAAACTCAATTTTTCACTATAAATTCAATTTTTCACTAAAAATACAACTTTTCACTATAAATTCAAATTTTCACTATAAATTCAATTATTCACTAAAATATCAATTTTCACTAAAAATTAAATTTTCAGTAAAAATTAAATTTTCAGTAAAAATTAGATTTTCAGTAAAAAATAAATTTTTCACTAAAAATTCAATTTTACACTAAAAAAAACAAATTTTCACTAAAAATTTAAATTTTCACTAAAAATTCAAATTTTCTCTAAAAATTCAATTTTTTACTAAAAATTCCATTTTTCACTAGAAATTAATTTTTCATTAAAAATTCAATTTTTCACTAAAAATTCAATTTTTCACTAAAAATTCAATTTTTCACTAAAATATCAATTTTTCACTAAAAAAATTCAAATTTCATTAAAAATTCAAATTTTCACTAAAAAGTTAATTTTTCACTAAAGAAAATCAATTTTTTCTAAAAATTTAATTTTTCATTCAAAATTCAATTTTTCACTAAAATTTCAAATTTTTACTAGAAATTCAATTCTTCACTAAAATATTAATTTTTCACACAAAATTCAATTTTTCACTAAAAATAAAATTTCTCACTAAAAATTAAATTTTCAGTAAAAATTAAATTTTTTCACTAAAATTTCAATTTTTCACAAAAAATTTAATTTATCACTAAAAACTCATATTTTCACTAAAAATTCAATTTATATCTAAAAATTCAAATTTTCACTAAAAATTCAAATTTTCACTAAAAAAATTCAAATTTTCACTAAAAAATTCAAATTTTCACTAAAAATTTTATTTTTCACTAAAAATTCAATTTTTCACTAAAAATTCAATTTTTCACTAAAAATTAAATTTTTTACTACAAATTCAATTTTTCACTAAAAATTCAAATTTTCACTTAAAATGCAAATTTTCACTAAAAATTAAATTTTTCACTAGAAATTTAATTTTTCATTAAAAATTCAATTTTTCACTAAAAATTCAAATTTTCACTAAAAATTCAAATTTTCACTACAAATTCAATTTTTCACGAAAAATTCAATTTTTCACTAAAAATTCAATTTTTCACTAAAATTTCAAATTTTCACTAAAAATTTAATTTGTAACTAAAAAAATTCAATTTTTCACTAGAAATTTAATTTTTCATTAAAAATTCAATTTTTCACTAAAAATTCAAATTTTCACTAAAAATTCAAATTTTCACTACAAATTCAATTTTTCACTAAAATTTCAATTTTTCAATAAAATTTCAATTTTTCAAAAAAAATTCCTTTTTTCACTAAAAATTCAATTTTACACTATAAATTCACTTTTTCACTAAAAATTAATTTTTCAGTAATAAATTAGTTTTTCACTAAAATTTAAAATTTTCACTAAAAATTCCTTTTTTCACTCAAATTCAATTTTTTACTAAAAAAAAATCCCGAGTGATGATATCATTTGTCATTTCAAGCCTAAGCCGTTTAAAAATAATTTTCGGTAATGGCAACATTTCAAATTCAGCACCACCTCCATTAACGTCGTTGTTACTAACTCGTTGTTGGTCGCTTCGATGCGATTGTAAATGCGTGATTGACGTTTAGACAATGTGACGTACGTAATGCCATGCGACGTAACGTGATGCGACGACGTACAGCGTCAGTCCAAGATATCTACAACAGCAACATCGAGCACTAAATACGCCGATGACAGATTTAGGCCAAAATAAACAATGCTATTACAACAACAACAACAACAACGTTGTCAAAAACAACGACAAGAATAGTAGGAGTAACAACGTTTGAAATTCCATTTAACTGCAAAACCTTGATATGACCAACAATTGAATGCAAAGTGAAATGAACAATTTTGCTGGTCACAAAGTGAGCCAAAAATTGTCAAAATAATCAAAGAGATTCGATGTCAAGTCAAGTGTACTTTTGTGAGTTTGTTTGAAATATCAGTATTCGATGCAAATGTACTATGGAATAATAAAAACTATCGAATAAATTGACGATTTTTGTTAGGTACTATTGAATATATGAATTTTATAAAATTGATACTTAAAATTAATCTAAAAAGTATACGTTTTATAAAATAATAAACCATGGATTATAAAATAAACAGTTGGTTTCGATTTCGGGGTTCTTCCTCTTTTGGGTATCGGTTTTAAATTTTGCAATGAAACAATTTCTGTATACCGTTTTTAAGTTAAGGGTTGATAACGATTTCGGTTTTTGTATTATGTATTAAATGTCTTAAACTCAATTCGAATTAAGGTCACATGGGAAATTTTCATATAGAGAAATTTGAATTTATTGTTGTAATGAAGTTAGTACGAATAACGAAAGTTATAGTTGGTCTAAGATGACTATAAAAACCTTACAGATATGTGATACTGTGCGTGGTTAGCCTTTAAAGTACTACAGAGTTTTTCAGAATTTTGGAATCTTGAAAAGAACTGAAAAATTGTAATTGGTAAAGAGTTTTCTTTCATTACCCAGATATACTACTGATATACTTTGTAGTATTATGTGGTATTTGAACAAAACTGGTCGGGTCACAAGTAATAATGAACCAATCATGCCCATTTTCAATAGCAGCAAATGAAAATTTCTGAATTTCAATTGGAAATTTCTGACTATAAAATGGAAATTTCTGAATTTCAATTGATGTCTTCTGAATTTCAAATGGAATTTCTGATTTTCAATTGATGTCTTTTGAATTTCAAAGGGAGTTTCAAAGGGAATTTCTGAATTTAAAGTGATGTCTTTTAAATTTTAAATTGAATTTCTCAATTTCAATTGATCTTTTCTGAATTACATTTTTGAATGGTGTAGATGTAACAAACGGTTGACCAATGAGAATATAATTTTTCACTTTCAGCTTAGTGTAAAAAGACTAATTTAGTTAAAATTTCTATTATGATGTTCAAAAAAAAATGTTTAAAATAATTATATCATCGTTGTAGAACGAAAAATCACCAAATACATTTTCAAAATGCCAAATATTCTTTTACAAAAATCTTTATATATCTGTCAATTTTAAATTGAGGAATTAAATTGAGAAAATGTAAATCTATCAATTGATATTTCAACTTTAAAAATGCATCAATAACTTTTTGTAATATTAATCATCAAACTCGAAATTTATGTTTTTCATAAAAACCCTAGGAAAAATTTGCCCGATGCGCCATCGGGAAATGATCGGGTTTTCGTTGGGTAATCCCTATTAGAGAAAATATGATCATTGCCTTTGCATGCCCTTATCATGCTTACCATACCAGGGTTTACATTATCTAAACAGTCAATGTTCCCGATCAGAGCTACATTATTTGTTCCTGATAATGAAATTAGCATCAGGCAATGATCGAGATTTATGAGAGAAACCCTGTTATGCTCGGGCTCAGACAAGGCAATTTTCGGGTAAATATTAAAATGGGGAATTGCCCGATCAGTACATGATCATGGCCTGAGGTCAATACATGATCAGGACATTGCGTTACAAGGACATTATGGGCCTCGTCATATACCGATCATCTCAAATAATGACATGATCACTTCATGACGATGGCCCTACCAAAATTTCTACTAGGGAATGCATTTGGAGATTTTTAGTTTTACAACGACGATTTTTTACTCATATACACATTTTTAATTTTTTTTAATACTATTTGAAAACTATTTTAAAAACTGGAACAAACAACGGTTCTAATTATCGGTTTATTTTTGTGTAATGGTTTTGGTGTCGATTACTGTTTCGGTTTTAAACGATTCAAACAAAAAAGTAGAATTCTAACAAATAGTAGAATTCTGTTTTATGTGGATTTGTATTGACATTTATTAGATGTCTGTGATAGATTTGAAAATTTAGAAAAACTGTTATAGAACAGTAATTTAATTAAAATGATATGATATATCAATGGAAAGCTACTGATTTCTACTTTAAAACGACACTATTTAGTTCTTTTTAAACATAGTAAAACTGTAACTCAATTTTGTAACTCAATTTTGAAAATTACGATTTTTGAGTAAGATTTTTTGTATACAAGGACATATTTTAAAAACACAATTTCTTAAAAAAAAAAACACTTTTTCATTAAAAATTTAAATTTTCAAAATAAATTTTCAATTTTTAAAAAAATTGTATTTGAATTTTTTATTTATTTTTTTTTCGATTTTCACCGTAAGGAATTTTTTTCCAAATTATTATTATTTTTTAATTCTCTGCAATTTAATGTTTATCTTGTTACGATCGGACAACTTTTACACTTATTACGGACCATTTTTACACCTTCCGATTGTCATCGTAAGCAAATTTTTCCAAATTCTTATTATTTTTTTAATTACCTTTAATTTGATATATAACTTCGGACTATTTTGAGTTTTTTAGATTTTCACCGTAAAGAAAAATCAAAACTTGAAAAAATAAATAGATTTCACATAGAAGCTAGTTCTTTTTAAATCTAGTAAAACTGTGTACTCGATTTTTGAAAACTCCGATTTGTGATTGATATTTTTTGTATACCACCCACTGTAAAACGGACACATTTTATACTCTATTTCTTAAAAAAATCACTTTTTCATTAAAAATTTAAATGTTCAATATAAATTAATATTGTATTATAAAAAAAAATTATTTGAATTTTTTTTATTTTTTTTTCGATTTTTACCGTAAGGAGTTTTTATCCAAATTATTATTATTTTTTAATTCCCTTCAGTTTGTTATATATCTTGATACGTTTTTATTTTTTTTTATTTTCGATTTTCACCGTAAGTAATTTTTTTCCAAATTATTATTATTTTTTAATTCTCTTCAATTTAATGTATATCTTGTTACGATCGGACAACTTTTACACTTATTACGGACCGTTTTTACACCTTCCGATTGTCACCGTAAGCAAATTTTTTCCAAATTCTTATTATTTTTTAATTACCTTTAATTTGATATATAACTTGTTACGATCAGACCATTTTGAGTTTTTTAGAATTTCACCGTAAAGAAAAATCAAAACTAGAAAAAAATAAATAGATTTCGTTGAAATACACGTAGAAGCTAGTTCTTTTTAAATCTAGTAAAACTGTGTACTCGATTTTTGAAAACTACGATTTGTTAGTGATATTTTTTGTATACCACTAGGGATGTCAATCCCGGACTATTTTTCAATCCCGAAATTTCGGGACTAAAAAATTTGAATCCCGGGATCCCGGGATTAGTCCCGGGATTTAAAAAAATAATAGCAAAGACATAAAATAACCATATCTGTGTTTAAATAATAAACAATTATAATGCTTAAGTCAAACAAAAGTCATATATTCAAATGCATCTGTTTTCAGGTTGGGTATTCAAATATGGTATACTAAATCCGCGATATATAAACCCCAGTTGATCATCAAAAATTTTTTTAATACTTTTTATTTAAAATTTATTTTTTAGTACAAATATAAGAAAATTAAAATTTTGAATGAACAACAAAATTTGTTATTGGGATATTGGTTTTTTGTGGAAAACAATATTTTATAAAAAAAAAATATAATTTAAAAAAAATAAATAGTTTTACAAATTTTCAAAAATATTTAAACTTTTAATTTCAAAATTATTTAAGTTGTATGTGATTTAACCGGTTATTGCAACCAAATCTCAAACGACTTGTTCATGGGCAATAACTATTTTAATTTTTATTCAATGGCTGTTTAGTCTTTTTATAAAAAAAGTTTGTTTTTAAATGCTGTGAAAAATGCAAAAATAATAAATTGCATTTTTCTCCAAAACATTACGTATACGGAAAAAACTAAAAACGCAGTTCGAATCAGTACATTAAAATATATAGGCATGATATGAGAAAATGATTGCCGAACAGTGTTATTAGTCGAAAGTGACGTAATTTTTAAAAATGTGTGAATTTGTTCAAAGTCAAAAAGCATGTAATTCATTATTATTTACGTCAGTGTTTTAAGATTTTAGTCCATTAAATCCAAGGATTGAAACCGTAGCCGAAACCGAAACCGATATCCGTTTAAAACCGATATCCATTTAAAACCGAAACCGTAATCGAAACCGTTATACGAAAATCAGAAATAAACCGTTTCGGTTTTATACCAGTTTAAAACGGTTTATAAAAAAGCATAAAAAGAAACAGGAAAACATATTTTATTTTATATAGAAGATCTTAAGTACAAGGCATGTTTAATGTCATTTAATAAAATTTTGAATTCCCAAAATAAATTTTTTTTCTTGTACAATTTTCGGCGAGCTAGACTAAGCTTATGTCCCATAGTGCAATGTTAAGTTATTTGAAAAATATGGAATTAAAAGAAATTTTATACAAAAACCGAAATCAAAACCGAAACCGTAACTTGGAATCGGTATACTGAAACCGTTTCGTAATAAAAACCTAAAACCGAAACCAAAACGCGGAAAAAACCGAAATCGAAACCGTTATTCGTTTAGGTTTCAAACCTTGATTAAATGTTAGATTTACTTTTTCACAAAATGTGTACACAAACATTTTGAATAAACTATTAAAAATTGATCTACTAGCGTTTTTTGTAATCCCGAAAATCCCGGGATTTAACGATGATCCCGGGATGAGTTTTTCGGGACTGATTTGACTCAAATCCCGGGATCCCGGGATTGACATCCCTATATACCACCCACTATAAAACGGACACATTTTATACTCTATTTCTTAAAAAAATCACTTTTTCATTAAAAATTTAAATTTCCAATATAAATTCATATTGTATTATAAAAAAACATTATTTCAGTTTTTTTGTTTTTCTTCTTATTTTTTTTTTAATTGTTTTTTAATTTTTTTAATTATTTTTTTTTGATTTTTACCGTAAGGAGTTTTTTTCCAAATTATTATTGTTTTTAGTTCTCTTCAGTTTGATATGTATCTTGATACGTTCGGACCATTTTACACTTAGTACGGACTATTTTTACACCTTACGATTTTCACCGTAAACAAATTTTTCAAATTCTTATTATTTTTAATTACCTTTAGTTTGATATATATCTTGTCTCGATCGGACCATTTAGAATTTTTTTCAATTTTTAACGTAAAGCAAATCAAGTCCACTTTTTTTTTTGTTACAAATTAAAAAAAATGATTTCGTTGAAATTTACATAGAAGATAGTTCTTTTTTAATCTAGTAAAACTGTATAGTCAGTTTTTGAGTTTTCCGTTTTATGAGTGTGACTTTTTTGTATATAACTCACTGCAAGACTGACACATTTTAAACTCAATTTATTAAAAAAAATAACTTTTTCATTAAAAATTTAAATTTTCAATATAAATTCAAATTGTATTTAAAAAAAATTGAATTTGAGTTTTTTTGTTCTTATTTAAAATTTTTTTTTTATATTTTTTCAATTTTTTTTTCGATTTTCACCGTACGAATCTCGGTAATTCAATCAATATGAAAATACAAATATAAATGCATTAAATATCGGTTAGACGGTACAGCCTTTAACTCTGTTTGGGATCTCGTATTCCGTGTCACATTTGTCACCTATTCCTCTCCTATTTATCTCTTTGTCAGATGTCAAAAGTGGGAGAAGAATAGCAAATTAATAGAAATAGATAGCAAATTAATACTGGATGAATAAAAAGTAATACTTCTTACAATTCCTTCCAAATTGATCTATTTTTAATCCATATTCTTTTATCAATCCTCTTCTTTTCCTTTTCTCTTTTTACTCCACTCCTTTTCCTTTCATAAACCACAAATCACAAAATGTGCTGTCGTGTATATATTATGTATCATTTTGATATTATAAGATTATAAATATAAAATGAAATAATTGAATCCTTCAAAAGATAGCAATAGTGACAATTATTCAAATACTAAAAATTCTATAATAAATCTTATCATAACCTTGCATTTTATATCAGCTGTTTTTTGTAATTTTATCATATACCATTAATAATTACGTTCTTTATCTTTTTGCTATTTTTGCGATCGTACTTCTAATTAAAATTTATTCAATTTAATATTTGCGAATTTTCTTCACATTCCAGCACACCAAAATCACCCACTTTTCGCAACGGCGAAAACAATTTATATCCGAAGCATGCAAAAAGTCGTCATTGTTGTTGCGATTATCAAATAAACGACCACCCGCTAATGCTGTGATATCCTGCGAGTCCTTTGGCGGCGTTCAAACATCCAACCGTCCATTCGTTTGTCCGTCTATCCCACTCCCGATTGTCCGTTCATCTGTCCGTTTCTTCGTTGGCACAACACACTCATGCTCAGGAGAACCCAATAAATCTCTTTTTTTGTCTCTGCATGCATGCAGCGTCAAGTGGACGCCAGCAATAGCGTCACTCGCTACCACAAAAAACCGCCTCCAACCAATGACGCCTCCAACCATACCACATCGCCAGCATTCGGTGTCAGTTGATGCCCCTGTGGTGCCTTGATTTTCTATTTCATTTGTTCATACGTTTCATACCGAAACGGCGTCGTCACCCGCTTTTTCATGGTTGCCATGCCACACGCGGATAACTGTCTGGACGACCAATAGGTTGTTTTGCTGTCCAGTTGTGTGACCTCTGTGCAATGGTACAATATACCCCACTTATTCTGACTACTTGCCATTTGGTAATAGATCATCGAACTCACGACTGAATGCAAACTATGCCAGTACTTCACCGAATTTGGTTGCAATAGCAATCGAAGTGTAGTATTTCGAGGACTATTTCAGTTGGATCCTACTTCAATTGGGTCCTACTTCAGTTAGGTCCTACTTCAGTTGATTCCTTTTTTCTGGTATGCACATCGTTTTGAATTTTCTTAAGTGTTTCTTTTAATGGAATTCACTTTTCGAGAAGTTTCTCTGGTATTTGATGGTCATATTTATAGCATTTTCATGGTACGTATCGAACGTATCTTCTCGTTCTCTTTTATAAAATATTTACATTGCCAGGCAATATTTTTGGCAGGGTCCAGGCAGTTTAGAAACGTTTTTAAAATAATTTCAAATAGAACAAGGCGGTGATCGTATCACAAGCTTTCCGTTCTCTGCGCGTTCCCAAAATATGCCGTAAATCCGCCATTAAAATTCAACACAATTTTACCACCGGTTAGTCATTTTCCAAAATATTCCATTTTTATATATGTTTTGCCGGAAAAATGTCATAAATATTCATGAAAAATCCTAATATTTTGTCTCGGTATAGTTCTACAATCTTCCCAACTGAATTTACGAAATTTAAAAATTAAGTTGATTTTTTTATTTCATATTCAGTTACCTCAACAATATTTCAAGGCAATTAAGATATATATTTTCGAAAGATTTTAAGCAGACAAATGCGAAGTGTTTCTCAAATTCGGTCTGTTTTCAGTCTGTTCCGAAAATATGCTAGGAATCTACATTTAAAATTTGCGATATGAAATTTCTTGAATTTTTCAGAAATTTTCCGGCAAACAAAGGAAGTTTTTGGGGAGGCGTTTAGCAGATTTTTTAATATTTTATCGAACTTTAAAAGCAAATATCCAGCATATTATAGTAACCCGCAGAAAACAGCCAAACTCCGCATTTGTTTGCTTAAAATATGCCCTTCTAAAAATTAAAAAATTCCATAAAATTTCATAATCTGCCATATAATTATATTTATCTGTGTGTTAGCCGATAATATGTCGGAAATATACATGAAAAATAACAAAAATTTGGTCTCGGGTTTATTCTAAATGAAATTTTTAATTTTCCATTTAAAATTATCAAAAACAAATCTCAATTTAAATTCCAAATTTGGCTATTTAAAAAGGACAATTCTAATTTATTTTTTTTTTTTTTTTTTTTTAAGAAAAAACATACACCCACAAAAATTCCCTCAAATCCCATTAAAATTGGTCAATAGGACAATTATTGATTAAATAGTATACAAAAAAAAATTTTTTTCATATAAACTCAATGGCAATGTTATGGTATTTTCTAGTATTTAATGATATTTTCCGATTAAAATAATAATTTATCCTATTGATTATTTTTAATAGTAAAAAAACTATTATTTAAAAAACTATTTTTCCTGGGTGTATAAATTTGATAATTTGAAATTTTTTTATTTGAATTTTTGTAGATCTGAAACCGATAATATATATTTATTTTGTATATAATAAAATTTGAAATAGAAAAATCAACTACATTTCAAAATTTTTCAATTTTGAATCAAAAATTTTAATTTCATTTGAAATTTTCTAAACTTTAAAATGAAAAATATAATACTAAAAATTTCTATTTAAAAATCTCAATTTAATTTGGAAATATGTCTATTGCAATTTGTATATTTCAATATTTTTTGAATTTTCTAAATTTTGAATGGAAAATCAAATTATATAAATTTCTATTAAAAACCTTAGTTTTGGTTCAAAATTTGTCAGTTTCAAAAAAAAAAAATTAAATTAAATTTGGTATACTCTAAATTTGAAATGGTTAAATTTAATTTTCAAAAAGTCTCAATTTTTTTTTTAGAACTTTTAAAAATTAGACTTTCCATTTAAAATACAGAAAATTCTAAATAAAATAGAAATGAATATAAATTGGAAATGGATAATGTAATTTTCAGTATTTCTTATAAAAACTCTCAATTTCATTTAGAAATGTATCAATTTCATTTAGAAATTTATCAATTTCTAATAAAAAAATTTAAATTTTATTTAGAATTTTCTGAATTTTAAATGCAATGTCTAATTTTCAAAAACTCTAAAAAAAACATTTTAATTTAATTTTGAAAATGTCAATATTATTTCAAATGGTTCAAATTTTTAATTGAAAATTTAATAATCAGCCCAATCGAGAAACGCGTCGGGAGGCATTTCCGACGGAATTGACAAAAAAGCAATCGAACAAGTCCGACGTATATTCGAAAATGTTCATCAATCGAGTTTCCCGTCGTGTCAAATTTGCTCACATTTTGTTTTTATGTGAAAAAATTAAATTTTTGATTTTTCGTAATTGATTGCAGAAATAAAGTAGTTTAAATTGTTCAAATAGTTAAAAAATGAGTTATTTCGACTGCTTGGATGTTGGAAACTTGCTAAAATTACTATGAAAATTTAACTATTTAAGTACCTACTGTCGTTAGCATTTAAAAAATAAATTAAAAAATAAAATTACATTCGTTTTGTATTTGCAGTCATTTTAAAATGTCAAATAGAGTACGTTCAATCAATAAAATTGAAAACAATTTTAATTTTTACTTCGAATTTTTGCATTTAATATCGAAATTGAGAGGAAAACAATGTTGCATTGTTTTATAAATGTTTCCCGTGTCTCGGAAAACTTGATTACATTTTATTTTCCGTCGGAAGGAGAACAATCCGATGACCTTCCGTTCATCGGGAACCTCGATTGGGCTGATTAAAAATTACTAATAATAAACAACAATATATTTTTTTCAAAATTTGTCAGTTTCAAATATAAAATATTAGTTTCTTTTAGAAATTTTTAAATTTGAAATAGAAAATCGAATTTTTTAATAAAAGCCTCAATTGTATTTAATAATTTAAAAATTACAAATTGAGATCTGTTTGTTCTATTTTTTTATACAATGTCCCATATTTATTTTTATTTTTAATGTTTTAGAATCATTAATGCAAAAAAACTTCTATGCATTTCATATTTTGTGGCTGTGCAGAGACGCCGGACGTGAGCTGTGTTGAAACGTCGGGCAGCGTTGAAATGTCGAGCTGCATTGAAACGTTGGGCAGCGTTGAAACGTCGTGCTGCGTCGAAACGTCGGGCTGCTTTGAAAAGTCGGGCTGCATTGAACGTCGGACAGCGTTGAAACGTCGTGCTGCTTTGAAACATCGGGCTGCGTTGAAACGTCGGGCTGCTTTGAAACGTCGGGCTGCGTTGAAACGTCGGGCTGCTTTGAAACGTCGGGCTGCGTTGAAACGTCGGAATGCGTTAAAACGTCGGGCAGCGTTAAAAAGGTCATGCTGCGTCGAAACGTCGGGCAGCGTTAAAAAGGTCGTGCAGCGTTGAAACGTCGGGCTGCTTTGAAACGTCGGGCTGCGTTGAAACGTCAGACTGCGTTGAAACATCGGGCTGCGTTGAAACGTCGGGCTGCTTTGAAACGTCGGGCTGCGTTGAAACGTCGGAATGCGTTAAAACGTCGGGCAGCGTTAAAAAGGTCATGCTGCGTTGAAACGTCGGGCAGCGTTAAAAAGGTCGTGCAGCGTTGAAACGTCGGGCTGCGTTGAAACGTTGGGCTGCGTTGAAACGTCGGGCAGCGTTGAAACGTCAGACTGCGTTGAAACGTCGGGCTGCGTTGAAACGTCGGGCAACGTTGATACGTCGGGCAACGTTGATACGTCGTGCTGCACTGAAACGTTGTTCTGCGATGAAACGTCGTGCTGCGAGCTTTGAGACGTCGAAACTGCATGCGTTGAGCGTGAGTTTAGACGTCGCTTGTGGACTGCGTAGACGTAGTGTGGATGCGTGCGATGCAATGTTGAACTGCGTGCGGTTTCGGGATAACCAATAAAGGTCACCCTGCGCACTTCGGGATCACCAATCTCGCTTTATCGAATTTATTCAAACACAGTACTTAGGAAACGATTAAACTTTTATTTGTGAATAAAATAAAGCGAATAAAAATTAATTTTAGAAATTTTGACAAAACAAAATTTCTAAAAACAGAGTACTTAACATATTAAAACAAAAATATTACAAGTATTTTTAGCACAGTAAGTGCTGATTGCCACAAATATATTCAATTTCTTGAAGTTATAAAACCTTTTTGATGTTGAATTTGAATGTTGAACACAGAAAAATAATGTACATTTTATTGATGAATTCCATTCTTCAAACCATGATTCATTGAATTGAAGAACCATTCATAATATTAATGACTAACGACATCAATGTAATGAATGCTTTCATAAATATGATGAACGCTTGGTAACTGTCGAAAAAGTGTTCTTCAATATGATGAATAATACACTAAGAAATAACATACCATAAAATTAATAGTTTTTACTATTAAAATTAGTCAATAGCATATATGTCCGATAAACTATTAACTTAATTGATGAATCCTATTAAATACTACAAAATACTATAAAATGTATTTGAGTTTGTACGAAAATATTTATTTTTTGTATACTATTAAATCAATAAGTGTTTCCATTGACAAATTTTAATGGGATTTTGTGAGTTTTTTTTTCTGAGTGTATGTGAAGAATACGTTTCATCATATTAATGAACAACTACATAAAATACAACATATTTTATTTCATATTGCAGAATGCTGTTCATCAAACCAAATTTCAATCGAAATAATTATTTTTCGTTCATTTTTGCCGTACTTTTCAGTTCTCAAGTAGTTCTTATATGTTATTCTTATTTTTATTCTTATTCTAATTTATTTTTCTAATTTATGCATGACGAGCAAGCCTTATCATGCATAAATTAGAAAATTGTTTGTAAAATATTTATTTATAATTGCAACTTTTTGTTAATAAAAAATGATATTTAAAAAAAATTGTTTGAAAAAAAAATGTAATAAAAAATTTATTTAACTTTTTTTTTTTTAATTTTATAATTTTTTTTACTAAATTAAAAAAAAAAAAAAAAATTTTTTCAAAAGATTTTTTTTTTTTTAAACAATATTTTTCCAAAAAAAATTTCAGGACATTTTTTTCAAATTTGTTTCTAAAATTTTTTTTTTTTTTTGAAAAATTCGTAAAAAAAAAAATTTCAAATTATTCATAAATATTATGATCATATTCATCAATATTACAATTCAAATTCATTGTATTGAATATTTTGCTTATATATATAATGAATGCATTCATTAATATGACATTTAATGAATGGTGGTATCAATATGATGGATTGATAGAAAAATTCATAATTTTTATGAATAAATTCATAACATTGATGATTTTTTTGTGAGTGGTTAGATGGTTTTATTTTTATACTTAAATAATTTAGTAAATATTGAGAATATAACAAAATTCGAAAGGTAAGAGATAGAAGATACAATTTTTTATCGGTATTCCAACGTTAAGGGTTCGAGGGAACCTGTTTCCACCAGGTTCTGTGTTGTCTCGTTATACTCGGATATCGAACCAAGCCTCCCCTTTCGTATTTCATTTGGCTCTCAATAGAAAAACGCATTACAGCGACAATTTGTTCTTTAGTCGCACGACGATAGTTTAAAAAAATCAAATTTATTAGGTTTAAAACTAAATAAATGGAGTATTGATATTCCTTATTACATTAAATTTGTCATGGCTAAAATTTATAGAAAAAATACGTTTAAATTGTAAAATATTATTCTAATAGGAAAAATATGAAATAATCATTATTTTATAAGTATAATTATAAAATCATAATATATAAATAAGAATTAATAGAATACAAATTTTAAACAATTTGTCTGCCCCAGTGCCAGTTTGTTATTATTACCATTCCCATTATCACCATGAGTCGTCAACATTCATTTCGTATTCTCAACGAGTGGAAAATTGATTTTTTTGCCAACAATGCGACGCTTTGAAAATTCGTAAATGAAATCAAATTGAATATTTTCGAATTCTGTTACTCTACTATTTCTTGTTGTTGAAATTCATGTGTTTTAGCATCGCTTCGAGTACGATATTTCAGCCGTTAAACCATCCATCTATCCATCTACCCAAATAACCGAACGTTGCCTGCACTACGCGGGATGCCATGGTTGCCATGTCAAGTGGACACCGCTGTTCCAGCAGTTGCTCAGAAATTGAATTTTTCACAAGAGTTGTTTTTTCTTTGGGAACATTTTTTGTTTCTATTTTCAAGTTTTGTATTTTTCATTTTCAATTTCTATGCTGCTACTACTTTTTGGCGCTAGCTGTGGCCGTTGGGATTTGGATTTTGTGGTTTTTTGGGTTTTACTCTGTTTTTTGGATTTTTGGGTTTTCGTGGAACTGCTGGTGGATAAACGCAAAGGCGTCGAATGATAAGTGAGCGCAACACGGAAACGGAAATCATTGGAGCGCGCAACATGATTGAATGAGTTGCCGTCGTTGCTGCGGTGAGTGACAGAAGGACAACCAGTGTTGCCGGATAACGAATAATCACTTGAACATGAACGGCGCTGATTTGGGAGATCTTTGGAAAATGTACTACGAGATTTCGACGATGGGTGTGTGGTACAAGATTTAGACGGGTGGAGATTTGTTTGATGATATGATGATATGATGATATGATGATATGATGATATGATGATATGATGATATGATGATATGATGATATGATGATATGATGATATGATGATATGATGATATGATGATATGATGATATGATGATATGATGATATGATGATATGATGATATGATGATATGATGATATGATGATATGATGATATGATGATATGATGATATGATGATATGATGATATGATGATATGATGATATGATGATATGATGATATGATGATATGATGATATGATGATATGATGATATGATGATATGATGATATGATGATATGATGATATGATGATATGATGATATGATGATATGATGATATGATGATATGATGATATGATGATATGATGATATGATGATATGATGATATGATGATATGATGATATGATGATATGATGATATGATGATATGATGATATGATGATATGATGATATGATGATATGATGATATGATGATATGATGATATGATGATATGATGATATGATGATATGATGATATGATGATATGATGATATGATGATATGATGATATGATGATATGATGATATGATGATATGATGATATGATGATATGATGATATGATGATATGATGATATGATGATATGATGATATGATGATATGATGATATGATGATATGATGATATGATGATATGATGATATGATGATATGATGATATGATGATATGATGATATGATGATATGATGATATGATGATATGATGATATGATGATATGATGATATGATGATATGATGATATGATGATATGATGATATGATGATATGATGATATGATGATATGATGATATGATGATATGATGATATGATGATATGATGATATGATGATATGATGATATGATGATATGATGATATGATGATATGATGATATGATGATATGATGATATGATGATATGATGATATGATGATATGATGATATGATGATATGATGATATGATGATATGATGATATGATGATATGATGATATGATGATATGATGATATGATGATATGATGATATGATGATATGATGATATGATGATATGATGATATGATGATATGATGATATGATGATATGATGATATGATGATATGATGATATGATGATATGATGATATGATGATATGATGATATGATGATATGATGATATGATGATATGATGATATGATGATATGATGATATGATGATATGATGATATGATGATATGATGATATGATGATATGATGATATGATGATATGATGATATGATGATATGATGATATGATGATATGATGATATGATGATATGATGATATGATGATATGATGATATGATGATATGATGATATGATGATATGATGATATGATGATATGATGATATGATGATATGATGATATGATGATATGATGATATGATGATATGATGATATGATGATATGATGATATGATGATATGATGATATGATGATATGATGATATGATGATATGATGATATGATGATATGATGATATGATGATATGATGATATGATGATATGATGATATGATGATATGATGATATGATGATATGATGATATGATGATATGATGATATGATGATATGATGATATGATGATATGATGATATGATGATATGATGATATGATGATATGATGATATGATGATATGATGATATGATGATATTATTTTTAGCTTGTTTTACACGATCGCTTGTATGTCAAACATGATCTGGTCATGTCAAACATGATCTGGTCATGTCTTTCCTGATAGGGTATATTTCTACTATGAACATTTGTACATATTTAAAAGTAGTCTGTTTTGAGAATTTTGATTGGAGATTGCATATGTTCTGAAAAGATTCTTTTATAAATGGTTTTATATTATGTATGAGAAACAGTTTCCATGAGAAACAGTTTCCTCAAAAACACAGATTCTGTGATATGTGCAAATTTCAATGGTATTCCATTTCTTTTTGAGATTTTGGTTGAATTTTGATTATTTCTTAGCTTTTTTGTTGAGTTTTCGCACTATTTTTGTAAAGAATCTTTTGCTTTTTCTAACATCATTTTTATCATTGCAAAAAAAAAATGGCAGAAATTGCATTGCAAAATGTGGAATTGTTAATGAAAAAGGACTTTCAAAAACACCAAATTGAGTCATATGCTAATACAATACGACTGGTGCTGATACCGTTAAAAGGAATGAAAAAATGCTGTACGTTTTTCTATTTCTTTCTCAATATTTGCATTATTCATGCTAAAGGTGTTTTGCAGTTATGGATTAAATAAAAAAAAAGAATCAAATCGGCACAGTTTGAGCGAATGGCGCAAGATAATTCAGAAAAATAATATTGAGATTTTAAGGTTGTTTAAAGAGATTGAATACTGGAAAATAAAATTTGAAAACTATTGAAATGATGAAAATTTTAATTATTAATGAAAAACTCAATTCTATTAAAAAATGTAATTTTAAATAACTTCTTTTGTGTAATAAAAATTTATTTTTTATTTTTAATGATAAATTTTATTTTGTTAGTGAAAAATTTATTTTTAATGCAAAATTTATTTTTGAATAAAAAATTTATTTTTTAATGAAAAATATGAAAAAATTTAGTGAAAAATTTAATTGTTAGTAAAAATTTATTTTTTAAATTTTAAATTTGGGGAATGATATTTAGGGAATGATAAAAAAAATAATTTTTGTATGAAACAATTAATTGCTTAAATAAATCACAAAAAGTTGCACATTTCAGAAAATACCCGCTTGCCACAGCAATACTAAAAAATATGAAAACCAATTTTTCAGTTGCAGCGCCTCAAAGTATGCTGCAAATTCGGTAAATATGTCCGATAATGCGATAAATAAATCTTTGGCTGCCTGGTTTTCTATTGCACGACACCACAACAAAAACAAAATAATAACAAAAAATACTACAAAATACCATAAAAACGACTACAACAAAAATCAATTCTCAACCAAACGACTACGAAATCAAAAATATTTCCAATAAATTTCGTGGCGATTTTTACGAGTTTTCGATTTATAGTAACTACTTTTTCCACTAGATGTCCTCAAAGTTGTTCTTTTTTTTATTTTTGTTGTTGCTATTATTATTAAGTGCATTTTTGTTGGATCATGTGTCATTGTTGTTCTTGTTATTTGTGTCACTTTGTGCAATTTCCAGACGACTTGGCAGCAGCCACCGACAACAACCGTCCGTCGATACCACAACTAAACCACGAGACGCAGACAGCAGACGGTGGCACTAAGTATCAGGCAGCATTTGAGGGGGGAACCACAAAACTTTGAAACAGTTATTTTGCGACAATATTGGAAAAATATTGACATGAGTTATTTAAGCTCGAAAGATGAAATCGTGTGAGCATGAAGCAGAGGTAACATAAAAAATATAACAAGATATATTTTGTTCAATATTTTTATGTAATTAAAATTTAATTTTAATTCAGTTAGTGAATAAATTGAATTTGAATTAAAAATTTAATTTTTAGTGAAAAATTAAAATTTTAGTGAAAAATTAAAATTTTAGTGAAAATTTTAATTTTTAGTAAAAAATTGAATTTTTAGTGAAAAATTGAATTTTTAGTGAAAATTTTAAACTTCAGTAATAAAAAATTGAAATTTTAGAGAAAAATTGAAATTTTAGTGAGAAATATAGTTTTTAGTAAAAATTTAATTTTTAGTGAAAAATTAAATTTTTAATGAAAAATTGAATTTTTAGTGAAAAATTGAATTTTTGTTTTTAGTGATAAATTGATTTTTAGGCGAAAATTCTAATTTTTATTGAAAAATTTAATATTTAGTATTAATGGAATTTTAAGTGAAAATTTGAATTTTTTATTGAAATTTGAACTTTAAGTGAAAAATTTAATTATTAGTGAAAAATTTAATTTAAATTGAAAAATTAAATTTTTTGTGAAAAAATGTTGTTATATTGAGACTTTTTTTTTAATGAAAAATTAAATTTTTTTTAATTTTGTTTTTCTGAAAAGTTTTAATTCCCTAAGTGAAAAATTTTATTTTAAATGATCTTCTTATTAAAGGTAATTTTTTCAAATTTTAATATAAAATGTATCAGTTTATTTTGTAGTTATTTTTGTAAAAATTTAAAAACCTTTGAAACCGCACAAGCACCCGACGCCAATGCCACCAAAGTCATCAAAAGCAAGGTCCTTCGATGTCCTGCAACTGTTGGTTGCCTCACTGCTACTGGTCGTTAGTACAAACACTCGACGTCATTACTATGCCGCCTGCTGCTTTACATACTTCATCTGCGGAAGGAACCCAACAAAGAGCCCTACGCGGTACCACTTCCGCTGGAACTGTTGCATCGGGTGTGAGTTGAGGCGACCCAAACAGGATATTAAAGCAATTTAAATAAATATGCCAATATAAGAGAACTTTAATGGTTATTTAATGGGTTTTTCGTGAGATGCAGAGTATTTATTTAAAACAGCCAAACAGAATGCAAAATAAACAAATGGCGAACTCGTTACTTGGAATGTTGAAGTAATGTAAAATGGAAAATGCGAAAAATACAAAAAAAAAAACTTAATCTGAATTTATGAAGTCCATGAATCAATAAATCGATAATCAAATAATCAAATAAACAAATAATCAAATAATCAAATAATCAAATAATCAAATAATCAAATAATCAAATAATCAAATAATCAAATAATCAAATAATCAAATAATCAAATAATCAAATAATCAAATAATCAAATAATCAAATAATCAAATAATCAAATAATCAAATAATCAAATAATCAAATAATCAAATAATCAAATAATCAAATAATCAAATAATCAAATAATCAAATAATCAAATAATCAAATAATCAAATAATCAAATAATCAAATAATCAAATAATCAAATAATCAAATAATCAAATAATCAAATAATCAAATAATCAAATAATCAAATAATCAAATAATCAAATAATCAAATAATCAAATAATCAAATAATCAAATAATCAAATAATCAAATAATCAAATAATCAAATAATCAAATAATCAAATAATCAAATAATCAAATAATCAAATAATCAAATAATCAAATAATCAAATAATCAAATAATCAAATAATCAAATAATCAAATAATCAAATAATCAAAAAATCAAATAATCAAATAATCAAATAATCAAATAATCAAATAATCAAATAATCAAATAATCAAATAATCAAATAATCAAATAATCAAATAATCAAATAATCAAATAATCAAATAATCAAATAATCAAATAATCAAATAATCAAATAATCAAATAATCAAATAATCAAATAATCAAATAATCAAATAATCAAATAATCAAATAATCAAATAATCAAATAATCAAATAATCAAATAATCAAATAATCAAATAATCAAATAATCAAATAATCAAATAATCAAATAATCAAATAATCAAATAATCAAATAATCAAATAATCAAATAATCAAATAATCAAATAATCAAATAATCAAATAATCAAATAATCAAATAATCAAATAATCAAATAATCAAATAATCAAATAATCAAATAATCAAATAATCAAATAATCAAATAATCAAATAATCAAATAATCAAATAATCAAATAATCAAATAATCAAATAATCAAATAATCAAATAATCAAATAATCAAATAATCAAATAATCAAATAATCAAATAATCAAATAATCAAATAATCAAATAATCAAATAATCAAATAATCAAATAATCAAATAATCAAATAATCAAATAATCAAATAATCAAATAATCAAATAATCAAATAATCAAATAATCAAATAATCAAATAATCAAATAATCAAATAATCAAATAATCAAATAATCAAATAATCAAATAATCAAATAATCAAATAATCAAATAATCAAATAATCAAATAATCAAATAATCAAATAATCAAATAATCAAATAATCAAATAATCAAATAATCAAATAATCAAATAATCAAATAATCAAATAATCAAATAATCAAATAATCAAATAATCAAATAATCAAATAATCAAATAATCAAATAATCAAATAATCAAATAATCAAATAATCAAATAATCAAATAATCAAATAATCAAATAATCAAATAATCAAATAATCAAATAATCAAATAATCAAATAATCAAATAATCAAATAATCAAATAATCAAATAATCAAATAATCAAATAATCAAATAATCAAATAATCAAATAATCAAATAATCAAATAATCAAATAATCAAATAATCAAATAATCAAATAATCAAATAATCAAATAATCAAATAATCAAATAATCAAATAATCAAATAATCAAATAATCAAATAATCAAATAATCAAATAATCAAATAATCAAATAATCAAATAATCAAATAATCAAATAATCAAATAATCAAATAATCAAATAATCAAATAATCAAATAATCAAATAATCAAATAATCAAATAATCAAATAATCAAATAATCAAATAATCAAATAATCAAATAATCAAATAATCAAATAATCAAATAATCAAATAATCAAATAATCAAATAATCAAATAATCAAATAATCAAATAATCAAATAATCAAATAATCAAATAATCAAATAATCAAATAATCAAATAATCAAATAATCAAATAATCAAATAATCAAATAATCAAATAATCAAATAATCAAATAATCAAATAATCAAATAATCAAATAATCAAATAATCAAATAATCAAATAATCAAATAATCAAATAATCAAATAATCAAATAATCAAATAATCAAATAATCAAATAATCAAATAATCAAATAATCAAATAATCAAATAATCAAATAATCAAATAATCAAATAATCAAATAATCAAATAATCAAATAATCAAATAATCAAATAATCAAATAATCAAATAATCAAATAATCAAATAATCAAATAATCAAATAATCAAATAATCAAATAATCAAATAATCAAATAATCAAATAATCAAATAATCAAATAATCAAATAATCAAATAATCAAATAATCAAATAATCAAATAATCAAATAATCAAATAATCAAATAATCAAAGAATCAAAAAATCAAATAATCAAATAATCAAATAATCAAATAATCAAATAATCAAATAATCAAATAATCAAATAATCAATACTTCAATAAATCAAGAAATAAATAACAATAATTTGAAAATAAAATATCACTCATACGTCAAATGATTAAAAAAAAATTTTAGTTTTATTAGCTTTAATAAAAATTTAAAAAAATTGAATTAAAAATGCAAAATTAAAAATGTTTACCATAAAAACTGACAAAATAACACAAATACCTTTTGTTAATTATTTTGCATATATTTCTGAAAGGAAATGAAAATGTTGCGCATCACTTGCCGCCGGTTCTTCTACTGTGCGCGCTCTTAATGGTCGTTTGCAGCACTTCATACAGAACCTGTAACCTGAGTCACAACCTGGTAGAGACATCTTTTTTTGGTATTTTGTACCCCTTGCTTGCTTTCAGCTACAACTCCCGCCTGCTGTAATTTCTTGTGCCATACTCAGAAACCGTTTAAAACTGCTCTCGATGGCAACGTATTTGCCACAAATTGGCTGCCGTTTGCAAAACTCAGGACACGTGCACAAACGTGCAAACATTTTAAAGGTTCCACACTGACAAATTCAAGTTTTAATTCCATTTTAAGTAACGAACGAATGAATGCATTGCAAATAGTTGAGGGTCATGCGTGGCATATTAATTAGTTTGGGAATTTAAGTGGCTTCTGTAAGGGGTTTCGAAAGATTTAAATGAAATGAAATTGTAATATTAGGTCTTCTTGATGACCTACAATGCCTATTGTTACAATTTGTATTTTTGTGAAAATTACTTTTGAACAATTTCATATAAAAGTTACTCTATAGTTACTGTAGTATTTAGTATAATTTTGAAAGCTTATAAAATTACCTTTAAAATGGTACTAAAATAATTTTTATCAATTGGAAATATTTATATTTTATTTTATTTTTTAGTAGGAATATTTTGAAATTTGTTAAAATTTGCTATTAAATTAAAAGTAAATTAAATTTAGTATAATAATAAAGTAAATGGTATTAATTAGCTAAATAGGCAAACTTTTTTCAAATAAAAAATTTAAGTCTGTTGGATTTTGGTGTTGTTCACAGCAAGCAAAATTCAAATGTTACTCATACGTCAAGTATTTCAATTATTTTATATCTTAAATAATTTCGCTATAATATTTGCTTTTTGTTTGCAATTATTAAGTTAACATTGTTTTATTTATAATTGGCATAAAACAACATTTATTGCCAATTATATTAAGCAATAATTTAAGCATGACATGTGATTGATTTCAACAAAATAAACAACTGACATGATAACAATGATGCCACTGATGATGATACCGATGATAATGATGATTCTGACAATGATGAGCTTGATTTATAATGCTGTAATTCACGATGGTGCGTATTGTTGTAATCAATATTTACTTAAATTAAGTTTGAATGTATTGGTCGATGCCACGCACTGCTAAACTGTCGACCACAAGCGGATGAAAACATTAAGCGCTCTGTATGTGTGTCGGTCTGTCTTTGTGCGTGTGTGTGTGCGTGAGTATTTATTTTATATGTATGTATTGTGTGTGTTCGCATGTGTGTGTGCGCTTGTGTGGTTTTATATGTGGATGCTTATCTTTTAATTATATTAAGTTAAACAAATACATATTCATCAAAGTGCATGGCGTGGCAAACATGACGTGCATGGTCAAAATGTCCAGCAGAAAAAATTATGAAGATTATTTAATTTAATAAAGACATTTTTTATGAAGATTATTTAATTTAATAAAGACATTTTCGTGATGATTTTTTTAATAAGGACTGCGTCGAATAAAATTGTCCGTTACATATCTTCCCATAATGTGCTATTGCAAGATTCAAATTAAAAAAAATTGATCTGAATTAAATGGCAGAAAATAATTTGTGTCAGTTATAGTCAATACAAAATTTATTTAACGCGAAAATTGCAAACGAAGTGGAAGTTCGAGAAAATATAATTAAAATTTTTCAAAAACAACCTTTTAAAAAAATTGCCAAAGAGGTAGGGGCTAACCCTAGACCATTTCTCGCGTTATCAACTGCTTTAAGGAAGACCTGAGTATTGATCGGAAGAAAGGTTCTGGTAAAAAAAGGCCCACATGATCGTGAAAAGTCGAAGAAGGTTGTGAATATTTTAAAGAAAGATCCAAGCATATCCGGAAGGAAATTGGCGAGAAAGGCGGATTGCTCAGAATCTTTCGTGCACATGACTAAGAAAGAAGCTGGGCTGAAGACGTACAAGGTCCAAAAAGTTCCGGATAGAAATGCCGTCAAGAATGAAACCGCAAAACAACGAGCTAAAAAGCTGAACCAAGATTTTTTAAAAAAATTCGATTGCTGCATAATGGACGACGAAACTTATGTTTTAGCGGACTTTTCTCAGCTACCTGGGCAGGAATTTTATACAACCGATTCTCGAGGAAATGTCGCTGAAAAATTCGAATAAAAAAAAATGACAAAATTCCCAAAGAAATTATTTGTTTGGCAGGCAATTTGCAGTTGTGGAAAAAGGAGCAGCTCATTCGTGACATTGGGTACAATTAATAGCGAAATATATGTAAAGGAATGCTTGCAAAAGAGATTGCTTCCATTTTTACGCCAACATGAAATGTCCACATATTTTTGGCCTGACCTCGCTTCATGTCACTACAACAAACCGGCCTTAGAGTGGATCCTACAAAATGCAGTGATTTTGGTGCCTAGAGAAGCCAATCCACCAAACTCTCCAGAACTCAGGCCGATTGAGAGATACTGGGCTTTAGTAAAAAGGGAGATGAAGACAACAAAAAAAGTGGCCAAAAACCTTCAAGACTTTAAAAGAAAGTGGTCTTCAGCAGCTGTGAGGGTGTCGGACACTACCATTACCACATTAATGGAAGGGGTTCCGGATAAATTAAAACTTTTTATTAAAAAATATTAATTTCTGGTTTTTTATATTTTTTTTTAAATCTAAAAATAATTTGCAAAATAAAATATTTTATTCTATAAAAATTCGATTACTAGATTTCTAGATTTTTTCATTTTTGTAGCGGGCAATTTTATTCGACGCAGTCCTTAATTGTGTACCACAGAGAGCCAGGATATGTTTCAACTTTTTAGCGGAATACGATTCCACTTACATTTTACTCTTCTCCACTCTCTATTCAATTTTACGATAATCTACTCTACTTTACTATACTATATTCCCTTCGAAAATGATTTTTATTTTATTCATCAATATTATGAATTTTTCATCAAATACCAGATTCATCCAACTACAAAAAAAAATATATATAAATTGAAGAAAAAAAATATTTTTTTTTTAATTAGAAAAAAGGTTTATACAAAAATATCAAAAAAATGGCCAACAATTTTTTTTTTGTAAAAAAAAATATTGTCTGAAAAATTTTTTTTTTTCGAAAATTAAAAATATATGTGAAAAATAATTTTATCCAAAAAAAAAATTTTAGAAAAAAATACCGAAAAAATAAATTTTTGTAATAAAAATTTGCAAAGTTTTTTTATAAAATATGCTTTTTATAAAAATAACGTTTGATTAATAAAATTTACAATAGTAAATTTTATAACTAAACCACTTGAGTAGTCTAAATATGCATGTCGAAAATCAACGATAAAATAAATATGTTGATTGAAATTCAATATAATGTATATATATTTTTTGTCTTATGTATTTCTTCATTAATATGATGAAACGTCTTCTTCGAATATACTTCCTCTAATTGAAGAATATTTTATCAGTTATTCATCAAATTGATAATAAATTCATAACATTGATGTTTTGCAGTATTCAATATTATGATTTGTTTTTCAGTAAAATGGAACATGGTTTGCAGAATGATATTCATCAATATGAAGAAGATTTTTTATTATGATAAAACTGAAAAAAATATTATACATTTATGTCATGACAATAAACAATCCAACAGGAAATGTCACCAATGATTCTCTTATGTCAGATCAGAAACAGCGATGACCGATAGCATTTTCGCCCTGCAAAGCATTGCTGACATTTTCATACAAATGTCCACTGATTCATGCATGATGTAGCATTAACGATGTCATGCTCGTCATTCATCAATGAAGTTACAAATGATTGTCAAACATTTTTTTTTTTGTAAAATAGATATTTTTCATTATTACTTTATTTATTTTTAATTTATATAATTTTTTAATTTATATATATTTTTTAATTTATATTTTTTAAATTATATATTTTGTTATTTATCTTATTTTATTTATTTTATTATTTCAGTTTTATTAATTTCTCTGTTCTCGGTTGGAATGGTATGTGCATTTGCTAATGTCAATAACGTACTTCACTAACGGCCATCATCTATCAACATTACTACTATCTCGCTTTTATAAAAATTGGTCCCTCAATTTGTGCCTATGAATTATATGGCAGTGTGACATCGAACGAAAATTTTCAGTTGCTGCCCCTAGACGTATGTTGTATGCATTTCACATTGCATTTCACAACGTAAATGCTGCATACATTTAGGGGCATGTGACGTGAATGTTAATTTTCATCAACGAAGTCATCAATAACATTTCATCAATGACAGATTTTCACAATGTCATTGATATATGTATATATGACACATGGTCTATGACGTCTTTAATACAATGTCATTTATAAAATTGTTCTAGACATATTCATCAATGACAAATTTTATAATGTCCCTGATTCATCATTGATGTCGTCAATGAGGCCATTTCCTGTTGGGTACTACTCACCACACTATAACTGACCTCACTACAATATCATACTTTTGCTCACTAAAAATCAACACACATTTCAGAACACTGTTAAACTCTTAAAAATATACCACTAGACATGCTTTAACTTACTACAACCTTTTCTACTACTACTCACCAAACTACAAGATGCCATATTAAAACTCTTTACCTCATATTTCACCACTACTCCACAATAGTAATCACCATACTAAAGTTCAGCGCACTTATCTCCTTATTTTGCGAAACTAAATAAAAAGAAATTCGTCAAATTCCAGTTAAATATGAAAATCTATCACACTAAAATGTATAACACCTAATTTCAACATATAAATTTTTGTATACAACACACTAAAATAAAAATTCAACACACAAAAATTCACCACATCAATTTCACATACATTCTACTAGAAATATAAACGAAAATCATAAAACCTCCAAAATAAAAATTCAATACACCCAATATTCCAATATTCCAATATTCCAAAAATAAAACATTTTATTTGCAATACAAAAATTAAAAAAATAAAATACTCCCTACATGTTTAAAACACTCTAATTCGGCTCAAAAAAAATTACATTGAAAACTCAACAATTAAATTCGAACCGCATATATTCAACACTCTTTGATACAAAACACCAAATTCAGCACACAAATTTATCATATTAAAAAAAACTATTAAAATTCACCAAAACTCAAAGTCACCTTAAATTTCCAACCACTCAAATCACCACATTGAAATTTCTAGCTTAGATCCTAAATTAGCTACTAAAAAATTCAACGCACTTCAAGTCACATGAAATTCACCACACACAAACATAGAAATCTTCGAATTCTTTTTTTTTTAAGATTAAAATTAATTAAAATTTACCAACATTCAAAGGCACCTCATCATTCTTCCAAGCTCTCAAATCACCACATTAAAATTCCTAGCTCAGATCTTAAATTTTCCAATTGATAATTCAACACCCTTAAATTCAACACACTAAAATAAACTACAATAAATTTCACCACACACCAATATATAATCTTTATATTTATCTTTTTAAAATCATAATTTATTATTATTCGATAACACTCAAGGACACCTCATCAAAATTCCAAACTGTCAAATCATCAAATTGTAATTTTTAATACACATTTGTAATTCGCGACTTGAAAAATTCAACATCCTCAAATTGAACACAATAATAAGTATTACCTATATTAAAATTCACCACACACTAAAATGAAAAACTTTATATTCCCCTTATTAAATTTAAAAGTGTAGAAATTCACCAAAATTCATCATACTCAAATTCGTCACATTAAAATTCACATTACAAATTCACCACAATGAAATTCTCAACTCATATAGTATATCACAATTTGACCATAATTAATTTCACCGCACTGAATTTCGACGCACTGATTTTCACCGCACTGAATTTCAACACACTTAATATCACCACACTAAATTTATGCACACTCAATTTCACCACACTTAATTCCATCACACTTTTTTTCACCACAGAAAATTCACCACATTAAAATTCACCTTACCAAAATTTACCATGCACAACATCTTCAAACTAAATTTATGCACACTTAATTTCATCACAAGTAATTCCATCACAAACAATTCACCACATTAAAAATTTTTCTCACCAAAATTCGCACATCTAAATTCATTAAACTAAAATTCACCACTTTAAAATCCATCACAATAATATCCACTACACTTCAATTCACCACTTACAAATTCACCACTCTCATATTCACCACACTCAAATTCACCACATACAAATTCACCACATACAAATTCACCACACTCAAATTCACCACTTACAAATTCACCACTCTCATATTCACCACACTCAAATTCACCACATACAAATTCACCACAAACAAATTCACCACACTCAAATTCACCACATACAAATTCACCACTCTCATATTCTCCAAACTTAAATATAAATATAAAATTTATAATTTATTTTTTTTTGCATTTTCTGCTGGGCTTTCCAACCAGTCTCAAAGGCAACATAAAAGCAGCAACATGAGCTATTGTTCTTGTTGCTCACTCCTGCACAATATGTAATGAATATCTGATTGCATTTGCTGCCGAAGACGTAGAAGCGGCAATAATTATTGCAATATGGCAGCCGCTGCTGTTGCTTTTGCTGCTACTGTTGCTGCTACTGATACAAATTGCATGTGACCCGAATGCTTAATAGTCACAGCAACAATAACGGCATCTACAACAAAAACTACTGCAGCAGACGTCTTGAGTCAAGGCATTACAGCTGCTGCTACTACGACATTATCCTTTATCCTGGCGCGATGGCGCCGCCAAGCAGTCGATGCGCCTAAACGTATGCAATGCCTTTTGAATGAAGTTATTATTGCTATGCAAAGCAATGCAGCCGTAGTTACAGCAGTTTCTGCTATGGTGGGTGCAACCCTTACATGTCACAGTTGCTTGGTATGTATGTCCTTTCTATATATTTAAGGATGTGTGTGTTTGTTTGTGTATCGTATATCGCCAGCAGGCTGCCAGTGTTGCCAATGCACAACCGGCATTTCGTTGCACTACTGTGCTGCCGCTGTTTAATGTATGGATTACAATTAATGGTTTGTAATGTTGCGCAATTATAGTCAAAGTATTCATGCCCTCAGCGCCAGCACAATTTCCTTTGCAGACTCCTTTTTACCATATACACCAAACATTCACCGAACGTGCTGCCTTCATGCATTGGGCCCAACATCTACTATTCATGCATTTAGCATATATTAAATGTTTGCAAAATAACTTGCTGCCAATTTTGTTGTTGCCACAAATCAGTTGCCAAATGAATAAATAATCTCGCCATATTCTGACCAGCAGCAGCATGTAGGCGTATTTCTGAGATTTATGTAATATATCAGTGAATTACCTAATGAAATTAATGTTTTAGTGATTACTTAAATTTCGTCATTTGCTAATCTGTTTACTCATATCGCAGCATTACCTAATTGCTGCTACCCTATAAAAAATTACTACTACCCTACAGAGAGAGGAGTTTATAAATTATAAATTTCTAAATTTCTAAATTTTTTTCTTTCCTAAAAGAATTTAATAAAAGTTATTGCAAAAACACTGTAGGGGAAGTGTTCTTATCTGATAATTGTATTTAAAAGATATTATGAGAGAGCTTTTATAAAAAAGCTTTTTCCATTCAAAAAGTTATTAATGAAACTTTTGTAAAATATAAAAATATTCTTAATGTTATTTTTTTTTTGTTAGCAAAAGCTCTTTTTGGAGAGTTAAAAAAAAATTTACAACAAACTTTTCTAAAAAACTTTTTTATTAAAGCTTTTTCTTTGTCAATAAAAAGCTTTATTAAAAATTTTATTCTTATTAAAAGTTTGGTTTCAAGCTATTTTATGACATGAAGCTTTTTGTATTAAATACATATTTTTATGAAAGCTTTATATTAAAAAAAATCTTATTGAAAGCATTTTTTATTGAAAGATTTCTTATATATTGATTTGTTTTTTTTTATTTATTGAAATTTTTTTTTTATATAGAAAAAATTTTTTTTTTCTTGAAAGCTTTTCTATATTAAAAGCTATTATTTTATATTGAATTTAAAAAAGCTTTTTTATTACTTAAAGCTTTTAAAAGAAATTGTGTAAGCCTTCTTTAGTATGGCTACTTTCTAATTGCTCGATTATATATTTTATAATAAAAGCTTGATTAAAAGCTTTTTTGTAAATTGTATTTTTTATTAAAAAGCTTAAATTAAAAATACATTTTATTGCAACATTTATTTTTTAATTTTTTTTTTTTAAACTTCGATTAAGAGCTATTTTGGTTAATGCTTTAAAAACTCGATTTAAAGCTATTTTGATGAAAAACTTTATTAAACGATTTTTATCAAATAAAGCGTTTTATACTGAATACATTTTTATAAAGAAAATTTTAAAAGCTCTTAAATAAAAAAGCTCAAAAATATTTTTCAAAATCAAAAATACAAAAAAAAAACTTCTTTCTTTTATATTTTTTGATTATTATATTTTTCAAATTTTAACAAATGATTTTATTAAAAGCAATAAAAAAAAGTTTTTTTTTAAAAGCTTCAAACAGTTTTTTATAAACAACTTTGTATATTTAAAGCTTTAATATAAACTATATAAAAATATTAAAAGTTACTTTTAATATTAAATTATCTAAAAAAAAGATTATTTATAAAAAAAAGCATTTCTAATCATTTATTATAAACACTTTTATAAAGCTTTTAGTACAGTATATATTAAGAAAAGTTTTTTATATTAAAAAGTTGTGGTAAGCATATTTGAAAAAAGCTTGCTTTAAAAGCTTGTTGAGAAACTAAACAAAATGTTTTTTTTTAAAGAAAAACTACACATTATAAATTAGTTTTTATTATAACATGAACAAAAAAGGTTATTATTATTATTATTATTATTATTATAAAAATTGAATTAAAGTGACATATATCACTTTACGTCTTAAAGTAAAAACTATCTGCGCTGATCTAAACTGACCACTAAAAAATCAACTTTTCTACTTTACGCAAATAAAACGAAAAAACTCTTGAATTATATAAAAAGAAACGCACTACGTTTTAACCGCTCATAAATGTATTTTTATAACCTAAATAAACGTAAAACTTTTCCTTTTTATTAACTGCCAGCCATTTTCATTTTCAGTGAGTTAAGTCTTCACAGACGCCGCAGCCGCATTGCAGAGTGCTGAGGCAAAACGTATTGAAGCCACTTCAACTTAAATCAAATCCAATGTTATTTGGTGCAGCTTTTTATTTGATGCGGGTGTTTCTTGGGATTATTTTTAACACACACACGGACAGACAGACACTTTTATAAAGCACTTTTTGTGTGAGTGAGTGTTTGCAATTGTGATTAAAGCCAGGCGAAAAGAACACGAAATCTGATAAAAAATTGAAATTGCTGCTGCGCAAATAAAATCGTAAAAATGGAACAAAATAACCTAAACCATAGCCTTATTAACGACCTTGGTATCAAACAAAAAAAAAGAAAAAGGGTTGAATATCGTGCTGAGTATGTTTTATATGTCTGTGTGTCTAAGCTTAAGTGTTGATTTATTTAAGTGGCTGCTGAAGCATCTCAGCTACTACTTTTCAACTTCAATCAAATAAAACACGTTTTAAAATTGCACGAGTTTTATTTGTTTAGCCATAAAAACTACATCATCTTATACAGAAACCATCAATTAAAATTCAGAAATTTGATTTAAACTCAGAAGACATCAACAGTCATTAAGAAAATTCATTTAAAATTTAAAAAAAAATATCAATTGTAATTTAGAAATTCCATTTGAAATGCAAAAGACATTAATTGTAAGTCAGAAATTCCATTTTAAATTCAAAACATAACAATTGAAATTAAGAAATTTCATTTGAAATTCAAAAAACATCAATTGTAATTAATAAATTTGTAATTAAAAAGATATCACCAACAAAAATTAACTCTAAATAACTTTGGATAAAAATGGCGTGAATGGTCCGAAGAAAGCAAATTTTTCCTAAAAACATATAATCAATTCCATATCAATTTGGCTGAAGTTTGCTGTGATCGTAAATTTATGTCATAAGTTATTTTAAATATTAAAATCCGATTCAATATTATTGATCTAACATTATTATTTATTGAGAAAACAAATTTAATAAGGTATGTCGCATGAATGTGCCCCTAAGATTAAAAATACAGTAGCACTTTAAATGTCCAAAAAACCAAATGACACTACTATCGCTGAACATGCTACGAATACTATGAGTGCAGCAAGTGAGCGCAACGAGTAACGAATGAGAAGAAGAACATTGAAAATAACAACAAATCTGCCGATCGACGTTCGACGGTAGTAATATTGTTGTCGGAATATCTGTGTTTATAAATAATTTGTTTCATTAGTGTCAAATAGTGTCAAGACATTTTTGTCCAAGACATTTAATGTCTTGTTAAACAAAACCAAATAACACTACTAAAAATGCAACGAGTACAATGAGTGCAGTAATTGTGCGCAACAAGTACAACAATTTCATATTGAGACGAAGAGCATTGAAAATAAGAACATATCGTCGTTGTAGAACAAAAAGTCACCAAATACATTTTTATGATAATATTAAATTTCAACATTGTTAGTAATTATTACAAAAGGTAATTGATACATTTTTAAAGTTGAAATACCAATTGATAGATTCACATTTTCTTATCATGTGGTAAAAAAAAATTGAGCTCATCGATCAAAGAAAGATATATTAAGTTTTTTGTAAGTGTACAATTGGCATTTTGAAATTGTAGTTGGTGTCTTTTAGTTCTACAACGACGATATCTACCGCTCGGAGTGCATTGTCAGTTATGTTTGTTGTCGGTATATATGTGTTTATTAAAATTACAACAAACTATTTTTCGAAGAACAAAATTGTTAAAAAATGTTGTAAGAATGTAAAAATTAAATAATTAAAAAAAATGTTTGTTCACTAAATACAAAATTTTATATAAAATATATTACATGACTTGTTGACCTTTTGAATTTTTTTCCATATCTGTATTTTAGTATCTATAATAATATCATAGAGTAAGATTGGTATACAACCAAAATAATGTAAAATGCACAAGTATCAAGTGCAGTGTATTTCAGTGTTTGAATTATTAGTGCACACCATTTTTTACTATACACTATACATTTGCAAAAATGTATTTGAAGTTCGCTTCGCAAAATACGCGTTACCGCAGTATATAGTATTGATTGCATTTTGAAATAACAGTTGACAGTATTATAGTGAAGTTTCTCCACCGACTACACTTCACTGCAGTATTTGTTTCATTAGTGTCAAGTAGTGTCAAAACATTCTTTTAGTTCAAAATAAAAACCACGTAATATTTCCAACAAAAAATTAAAATTAAAATAATGAAAAAATGTTGTTCAATAAATTAAAAAATATATATATTAAATATTATATGATTTTCTTATATCTTTTAAATTTTTTCTGTTTTAATATTAATGAAAATTCCTTAGAGTAAAAATGATAAAAAAATGTAATATGCACTGAGTACTCATTGTCATTTTGATAGACCCCGTCACTACAATTAAGACGTAGTTGTAGTGAAGAGTTCTATAATGTTGTGTTTTGTTTTGACAGTACTTGGTGCGTTGTTTTTGTGAGCAGTACATTCATTTAATTTTCAAGCATAGAGTTGGCGACAGTAAATGTTTTGAAATAAAATGAATGTCTTGAAATGGATTACAAATTACATGTCTACTATACACTCCACCCATATCTTGTTCGATATTTGTTTTGACACTACTACTGCTTGCTTGTTGGGTGCAATAAATTTATTTGCATAGAGTCGGCTTCAGTATATGTCTGGAAATAAAATGAATGTCTTGAAGTGCGTTTATTATACATTTGAGCAGATGTCTAAAGGAATGATTTTAAGATTTGTTACTTAAATGTGCTGCTGTTAAAAAACATCATACTTTTTGGATCTTTTATGGGATTTATAGTTTTTTTTATAGATCTTTGAAGTATAGCATATTTCATTTGTTTGAAAATAATATGTGTTCCGCTATTACTTAGTGCTTTCATTTTTATGACAGTCTGTTTAATATTGCTTTTAAACTTTTTTTTTTGCGACCAACATATTTTTATTATAATTTTGCTTAAACCCACGCACTCACTCACCCTGAGATTTAAGTGTCTAATGTAGCGCGCAGCCACAAACACAACGAAAAAAAAGCAACCGCAACACACAAAACCCACAACTTCATTAATGCATGTGGTCGACGGATGTGAGTGTGTGTGTGTATGTGTAGAAGGATATATGTGTGCGTTTGCCGCTGATATCCTTTAGCCTTTGTCTTTTGCCTCAGCGCAAAGTGTTTCGCTATGCCTCGTTTTTAGTTTTATTAGTTTTTCACTTCATTGGCTGCTTTTTTATGATTGCTTTTAAATCATTGCTTAAAGTTTTGTCGCACGCATTTTGAGTAAATGCATTTTATAATTTTTGTAAGTGTTTTTAAATTTATATCATATACATTATGCTCTTTCAAAATGCTTAACATCCTATACACAGAGCGAATATTAAAAAAGCATGCATTCAATTAATTAATTTAAAAGTTATTCTAGACTTTGTAATATAAATTTGTTAATAATTTTTTGTTACATTCAGAATTATTTCTAAATTAACCTTGTTCATCTTTAAAGAATATTTTCACATTAAGATTTAATTATATTTTTATGAACTTTTTTCAATTATCATTTTTAATACAAATAAATTAAGTGTATCAGTCAACGTAACAAATCACAACCAATATTTGCAATATCGAAAATTATACAAATCAAATTTAATATTTGTAAAAAAATATTTTCTAATAGTTGGCACTATTACTTTCAATAAATTTCAAAAATACTACATATGCATTTGTCTTTACTGCATTATGTATTTATTTAAACGTCCAGATATATGTAAAAAAAAATACTTAAAAATTTTAAAATTACACAAATTATTTATTAAATTTCATAATAAATTGAAAAAATTATTTCACTACATTATGCATTAATTTCATAAAATTGTAGTGTAAAAAATACTATATTTGCATTTATTTTTACTATATTGCATTTTATTTAAAAGTTTAAAAATATTTAGATGGCATATTCATTTATTTTTACTACATTCTGTATTGATTTCAAATTACAAAAGTACTACATTTGTTTTTATTTTTACTCAATTTTGCATTTATTTAAATGTCCATAAATAAGTAGAAAAAATACAACATATGTATGTGTCTTAAATATATTAGGTATTTACCTCATATGTATTTATTTTACTACATTCTGCATTCATTTTAAATTTTATAATCATGTAGTTCTAATACACTGCATTTAATGTATAAATACTGCATTTGAATTTTTTTTTGCAGCAATGTATTAAAAAGTCTAATAATATTTTGAAAAAATATTATATATTCGTTTAATTTTACTACATTCTGTATTGATTTCCAATTACAAAAGTATTAAATCTGTTTTTATTTTTAATTTATTTCGTACTTATTTAAACGTCCAGATATATGTAAACAAATACTTTTTATTTTATTTGCATAAAGTATTTATTTCGCTTTATAATAAAAATACAAAAATACTATCACCAACATTGCGCATTAATTTAAATTTCATTAAAATATGGAATAAAAAATACAACATTTGCATTAATTTTTACAACATTCTTTATTTATTTAAAAGTCTAAAAATAGTTAGAAACCTTATTACATATTCATTTATTTTTACTACATTCTGTATTAATTTCCCATTTCAAAAGTACTACATTTGTTTTTATTTTTACTTAATTTTGCATTTATTTAAATGTCCAAAAATAAGTAGAAAAAATATAACATATGTATGTGTCTTAAATATATGAGGTATTTATTTCATATGTATTTATTTTACTACATTCTGCATTCATTTTAAATTTCATAAAAATGTAGTTCAAATATACTGCATTTAATGTAAAAATACTGCATTTGAATTTATTTTTACAGCATTATGTATGTATTTAAAAGTCTAATAATATTTAGAAAAAATATTAAATATTCTTTTAAATTTACTACATTCTGTATTGATTTCAAATTTCAAAAGTATTAAATTTGCTTTTATTTTTATTTTATTTCGTACTTACTTAAATGTCCAGATATATATAAAAAAATACTTTTTATTTTATTTGCATTAAATATTTATTTCACTTCATAATATATTTCAAATAATACTTTCACCAACATTTGCATTAATTTATATTTCATTAATATATAGAATAAAATATACTACATTTGTATTTATTTTTACTGCATTCTATATTTACTTAAAAGTTTAAAAATATTTAGAAAACGTATTACATTGTCATTTATTTTTACTACATTCTGTATTGATTTCAAATTTCAAAAGTACTACATTTGTTTTTATTTTTACTTAATTTTGCATTTATTTAAATGTCCTGAAATAAGTAGAAAAAATACAACATATGTATGTGTCTTAAATATATTAGGTATTTACTTCATATGTATATGATTTACTACATTCTGCATTCATTTTAAATTTCATAAAAATGTAGTTAAAAAATACTGTTTTTAATATAAAAATACTATATTTTAATTTATGTTTACATCATTCTGTATATATTTAAAAGTCTAAAAATATTTAGAAAAATTATAATGTATTTGTTTAATTTTACTACATTCTGTATTAATTTCAAATTTCAAAAAATACTAAATCTGCTTTTTATTTTACTTCATTTGGTATTTAATTTAACGTCCAGATTTATTTAAAAAATGCTAATTATTTTATTTGCATTAAGTATTTATTTAACTACATAATATATATATAAAAAAATGCTTTTACCAAAATTGTGCATTTATTTATATTTTATTAAAATATAGAATAAAAATACTACTTTTACTCTTATTTTTACTGTATTATGCATTTATTTAAAAGTCTAAAAATAGGTTGGAAAATTAGAATATATCTACTTATTTTACTACATAGTGCATTTATTTAAATTTCGTAAATGCAAAAATACTAAAATAATAAAATCAATTTTATTTCCAAAATTTAAAATATTACTGTGTACTATTTATGACCATGCATTCATCTGCTGCGGCTGTATATTTCGTAAATTTTTTAATGTAGTTTTTAGAACCTCTTTTCTGTGCGGTCAGGCCAGAGCTAAAAGCAGCAGAACGAAGCGAAGCCTTTGGCAGTAGACGCACTCAACTTATTCACTCACTCATTTATTCACTCACTCAGTCGCACACTTGAAGCTGGGTTTTGTGGCGCCCTCTGGTGTTTAACTAAAATTGAACAAAGTGGAACATTTTGCAACAACTCTTGCTTGGCTAAGAGCACCAAGTAACTTGGCTAATGCAATAATAACTGAAACAGAATGTGTAGCATGTAGTACACTTAGAAAATTATTGTAGTAAAATTTAATATTAGTTTTGAAAATTAGTAGTTGTTTTGAAAAAATGTTGTACTACTTTTTTCATTTACTCTTTAAGTGTGTTTGTATTTATTGTACATAAGTTTACTACATAATGTATTATAAGACTTTGTATTAGAAATGCGTTTTCTATAAATTGTAAACATGTAGTATGTCTTTATTTTCTGTATATTAAAATTTTGTTATTGAAATTTTATAAATTAATGAAATTTAAATAAATACAAAATGTAGCAAATATGCCAAATGTTCTAAATTTTTTATGTTTTAATATTTTACATATTTTTGTACACATTTTTTTATATATAAATATAAGGAAGTAAAAATAAATGCAGATGTAGATTAATATAATATTTGTCTTATATATATCTGAATACTCAAATAAATACAAAATGTTTTTATGTACTCAAATTTAGTATGTAAAATCCATAAACTTAAGAAGTTGTTTACTTAAAATGCATTTAAGTTTCTTTTTAATATTAATGATGTTTAAGTAAATACAGAATGTAGTTAAAATAAATGCGTATGTGTTAATGATTTCATATTTAAAATGAAGTTAAATCAAAAGAGTATGTACTGTATAAAAATTACTTTTTACAAATATTTTTACTTTTAAATAAATACAAAATGTAGTAATTTCTAGTACTGATGTAGTAATTTTTAATACAGTTGTAGTAAAATGTTGTACAATGGTACAATAAATTGGTTGGTGGTTGTCTCCACACGTAAACAAACATTTAAAAGTAATATATATGTATTTATTTTAAAGACATTTGTCTTACTATTGTTTAAATACAATTTTTTTCAGTGTACTTTACACACACACCGACAAATACATTACATATGTTTGTGTGTCTTTGCTTTTAATATATATATGGATATGCATTTGCTTAAATGTTTGTAATACCATTCTTGAATTTTCCCAACGTCCGCCGCGTGCTACCCTGCTGTTTGTTCAAGTGTGTGTGAAATTATGTGATGCATTTCATCTTCAGGATATGCAGGATATCCGCATATATTAGATTGTGTTGCTTTTGTTCGTGTATTGTTCTTGTTGCCAGTTGTTGTTGTTTTTGTTTTTGTTGTTGTGGTTGAACGCATTAAAGCGCATAATTGGATCGTAATTAATATTTCATGTAATTCATTATTATTATTGTTGCCATTGCAGTTGACGTCGCTCTGACAAATTTGCTCAAGCAATTCCTACTGCAATCTAAATAAAATATGAAGTTGCTAATTATTATTGTCACATATATATTTTGTATATATTTGTATGCTCTATTGTCGCAAATGGACGCAATTTTTGATTTATTAATTTCCAAATTTTATTTGTCAAATGACAAAATTATGACTGCAGCTGGTTTTGTAATTTGTGGCATTCTTAAAGTGTCTAATTGTGTGGAAGTTTTCTCATGTATTTGGCATTGAATATTCGCAGAAAGTGAATATTATTTAAAAAGCCTAATTAATTTCTAAATTTTTAAAGCAACATTATTCATACGTAATGTATTACAAATAATACTATCCAAACGTAATTTTTGTCATAGACGTATCATACATCAATTCTTTATAATCTGCTGGTACAGATATCTCGTAAAAAGTTATATTTTTCAGTAATTTATAAAAGTAAAAAGATTTTATTTCGTGCTATGCTTTGCTATTCTATTCATGCTGTGCTATGTGCATACTGTTCTGTGCTATGATCTGCTATACCTTTCTATTCTGTGCTATGCTATGCTATACTGTGCTATCATGTGCTATTCTGTGCTGTGCTATTCTGTAATTTTATATGATATGTTATATTATTGTAATCTGTGCTATACCACGCATATTCTTTGATATCCTCTGCTATTATGTGCTACTCTGGCTTTCTGTGCCATGCTATTCTGTGGTAATTTTTTGCTATGCTAAGTATCTGTATTTTTATATGATATGCTATATTGATATTCTCTGAAATGCTTTTTATCGTATTATCTGCTAGGAAAAGTTATGTTATGCTTTAATTGTGATATTCTGTGCTAAGTTTTATAGTCGGTGTTACACTTTTCATTACTGTTGGGAGCTATAACACAATGCTGTGTTATGCTAGACTTATAATCATTGTACTGTACTCTTATTTGATTTCTATTTCGCTTTAGTTTTATGTTCATATCTATGCTTTTCCGTGCTCTTATTTGCCTTTCTTTGATCTACAATGCTATTCTGTACTACGCCATTCAGAGTTGTACAGTTCAATGATATCCGATTTAATTTTATTTACTTTATTTATTTTTCATTTAAATTAATTTTACTATTTCTATTTTAATTCTTTTGAATCTTTTGATTGTTTTGATTATTTTGATTCTTTTGATTATTTTGATTCTTTTGATTTTTTTGATTCTTTTGATTCATTTGTTTCTTTTGATTCTTTTGATTCTTTTGATTCTTTTTATTATTTTGATTCTTTTGATTATTTCGATTCTTTTGATTTTTTTGATTCTTTTGATTCTTTTGATTCTTTTGATTCTTTTGATTCTTTTGATTCTTTTGATTCTTTTGATTCTTTTGATTCTTTTGATTCTTTTGATTCTTTTGATTCTTTTGATTCTTTTGATTCTTTTGATTCTTTTGATTCTTTTGATTCTTTTGATTCTTTTGATTCCTTTGATTCCTTTGATTCTTTTGATTCTTTTGATTCTTTTGATTCTTTTGATTCTTTTGATTCTTTTGATTCTTTTGATTCTTTTGATTCTTTTGATTCTTTTGATTCTTTTGATTCTTTTGATTCTTTTGATTCTTTTGATTCTTTTGATTCTTTTGATTCTTTTGATTCTTTTGATTCTTTTGATTCTTTTGATTCTTTTGATTCTTTTGATTCTTTTGATTCTTTTGATTCTTTTGATTCTTTTGATTCTTTTGATTCTTTTGATTCTTTTGATTCTTTTGATTCTTTTGATTCTTTTGATTCTTTTGATTTTTTTGATTCTTTTGATTCTTTTGATTCTTTTGATTCTTTTGATTCTTTTGATTCTTTTGATTCTTTTGATTCTTTTGATTCTTTTGATTCTTTTGATTCTTTTGATTCTTTTGATTCTTTTGATTCTTTTGATTCTTTTGATTCTTTTGATTCTTTTGATTCTTTTGATTCTTTTGATTCTTTTGATTCTTTTGGTTCTTTTGATTCTTTTGATTCTTTTGATTCTTTTGATTCTTTTGATTCTTTTGATTCTTTTGATTCTTTTGATTCTTTTGATTCTTTTGATTCTTTTGATTCTTTTGATTCTTTTGATTCTTTTGATTCTTTTGATTCTTTTGATTCTTTTGATTCTTTTGATTCTTTTGATTCTTTTGATTCTTTTGATTCTTTTGATTCTTTTGATTCTTTTGATTCTTTTGATTCTTTTGATTCTTTTGATTCTTTTGATTCTTTTGATTCTTTTGATTCTTTTGATTCTTTTGATTCTTTTGATTCTTTTGATTCTTTTGATTCTTTTGATTCTTTTGATTCTTTTGATTCTTTTGATTCTTTTGATTCTTTTGATTCTTTTGATTCTTTTGATTCTTTTGATACTTTTGATAATTTTGATTATTTTGAAAAAAAAAATTTCTGTTTATTCTTTTGATTCTTTTTATTTTTGACTCATTGTATTCTACATATTCTTTGGATTCTATTGATTCCTTTCATTATGAATTACTCTCTTAATTTTCTATTAATTAATTAATTAATTAATTAATAAAAACAAAAAAGATTTTTTTTTAAGCCCATCACAATAGCATCGTATGTTCCAGTGCTTTCGAGCTGGTTCTCAACTAAAGAATGGTTGCTCGGTTAGTGCACAAAGGATGCTTAAAATATACTTTTTATGCCCGACTGAGAATAAAAAAGAAACTCTCAGCTATTGTAATTGGATAATTACTGAAATGTCTTTACTTCAACTCGGCTAAGGCATTGAAAACAAAAGGATGCCACTGGAACAACGTTATTTACACTGAATGCGCCTTTTTTTCTAGAACATAAACAGTAAACAAAAGAAAAAAGCTACTGCAAAAAAAATAGTAGTAGAAAATACTTAGAAGAAGAGAAAGAAGTAGAATAGCAGCCGCTTAAGTCCATTTTTATTGAAGTTTGCCTCGTTTGCCATATGTTTGCTGTTTTAGCTGCCTTTTAAGAATAGCGCACTTTTAGTGTTGCTTATAACAGTTGTTGTTAGTGGTGATGTTGTTGGGTTAGTCCTTGTTTTAGTCCTTTTACTAACTGCTGCCGCCAGTGTTGGCGGTGCGGCTATTGTAGTTTCTTTGCTTCAGCCACTTATCTGAGGCAATTTTTCTTTTGTTGCCGCGACTACGATGAAGACGAAGACAACGCAAAAGGAGTTAATTTATTTTAGCAGATTCTTATTTTGGCCAAGGCAATAATTAAGCGCAGCACTAGAACAACAACAAGAACTAGCTAGAAAAACACACTTAAGTTGCAGATTTTTCTTCTCACATTCAAAATGGTAGCACATTAATTGTCTCTGTGAAATCTTTCATCAGGCAGGCGTCAAGCTAATCTAAAAATCTAAAAATGTAAAATTTATAACACATTTTTTTAATTTATTTGTATTGTTTTAATTTCCTATATTAAATACTTTTTAAAATCTTTATTGTTTTTCAACATTTTTTGATTAATTTTTGATTCATTTGCAAAGAATCAAAATGAATCAGAAGCATCAAAATAATCTAAAATATAAAAATATCAATGGAATTAAAACATCAAGAGAATCAAAAGAATCAATGGAACAAAATTCAAAAGAAACAACAATCAATAGCATCAAAAAATTCAAAAAATGAAAAGAAAAAAAGAATAGTAATCAAAAGAATCAAAAGAATCAAAAGAATCAAAAGAATTAAAAGAATCAAAAGAATCAAAAGCATCAAAAGAATCAAAAGAATCAAAAGAATCAAAAGAATCAAAAGAATCAAAAGAATCAAAAGAATCAAAAGAATCAAAAGAATCAAAAGAATCAAAAGAATCAAAAGAATCAAAAGAATCAAAAGAATCAAAAGAATCAAAAGAATCAAAAGAATCAAAAGAATCAAAAGAATCAAAAGAATCAAAAGAATCAAAAGAATCAAAAGAATCAAAAGAATCAAAAGAACCAAAAGAATCAAAAGAATCTAAAGAATCTAAAGAATCAAAAGAATCAAAAGAATCAAAAGAATCAAAAGAATCAAAAGAATCAAAAGAATCAAAAGAATCAAAAGAATCAAAAGAATCAAAAGAATCAAAAGAATCAAAAGAATCAAAAGAATCAAAAGAATCAAAAGAATCAAAAGAATCAAAAGAATCAAAAGAATCAAAAGAATCAAAAGAATCAAAAGAATCAAAAGAATCAAAAGAATCAAAAGAATCAAAAGAATCAAAAGAATCAAAAGAATCAAAAGAATCAAAAGAATCAAAAGAATCAAAAGAATCAAAAGAATCAAAAGAATCAAAAGAATCAAAAGAATCAAAAGAATCAAAAGAATCAAAAGAATCAAAAGAATCAAAAGAATCAAAAGAATCAAAAGAATCAAAAGAATCAAAAGAATCAAAAGAATCAAAAGAATCAAAAGAATCAAAAGAATCAAAAGAATCAAAAGAATCAAAAGAATCAAAAGAATCAAAAGAATCAAAACAATCAAAAGAATCAAAAGAATCAAAAGAATCAAAAGAATCAAAAGAATCAAAAGAATCAAAAGAATCAAATGAATCAAATGAATCAAAAGAATCAAAAGAATCAAAAGAATCAAAAGAATCAAAAGAATCAAAAGAATCAAAAGAATCAAAAGAATTAAAAGAATAAAAAGAATCAAAAGAATCAAAAGAATCAAAAGAATCAAAAGAATCAAAAGAATCAAAAGAATCAAAAGAATCAAAAGAATCAAAAGAATCAAAAGAATCAAAAGAATCAAAAGAATCAAAAGAATCAAAAGAATCAAAAGAATCAAAAGAATCAAAAGAATCAAAAGAATCAAAAGAATCAAAAGAATCAAAAGAATCAAAAGAATCAAAAGAATCAAAAGAATCAAAAGAATCAAAAGAATCAAAAGAATCAAAAGAATCAAAAGAATCAAAAGAATCAAAAGAATCAAAAGAATCAAAAGAATCAAAAGAATCAAAAGAATCAAAAGAATCAAAAGAATCAAAAGAATCAAAAGAATCAAAAGAATCAAAAGAATCAAAAGAATCAAAAGAATCAAAAGAATCAAAAGAATCAAAAGAATCAAAAGAATCAAAAGAATCAAAAGAATCAAAAGAATCAAAAGAATCAAAAGAATCAAAAGAATCAAAAGAATCAAAAGAATCAAAAGAATCAAAAGAATCAAAAGAATCAAAAGAATCAAAAGAATCAAAAGAATCAAAAGAATCAAAAGAATCAAAAGAATCAAAAGAATCAAAAGAATCAAAAGAATCAAAAGAATCAAAAGAATCAAAAGAATCAAAAGAATCAAAAGAATCAAAAGAATCAAAAGAATCAAAAGAATCAAAAGAATCAAAAGAATCAAAAGAATCAAAAGAATCAAAAGAATCAAAAGAATCAAAAGAATCAAAAGAATCAAAAGAATTAAAAGAATCAAAAGAATCAAAAGAATCAAAAGAATTACAAGACTTAAAAATAACAAAAAAAATCAAAAAACATCAACAGAATCAAAAAATTCAATAGAATTTAAAGTTAAAACAATCAACAGATTCAAAAAATACGAAAGAGACAAGAACTTTAAAAGAATCAAAAGAAATCAATGAAAGCAATAATAAAATATTTTAAACATGATATAAAATTTTAAAGCAGAAAATGTCTTAAAATAAATGTGTTTTTTTTCCAGCATTTACACAGATTGCCAAGTTATTTCCAAGGATTTACAGCTGATCTTAAGTTGCTCAGTCATAGTCGCTCGCTTGCTTCGGCATCCTTTCATCTGGCTCGCATTCCCTTCCGTTTGAAAATTGCTTTCAAAAGGCAGCCAAGATAAATGAATGACCATCAGTGCATCCGTCCAAGCCTTTAAGTGTTGTTGTTGTTGCATCCACTTCATTGTGTTGATGCTGGAGTGTTTTGCCACTTTTTGCCAAGCAGTTTTACAGAGTATGTTTGGCGAAAATGTGCTTCAAATGAATGCAGTTTGCGTTTTTTTATTTTCTTTGTTTGCCATGATTTTCAACATTGTTTTTGATGTCGTTATTATGTATTTGTTGTTACTACTGCTTTTTATATTTATTACATTAAACCAAACAAGTACTTGTTTCAAGCTGTTGCCAACATTAAATCATGTTAACGCTGAAAAAGTGCTAAACATTACATGAGTTACGCAAAGGTTATTAAAAACAGATTTTATGTCTTGTCAGAGTTTAAATTTTACAATTTTATGATATATAAAAAACAGATTTGATTATATACAAAATTTCTTCTGCTTCTTGTTTATGATATCAGTGAGCTTAGCTAGTTTTTTCTATATATTTTTATGTGCATTATACGACGCAAACCCATGCCACAAATGCATTTTGTCCACATGCAGAATTTGCGCGTCGTCTGCTTCTATCTGCTCAAAATTGTAAAAAATCCATTAAGCAAATTAAATGACATAAATGTGAGATAGAAATACAAATAGTTTCAATTTCATTTTCATACGTAAAACCTTAACAAAGGTAAACAAAAAAAAAATGTTACACATGACGTATGAGCGACATGTTTTTGGTTGAACTGACAAAATGTAACTCATACCCAAAGTATTTTTTAACTGAAAGAAATTTTACAAAAAATGCTGTGAAAAATAATTAAATTAATTGAATTCTTTAAATTCTTTAAATTCTTTAAATTCTTTAAATTCTTTAAATGCTTTAAATTCTTTAAATTCTTTAAATTCTTTAAATTCTTTAAATTCTTTAAATTCTTTAAATTCTTTAAATTCTTTAAATTCTTTAAATTCTTTAAATTCTTTAAATTCTTTAAATTCTTTAAATTCTTTAAATTCTTTAAATTCTTTAAATTCTTTAAATTCTTTAAATTCTTTAAATTCTTTAAATTCTTTAAATTCTTTAAATTCTTTGAATTCTTTAAATTCTTTAAATTCTTTAAATTCTTTAAATTCTAAAATTCTTTAAATTCTTTAAATTCTTTAAATTCTTTAAATTCTTTAAATTCTTTAAATTCTTTAAATTCTTTAAATTCTTTAAATACTTTAAATTCTTTAATTTCTTTAAATTCTTTAAATACTTTAAATTCTTTAAATTCTTTAAATTCTTTAAATTCTTTAAATTCTTTAAATTCTTTAAATTCTTTAATTTCTTTAAATTCTTTAAATTCTTTAAATTCTTTAAATTCTTTAAATTCTTTAAATTCTTTAAATTCTTTAAATTCTTTAAATTCTTTAAATTCTTTAAATTCTTTAAATTCTTTAAATTCTTTAAATTCTTTAAATTCTTTAAATTCTTTAAATTCTTTAAATTCTTTAAATTCTTTAAATTCTTTAAATTCTTTAAATTCTTTAAATTCTTCAAATGCTTTTAATTCTTTAAATTCTTTAAATTCTTTAAATTCTTTAAATTCTTTTAATTCTTTAAATTCTTTAAATTCTTTAAATTCTTTAAATTCTTTAAATTCTTTAAATTCTTTAAATTCTTTAAATTCTTTAAATTCTTTAAATTCTTTAAATTCTTTAAATTCTTTAAATTCTTTAAATTCTTTAAATTCTTTAAATTCTTTAAATTATTTAAATTCTTTAAATTCTTTAAATTCTTTAAATTCTTTAAATTCTTTAAATTCTTTAAATTCTTTAAATTCTTTAAATTCTTTAAATTCTTTAAATTCTTTAAATTCTTTAAATTCTTTATACATTTGTGCGCTCCATTAAATCGAATCTCGTTTTTCAATTAGTTCCTCGTCTTATGTCTTCTGTAACATTTCAACCTAGCACCGCATAAATTTTTACCTCATTTATCCTTAACTCATTCGTTACCTTGCACTCGATTGTCTGCATCCTGACTCTTGCTCATTCTTCTGGCTGTGAGTGTGTTTGTGTCTGTCCGTCTGTCTGTCCCCTCATTCACCTTGGTACATAAATATTCAATTACAATTGAAACTTTTCCAATATAGAAGCAAACGCAGGTAACCTCCGTCGCTCTCGGTGTGAGCGAGCGAATTAGCCCATAAATTTTAAACAAAAACTTCAATTGGCAGCTCTCGGTACAGTGGCACATACAGACGGACCGTCTGTCCGTCCGACAGCCACAGATGCAGATACACACTGCAAGATACACAGTCACATTTCGTAGATACACCGGCACAGTTACAGCTACACAGACACAGTATCGAATAGTATCAAATGCACGCACACATTTACGGAAACAATTGCTTTTAGCCCCTCTCTGAGTCTACCTCGCACCACCACTTCTCATTGAAATTAAGTTAAAAGTTACATTTCACATCGTTTAACCCGTTGCTGCCGCATGTGTCGCCCAACGCCTTCCCACTAAATATGCACTGAGAGAAAGTCACAACTGAAAAAATCAATGAAGTTATTATTAAATTTATGAATTTGTCCATTTTATTTATAAACTTTTACTTTTATAAATGATACGCATTTTTATATTGTTATTTGTATTATGTATGCCAATTTGGTTTGTGACAACCGAGTTGAAATTTTCCTACATTTGTATTTATCAGCGAAAATAGCTTTGCCTTGAAAGCAATCAATATTTATATTAAACTGCTATAATTACCATTCAGAATAAAATATTTCATTCTATTAACAGCATTATAAAAGTCACTGCACAATTATATCGGTTACCGCAACAGATAGTCGCATAGTTATACTTGAATGTACGTCCAAAATTGTATCTGTTTATGATAAATATATATGTTTATTATACACTAAATGTATTAAATTATTTAACTTAATTTAGTACGATCAACAAATTGCATAATTTATTAAAAGAGTGCAAAGTTGTTTGTAACAACTGAATTGAAGTAATCTTTTTATTTAAATTTCTCTTATTCAGTTATTTATATTAATTCTACTAATGTCATTTATAATTCCTCAAGCACATCTCTATATTTTATATTTTTTCAAACATTATCAAATACTTTAAACAATTTAATCGGTTGCCACAACAGACATTCATTGAGATACAAAAATGCACTTGACTGAATTTCAATTTTAATCCAAATTTTTTGACTATGTTAATAAATATTTTTGTAAATGTGTATATTATTATGTTACTTGAAAACTGATTCGGTTGTCAAGACCAATTTACTTTCCATTTTAGCAATTTGTGTAAAGAAAACTTTCAGAATGTTGCTGTCTGTCATAAATTAATTGACTTGTTTCATAAATAGCATTAACTGAAATATAAGACATGTTAGAAGATTATATATTTATATTTTTTTAAAAAATACTAAAAAACTAAATATTAATTGTGATAACCGAATTGAGTATTTGTAATATACGTGTATCAATATTGACAATTTCTTTAACTATGTTACGACAAATTTAATTTTATTGAAAATACACTACAATCCAATATCAAAATATTTTATACCATTAAAATCGTTAACAAATTAGTCAGTTCTCACAACAGTTTTTTTATAATCACAAAATAAATACATAACCTATTTATAAGTAATAAAACACATTCATTATTTAATGTTGCAAATATAATTTTGATTTATTTATAGCATGCCTTTAACAATACCATACAAGTCTTCGCCATTTTAAATCGGTTATCACTGCAAATATTCGCATAGTTAAATCTCGTATGTGCGTCAAAAATTGTATGTGTTTAATAAATATATATTACTTCATACTTTTTATACACATGAAATTTTTGAATTTTTATTAAATTATTATTTAATTTTAATTAATTGTTGAATAAAATGTATAAATTATTTTAAAATAATAAAGTAGTTTGTTAAAACTGCATACAGTTTTCATTATAGATAAACAAAAACTAGTTGCTTTTAATTTATGAATTATATTCAAATCATTTATAATACTATACTCTATATTTTCTAAAAATTTCATTCTTTCAAATCATATCAAAGTCATTAAATCAGTTGCGACAACATTTTAATCAGTTGCCACAACAGCCACAAATGCGCATAAAACAAATGTTTGTCATATGTATTAAAAATCGATTTTGTTAAAAAATATCTTGATTCATTCAACAAGTAATTGGTAAATTCCAATAGCATTTTCGGGTTTAAGAAAACTCTGATAGATTGAATCAGAGTTTGTTGCAACTATTAGAGTTTGTTGCAACTATTTTTAATCAATTTTGTTTGTTGCAACTAGTATTAAACAATTTTATTTCTTTTGTAAAATGAATTAAAAAATTATACAAAATATTAAAATATCTTAATAATTATGCTGTATCTGATCCGAATTAAATCTGATAACCGAATTAAATTTATGTAATATATGAATTTTTATTATTTAATATTGCAATATCTGTGTTCTTGAAAACTTTAATAAGGAAGTAATTGCTTTAACATTTTTAGAGACAAATTGTATAACCTTTTATTGCTTAAAAAGTTACTACATTCGAAAATTAAAATACTACATATTGTGAATACCTTTTACAAATAAATCGGTACTCACAACAGTTGTTATTATTAAAGCTACTCATCAAATACTCAGCATATAGTTTAAGATAGAAATAACCGAACTAATTTAACTACATTTTGTATTTGTTTTAAACGAGTGATTTTCATTATTTTTACGCTTCTCATTATCAATAAAAAAATAGTTGTAGCAACTTTTTTTAATAATATAGTCATGGATCGAATACTTAGCATATGTTTTAAGACAGAAATAATTTGGTTCTGTCATTAAATAATTGGAGAAATTCACATATTCGGTGTCATAGTATTTTGTGATTTGTGTTCTGTTGATTTAATCAATTCTCAATTTTATCAGTTCTTATAACTAAATTCTAAAATTTGTTAAAAATCAATTTTATTTAATTTATAAATATAATATACAAATTTATATAAAAAAAATTAAAAAAGAAAAATTAATCATAATTCAATAATAAGAGTAATAAGAGTGATAGCCGAATTGAGTTTCTGTAATATCAAAAAAAAATGTAAATGATATTGCTTTAAATTTGTTTAATTTCCAAAAACTACAATTCAAAATGTTGTATATTATTCAAAAAAATTTATAAATTATTCGGTTCTTATAACAGTTATAGTATATAGTAGTCACAGCTCGAAAACTCAGCATAAATTTAAAAATGAAAATATTTTAATTATGTCAATAAAGAATTTCTCATATTCAGATAGTATTTTGTGACTTGAGCGTTCTGTTGAGTCAACCGATTTTTCAATTTTAGCAGTTCTTAGAACCAAAACAGTTAAAAATCAATTTTGTTTAAATCATAAATAGATTATAGATAAAAAAATGTAAGGGAAATAAATAAAAAATTAAATAATAATTGTGATAACCGAATTTTGTTTTTGTAAAAAGTCAGAATTATTAAATGATAACTGCTTTAACTGTGTAAGAGACAAATTCAATAACTTTTTATTGATTTAAAAGTTACTTTAAAGAGTTTAAAACATTTACAAACTAATCGGTTACCACAACAGTTAATATTAAACTACAAAAAACGAATACTTGGCATATGTATTCAAATATTTAGATATAACCGAAATGATTTATGTACATTTTAAAAATGTTTTAAATGTGTGATTTGTTTTAGTTTTTACGTTTCTCCTAACCCATAAAATAGTAGTTGTGGCAACCAATTTTTAATTTTTTACAAGAATCATATTAATTTGGTAGGTAATTATTTATTATCTGTGTATCTGAGCATTCATTTCTCACAGACAGACAGATAATCAGCACCATTTTATAAATGTTTTAAATGTGTGATTTGTTGTATTTTTACGTTTCTCCTAACCAATAAAATAGTAGTTGTGGCAACCAATTTTTAATTTTTTACAAAAATCATATTAATTTGCAATTTATTTATTTTCTATGTATCTGAGCATTCGCTCCTCACAGACAGACAGACAGTTAACCAGCACCATTGTTGCCAGATTGTCTACCGATCGGACGCTCTGTCGGTCAATAGTTCGCTCCTTTCCCAATAGGTGTCGCTGCTGCCTTTGGTAGTCGGTTTTATTGTTGTTGTTGTTCCGATAACTGCCACGGGTAAGAAAGAAATACGTGAAACCATTTAACTAATTGAATTTATTGTTTGCATTTTGAATGATGATGCTCGTCGGTGCTTAAAGTGCAGAACGGCATAAAAAGGTAGCATTTAAAACGTAAATCGTGCCCCAAAGATTTCAGAGGTTAGCAGCTGGGAGCAGGGGATGTTGTGTAGAAGTTTTTGCTTCCGGCATAAAAAGTATTGCATACTTCTGAGAGGAGGAGGAGTATGTGGATGTTGCCATCAAAAGTTTTCAATTATAAAGTAAATATTGACCTTTCGCTCAGAGCGCAAACAATTTACTTTAAAAGGACACACAAAACAAACATTTTATACAGTTACAAAACATTCTAAGCATAGGAATTAGTTTTATGTTAGTGTTTGTTACCTTCATGTTGGACTGAACACAAAATGTACAACGAAGCGCATTTAAAAAATGCTTAAGCATTTAGTTTTTTGTGCTTTTTTTGAGTCAGAACCCTTTTAGTCATTTGGTGATTTAAAGCTCTACAGAGTTTACTACTGTGTGCGCTCAGGTAAAAAAACCCCAACCATTTACGTAGCAAACTAGCATAAACATAAAAAGAGGCTACAAAAATGACTAAAAAAAAGTAAAAAAAAGTAATTGAAAAGCAGGTAAATATTATCAACAACGTTTTAAAAAGTTTCTCTTTTTTGTGCAACACGCAACAGAAATTAGTTGAAAAGCAAATGAAAAGCTCAACTGCAAAAAAGATTAAGTAAATATTTGCTGATGTTGTGCAGGAGGTAGCAAAACATGTGGTTGCAACAATTATACACTTTTTCTAGAGGTTTTTATTAAAATTTGTTATGTACATTAACTAGTATTTGATACCAAGACTGCGCATCAGGAGTAATTTGTAATTTTTCTTAAATCATATATTTTCATTATATGTACTGAATGAAATAAAAGTGTAATAAAATTTAAAATTATTAAGTAAATTATAGAAAACATATTTAAAATGTATGCTTGATTTAGTCGAAAATAACATATATTTGTTATAGTATTTTTCTTGTGATTAAGCTTTTAAACTTTAGATTTTACTCTTGATTTCGAGTTTTTGCATTAATTTTTGCAATTTGTTTTGCATTTGGTTTGTAATTTGATTATGTTTTACTTCTTTCTTTATTTGTATTTGTGCTTTTAATGTCGTGTTTTTGGTTTCATAATTGTGTTTGATTTTGTTTTTTTTTTTATTTTGTTTTTTTTTGTGCTTTTCTGTTTTTAATTTATGTTTTTGCTTTTTAATTGATTTTGTTTTTTGCATTTACTTTTAGGTTTAAATATATCGGCTTATTTTTGCTTTTGATTTTATTTTTGCGTTTCATTTCTTTTCTTTTGATTATGATACATTAGTTTTATCTTTGCTTTTGATTTTTTTGATGTTTGCTTTTGTTTTGTGTTTTTCAATTTTGCGTTTTTATTTTTGTGTTTTTGTATTTTTTGGCTCTTATTTTTGTGGTTTCGTTATGTTTGTCATTTTGGTTTTTGCTTTTTCTTTCGTTTTTTTTTTGTGCATTTGCATTTGTGTTTATTTTTTTTTTTTTGGTTAGGTTTTGTGATTTTAATTTCGATTTTGCGTTTTGTGTTTATGATTCTTATTTTGTTTTTGATTTTTTAATTGCGATTTCTGATTGCGATTTTGATTGTGCTTTTCGTTTTATTTTTGTTCTTGAGTTTTTGATGTAAATTTGCATTTTTGCTTTCTATGTTTTTGTTTTCCTAGTTTTTATGTGTATTTAATTTTGTTTTCTGATTTTATTCTAGTGCATTTGCACCTGTGCTTTGCTTTTGTTTCTGTTTTAGATTTTTGTTTTTTTTGCTTTTATTTTTGTGATTTTGGATTTGCTGTTATTTTGTGTGTTTTGCTTTTTTTTTGTATTTTTGATTGTCTTTTTTTATTTTATTTTGTTTTCGTTTATTCTTTTTTTTTTGTAGTTTGATATATTTTTGCTTTTGTGTTTTTGATTGCTTTTTTTTGATTTAGTTGTTGCTTCTTTGTTTTTGTTTTGTGTTGGTGTATTTGCATTTTTTTACAATTGTTTTTATTTTATGTTTTGTTTTGGTTTTGTGTTTTTGATTTTTTGTTTTTTCTTTTTTATTTGGCTTTTCTGTTTTTGCTTTTGTATTTTATTTTTGTACTTTATTTAACTTCTTACATGGTGTATTGATTTTAATTTTTATTTTTGCTTTTGTTTTTCTTATTGTAGCCGCGGTAGCTCAGTGGTTAGTGCGTTGGACTGCGAGTCGAAAGGTCCCCGGTTCAAGCCTGGACTGGGGCTAACAACATCTTTTCATAGAAACATTTTTCTATACCGCGCTACCTCTCGTCAGTAAATGGCAAACCTACGAGAGTAAAACCATTGCCTATGAAAAGCTCTCACCCGCCGTTCGGATTCGGCAATAAACTGTAGGTCCCACCACTTTGAGTACAAATATAACACGCACAGCTCAAAATGGTGAGAGAGCTCGGCCGAAGTTCTGTACAGGACTGTAGCGCCAAACTATTATTATTATTATTTTCTTATTTTAAATTGTGTATTTAATGTTGTTTCTGATGTTATTCCATTTCTTTTGCTTTTGTGTTTTTTGATTTTGTTTTCCTGATTTGTTTTGCTTTTATTTTTGTATATTTGGATTTGCTGTAATTTTTGCTTTTGTATTTTTGATTTTGTCTTTTTTTTATTTATATTTTGTTTTTTGCGCTTTCCTAAAGTTTTTTGTTTCTGCTTTTGTGTTTTGATTTTTTCTTGTATTTTTGCTTTTGTTTTTGATTTTGTTGTTGCTTCTTTATTTTTGTTACTGTTTTTGTATTTGCATTTTTACAATTGTTTATAATTTTTGTTTGGCTTTTGATTTTGTGATTTTCTTTTTTTTGTGTGTTTGATTTATTGTTTTTTATTTTTGATTTGGATTTTCAATTTTTGCTTTTGTATTTGAGTTTTTTGTTTCATCTTCTTACTTGGTGTGAGTGGCGTGTTATGTCGTTTTGAAAATTAGGTTGTATGGGAGGTGCAACGCCCTTTCCGTTCCAATCCCGCCCATATATAGCCTATGTTAACGTCCGGAGTTTCAGTTTAATTCAATTTTAATTTCATTTCAATTTCAATTCAATTTCATTTCAATTTCATTTCAATTTCATTTCAATTTCATTTCAATTTCATTTCAATTTCATTTCAATTTCATTTCAATTTCATTTCAATTTCATTTCAATTTCATTTCAATTTCATTTCAATTTCATTTCAATTTCATTTCAATTTCATTTCAATTTCATTTCAATTTCATTTCAATTTCATTTCAATTTCATTTCAATTTCATTTCAATTTCATTTCAATTTCATTTCAATTTCATTTCAATTTCATTTCAATTTCATTTCAATTTCATTTCAATTTCATTTCAATTTCATTTCAATTTCATTTCAATTTCATTTCAATTTCATTTCAATTTCATTTCAATTTCATTTCAATTTCATTTCAATTTTATTTCAATTTCATTTAATTTCATTTCAATTTCATTTCAATTTCATTTCAATTTCATTTCAATTTCATTTCAATTTCATTTCAATTTCAATCCAATTTCATTTCCATATAATTTATATTTTTAAATTATATATAATTGTATTTCTATTTGATAATTTAAATTTCTCTCCGCACCTTACGCCTTTAATAAATTAATGTCCTTGATCACCGAAAGCCACTCTCAGCATGGCCGATATCCTTAATTAATGGATTTTGCCATGTTGAGTAATTAACAATTTCCCGCTAAATCGCACGAAAAAGGCGAAATTTGCAACAATTTCACTCAGCGGCGCTTTTAGAAATTTACTGCCGAATTCGCTCGCTCGCACGCGTCCCACCTACGTCCTGCCGCCTGCATCCTTCAGATAATTACTTGCGCGCTTCGCTCTGTGCCGCGTTGTCCGCGAATGAACTGCGAAATAGACATTAAAATCATTTATAAATTATAGCAACGAGCAGCAGGCGCGTACTGCCTACGAGTCCTGCCAAGTTCTGTTCACGCCCCCAAAACTAAAATTTCGCATTGTCAACAGGAAGCGGTGGCGCCCAGCAGTACGGGTTGAGCTCCTGCGGCTGCTGTGCACATTGTTGTGCTATGCTATTTGTGGCCGCTTTAGTTGCACGCACCGCATACAGCGCGCATTGCCTCCTCATGGTCAGGACACTGCGCGAAAAAGGACTCTGTGATTTGTTGCTCGGCTTTATGTTCCACGGGATACATTAAACTTTAAGGCATTAAGTGTGTTGTCGTCGTGCGTTGCTATTCGGGCTCTGTGTTTGTGTATTATGAAATTAGTCGACATTGAAAAATTAGCTACAAAAGAGACATATAAATCTTAGTTGTTTAACTATTTGGACAAAGTGCTTGCGTTTTATAATTGTATAAACTGAATCTGGGTAGGGAATTTCAAAATAACAGAAGCATAACTTAAACATACAAGGAATTCAAAGACTATACTGAAAGCTATACTAAAATATATACAGTAAACTATACTAAGTAACTATGTAAGCTATACAGAACTCTATAATATATTTTATTCTAAATTTTCTCCTAATCGATATGAAAACCCTAGAAAGTACTCTACACCAAATTGAATTATCTATTTGGTATACAGTACACTGTAGTCAATACTGAAATATACCGAATCTATATTAAAAATTCAATACAGAACTCTGTATTAAATCATTTACTGAACATATTTCTGAAGTTCATTTTGAACACGATACCAAACGTCTTTACATAATACTAGACCAGATTTCTATAAAGAAATGTATACAAAATTCCTTACTAAAATCCTATACTGTAGTCTTTACTAAACTCTTTACAGAACACTTTACTGAACACTTTACTGAACTTAAAACGATATATCTCTATAGAATTCTATACTGAATTTTATTCTTTATTTGGTATATAGTATACTGTACTCCATACTGAACTTTCTATTGAATTCCGTACAGAACTCTTTATTGTATTTTTTACTGAACATTTCACTGAATTCGATAGTGAACTCGACCGAACCAAAACTTTATACAAAAAAATCTAAATCCTATACTGAAATCTTTACTGGACTCTTTACAGTACTCTTGACTGAACTCTTTACTGAACTTAATACGATATAACTATATAGAACACTTTATGAATTTTATTCTTTACTAGGTATATAGTAATAGTAATCCATACTGAACTTTCTACTAATTCCATACTGAACTCTTTACTATATCTTTTACTGAACATGTTACAGATCCTATACTGTATACTTTACAGAACTCTTTATTGAACATTTTACTGAACTTAATACGATGTACGATACACTATACTGAATTTTATTCTTTAGTTGTATAGTATACTCTATACCAACTAAAGAATAAAATTCAGTATAGTGTATCGTACATCGTATAAAGTTAAGTACTGAACTTTCTTCTGAATTCCATACTGAACTCTTTACTGTATTTTTTTACTGAACATTTCACTGAAGTCGAATGTGAAATCGACCGAATGAAAACGCTATACTGAACAAACTCTATACTAGATTCTATACAAAATGTTTGTAGAATTCTATACTAAACTCTATATTGAGTTTGTTTACTGAACTCTATACTGAAATGTACACTTCACTTTACTCCGAAGTCTATATTAAAATCTACTTAAAATTAAATGCTATTCTAAAATCTATTCTAAATTCTATGAAAAGCTCTTTAGTGAATCCTATACTGAAATCAATACAAAATTATAAACTAAACTCTACACTGCGTTATACTATTCTCTATCCTGAACTCTATTATATACAATGGTACACTTAATACTATACTGAATTCTATACTGAAATGTATGCATACTTCTCTGTTTCCTATATTAAAATCTGTAATATTTAAATCAGTAATATTGAAGTCTTTTATTTATGCTATACCGAACACTATAGTAAACAATTATCTATTTCCAATACAGAATTATTTACTAAGCTCTATGCTGAATTTGATACTCAAATCTTTGCAAAATTCTATACTGAACTCTATATTAAACATCATTCTAAATTTTATACTGAAATCTGTACTTAATTCTATACTGAATTCTATAGTAAACAATAATCCGTACTTTAAGTCCAATTGCATACTATGGTCTATGTGGAATTCGATACTTAAAATTAATAATAAATCTGAACTCTATACTAAACTCTATACTAAACTCTTACTTAATTCATTACCAAATGTTCCATTTAATTCTTTATACCGATATCTATATTAAATTCTATACAGAACATTATACTGAACTATAATACTTACCCTAAACTGAATTCTTTACCAATTAAATTCCAAACATGACTAAAATCCATACTCTGTACTGAATACTATACTAAACTTTATATTTAACTCTATACTAAAATCTGTACTGAATTTTCTAATTTTTCTACTGCATTCTATACTAAACAACAATCATTATTCTATACTGTATGAAAAAATGTTTCTATGAAAAGATGTTGTTAGCCCCAGTCCAGGCTTGAACCGGGGACCTTTCGGCTCGCAGTCCAACGCACTAACCACTGAGCTACCGCGGCTATCATTACTCTCTACTGAATTATTTATAAATAAATTATATACATAAGAATGGATTATTTCTCTGTACTGTAAACTATATTAAACTTTATACTGAACTCTATACTAAAATCTGTACTGAAATCTGTACTAAATACTATACTAAATTCTCTACTGCACTCTATACATAACAATAATAAGTTCTATATAGGGTACGGACTAAATTCTATGATGAATTGGATACTGAAATATTGACTAAATAATAAACTATAATAAACTGCACTTTAAACTATACCTCTACTGAACTCTATACTGAAATCTATACTAAATATACTATATACTATATATACTATAACTAATCAATAATGCTTATTCTTTACTGAGCTTTATGCTGACTTAAACATTTAAAAAAATAAAATTTTTGAACACTGTACTAAAAACTATACTAAACTCTATACCAAAATCTAACTTTTTATATTAAAACCATAAAATACGCAAAACTTTTCCAATTTTAATAATTAAAACTAAAGATGGGCATATTTTAGCGTGATTTACGCGTATTTACATGTGACTGTGATTAAATTACTAATTTACTATTTACTATGAGTACAATTTTTGCGTAAGTGAGTGTGACTGAACTGTGACTGAAATTTTATTCACTCACGTGATTGAGAGTGACTGTGAGTAGAACAAAAAATGCCCGTGAGTAACTGTGAGTAAGTACAATTTATGCGTGAGTAAGTGTGCGTGAGTCGCATATTTCGCAAAATTTACGAAACGTGATTTTAGCGTGAGTCATTTGAATCAAAGTGTGATTGTGATTCAGATTTAATTAACTCACGTGATTGTGAGTGAGCGTGAGTAGAATAAAAAAAGCGCGTGAATGATTGTGAGTGATTAGAAAATTTCATTCGTGAGTTGAGTCAAAAATCACTAACTTTACGAATTTGTAGTCAATTTGTGACTAAAATTTCTCTCAGCGTTTGCATTCGGGCCCACATTTGATTGCGGCCAACCACATAAGTGCGTAACGACAATGCATGCGTTCAACTAATTATGCAAACCGAATTTAATTTTTTTTTTTATTTTAATTTTTTTTTAATGGTCTGTTAGCATTTTTGCAATTACATGTCAGCTCAGAGCATAGCATAGCAGCGGACAGCAAATTAATGAAATTCCATTTAAAATATTTGTGGTCGAAATGTATTGGATGCTGGTTGTGTGGCAACGCAATGAACCGCAACGTAGTTGGCAACTCTGGCAACACTTGTCAGAGTTGCAACCATGCGAACAGTGCAGAACACGTGTCAAGTGCGGTTTTTGATACTGTTGCTGTTGCTACTTGCATTACGCACATGTTGCTGCATTTGGCGAATTGGCAGATGTTGGCAACAGCAGCAGCAACGGCAATGGCAACATCAGAGCCACATAAAAGCCACTAGCGATCAGCGCAGCGACATAATTGACAAATGCTTTTCTAATTAACCAGCGCGGACAGTAACGAAACATGTGATGCACCGAGAGAAATTTTTACTGTAAATTCAATTTTTCACTGAAAATTCAATTTTTCACTATAAATTCAATTTTTCACTAAAAATTCAATTTTTCACTAAAAATTTAATTTTTCACTAAAAATTCAATTTTTCACTCAAAATTCAATTTATTCACTAAAAAATAAATGTTTCACTAAAAATTCAATTTTTCACTAAAAATGTTCACTAAAAATTAAATTTTTCACTAAAAATTCAAAATTTCACTTTAAATTTTTCACTAAAAATTCAATTTTTCACTATAAATTCAAATTTTCACTACAAATTCAAATTTTCACTAAAAATTCAAATTTTCACTAAAAATTCAATTTTTCACTAAAAAATTTAATTTTTCACTAAAAAATTCAATTTTTCACTAAAAATTCAATTTTTCACTAAAAATTCAATTTGTCACTAAAATTTAAATTTTTCACTAAAATTCAATTTTTTACTAAAAATTCAATTTTTCACTAAAAATTTAATTTTTCACTAAAATTCAATTTTTCACTAAAAATTCAATTTTTCACTAAAAAATTCAATTTTTCACTAAAATTCCATTTCTCACTAAAAATTCAATTTTTCACCAAAAATTCAATTTTTCACTAAAAATTCAATTTTTAACTAAAAATTCAATTTTTAACTAAAAATTCAATTTTTCACTAAAAAATCCAATTTTTCACTAAAAATTCAATTTTTCACTAAAAATTCAATTTTTCACTAAAAATTCAATTTTTCACTAAAAATTCAATTTTTCACTAAAAATTCATTTTTTCACTAAAAATTCAAATTTTCACTAAAAATTCAATTTTTCACTATACATATAATTTTTTTACTAAAAATTAAATGTTTCACTTAAAATTCAATTTTTCACTAAAAATTCAATTTTTCACTAAAAATTCAATTCAATTTTTCACTAAAAATTCAATTTTTCACTAAAAATTTAACTTTTCACTAAAAATTAAATTTTTCACTAAAAATTCAATTTTTCACTAAAATTCCATTTCTCTCTAAAAATTCAATTTTTCACTAAAAATTCAAATTTTATAAAAATACTGTCTCAGTGCTAAAAATTCAATTTTTACTAAAATTCAATTCTTAACTAAAAACTAAAGTTTTCAGTAAAAATTCAATATTTCACTCAAAATTAAATTTTTCACTAAAAAATTAAATTTTTCACTAAAAACTCAAATTTTAACTAAAAAATCAAATTTTTAAAAAATATTGTCTCAGTGCAGTACATACACACATCATCTGTCAGGCACTAAAACATTTTGCTATGATGCTGTTGGCCCTTAATTCATGTTAATGAGAAAATTTGTTATGCAAAACAGCTACTAATATTGTGGCCAGCAATAGTTTAAATGTTGCGGGGGGTTGTGGTATGGTAAATTTGATGCTTATGCATTTCAAAAATTTATTCCGAAGTACATTCTGAAACTGCCATGACTTTTGTACTGACAACATATTGCAAATAAATGCAAATGATACCAGTCAAAGTAGTCAGAAATGCATTTGCAATTTTAAAGCGAAATTAAGGAAAATTTTATGAAAAATAATTCAAAAATATTAAAAGATTATCTAATAAAATTAAAAAATCTAAATTTTTATATTTTAATATACTTTTAAAAATAATGTCAAATTCACTCGAAACTATTATAAAAAATAATAATATTTCAAACAACATTTCAAAACTGTCGCCATCTTTCGTGCTCATTTCACTTATGGCAGGGAAAAAGTTTTTGAATTTTTGTTTTCAATTTTCTGATAGCACACATAACTGTCCAAAGCAGCTGTCTACAATAACAAAGACAACAACAACATTTATAGAAAAAGTAAAAGAAAAAAAAACAATTCAATCCGAACGCAAACTTTCAACGATTTTTATTTTATTCAAAGTTTTTAGTTTTTGGCAGAAAATTTTTTAACATCGTAAAAAATTGCAGCAGCCCAAAATCAACCAAGGGCAAAACGAAAAAACCTAGAAGAATGACAGGAAAAATTAAATAAATGTAGACGCACATGATATAAGTGTTTGAAGTATATGTTTTAGAACCCAATAGAAATAAGTTAAAAATTGAATTTTGTGTAAATTGAATTTTAATTCAAAATTTTATATTTAGCGTAAAACCTAATTTTTAGTAATTTTAATGAAAAATTTAATTTATAGTGAAAAATTTAATTTTTAGTAAAAAATTTAATTTTAGTGAAAAATTGAATTTTTAGTGAAAAATTGAATTTTTAGTGAAAAATTGAATTTTTAGTTAAAAATTGAATTTTTAGTGAAAAATTTAATTTTTAGTGAAAAATTTAATTTTTAGTGAAAAATTTAATTTTTAGTGAATAATTGAATTTTTAGTGAAAAATTTAATTTATAGAGAAAAATTGAATTTTTAGTGAAAATTTTTTTTTATGCAAAATTGAATTTTTAGCGAAAAATTGAATTTTTAGTGAAAAATTAAATTTTTAGTGAAAAATTGAATTTATAGTGAAAAATTGAATTTTTAGTGAAAAATTGAATTTTTAGTGAAAAATTGAATTTTTAGTGAAAAATTGAATTTTTAGTGAAAAATTGAATTTTTAGTGAAAAATTGAATTTTTAGTGAAAAATTGAATTTTTAGTGAAAAATTGAATTTTTAGTGAAAAATTGAATTTTTAGTGAAAAATTGAATTTTTAGTGAAAAATTAATTTTTAGTGAAAATTTGAATTTTAAATGAAAAATTGAATTTTTAGTGAAAAATTGAATTTTTAGTGAAAAATTGAATTTTTAGTGAAAAATTGAATTTTTAGTGAAAAATTGAATTTTTAGTGAAAAATTGAATTTTTAGTGAAAAATTGAATTTTTAGTGAAAAATTGAATTTTTAGTGAAAAATTGAATTTTTAGTGAAAAATTGAATTTTTAGTGAAAAATTGAAATTTTAATGAAAAATTGAAATTTTAATGAAAAATTGAAATTTTAATGAAAAATTTAAATTTTAATGAAAAATTTAAATTTTAATGAAAAATTGAATTTTTAGTGAATAATTGAATTTTTAGTGAAAATTTGAATTTTTAGTGAAAAATTGAATTTTTAATGAAAAATTGAATTTTTAATGAATAATTGAATTTTTAGTGAAAATTTGAATTTTTAGTGAAAATTTGAATTTTTAGTGAAAAATTAATTTTTAGTGAAAATTTGAATTTTTAATGAAAAATTGAATTTTTAGTGAAAAATTGAATTTTTAGTGAAAAATTGAATTTTTAGTGATAAATTAAATTTTTAGTGAATAATTGAAATTTAAAATGGAATTTTAATGAAAAATTGAAATTTTAGTGAAAAATTGAATTTATAGTGAAAAATTGAACTTATAATGAAAAATTTAATTTTTAGTGAAAAATTGAAATTTTAATGAAAAATTGAAGTTTTAATGAAAAATTGAAATTTTAATGAAAAATTGAAATTATAATGAAAAATTGAAATTTTAATGAAAAATTGAAATTTTAGTGAAAATTTGATGTTGAATATTTAATTCAAAGTTGAAAATTGTCGCATCTCATATCATTTTCTATTGAGTTTTTAGTGATTTCACATTTATGACCCTCCCCTACTTGCCACCATCAAACCAACATCAAATTCATTTCTTGCACTTCGTGCCGCTTTTGAATTCAATTTTCTGATCACGTTCTTGAGCTGTCAAAGTTTTCCCCTGCTTACATTTCATTTCATTTGATTTGGTCTCGTTACGCTTTTTCAGTTTTCAGTTTTTCCAGTTTTAGTTTTTGCAATTTTGAGTTTTAGACCAAAAAGCTTACTGCCAGCTTATGGGATTTAGCCATGATGTGGCACCCAAACGGTGCCGTTCGTTATTTCGTTACCTCTGTAAACTTTGTATACGTTGACCTATTGTGGCCCTACGGCCCGCCTACTTTGCGTGATTATATTTGGCAATCATTTAGTTCTTCTCTTATTTTCTTTAAAAAAAAAATAACAAATTAGAAAATTGTCGTTCAATTTTGCAATGCCTCCCGCACAACATTTGCTGCTTCCTTCCTTGCTGATTTCCTTCCTTTTTGCCTTCGTTCATGCCTTTCTGTCTATCGAATGAAATTTGACAACGTCACTTGGTCAATATGATTATTATGTCTTTGAGAACATTATTGACGAAATTTTATATTTCTCTTTTTTTTGTAATTTTTTTCAACTTGCTTTGAAATTTCACGCAAATGTTAACTTTTGGCTCAATTGCGCACAAATATAATGATGATGATGATGGCCTAATGCCTTCCAAAGCATGCAATGCAATTGATAAAATTGGCAACAGCGCAAAGAAAACATGGCGAACATGGTCGGAACGATGTCTCACTTTCTGTAATGGCTAAAGTTTTACCGGAAAAGTGTTGACGTTGTAATAAACTTTAGTGCAACGATCAGAATTTTTTTGATTTTCTTGTAGTATTTTTCTCTTTTATATTTATTTTATATATGGGTGGTCATTTTTTTACTTCAAACCAAGATATTAAAAACATACAATATTCATGTCGTTCATATCAAATTTAAAAAAGAAAGAAAAATGTACAAATGTTTAAATGTTAAATGTTAAATGTTAAATGTTAAATGTTAAATGTTAAATGTTAAATGTTAAATGTTAAATGTTAAATGTTAAATGTTAAATGTTAAATGTTAAATGTTAAATGTTAAATGTTAAATGTTAAATGTTAAATGTTAAATGTTAAATGTTAAATGTTAAATGTTAAATGTTAAATGTTAAATGTTAAATGTTAAATGTTAAATGTTAAATGTTAAATGTTAAATGTTAAATGTTAAATGTTAAATGTTAAATGTTAAATGTTAAATGTTAAATGTTAAATGTTAAATGTTAAATGTTAAATGTTAAATGTTAAATGTTAAATGTTAAATGTTAAATGTTAAATGTTAAATGTTAAATGTTAAATGTTAAATGTTAAATGTTAAATGTTAAATGTTAAATGTTAAATGTTAAATGTTAAATGTTAAATGTTAAATGTTAAATGTTAAATGTTAAATGTTAAATGTTAAATGTTAAATGTTAAATGTTAAATGTTAAATGTTAAATGTTAAATGTTAAATGTTAAATGTTAAATGTTAAATGTTAAATGTTAAATGTTAAATGTTAAATGTTAAATGTTAATTGTTAAATGTTAAATGTTAAATGTTAAATGTTAAATGTTAAATGTTAAATGTTAAATGTTAAATGTTAAATGTTAAATGTTAAATGTTAAATGTTAAATGTTAAATGTTAAATGTTAAATGTTAAATGTTAAATGTTAAATGTTAAATGTTAAATGTTAAATGTTAAATGTTAAATATTAAATGTTAAATGTTAAATGTTAAATGTTAAATGTTAAATGTTAAATGTTAAATGTTAAATGTTAAATGTTAAATGTTAAATGTTAAATGTTAAATGTTAAATGTTAAATGTTAAATGTTAAATGTTAAATGTTAAATGTTAAATGTTAAATGTTAAATGTTAAATGTTAAATGTTAAATGTTAAATGTTAAATGTTAAATGTTAAATGTTAAATGTTAAATGTAAAATGTTAAATGTTAAATGTAAAATGTTAAATGTGAAATGTAATGACGGAATTTAGTCGTATTTAGTTTAAAATATATATTTAAGGGCAATATTTTAATAATATTCTATTTAATTAAATATTTAAATTTACAATTTTGGATTTCTAAAATATTTCATATTAAATCATCATTGCAATCAGCACCGTTTCTAGCAGAACTTCAAACTCATACCCGCGCCACCAGCTTTATTGTTCTCGACAATTAGCGCAACTTAAGTGGCTTCATGCAGAGCAGCAATATTACCCCACAACACCCTATACTATGTGTGGCGGTCTCCGAACGAGACGACTACCAACCGAGGCAACAGCAACACAATGCAACATATTTTCCATGCAACATGAACATTTGCGAAATTATTGCACATAAATTATAGAGCAACAAAAACATACCCCACAAACAAATAAACAACAAATAAACGAACCAAACAAAATTCAAACAAACAAACAAAACAAAGGAACTCACAATGAAAAACATTCCTTGGCGCGTTGCAAATTAAACGAATTCATTACCTGACTTGCAGCAGCAGCCGACGCCGCCATTGCCGCCGCCATCTACTCAGCCAACCGTGCACAACGAACTAAAGGTGCTCGAGGTGCCGCCAGGTGGCGCGACTCGAGTGACTAAGTATTGTGGCTGCAGTAATGGTTGGCATTGCCGACCGACGCAACAACGTTCAGGGCCTGGATTGTGTCGAGTTCGTCGTCTGTTCGTTGTTTAAAACATGAAACTCATGGCAACGCGCAACAGCTGTGCGTACAACATTCAAGACAATTACAGGAATTTATACTATTTTTTTTTTTTAATTTCTTAAATTTATATTTAACAAAAATTATGTAAAATTGGCAGTACTTAAAAAAATTCTAAAACTCATTAAAATCAGCTATTTGAATAAAATCAATTTGAATTTAAAATATTACTTGATTTTGTTAAATTTAAAATGGAGTAACTAATAAAATTATAATTATTAATTAAAATAGTTCAATAAAATTAATATTTTTACCTTTTAAATATAATTTCAAATAATTTGAAATAAAATAGACTTTTCCATAGATAATTTGAAATAAAATGGCATCGGTTGCATTTGGAAATCTCAAAACTTCCAATTGTGTTTCTCAATTTCTTTTGGAATTTTTGTAAATTTAAATTAAAAAATTCAGCTTCGATTTTTGCCAGTTTCATTCGAAAAATCTTAATTTAATTTTGGATTTACTCAATTTCGTTTGGAAATGGTGTAGTTGAAAATAAATATTTTGAAATAAATGCCAAATTGTTCCCAAAATTTAATATTTTACATAAAATTATAAAGTTATCATAATAATATCAAATTTTTATAAAAACAAATTCATCAAATCATAAATTTTCATAATATAAAAATAAATTCATAAAATGAGAACACTTCATCAAACATATGACAAAATGTTCATAAAATAACCAAATTTTCGTCAAATGGTAAAATTTTCACCAAATGACCATATTTTTATAAATAGCAAAATTTTCATCATACTACAAAATGTTCATCAAATTTTCATCAAATACAAAAATTTTGTCAAAATGATGAACTTTATATCAAATGAGAAGATTTTCATTGAATGACAAAATGTTCATCAATGAAAAAATATTCATCAAATGACAAAATTTTCATTAATAATAAAATTTTGTTAAAAATATATAATTTTTATCAAATGATCAAATTTTCGTCAAATGACAAAATTTCCATCAATGGCAAAATATTCATCAAATGAAAAAATGTTCATCAAATAATAAACTTTTGTTAAAAAAACAAAAATTATGTCAAAATGATGAACTTTTTATCAAATGACAAAATTTTCATTGATTGACACAATGTTCATCAATGAAAAAATATTCATCAAATGACAAAATTTTCATCAAATAATAAAATTTTGTTAAAACATTTCGTCGTTTTATAACAAAATTTTCATAATAAAAAAATGTTTTTCATCCTATGACAAAAATGTTCATCATATGACAAAATGTTCATCAATAGTAAAATTTACATCAAATTTTTCATCAAATGACAAAGTTTTCACCATATAATAAAAAAAATTTGTTAAAAATGTCAAAATTTCATCAAATGACACCAAATTATATAATTTTCATTAAATTTCATCAAATTAAATTTCATCAAATATTTTCATTAAATTACAAAATGTTCATCAAATATTAAAATTTTGCTAAGACAACAGAATTTTCATCAAATGACAAATTTGTCATTACTTATATTAAAAAAGGTTCATAAAATTATTTTTTTTTTTTTGTTAACATGACAAAATTTTAATCAAATAATAAAATATTCATGAAATTATAAAATGTTCATCAAATAACCAAATGTTCATCATATAATGAAATTTTGTTAAATTGACAAAAATTTTCATAAAATGACAAAATGTAAAACAAATTTAAAAAAAATTGTTAAAATCACAAAATTTTCATTTAACAATAAAATTTTGTTAAAGTGACAAAATGTTCATTAAATAATAAAATTTTGTTAAAATGACAAAATATAACAAAAATCAAATGACACAGTTATGTTCACCAAATTATATAATTTTCATAAAATTACATTATTTTGATCAAGTTACAAAATGTTCATCAAATATTAAAATTTTGCTAAGATGACAGAATGTTCATCAAATGACAAAATTTTCAATTTTATATTACAAAATTAAATTACAAAATTTTCATAAAATTGAAATTTTTTGTTAAAATGACAAAATATTCATGAAATTATAAAATGTTCATCATATAATAAAATTTTGTTAAATTCACAAAAATTTTCATAAAATGACAAAATGTATAACAAATTTAAAAAAAATTGTTAAATTGAAAAAATTGTTCATGATATGACAAAATTTCATCATAAATATAATAAAATTATGTTAAAATGACAAAATAATCATCAAATAATAAAATTTAGTAAAAAAAAACCAAATTTGCATCAAATTGCTCATTTATATTCACTAAATTACAAAATGTTCATATAAATACAAAATGTTCATCAAATTACAAAATTTTAATAAAATTAGAAAACTAATAAAAAACAAAATTACAAAATTTTCAATAAATATTAAAATTTTGCTAAAATGATAAAATTTTCATCAAATGACAAAATTTTCATATAAGAAAATTTCATCATATTTATAATAAAATTTTTGAAAATTGGCAACATTTTTTATAATATATTTTATCATATCAAATTGTAAAATAAGAATATTGTTAAAATGACAAAATTTTTATCAAATAATAAATTAAAAAATGTTCGTCAGATACTAAAATTTTGTTAAAATGACAAAATATAACAAACGGAAAATGTTTCTTCAAATGACATGAATATTAAAATTTTGTTAAAATAACAAAATTAAAAAATGATCATAAAATTACAAAATATACAAAATGACAAAATTTTAGCAATTTGAACAAATGAAAACATTTTAATAAAATTACAATATTTACATCAAATTACAAAACTTTCATCATATATTCAAAAATTGCAAAAATGGCTAATTTTCATCAAATAATAAAATTTCATCAAATAACAATATAATAAAATTTCATTAAAATGACAAAATTTTCTTAAAATAAAACTCAATTAAAAACAAAAAAACAAATTAAAATTATTTAAATAAAAAATTTTTAAAAAATATTAAAATTAGAAATTTATAAATATCATCAAAAAATGTATATTGTTTTAAGCTACAAGAGACAAAATCAAATCTAAAAAAAATAATAAACTCACCTACAAAACACACCGACTGCCTGCATGAAACGCAATTAAAATTTAATCAAAACATTTAATTTGCGTTGAACAATAATAACAAGCAAAACCAAAAGAACATAAACAACAACAGCAAAAAAAAAAGGAAAAAAATTATAACAAAACAAAAACCTAACATTTGAAACTTAATTAAACGCTTAGCTCCGTACGCGCGCCATTTTCCGCATGCATAGTTTTTCGAATCCTTTTTTATTGCAGCAGTGGAAGAGCAGCAGGATTCCGACTGGCGGCTGGCTGCTAAACGAGCAGGCGTAACAAATGCATAATTTCTTGTTTAAATATTCGAAAGTTAAAGAGAGGAAGTCGTACGAAAAGAATCGAACAAGTTAAGTGGGAGAAGGTGTTAAGGCAGTGGTTGCAGGTGAAGCAAAAAAGAGTTCATGAGAGTTACACTGAGTAGAAAATATACCATTGATTTAATGGTACATTGGGGTTTTCTTTGCATTTTTTTTAAAGTTTTCTATTGACTTTGAGGTTATTTTTAAAATTTAGTACTATTTTTTGAATTATTTTAATATTGCATACTATTAAAATTTTAAGAAATACTATAAAGTTTATAGTATTTTAAAAATTATGTTTATAGTCAATCCTCTGTGATGTCTCTCTCCTGGCACTATCTATACTTTCTCTATGTTTGCTCTATTTTAGAGTATTGTTCTAACCATTTTAATGGTATTCAAACAATAGTATGCATCCTTTTGATCAATGGTAATAGTAAAATTATTGTATGTATATTCAAATTCTTTGTATATTTCAGTATTTTTTTCTGAATGTATTAATGGAGAATAAGTTACAAAAAAACGGGGGTTTGTTTGTCGACTGTGTTACTGATGGGGTGGCGGTTTCAGTTAAACGGCACGTTTGCGTTTGTATTGTTGTTGTTATTATTTTTTGTTGTTGTTGTTATTTATGTTGTTGTTATTATTGTTTTTGTTAGGTAATCAAATTTGCTCAAGCATTGCAAAACAGTTGTGCAAATATCCTTAAAGGATATTATTACTTTTTTAGCTGCAATACAAAAAATATAATTGTTGTTGTACTTTTTGTTGTTGTTGTACTTGCTACTAAATCCGTTCCGCTTGAAACTAAGTTGAACGCGGTGTAACCATAATTCATGTAAATACACCGAACATACACCGAAAAAAATATTAAAAATAAAAGCTTATATTAAAATTAAAACATATGTACTTCAATAAAAACATATGTAAATCATTTTTATTGAAAAGAAAATATATATATTTTTACTACATTGATGTATTTGTTTTTTTTTTTTTCATAGAAAAATAATTACATAAATTTGCTGCATTTCTATTCAGAATTTTACTACATTTATTAAGAATATAAATAATTGTGTTTTGTTTTATGTAGAAACATTACTACCACTCCATTTATAATTACTACAATCTGTATTTATTTAAAATCCAGAAAAATAGATTTTTTTCTCCCAAAAAAAAATTTAAAAAAATGAGCACATAAATATTTATTTATAACATTTATCATCATCAATTCTGAACAAATATTTCATGGGACAAAATTTTAGGCAAATTATAATATATTCTTAAAATGTCCAAATTTTTATCAAATAAAAAAATTTCATCAAATGTCTAAATTTTTATCAAATAATAAAATTTTGTTAAAATGACAAAAGTTTCATAAAATAAAAAAAATACTCAACCAATTAATTAAATTTTGTTAAATAATAACATATTCATCAAATCATGAAATTTTCAAAACAAAATGTTCATCATATAATAAAATTGTTCATAATATGATAACATTTTCGTCAAATTACAAAATTGTTGTTAAAATCACAAAATTTTAATAAAATTACAAAATTTGAATCTATATATATAAAACTCTGGGTTCGTCTGTCTGTCAGTCTGTGTGTCTGTTTGTTCCAGTATCGCGTCTAATCCGCTGAACAGATTTGACTGGAATTTTTCACCAGGATAGTATGAAGGCCGGAGAGTGACATAGGCTATATATGAGCGGGATTGGACTACAGGCGGGACACATCCCATGCAACCTAAACTTTCAACGCGTTATAACTTGGGACTTACACTAGCTAAGAAGATAAAACAAAAAACTCAAATACAAAAAAAATTACAAAAGCAAAAACACAAAAGCAAAAATACAAAAGCAAAAACACAAAAGTAAAAATCAAACACAAAAGTAAAAGCATAAAACTAAAGCAATAACTCAAAAACAACAGAAAAATAAAAAAAGGATGGAAAAACAAAAATAAAAACTTAAAAACTAAATCAACCACTCTAAAATTCACCACACTAAAAGTCACCACAATAAAATTCATCACTCAAATTCAACACACTAAAACTCACCATAGTAAAATTCACTACACTTAAACTCACTACACTCAAATTCACCACATTAAGTCACCACATTGAAACTCACCACATTAAAATTCACCACACTAAAACTCACCACATAAAAACTCACCACACAAAAACTCACCACATAACAACTCACCACACTAAAATTCACCACATTAAAATTCACCACACTAAAACTTTTCACACTTAACCTCACCACACCAAAATTCACTACACCTAAACTCACTACACCGAAATTCACCACACTAAAACTCACTACACTAAAACTTCTACTGGGAAAACTCTACGTCTGAGAAAGAATTGTCTATGAGAAAAGTTATTTTAGCGGAGAATTAGTTTGTTTTGGTTACTACATTTATAAAACCAATAAAAAAACGTCCACACGGGTCCCTGATATAAATAATAAAAATGTTTTTTATATTAATAAAATTGCTCCATATCCTTGCATTCACAAAATCTTTGTACGAGTCGTGCACGAGTCCAGCTAGTAAAATGATAAAATTACAAAATTGGAATCGAATGACGAAATTTTCATCAACCACCCAGCGTAAAAGACATCTTAAAGACATTTTTAAATTTTTCACGTATGACTTTGTAGCTTAAAACATCGTTGACGGCATTCTGCAGAAATAAATATTCGTTATATCGTGAAAGAATTATTGAAGGACAATGTCTTTTAGCTTGTTGTGTGTCTAGTGTTGCCACGACGACAATGTATTGCTGAATGTCGTGTAGAAGCAAGTCTGAAGATTAACATTGAAATAAATGATCGCCAAATACACTACGTAGCAACTTTTTCGAAGGGACAAAAGTATAAAACGTATTGCGAAAATGGTGATATGTGGAAATCTTAAATATAATTAAAAATAAAATAGTAAATAAAAATAACATATAATAAAAATAAAAATAACATATAATAAAAATAAAATATTTATTTGTTGGTACAAAACACCTAATTTGTACCGACTGGACCTTGAGCACGTTAAGACAATATCTTAAAAGTATCAAAAGAAGTCGTAAAACAAAAACAATTAATAAAATAAAATAATAAATAAAAATAACATATAATAAAAATAAAGTAAAATAAAAGAATAAATTAAAATAACATATAATAAAAATAAAATAATAAATAAAAAAAATAAAGAAAAAATTATAAATTAAATATAATATATACAAAAACATTTTTCTTTAATTTTCATATATCAAGTAACGACAATACAGCCGGCAGTGTTTTTATTTTTACGACGATCGTAATGTCCCACAAATATTAGTCGACGATTATTTCAGCAACAGTGTCGCCAAAGTTTTCGTCAACGATGAGCTTCACGACAATATCATCCATATATTCGTCGATGACAATCTCATGGACGGTGTCGCCCACATTGTCGTCACCGATGATCTGAGCGACAATGTCGTTTAATTAGTCACACACGAACAAGCGAACATTTGTATGAAAATGTCGTACACGAGTCCCATATAAAGTTTTTTTAAATAAAACAAAAACGGTTTTGGATATCAATGAAATTCTTTATTCCTGTAAAAGTACGTTCGATGCCTTTATGTAAAGAACTCGATTTCTTTTGCATGGCCACCACGGGCACGCTTGCAGAAGTTCAGACGCTGAACCCAATTTTCGACGGTTTTCAAGCATAAATCGGCCGATACTGCTGCAATTTCACGTTCGATATTCGTACGAAGTTCATCAATCGTCGCTGGCTTGTTGGTATAGACCATAACCTTGACGTTGCCCCACAGGAAATAGTCTAACGGCGTCAAATCGCACGTCCGAGGCGGCGAGACACATTTGGGCTTTCTTCAACTGAAGCCTCAGCGGTAGCAATATTCTCGACACTACGGGCACTTCTTTGTCTCACTGGCACGGGAACATTTTGTACTGTGCCTGTGGATTCAAATTTGTCCACTAGACGCTCAATTGTTGATCTGCTAGGACGATTATGACGACCATAAATTGGACGTAGCGCTCTTAACGTTGAGGCCACTGACTCCGAATATCGGTAGTAAATTTTAATAATTTCGACTCGTTGTTGGCTCGTATGTCTTTCCATCATGAAATGGCAAACCTTACTGAAGAGAAATGTCAAAAGATCGGCAAGAAATATGGCGTTGTTTGCTGTCCCTGTCGATCTACTTTTGTAGCGTCCCATTTGAAAAACTCTGTGTCCCACAAGTGTCTTCAGTGATGTTACACTGTACCCAGCATTAAAGACGGGTACAAATATGAATAATATGAATAATATGCGTCACAAGCATTTCTTTGTGTTATACTTTGTCTTCAACGTATTTCATTCAGTACGTCCATCGTAGGTGCGGTCGAACTTCAAATAATTATGAAATGTAGAAAACCAATACATGCTACAGTTTCTGCAATATTGATACATAACGATTTTTTAATACATTGTGTAGTAAAATTAATTTTAATTAATATAAATGCTGTAAAAAAAGGAAATAAAGTGGAAACACATTTGACTAATATTATAATATAAAAAATAGCATTTAAATAGTCGAATATAATGCAATGCTCTAATGATAGCAAAGAAAGAACGAGTCGCAAAATAAAAACTAATTGTGAAAAAATAAAGACAAACAAAAAATTTGATTATTTTTTTTAGTGTACTACGCGGTATTTCCTGTGTTTACATTAGTTCTTTGCTGTTTTTGTTTTGTGTTTTTTACGCCTGAATTGTTTTTCATTGCTGCAAGTTATTTGCTACAATTTTATAAATATGCTACACTTTAAAAAAATGATAGTAAATTCAAGCAGTAACATAGTAAATTTTACAATTTTTTTATAAACATTAAATAAAAACAAATTAAATAAATTTATATACGGGTTGCGCCACAGCAAATATTTGTTGGATTGATTCCGTGGTTTATTTCGCGAAAAAAAGAATTGTTCTAGAGATGAAGTATTCCTGGAACACTCACTGATATACAGGGTGTTTACCGAATTCATTGTTTATATAATAAGGTACAAACAAATATTTAATTATAACAACTACCTTTTTAAACACAAACAATTCACATTTAAATGCAGAAATTTATTTTATAACACAAAGATGTAGGGTAGTAGAGAAAGGTAATATATATTCTTGATAAACGTCCCCTGACTCGTTTTTTTTCTGTCTGTCTATCTATTGAAATCAAAATTACAAGAAAACTAAAAGTGTTAGATCACTGAAAATAAAACCTGAGACTGAATGTGTTGCTTGACTGTCGGGTATTGAAAATAATCATGATCCGTCAACCATAACCTACTATATATACATTTTTGTAAATCTACCCCACATTATTTGCAATTCTTGAAATTATCATTATAGCATCTAATAAAACGTTCTTAATTTAAAACTTCTCTTCCAAATTTAAAATTATCCAACATTCTTAATTATTTTGTTATTAAAACATATTTACTACATTCTCTCTAGAATAGTTTGAATTAAGAATTGAAACCTAAACAAATAAGGGTACCAATTTTCACCGTCGTTTTGAATTCAATAACAGTTTCGGTATTAAGTTTTAAACTACGGTTTCCATATATTCAGATTATTTATTAAATATTGTCTATATATTTAATATCAAGATTAAGGAAGGAAGAATAACCAATTACTTAAAAATTTAATATTATATATTCAATTTGTAATATAATTTGTATATAAAATATATTAAAATTTTATTAAAACTTTGAAAATCGGTCATAAAATTTAAAATTTGTTTGATTTTCCGGTTTCTTTTTTAATAAATCATAAAAAAAGTTATAAAACCAAATATCAGTTTTTATGTTTGTAAAATTTAACTTAAAACGCTTCTTTTTCCGCACAGTGTCAAATAGGTTTGCATTGCGTAAAACCGCATATTTTTCAAACTTAAGAACGACGGCAGAATAACACTGAATAACACAGGAACGGTTAAAAGAATGTTACGTACTACGAAATACGTAGCTGTTGCAGACGCGGTCGCCTGTTCGGTGCCTGACGTTGAGTTTATTTATCGAGTTATTATTTCTAAATACAATTTAAAAAGTACTTGCACTGCGTTGTGTACTCGTGTTGCTTTTGTTATTATTATATATTAATCATAATATTTGTGTTGTAAATGATTAGGTTGTTTGCTACAGCGCGGTTTGTTGTTTAGCACGCGTTGGCGGTTAGTCTTCGAGATAATTCTGTTGCTATTTTTGTGAAATTTAATTAGCTGGCATTTACGCAATCAATATATGTTGATTGAGTTATTAGGGAATGTAATACATATGTATTTAATAGACAATTAATTAAGTCGAAACTTAATATTTTAATTTTATATAAATTTAGTAATTTTTGATATTTTTCATCAAAAAATTACAAAATTTTGATTGAAAAATGATCAGCTTCCGAAAAAGCTATACGACAGCCAAGAACTTTTTGTTTTTGTCAATTGATTTTTGTTTCAGTTCAATACAATATTTGGCAATAACTCTGTTTTAGATCGTTAAACAAACAACAATTTTGATTAATAAAATGTTCATCAAATAATACTTTTTGTACTTTTTGTATTTTTGAACTTTTTGAACTTTGTTGGACTTTTTGTACCTATTTTGGATTTGTTGGACTTTTTGTACATTTTGTACATTTTGTACTTTTTGTACATTTTGTACTTTTTGTACTTTTTGTACGTCTTGTACTTTTTGTACATTTTGTACATTTTGTACTTTTTGAACTTTGTGTACTTTTTGTACTTTTTGTACATTTTGTACGTTTTGTACGTTTTGGACTTTTTGTACTTTTTGTACTTTTTGTACTTTTTGTACTTTTTGTACTTTTTGTACTTTTTGTACTTTTTGTACTTTTTGTACTTTTTGTACTTTTTGTACTTTTTGTACTTTTTGTACTTTTTGTACTTTTTGTACTTTTTGTACTTTTTGTACTTTTTGTACTTTTTGTACTTTTTGTACTTTTTGTACTTTTTGTACTTTTTGTACTTTTTGTACTTTTTGTACTTTTTGTACTTTTTGTACTTTTTGTACTTTTTGTACTTTATGTACTTTTTGTACTTTTTGTACTTTTTGTACTTTTTGTACTTTTTGTACTTTTTGTACTTTTTGTACTTTTTGTACTTTTTGTACTTTTTGTACTTTTTGTACTTTTTGTACTTTTTGTACTTTTTGTACTTTTTGTACTTTTTGTACTTTTTGTACTTTTTGTACTTTTTATACTTTTTATACTTTTTGTACATTTTGTACTTTTTGTACTTTTTGTACTTTTTGTACTTTTTGTACTTTTTGTACTTTTTGTACTTTTTGTACTTTTTGTACTTTTTGTACTTTTTGTACTTTTTGTACTCTTTGTACTTTTTGTACTTTTTGTACTTTTTGTACTTTTTGTACTTTTTGTACTTTTTGTTCTTTTTGTACTTTTTGTAGTTTTTGTGCTTTTTGTGCTTTTTGTACTTTTTGTACTTTTTATGCTTATTGTACATTTTGTGCTTATTGTACTTTTTGTACTTTTTATATTTTTTGTACTTTTTTAATTTTTTGGGATTTTTTACTTTTTATATTTTTTGTACTTTTTTAATTTTTTGGGATTTTGTACCTTTTCTACTTTTTGTACTCTTCGTACTTTTGTACTTTTTTTACTTTTGAACTTTTTGTACTTTTTGTATTTTTTGAACTTTTTGAACTTTGTTGGACTTTTTGTACCTATTTTGGATTTTTTGGACTTTTTGTACATTTTGTACATTTTGTACATTTTGTACTTTTTGTACATTTTGTACTTTTTGTACTTTTTGTACTTCTTGTACTTTTTGTACATTTTGTACATTTTGTACTTTTTGAACTTTGTGTACTTTTTGTACATTTTGTACGTTTTGTACTTTTTGTACTTTTTGTACTTTTTGTACTTTTTGTACTTTTTGTACTTTTTGTACTTTTTGTACTTTTTGTACTTTTTGTACTTTTTGTACTTTTTGTACTTTTTGTACTTTTTGTACTTTTTGTACTTTTTGTACTTTTTGTACTTTTTGTACTTTTTGTACTTTTTGTACTTTTTGTACTTTTTGTACTTTTTGTACTTTTTGTACTTTTTGTACTTTTTGTACTTTTTGTACTTTTTGTACTTTTTGTACTTTTTGTACTTTTTGTACTTTATGTACTTTTTGTACTTTTTGTACTTTTTGTACTTTTTGTACTTTTTGTACTTTTTGTACTTTTTGTACTTTTTGTACTTTTTGTACTTTTTGTACTTTTTGTACTTTTTGTACTTTTTGTACTTTTTGTACTTTTTGTACTTTTTGTACTTTTTGTACTTTTTGTACTTTTTGTACTTGTTGTACTTTTTGTACTTTTTATACTTTTTATACTTTTTGTACATTTTGTACTTTTTGTACTTTTTGTACTTTTTGTACTTTTTGTACTTTTTGTACTTTTTGTACTTTTTGTACTTTTTGTACTCTTTGTACTTTTTGTACTTTTTGTACTTTTTGTACTTTTTGTACTTTTTGTACTTTTTGTACTTTTTGTACTTTTTGTTCTTTTTGTACTTTTATAGTTTTTGTGCTTTTTGTGCTTTTTGTACTTTTTGTACTTTTTATGCTTATTGTACATTTTGTGCTTATTGTACTTTTTGTACTTTTTATATTTTTTGTACTTTTTTAATTTTTTGGGATTTTTTACTTTTTATATTTTTTGTACTTTTTTAATTTTTTGGGATTTTGTACCTTTTCTACTTTTTGTACTCTTCGTACTTTTGTACTTTTTTTACTTTTGAACTTTTTGTACTTTTTGTATTTTTTGTACTTTTGTACTTTTTGTTATTTTTGTACTTTTTGTATTTTTTGTACATTTTGAATTTTTTTTGGTACCTGATTATATATTGTATATTTTGCGTATTTTACATATTTTTGTACTTTTTACATTTTGTAGTTTTTGTACTTTGGTACTTTGGTACTTTTGAAACTCTTTTTTTATTTTTGTATACTATTTTTTCTTGCATTTGGTACTTCTATAGTTTTTGTACTTTTCGAAATTATTGTATTTTTTTATATCCGTACCTTTTGTATTTTATAAACTATTTGTACTCTTTATACCTCCTGTACTTTTTGTACTTTATGTACCATTTAAACATTTGTAAATAATGTTCCTTTGTATTTTAAGTACTTTTTGTAATTTTGTTGTTTTTTTTTCCTTTTTAGTATTTTAGTATTATTTTAGTATTTCTAAGATTTTCTTACCATTTGTTAACATTTTACATAGTACTTACTTTTAACACTTTTAATTATATAGGTTGTATATTTTGTATTTTTTTTTTATTTTTACTAAACCAAATTTGTACTAATTTTTATTCTTATTAAAATATCCTTGAATTTATCTTTTAATTTAAGCTAAAAAATAAAATCTAATTTAGTATCCACCAATTGCTCGAGACTTCTTTGTATCCGCATGTTTGCCGGCAATTTCGCAGCACATCTTATTACCAAACGCTTATGTGCTTAATACACACAGATTCTTTAGCACAAATCCTCTTATAATTTAAACCAAATCCACTTTAACATTATTTTCTTTTTGGGTGAAGTTATTTTTTTGCATTTTATTTAGGTGCAACTTGCAGCAGCAATAGTTTTGTGTCGCTGTACACTTGCATTACAGGCAGCTTTTTGCCACATTCTCCCTCATTCTGCCACATTCTACCACATCCTGTCGCGCTTTCTTCACAGCCCACACTGTCGTTGCCTCTGCTGCTATTATGCTGCGGGCTTTTGTGCACTAAGATTGTAATCCGTAATCCTGACCATAAAGAAAAAAAAAACAAAATTAAAGGGTAGACAAAAAATTCGCCCTCAAAAATTCAGAAGTTGGAACTGCTCGTGCGACACGAATTGTTGCAAATACTGTTGCTGCTGCTACTGCTATTCTGCATTCTGAAGTGTTTCTGTCAGAAAATGAAAAGCTTGGCAAAACCATGAAATGGTTCAGCACAAGCCAGCAATAATGGTGAAGAAAAGAAACCGAAAAACTTTTCATATTCTCTGTGTAAATAGTTGGAGGATATGTGAAAAAGTCCTTTCGTTGATGGGCACCTCAAGAGAAAATTGTTTTTTGGGGGCAAAAACACTAGAAACTCGAAAATGAATAACTATTGGCATTAGAAATACATGTGGCATAAATTTAAGACTATTTTAAGTTTTTCATTAATGACAATTTTTTGGCCTTTACGTACCTTTTGTACTTTTAGTTCTTTTTTGGTACTTTTTGTATTTTTGTATTTTTGCACTTTTTGTACTTTTTGTACATTTTGTACTTGTTGTACTTTTTGTATTTATGTACTTTTAGTACTTTTTGTACTTTTTGTACTTTTTGTACTTTTTGAACTTTTTGAACTTTTTGTACTTTTTGTACTTTTTGTACTTTTTGTACTTTTTGTACATTTTGTACTTTTTGTACTTTTTGTACTTTTTGTACTTTTTGTACTTTTTGTACTTTTTGTACTTTTTGTACTTTTTGTACTTTTTGTACTTTTTGTACTTTATGTACTTTTTGTACTTTATGCACTTTATGCACTTTTTGTACTTTTTGTACTTTTTTACTTTTTTACTTTTTGTACTTTTTGAACTTTTGGTACTTTTTGTACTTTTTGTTCTTATTGTACTTTTTGAACTTTTTGTACATTTTGTACTTTTTGTAATTTTTGTACTTTTTGTACTTTTTGTACTTTTTGTACTTTTTGTACTTTTTGTACTTTTTGTACTTTTTGTACTTTTTGTACTTTTTGTACTTTTTGTACTTTTTGTACTTTTTGTACTTTTTGTGTTTTTTGTACTTTTTGTACTTTTTGTACTTTTTGTACTTTTTGTACTTTTTGTACTTTTTGTACTTTTTGTACTTTTTGTACTTTTTGTACTTTTTGTACTTTTTGTACTTTTTGTACTTTTTGTACTTTTTGTACTTTTTGTACTTTTTGTACTTTTTGTACTTTTTGTACTTTTTGTACTTTTTGTACTTTTTGTACTTTTTGTACTTTTTGTACTTTTTGTACTTTTTGTACTTTTTGTACTTTTTGTACTTTTTGTACTTTTTGTACTTTTTGTACTTTTTGTACTTTTTGTACTTTTTGTACTTTTTGTACTTTTTGTACTTTTTGTACTTTTTGTACTTTTTGTACTTTTTGTACTTTTTGTACTTTTTGAACTTTTTGTACTTTTTGTACTTTTTGTACTTTTTGTACTTTTTGTACTTTTTGTACTTTTTGTACTTTTTGTACTTTTTGTACTTTCTGTACTTTTTGTACATTTTGTACCTTTAGTACTTTTTGTAGTTATTTGTATTTTTTGTACATTTTGTTCTTTTATTATTTTTTGAACATTTTATACTTTTTATACGTTTAGTATTTTCTCTACTTATTGTACTTTTTTACTTTTTGTAATTCTTGTACTTTTTGAACTTAATTCTGAAATATTAAATATATTTTTTGTCTAATTCCAATTTCAAAAATGTTGCTTTAGCTTTTCCCATTTTAAATTGGGAAATATCAAACAACAAATTAGGCTCTTTCATTTATAATGAAGAAAGATTGACCAATTTTTTGTTTTTAAATGGAATAATTTGAAATTAAATTTATATTTTCTATCTCAAATATTATTTTTTTTCGCTGAAATGAAGTTAATTGTTTTGAAATTGAGATTTCCCATTTAAAATTCTGAAATTTGAAAAACAATTTTAAGTGTTCCATTTCAGGTTGGGATAATTAAAGATTAAATAAGTATATTCTACTAAAAATTTTAAGTATAAAGGGCAACATTTTATACATTTTTCATTTTGAAATTAAAAATCTCAATTTAGTATAATTTTTCAATACCATATTTAAAATGTGTAAAATTTAATTGAAATGTCCACATTTCGTAATAGAAAAGATCAATTTTATTTGAATTTTTGCCAATTTAATACAAAATGTTATTAATTTCAGTTCAATAACAATTCACATTTTTCACAATTTCAATTGGAATTGAATTTTAAATGTTTGCTCCTTCTGACTGACATATTTATGACCATATGAATTATTGAAAACATAATCATTTTTATTATGATTGCACCAAACAACTGCAGCGGAACGTGCATTTCTGGGTCAAACTTTAAACTGCTTTGCGGTGAAGTTTTCATAATTAAGTTGACTGAATAGTTTGTCATGGCGCCGTCGTCCGGCGCAGGGCTACTTAATTTGTCCGGCCGCAACCAGTGACAACATGTAGTGGCCAACAAGTGCAACAACAACAACAATAACAAAAACCACTGCAACTACAAAATGTGTGGAAACCACAAAAATGGCCACAACACTTCATAGAGCCCAAACGAATGAATTTAATAGAGGCATCAGGCATGTTGACCAGAAATGTTACAGCTCAGTAGAAGACAGGAAATTTATTAAAGTTTCAATGAAAATAATTAAAATTCTATGATGATTTTTGAGTATTTGTAAAATTTATAAAATTCATAAATAAAACTTACTTAGAAAAATATGGTTGCGACATAATCCCGGCAATCATACTCCCAGCAGGAAATGTCACCAGTGATTCCTCAATGATTCCACTATGTCAGATCAGGAATATCGATGACAGATAGAATTTTCGCCCAGCAAAGAATTGACGACATTTTCAAACAAATGTCGTCCACTTCATGCATGACGTACACAGAAAAAATTTCACCAACTACCTGGATTCATCATATTGATGAATTCATTCATTGAATTAAACTCGTATTTTTTAAATGTTTTTCATTTTCAATATTTTTTTTTAACATCAAATATCAAACACAAATTTGTCTCCATTTACATATTTATTTATAATTCTTAAAGGATTTATAATATTGAATTGATAATTTATCGAAGTGAACATCATATTAATGAAAAAGTGAACATCATATTAACGAAAAAGTGAACATCATATTGATGAATTTTGTTCTTCAAACCATATTAATTTAAATATCATAAATCTTTTAAGAATTATAAACCAATTTTTTTTTTGAAATTTAAAGATATAAAAAATAATAAAATTGAAAAACACTAAAAAAATACGATTTTAGTTTAATGAATGAAATCATCAATATGATGAATACTGGTTGTTGCTGAAATTTGTTTTTTTGTGTGCACCATGAACGATGTCATGCTCGTCATTCATAGACCCTGCCTCAATGAATGTCTGTGATAAAATCATACATGGGAATGTCATCGCATAAACCTTGGAATAAATTTTTTTGCATTTTATATTATGACAAAATATGAAGGATCCAACACAGTTTAAGTCGACATATTTTAAATGATAACTAAAATGCTATTTGGAGAAATTGGGGTTTTTCTTTTTGTTGTACATTTAAGCCTTTAATTCACCTTTAATGTGCTGAATTTTTAATCTTAGCTGCACCTTAATGAGTCATATCTTTAATTCTTTGATTTTACCTCTATTATTAAAAATAGATACAAAATGGGCTTACATGACAATTCGATGCTTTAAAAACAAATTATTAATGCCTTTACACGACTATTTTAACTTAAACCAATAAAAAGTTATAGCAAAAAAACGAAAAGATTCGCCCTTTTGGCATGCCAAGATTTTTCAATATTTCGAATTTTTTTCGTTTTTTTGCTATAACTCTTTATTGGTGCAAGATAAAATATTAGTGTGAAGACATGAATTGTTTGTTATTAAAGCTCCTATCGATTGCCATCATTATTAAAAAATATTTTGCAAAACATTTTTCATGCAAATAACAAATGGCTAATTAATGTTTGGCTAATTATTTTTAATAATGATGCCAATCGATAGGTGCTTTAAAAACAAATTATTAATGCTTTCACATCACTATTTTATCTTGCTCAAATAAAGAGTTATGGCATAAAAAACAAAAATATTTGCCTTTTGGTCAGGATACAGCCTCACAAAATCCGTTTTTTTTAATTCAGTAAGTTATCCAAATACAAATTTATTTAATATACGTTATAATAATTGATGCATAAATCAAAAAATAAAAAAATATTGAACAAAAAATAAATTTTAGTAATTTTTAAAGTTTTCCCAACATTTTTAAAAATGCACATTTGCCACTTTGGCATGACAGTGATGATATCGTCGTTGTAGAACGAAAAGTGACCAAATACATTTTCAAAATGCCAAATATTTATTTACAAAAATCTTTATAGATCTGTCAATTTTTAATCGATGATCTCAATTTTTTTTACCACATGATCAGAAAATGTAAATCTTTCAATTGATATTTCAACTTTAAAAATGCATCAATTTCTTTTTATAATATTAATCAACAAACTCGAAATTTAAGTTTTTCATAAAAATGCATTTGGTGACTTTTCGTTCTACAACGACGATATATAACAAAAATATAAAAAAAAACAATCATGAGGGTTAAAAGTGTTATGGATTTGCTCATAAAATACAGCATAATTGTTTTTGGTAATAATTTTGTTTAACAAAAATGATCAGAAATTAAGTAATGAATTTTCTAGACTTAAAAATAAAATAAAAACACACAACATATGAATTATTTTTATTTATATATTTAATATATGTATTTTTATGTACACATTTATTATACTCAATATGAATTAAAAAAAAAAATAAATAATTTTGCTCGATTATTCAAAATTTTCATCAATTGCAATCTTATAATACACTTCGTTTCAATATACAGGGTGGACCGCATTGGGGTGCAAATATTTTAGGGACTGATTCTTTGGTTCATTTTGGGGAATATCAGAATTTTTAGAGCACTACAAGGAGTGCTACGCAAGGAAAACGGTAAGTGCGAGATAAAAATAGTGTATGAAGAAATTGTTTACTATACTATGGTACATTTAAATATTAATAAAAAAAGATAAACAAAATAATAGATAAAAATTTCGAGAAAAATGGAGTTTTATAAAAAAAAGTTGAAATAAAATTTTTATTTTTTTACTTTGATGAGAAAAATATCCTAGCGCACCACATTAAATGCCAATATTAAAAATATTCCTAGAAACTATGATCGATTATCTTTAAAACGTATGTAATAATTTTACTCTGGGCTATAAATTGTAGAAGTTATTAATAAGTATACGCTTGTATAAATTTTTGTAAAGTAAATTTTGAAAACACCCTGTATATCATTGGGTGTTCCAAATATACCCTAACTCTGGAACGATTTTTATCATGAAATGAACCAAGGAATATTTGCACCCTAAAATATTTGCACCCCAAGGCGGACCACCCTGTATAATAATTATATACAACTCTATACACGATAGAGAAATACACGATAGAGAAATTAGCTAAAGATATAGAAAAAAATCTACCAAAGAGCTCCCTACAGTGGAGCTCTATGTAGTGTTTACACAACTCTATGAGATTTTTAGCTTTATTTTGCTCTATCTCTAGCTATTTTCGCTATCGTGTAAACTCGCCCTAAAAACTGCATACAAAAGAGCATATTTAAATAAATTTAAATCGGTTCCAGTTTTTACAATTATATAGGAAACAATGCCGATACAATTCCTGTTTCAGACCGAGTACATCTCGAGTACAGTTTAGATAATTTGTTCAATATAGAGTGAACAAATAAACTGAACTGTCTTTTATTTGTTATCATTTAAAATGATATTAAAATTCAAATTAATTTTAGTTCTATAAAATATCGCTTCAGGGAAATATTAAAAATCGGTACCATACGACCGCCCCTTTTATATGAACTCAACTGGCAACTTTAGCATGGAGTTGTCATAGGAAGTAGTGATTAAACACCACATGCAGACCTTAAACTGGTCTTCAATTAGAAAATTTTCAAAGGAATTAGGTTCTCCAATTAAACCAGAGATCAGTGATAAGCCCAATGGTCAGTTCAGTTATTGGTATAGTGGTCCACACGAGGTATTTATCAACCCCTTCCCATCACAACTCCTTATTAAAATTGTCGGTTGGTTTCACAAAAAAGGGCAGAACCTGTATCATTTTATAATACTTTGCCGTAGATATAAAATTATTGCAAACATCTTTTTAACATTAATACCTTCCAGTTCCTTTCCAGTTATAACACCAAAGACATATTTTATTGTAATTTTGCCGGTCTAATGGCCATGTGTGTGTATTTAAGAGAGTAAATTTCACCATGCCAACGATTCCATGTAACTCCTTGACCATACAAGTCTTTTGAATAACTTCCATTAAGATAACGGCCATTCAAACTACTATAAATGTTTAAAGATGTTTTTAAAATGTCAATTTAAATGAACATCCGTATTTTTTACCTTAAATAACATGCTTGATACCACCACGCTCCTGTATATTGAACTGCACAACTACCATTATGTATATCATTATCTACATCCTTTGTCGAAAATTTTGCACCTTTCTGATATGAAAATGAATCGCCAGCATCACCATTGTAAGCACCCAATTCATTTAAAATAAAGGCCTCATTCTCATTTCCAATTCCAAAGCTCGCGTATTTCGCATATTTTGTGACATTTTCAAAGTCTCGCAACTCGAACCACAATTCGTTCTTCGTAGCAGTTGTCATTGAATGAAGCAAATCTAAACCTATAAAATATTCGCCATTTAGATTGCCAAACCCTTTCTTGTACTCGCTCCAGTCGCGGTAGAAGTCAACTGAGCCGTCTTGTCTTCGCTGTATAATTGTCCAGGCGGCACCACCGGCCGGATCCTCTTCACAGTATACCGAAAAGGGTTCGGTATTTAATTGCGGTATTTGTAATTTATAAACTCCACTGGTTCCACCACCATGTAATGCCTGTGCGCATGTCGTCGGATAAGTCCGTGTATTGTTGTATAACACTTGAAGTTCCGAATAGTCTTTATGAACTTCAGTCATTAGATTTGAGAGTGAGGTTTGTTGATATATTTGTTGCTGCGTCTGTAGATCTAGTAGATTTTTCTGTATCGCTTCCAACTGAAGTTTTGATCCGCTTCCATGTTCTATTAGTTTATTCTTCATGTCTTCCAATTGAAGTTTTGATTCTTTTCCTTGATCTTGTAGAATATTCTTCATTGCTTCCACCTGAAGTTTTAACTCTTTTCCTAGGAAATCTTGTATATTAATCTTCATGGCTTCTATCTGAAGTTTTGATTCTTTTCCTTGATCTTGTAGAATATTCTTCATTGCCTCCATTTGAAGTTTTGATTCTTTTGCTTGCTCATCCAACATATGAAATTTCTCGATGCTGTAATCTACGATAAATTTTCAAAATTCTTTAGAATTTTTGTTAAATATATACTTTCAATATATTCTTAATTTCAAATGGAATGTTATGAATATCAATTGTTGTATTTTAAAAATCAAATAGAAAATTTAAATTACAATTGATATTTCAAATTTCAAATGTAGTTCTAGAATTTCAATTGATTTTTTAAAATTACACTTGGAATTACAGAATTTATCTATTAAGAAATGCAACATTATCCATTAAGAAATGCGTGTCATTAATGAGAAACAAAAAATATTTTTTATATGAACATAGATTTCAGACTTACCTTTCATTTCCAGGGTTTTGCCTTTAATAAGTCCTAGTTCATATTTCAATTCTTTCTGCATTATTTCCGCATGTGTTCGCTGTTGCTCCATATTATTTCGGGTTTCTTCGCGCAATTCTTTGAGTTCAATTTGACGTTGCGTATCTTGTTTCTCTAACTTTAGATTTATAACACTCTTCCAGTTTTCATTTTTCGTTATTTGCCTGGCCAGTTCATTTTTAATGTTGTCGTTAAATTCGTTAAAATCTTTCTGCTGTTTCTGGAATATCGTCTCGAAATTGGTGTCCATCTCCTGTTGTACCATATTGACAGCATGCAGAAAGTCTTTCATTTGTTCGGAGAGTTTTGTATCCATTCTGGAAGAATTCGAAATTATTGATAATATTTAAATCAGCATTTAAATTCATACTTGAAATTTATTTCATGTAATTCTTGCACTAGCTGCTTGATATCATCTTCTCTCTGAAAAATTGAAATATTTTAAAAAGTATTCTTATCTTAAAAGATGTGTAAATCACCCCAACAGACTGTTCCGTGGCACAGACCAATATTAGACAGCTCCAAATTATCGTCGCAAACATTGCTATACTTCATGAAGATTAGTGTAAAACTGATTTGCAATTATTTATTTTCTAATTTAAATAAATATTTCTAATCAAAATATAGAATTATTCAATTTCTAATCAAAAGTCAAATTCAATATAATAAGTATTTGTTTTCTTAATCTCTAAAGGTCGCCGAGATCAGCGAAATATAATTTAATTCTATTAGAAAATACCAAAATAAATGAAATAAGTGAGTATTCATAGTGAATATTCATTCATAAATATCTATCAGAAATAATATATTAAAATATATAAAGAATTATGCAACGACAAATCGATGGAAGCTTCAAAAACCAACAATTAATATCTTCACACCAATATTTTATCTTGCACCAATAAAGAGTTATAGCAAAAATTCGAAAAAATTCGACAAATTGAAAATCTTGGCATACCAAAAGGGCGAATCTTTTGGTTTTTTTGCGATAACTTTTTATTGGTGCAAGATAAAATAGTAATGTAAAAACATTAACTGTTTATTTTCAAAGCAGCTATCGATTCGCATCAATCTTTAAAAATAATTTGCTAAACATTTTTCTTGCAAATGATAAAATTATTTTTAAATAATGATGGCAATCGATAAGTACTTTAAAAAACAAACAATTATACCTTTACACTACTATTTTATCTTATAGCAATAAAAAGTTATGGCAAACGGCCCGACTATGGAATACCCTACACCTTTGGTGGGGATATTAATGTGGGATATTTATTTGCATACCTTAATTTTAAAGTTTTTAATTATGCTGAACCTCCCCACCCTCAGAATATTATTCACATATCAGAAATTTACGTCTTATATCCCCATAAATTACAAAAAATTATATAAAAGTATAAACAACTAAAAAAAAATTAAAAAATATAATTGGGCGGACCACGCCTATATTTAAAATTTTGAAAGTCTAATATTTTATATATTTGATTTTAATAATTTACGGATCAAATTTCCACTATGAAAACCCGGGAAATAATGAAAAAAAAAGTGGGCGGATCACGCCCACATTTTGGACCACATATTTATAGGTGAATTCTAACAATACGTTTTAAATTTTATAACTATACCTTGAATACTTTTCGAGTTATTAGTTCCGAAAGAGTTATATAAAAGTGACTTGTATGGGAGGTGGGCGTGGCCGTTGACCGATTTGGCTCATTTTCAAACTCAGTTCCTAATTTTGGCTAAAATATATTGAGACGAAATTTCATCGCATTCTGATCAGTATTTCTCAAGTTATTCTGTATTCGGACAGCAAGACGGACAGACAGACGGACATGGCTAAACGGACTCGGGTAGTGATGCTGATCAAGAATATATATATACTTTTCCATACCGGACACGCCTCCTAAGGGGCGTTACAATATATGCACAAAGTTAATATACCCTGTACCTCATAGGTGTAGGGTATAAAAATGCCCCTTTTGGCATGAGAAGATTTACAATTTTTCGAATTTGCCCTTTTTGGTTTTGTCTTTTTTGGCTAGAAATATCCAACAAAACCACACCCGGTTATACAGTACGCTTGAGGAAAAACTGCATTGAAAATTGTAAAAAACGCAAATGTCAAGAAATTCACATTCGCCCCTTTGCACATTGCGAAAAAATCAATTTTTATGTCCAAAATTAAAAAAAGTTTTCGGATTAATTTTATTTTTTTTTATTTTTTGTAGTAATGTATTTAAGGATGTGTTTCTTATATTAAAATGAGAAATAAAAAAATAAAAATAAAAATGGTGAACTTAAAAACTTAAATGAAGTCGAAAAATATTGATGACAGAAAATGTTATAGGGTGGTCGGCTTCAAGATGCAAATACTTTATGGACTGATTGCCTGGATTTCAGAAAGAAGATTGTAAAATATATATATATACATTTTTTTAATTTGATGGCGAAAATCCCTTTGTTATCCATATAAAAAATAAATTCAAAAATTTTACTTTTTTCAAAAACACAAATTTTACAAGAGTTACGCTAAAAAGGTGCAAAATGGAGCAATTTACTTTAATTCACAATAAATATATCATTGTTCCCCAGTATTTGAAAATAAAATATCGCGTGTTAATCCATGTTAATCGTATTCTAAAGTGAAACATAATTTATCTGAATTGAAATATCTAACTTCAACATGGCCGTATCCTTCCGAGCCAAATTTAATACGAATTATTAATGAATATATATGTTCTTATCTTCAATATCAATGATATACAATATGTAAAAATTTTATCATTATAAATATACGTGAAATATTTGATATATTTGGGGTGGGACACAAAAATTTATTTTGTCATGTTTCTTTTGTTTAATAAGTATTATAAGAAAAGTACAAACCTAATATAAAAAAATTATATGCATATCTGCTATGATTCATTACCTATTATTAGACCGTAATTTTATGTCGATGTCATAAAGTTGGTTTTGGCTATTAACATGGATTTTTTTCCCAATGTGCTTTGGCATGATAGTGACGATATATACTTTTCCATACCTTATATGCCTTTTTCTTTAATTATGACCAACGTAGGGAAAAAAATTGGAATTGTGGTGATCATATTTGAAGGACATCATTCTCTTCGTGGTATTATAGTTGTAGGCGATCATATAATATGTTTAATAAGATCATCAGTGACAATTTAGTGTACCTTAATATGATACTTTGTGATCATATTACGATTTCACACAACCATAATGTGGTCCTAAGTGACCATATTATACCATCATACTATGTCCTTCGATTACACGCAATCATACTATAACCCTTCGTAACCAGTGATCATATTGTGATTTCCAATATGTTCCTTATATTATTGAGAAAGTGGATTGAAGTGTGATTTTTAAATAAGACACATGTTTAATTAATTAATTTTTCTTTTAATATGTACATATTTTAATTAAAGACACATCGAATGGCAACAATGTGAAACATTCTAACATAGCATGCTCATGATATTTTTTCTAGAACTTAAAAATGCCATTCAACGAGCTTTGTATGATTGAAAATAATATATTACTATAATATGATCAGTCAAAATCATATTATTGGTATTAATCATTTTACCATATTTTGGTCGTTGCAATATTTTTCGTAACCTTAACATGATTCTTATCAACCATATTTTGGTTTTTCAGAGAAACAATCATTTTATAATAATATCTTTACTATAATATGATTATAGCAACCTAATAGTTGTTGAAATAAAATTGAAAATACTATACTTTGATTGCGACAAACATCTATGATTGTAGTAACTATATTCAAACATTTAACTATTGTGCACTTTTTAATTGGGTTTATTCAATTTGTATACTATGGTCTATTTCTATATAAAATTCGTGTTTGTGGTAGTATTATTGTTTAACAAAAATTATCAGAATTTTACACAATTTGTAGATTTAAAAAAATAAAAACACACCACATCTGAATTCTAGAAATTAATTTTATTTATATATTTAATTTATTATATGTACATATTTTGATGTACAACTTAATTAAACACATTATAAATTTAAATACAAAACAGGGTATTTTTAAATAGGAACTTGAGCACGTAAAACAAACATTTTGCTTAGTCCAACTTTATGGTAATTTTCATTAATTGCATTTATATAGAATTTATTTTAAAAGTTTGTATGTCAAAAAGTATTTGTTTATAAATTGTAATTCAAAAATGTTTCCTATTACAGTTTTGAGACTGGAATCGAGTAGGATTCTTATAAAAAAAATTATCTAAACTGTTCTTAATTTGTTTATATGAAATAGTATTAAAATATTAATTGTACGTATAATATTCTATAGTAAATATAATTAATGCAATCACTTTATTAACTCCACGTTGTTCCTGTTATATTACCCAATCCCGATCTTATTGTAATTTTGCTGGTCTAATAGCCATGTGTGTGTATTTAAGAGAGTATTGCGAACCGTGCCAATTATTCCATGAAATTCCTTGACCATTAAACTCTTTTGAATAAATTCCACTAAGATAACGGCCATTCAAATTACTGAAAATGATTTTGAAAAATGTATTAAAAATGCCAATGAAGTTGAATATTATTTTTTATACCTGTGATAACATGAGTTATACCACCATCCTCCTTTAATCAAAACTGCACAATTACCATGATGGTTATAATCATTATCTGCATCTTTTGTAGAAAATTTGGTGTATTTGTGTTGACTAAAAGAATCAACAGCATCACCACTGTAAGCACCCAATTCATTTAAAACATAGGCCTCATTCTCATTGCCAATCTCGAAGCTCGCGTATTTCGCATATTTTGTGACATTTTCAAAGTCACGCAATTCGATCCATAATTCGTTTTTCGTAGCATTAGTCATTGAATGAAGCAAATCTAAACCTATAAAATATTCGCCATTTAGATTGCCAAACCCTTTCTTGTACTCGCTCCAGTCACGGTAGAAGTCAACCGAGCCGTCTTGTCTTCGCTGTATAATTGTCCAGGCGGCACCACCGGCAGGATCCTCTTCACAGTATACCGAAAAGGGTTCGGTATTTATTTGTATTTGTAATTTATAAACACCGCTGGTTTCACCACCATTTAAAGCCTCTGCGCATGTGCTGGGATATGTCCGTTTAGCTTCCACCTGAAGCGGCTTGATATCATCTTTTTTCTGTAAGACAATGAAAAATTAAATATTAAAAAAAATATATATTTTCTAAAAAAATATAAATCACCTCAACAAACTGTGCCGTGGCACAGACCACTATTAGACAGCTCCAAATTATCGTCGAAAACATTGCAATACTTCATGAAGTTTACTATGGAACTGATTTAATATAATTTAGTTTTCAATTTAAATAAAAATTGCCTACCAAAATATAAAATAGTTTAATTTCCTATCGTTTTTTAATTGCCAAAGGTCGCCAACATCACCGAAATATAAATTCAATATAAATATTATAATAATAAATATTTCCTATCAAAATATAAAATAGTTTTATTTCTTATCGTTTTCTTAAATGCTAGAGGTCGCCAAAATCCCCGAAATTAAATTATCAACACAGAAAAAAAAATCATCAATATATGATTTTATTCAACAATATTATGGAATTTTTCACCAACTACCAGATTCATCATATTGCAGATTTATTCATTGCATTAAAATTTAATGTTTTTCATATTCATTATAGTTCTTCTGAACATAAAATTTACTAACAACATTTCATAAATTGTTCATTGATTTTTAAGGTAAAGTTGCAAAGACTTCTCGTTATTTTTGTGCACAGATATACGGAGGGTGAAATAGGCTATATGGCCGGGATTGAAGACAGGGGCATGGCATCTCCCATAACACCTAAACTTTTAACGGTTTATACCTAGGTACTTACACCAGCTAGGAAGATGAAACAAAATACTTAAATACAAAAACAAAAGCAAAAGCAAAAATCACACACAAAAACAAAAGCAAAAATCACACACAAAAACAAAAGTAAAAGCACAAAACTAAAGCAACAACTTAAAAGCAACCGAACAATAAAAAAAGATGTAAAACAAAATTACAAGCAAATACAAAGAACAAAAGCAGATACACAAAAATAAAAGCAAAACCACAAAAGCAAATATACAGCAAAAAAAAAAACAAAAACCCAAAAATAAAAGCAAAAACAGGAAAGCAATTACACGAAAACAAAAGCATTAAAAAAGAGAAACAAAAGCAAAACATAAATGCAAAAAACACAAAAACAAAAGCAAAACACAAGAGAAAAAACACAAAAACAATGAACCACACTAAAATTCAGTACACTAAAACTCACCACACTAAATTTCACCACACTAAAACTCACCACACTAAATTTCACCACACTAAAACTCACCACACTAAAATTCACCACACTAATATTCACCACACTAAAACTTACCACACTTAAATTCACCACACTAAAACTTACTACACTAAAAATCACCACACTAAAATTCACCACACTAAAACTCACCACACTAAAATTTACCAAACTCAAAATCACCACACTAAAATTCACCACACTAAAACTGACCATACTAAAACTCACCACACTAAAATGTACCACACTAAAATTAACAACACTAAAACTCACCACACAAAAACTCACCATACTAAAATTCACCACACTAAAACTCACCACATTAAAATTCACCAAACTCAAATTCATCACACTAATATTCACCACACTATAACTAGTAGCCGCGGTAGCTCAGTGGTTAGTGCGTTGGACTGCGAGCCGAAAGGTCCCCGGTTCAAGCCTGGACTGGGGCTAACAACATCTTTTTATAGAAACATGTTTCTATACCGCGCTACCTCTCGTCAGTAAATGGCAAACGAGAGTAAAACCATTGCCTATGAAAAGCTCTCACCCGCCGGATTCGGCAAAATAAACTGTAGGTCCCACCAATTTGAGTACAAATATAACACGCACAGCTCAAAATGGTGAGAGAGCTCGGCCGAAGTTCTATACAGGACTGTAGCGCCAAACTATTATTATTATTAAAACTCACCACACTAAAACTTACCAAACTCAAATTCATTACACTAAAACTCACTACAATAAAATTCACCACACTCAAATTCACCACACTTAAATTAACCACACTAAAACTCACCACACTAAAACTCACCACATTAAAACTCACCACACTAAAATTCACCACACTAAAATTCACCAAACTTAAATTCACCACACTAAAATTCACCACACTAAAACTCAACACAATAAAATTCACTACACTTAAACTAACCATTATAAAAACGTCCACAGCGAAGCACGGGTCTCTGATATAAATAATAAAAATGTATTTCATATTAATAAAATTGCAGTCATGCACGGGTCTAGCTAGTCTTATAAATTAAAATACCAAATAGAGTAGTTTTTAATGTACATATATTTAGTACGTAAAACAAACATTTTTCATAGTTAAAACTTTATGATTATTTTCATTAATTACATCTATATATAACTTTTAAAATAAAATTTCATATCTAATAAATTATTTATTTATAAAAAATGTTGGTAGTGTGGCTAAACTTTAAGGAATTGTTTACAATCCAATTGCAATTTCATACCGAAAACATCTCCATTACGTTTCTTATTCAAAAATCATCCAAACTGTTCTTAATTTGTTTATTTGTTATTATTTAAAATAGTAATAATATGTAAATTGTACATATATTATTCGCTAAAACATATACTTAATGCAACCATAAAATTAACACTAACAATAGCCATGTCGTTCCAGTTATATTACCAAATCCAGATCCTATTGTAATTTTGCTGGTCTAATAGCCATATGTGTGTACTTAAGAGATTTTAACCAATTATTCCAAAAATAGTAAGGCTTTTCTAAATCACTTTGATTAAAATAAAGGCCATTCAAATTACTGAAAATGGTTAAAGATGTATTAAAAACTACAAATTAATTGAATATGTTTGGTTCTACCTGTGATAACATGCGTGATACCACCACGCTCCTTTAAATACAGCTGCACAATTACCACGATGGTTATAATCATTATCTACATCTTTTGTAGAAAATTTGGAGAATTTGTGTTGACTAAAAGAATCAACAGCATCACCACTGTAAGCACCCAATTCATTTAAAACATAGGCCTCATTCTCATTGCCAATCTCGAAGCTCGCGTATTTCGCATATTTTGTGACATTTTCAAAGTCACGCAATTCGATCCATAATTCGTTTTTCGTAGCATTAGTCATTGAATGAAGCAAATCCAATCCTATAAAATATTCGCCATTTAGATTGCCAAACCCTTTCTTGTACTCGCTCCAGTCACGGTAGAAGTCAACCGAGCCGTCTTGTCTTCGCTGTACAATTGTCCAGGCGGCACCACCGGCAGGATCCTCTTCACAGTATACCGAAAAGGGTTCGGTATTTAATTGCGGTAATTGTAATTTATAAACACCGCTGGTTCCACCACTATTTAATGCCTCTGCGCATGTGGTCGGATATGTCCGTATGGCTTCCACCTGAAGCTGCTTGATATCATCTTTTTTCTGTAAGAGAATGAAAAATGAAATATTAAAAAAAATATATATTTTCTAAAAAAAATATAAATCACCTCAATAGACTGTGCCGTGGCACAGACCACTATTAGACAGCTCCAAATTATCGTCGAAAACATTGCAATACTTCATGAAGTTTACTATAGAACTGATTTAGAATAATTTAATTTTCAATTTAAATAAAAATTGCCTACCAAAATATAAAATAGTTTAATTTCTTATCGTTTTGTTAATTGCTAAAGGTCGCCAATATCACCGAAATATAAATTAAATATAAATGTTGTAAAAATATAAAAAAATCCCTTTCTTATCGTTTTCTTAATTGCTAAAGGTCGACGAGATCCGCGAAATAGAAATTAAATATTAAATTGTTAAACCATGAACACAGAAAATATCTTCAATTTATGGATTTTTTTCCTCATTATTATAAAATTTTTCACCAACTACCAGATTCATCATTTTGAAAATTTCATAAATTTAAAATTTGATGTTTTTCATATTCATTATAGTTCTCCTAAACATAAAATTTACAAACAAACATTTCATAAATGTTATGAATTGCGTTCATTGATTTTTGAGGCAAAGTTGCACAGACTCCACGTTAATTTCAGGTATATTGGACATAGTGCACAGTTTGCTAGAAAGGGGTCGTGTCCCTGCTAAGCATAACGCGATTATGACGAAAATGTACTTGATAAGTCATGCTGCAGCTAATGCGTCTATAATTCGTTGACAGTTTTTTGAAAAAAAAAAAATTATTTAAAACCAATATTTCTACGACGTAATAATATTGCATGCATACAAGGTTGTAATAGTTGGTGGAATGTGAATGCACGAGGAAGATTGTACGAGGAAGAAGATTTTAAGTTATGTCTCATAAATGTGCGCCTAAAATTAAAAATATAGAAGCACTTAAAATGTGAATTTTAGGCATAATTGTACAAAAAAATCCCCATTGCCTTAAAATAACTTTGAATATATCATTTGATTTTGATAGGATTAAACTGTTTTTGTTCCATCATATTATGTTTTATCATCAGAAAATAATTTCTCATCTTAATTTAAAAAACAACAATATCTATGCCATGGTATATGCGATGAAAAGCCAAACAAATGCATCATGAGGTGTACTGTGGAACTGATTAACAGTTTTATGAACTTAATTAATATATATTTCCTATCAAAATATAAAATAGTTTAATTTCTTATCATTTTCCAAATTGCTAAAGGTCGCCGAGATCAGAGAAGCCGATTTGAGGAATTGAAAAACAAAATATATATTTCTTGTTCTGACGAAACAAATCGAATAATTTACCCAGATAGCAAACGTGCGTCGTACCTAAAATCACAACGTGCGGGCGCACGATATGAGTCCGTAGTGAGAGCTGTGTTTGCGAGCACACAACTATCACAAAACTCGCATTGTGCTGGCGCACTATGTGAATGCGTAGTGAGAGCAGTGTGCGAGCACACAAAATCACAAAACTCACATCAGTGCGGACTCACAGTGTGATTGCGTAGTGAACTCATAGTGCGATCATACAAAAATCACAAAACTCGCATTCGTGCGAGTAAGTACTGTAGTTAAATTTTAAAGTTAGTTTTTTTTATTTTAATTTTTGATTAGTTAACAAATATATGTATGTACTTACATCGGTCCCGAAGAGGCGCAAAATATCGGAGTCAAAATTGTCAACCAACTGTTGGTCGCATTTGCGATTTGTAATGTTATCAGTGCAAAAGTTCCACTGACGTTAATTTTACTTTTCCGTCATGTGCATTCAAGGACAGTATTATTTTGAAACATTGTTAATATCAAATAAACATGATTTATACTAGAGATGGGCATGTGAGCGTGATTCAGCGTGATTCACGTGAATCACGCGTGATCACGCGTGATTGTGATTGAATACTAATTTTGCTCTCGTGATTGTGAGTGAGTCACACTCACCAAAAAAGACCGTGAGTGAGTGTGCATGAGTACATTTTTTTCGTGAGTGAGTGTGAGTCGAATATTTCATAAAATAAAAACTTTTAATTTTTTGCAATTTTTCTATTTTTTTTTGCTGAACTACAGAACAAGTAGGGCCATGTCTGAACTCAGAAGGCTTTGGGAAGGCGGCTACCCACTTTTCAGAACTATAATAAATCAAACCCTTGATAACCGACCGTCAAATACCCACCCCTTCTTCAACTCAGAATAAGTTACAAGGTTCAGTCAAGAATTGATCTAACCCCCAACAAACCGGCCGTACTTAGTATGGGCTAGTCAATTTTTGTCGGGTCATCTCAATAGTTTTTGCTTGGTTTTATACGACCGTTCATGAAAATGGACATAGAACGCATTTTTTTTCGAATACCCATTTTTGTAAAAAGATGAATTTTCAATTTCAACTATACATGATAACCCTGTATTGACTTCCTTTTGTTTATTAATTTTAGTTTGTTCCATAGGTTCTAAATGTAGTAACCAAAAAAATTGCTTCAAAAATAGTTGTTCCCAAAGTCAATTCATTCCTGGTAAATTCTACACCGGACAATTTTTTTATAGATAATTCTTTTCCAGAGTTAATTTTTACAGGGACAATTCTCAAAGATTTTAAACGAATTTTTCACCGGAGAATTCTTCGAGACAATTTTTATATAAACAGTTCATCGAAGGTCTTTTACATTTCATCTCCGTTAAAAATTGAGATCCCTAAAACATTACATCATTATTGCGTTTGTAATATGTAAGTTGTATAAGAGGTGCCACGCTCGGTCGACCAATCTCACCAACATATACAAATGAAATATATATTTTTATGTATTCTGAAAGCAATAGCAGAAAAAACACGTGATTCAGCGTGATTCACGTGAATCACGCGTGATTGTGATTGAATCTTAATTTTACTCACGTGATTGTGAGTGAGTGTGACTAGAGCAAAAAATGTCGTGAGTGAGTGTGCGTGATTAGAAATATTCTTTCGTGAGCGTGAGTGAGTGTGACAATACTCACTCACGTGCCCATCTCTAATTTATACTCTTAGGACTTCTACATCATTGCCTTATCGCAGGGTGGAATCAACATTGAAGAGAGGTTGCTTCCGAGAATCATGATAAGAGTGGGGCTAATAAGTTAAAGTGTCTGACTGCCTTCACTTCTAAAGGCCAGCGCGGTTCTTGTTGAGTAAGGTATATTATACACTCTTCTGTTCGTATAAAATGTGAGCAATATGTCCTACATGGAATGCGTCGACATAATCGAAATTAAGGCCAACAGGATTTCCTCGGGGCTAGCAGTTAATAGATGGTGGCGGACGAGCTCTTTAAATGGCCAACAGAAGCTAAACCTTAACCTATGTCGTGCAAGGGATTCAAGGACCTGAGGAGTTTACACCGAGACAAACCCTTTATGTTGTCTCTGTCATAATATATATTTCCTTTTTTTTTTAATAAAAAAAATAAAATAATGTCAAAAATTATGTTTTTTTTCACATTTTGTTTTAGTCGCACATGTGCGAGCTATATAAGGCTACAATGAATCTCACATATTTGAGTTTTCAGCATTTACGAAGGCTATATGAGGTTCATATGCGCTTCAAACAATTTTCTCGCATTTGTGCAGGCTATATGAAGCTCAACTGCGACTCACACAATTGAATTTTTTTTTTTTTTTTTCAGCATTTGTGAACACAATTTTTCTCGCACTTGTGCGGTCAATACGAAGCTCATATGTTAGTCACACAATTGAATTTTTTAATTTTGCACGCACATGTGCGACTATATTGATGCTCAAATGCGACTCACAAATTTCTCGCACATGTGCGAGCGTATTGAGCCTCCTGACGCACTTTTTTCTAGGATGTGCGCTCACAGTGCGGGCACAATGCGAGCATTTTGCTATCTGAGTAATAAATGTTGTTAATCAATCATTCATAAATCCTAAAAATAATCCAACTCTTAATTATTAAGAAGTTGTTGGTCCTTTTTATACCCTACACCTATGAGGTACAGGGAATATTAACTTTGTGCATATATTGTAACGCCCCTTAGGAGGCGTGTCCGGTATGGAAAAGTATATATATTCTTGATCAGCATCACTACCCGAGTCCGTTTAGCCATGTCCGTCTGTCTGTCTGTCCGTCTTGCTGTCTTGCTGTCCGAATACAGAATAACTTGAGAAATACTGATCAGAATGCGATGAATATATTTTAGCCAAAAGTAGGAACTGAGTTTGAAAATGAGCCAAATCGGTCAACGGACACGCCCACCTCCCATACAAGTCACTTTTATATAACTCTTTCGGAACTAATAACTCGAAAAGTATTCAAGGTATAGTTATAAAATTTAAAACGTATTGTTAGAATTCACCTAAAAATATGTGGTCCAAAAATGGGCGTGATCCGCCCACATTTTTTTTTCATTATTTCCCGGATTTTCATAGTCGAAAATTGATCCGTAAATTATTAAAATCAAATCTATGAAATATTAGCCTTTCAAAATTTTAAATATAGGCGTGGATCGCCCAATTACATTTTTCAATTTTTTTTTTTAGTTTTTTATACTTTATATAATTTTTTTAATTTATGGGGATATAAGACGTAAATTTCTGATATATGAATAATATTCTGAGGGTTAATATCCCCACCAAATGTGTAGGGTATTCCATAGTCGGGCCCGACCGACTATAAAAATCCGCCCCATGTGACCGAACTTACCCATGTGACCTAACTTTCCCAACTCGTTCTATATATAATACTGGATAATTCTTTGGCGTTATCATTGTTGAACTCATTTTTGTTCAAAAAATTAAAAATGTTTTCTAGAATAAAAAAATACAATAAAAACATACAACCTCTGCATTCTAGAAATCATTTTTATTTGGTACTAGCTGGACCCGTACACGACTAGTGCAAAGATTTTGTGAATGCAATGTTATGGAGCAATTTTATTAATGTAAATAAGATTTTTATTATTAATATCAGGGACCCGTGCTTCATTTTTTTATTGGTTCTATAAATGTAGTAACCAAAACCAAACTAATTCTCCGCTAAAACAACTTTTCTCATATACAATTCTTTCTCAGACTGTGCTTCCCCGTAGAATTCTTCCCAGTAGAACTCTTTCCCGTAGAAGCTTTTCCCAGTAGAAGTTTTATTGTGGTTAGTTTTAGTGAGGTGAGTTTTAGTTTGGTGAGTTTTAGAGTGGTAAATTTTAGTGCGGTGAGTTTTATTGTGGTGAGTTTTAGTGTGGTGAATTTTAGTGTGGTGATTTTTAGTGTGGTGAATTTTAGTGTGGTGAATTTTAGTGTGGTAAATTTTAGTGTGGTGAATTTTGGTGTGGTAAGTTTTAGTGTGGTGAGTTTTAGTGTGGTGAGTTTTAGTGTGGTGAGTTTAAGTGTGGTGAATTTGAGTGTGGTGAATTTTAGTGTGGTGAATTTGAGTGTGGTGAATTTTAGTATGGTGAGTTTTAGTGTGGTGTATTTTAGTGTGATGAGTTTTAGTGCGGTGAATTTTAGTGTGGTGAATTTTAGTGTGATTGATTTTGTTTCTGTTTTCTATTTTTTTTTTTATTTTTCTGTTGTTTTTGGGTTATTGCTTAAGTTTTGTGCTTTTACTTTTGTTTTTGTGTTTGATTTTTGCTTTTGATTTTGTGTTTTTACTTTTAATTTTTTTTTTGTTGTATTTGAGTTTTTTGTTTCATGTTCGTGGCTTGTGAAAGTGCCGAGTTATATCGTTTTGAAAGTTTAGGTTGTATGGGAAGTGCCACGCCCCTTTGTCCAATCCCGCCCATATATAGCCTATGACACCCTCCGGACTCTATAGTATCCTGCTGCAAAATTTCAGTTAAATCGGTTTACTGGTTTAGTCGTGATGCTGGAACAAACAGACAGTCAGACAGACAGACAGAATGACAGCCGACCAAGAGTTTTATATATATAGATATATTTTATACATGCATTTTTATGTACAAAATAATCAACACCATATAATTAAAATAATAAATAGATTCTTTTTAATTGAAACTTGAGGCTGCAGAACAATTATTTAATATTTCAAAACATAACAAACTTTCATTAAATGCAGCCTAATAATGTACTTCGTTAATATATATTATATTTATATAGAACTTTTAAAATAAAACAACATATCAAATAATATATATTTTTTTTATAAATAATGGTTGTAAATCTGGCTTTACCTTAAGGAAATGTTTCCAATTCAATTGCAGTTCCAGACCGAGAACATGTCGAGTAAGTGCCTTACTCCATAATCATTAAAACTGTTCTTAATTTGCATATTTTATCATATCAAATATTATTTAAATGTCATATATATGTAATTCTATAACATATATAATTAATGCAACCATCTTTTTAACACTAATACTACGTATGCCGTTTCTGTTATATTGCAAAAGCCAGAACCTATTGAAATTTGGACGGTCTAATAGCCATGTGTGTGTATTTCAGAGAATATTGTAAACCGTGCCAACGATTCCATGTAACTCCTTGACCATTTAACCCTGCTGAATAACTTCCATTAAGATAACGGCCATTCAAATTACTAAAAATGGTTAAAGATATATTGAAAATGACAATTTAGTTGAATATTATTTGTTATACCTCTGATAACAGGAGTAATACCACCACGCTCCTTTATACTTAACTGCACAGTCAATAAAAGTAATATCATTATCTACATCTTTTGTAGAAAACCTTGATCGTTTATGATAGCTAAATGAATCACCAGCATCGCCTTTGTAAGCACCCAATTCATTTACAATATATGCCTCCTTCTCATTTCCAATACCGAAACTCGCGTATTTCGCAAATTTCTTAACATTTTCAAAGTCTCGCAACTCGATCCACAATTCGTTTTTCGTAGCATTAGTCATTGAATGAAGCAAATCTAAACCTATAAAATATTCGCCATTTATATTGCCAAACCCTTTCTTGTACTCGCTCCAATCGCGGTAGAAGTCAACCGAGCCGTCTTGTCTTCGCTGTACAATTGTCCAGGCGGCACTCTCGCCGGATCCTCTTCACAGTATACCGAAAACGGTTCGGTATTTAATTGCGGTATTTGCAATTTATAAACACCACTAGATCCACCACCATTTAATGCCTCAGCGCATGTGGTGGGATAAGTTCGTGTATTGTTACATAATACTTGAAGTTCCGAATGTTCTTTATGAATTTCACTCGTTAGATTCGAGAGTGAGGTTTGTTGATTTATTTGATGCTTCTGTAAATTTAGTAAATCATTTTGTATTGCTTCGATCTGAAGTTTTGACTCTCTTCCTTGATCCAGTAGTTTATTCAGCATAGTTTTCAACTCAAGATTTGAACCGTTGGCTTGATCGAGTAGTTTATTTCTCATGTCTTCCATCTGGAGATTTGATTCTTTTCCTTGATCTAGTAGTTTATTCTGCATTGCTTTCACTTGAAGTTCCAACTCTTTTTTTAGGATATCTTGTAAATTATTGTTCATGGCTGCCATCTGAAGTTTTGATTCTTTTTCATCCAACAGATGTAATTTCTCGATACTGAAATCTATCAAAAAATTTCTAAATTTATTCAGATTTCTTATATTATTATATACGGGGTCAAATATATTTTCAATTTCAAATCAGGAGTTATAAAAATAAGCATTCATGGCAAGCAACTTAAGAACTCAAAACTAATTGGTGTTTATTAACTCAAATATTCTCAACAATAATCAGTTAAAATGTTAAATATAAAAAACAACAAATCATTCTTATTCCTTGCTTTATGCCGGAATCCTAAACGTTTAAAGTTTTATGCATTATATATATTTCAGACTCACTTTTCATATCCAAGGTTTTAACATTAATAAGTTCCAGTTCATTTTTCAATTCTTTCTGCATTATTTCCGCATGTATTCGCTGTTGCTCCATATTATTTCGGGTTTCTTCGCGCAATTCTTTGAGTTCCGTTTGTCGTTTCTCTAATTGTAGATTAATATCACTCTTCCAGTTTTCATTTTTCGTTATTTGACTGGCCAGTTCATTCTTAATATCGTCACTGAATTCCTTGAAATCTTTCTGTTGTCTCAGGAATATCGCCTCGAAATTGGCGTCCATCTCCAATTGAACCATATTTACAGCATGCAGAAAGTTTTTAAGTTGTTCGGAGAGTTTTGTATCCAATCTGTAAGAATTCGAAATTACTGATAAAATAAAAATCAAATTTAAATTCATACTTGAAATTTATTTCGTGTAATTCTTGCACCAGCTGCTTGATGTCATCTTCTTTCTGTAAGAGAACGAAAAATTAAATATTTTAAAAACTAAAAATATATATAAATCACCTCAACAGTCTGTGCCGTGGCATAGACCAGTATTAAACAGATCCAAATTATCCTCGAAATCATTGCAATACTTCATGAAGATTTGTATAAAACTGAATTGCAATAATTTATTTAAATAAATAAATCCTACATAATTGTTTAATTTCTTATCAAAAGTAAGATTCAATATAATCAGTATTCGTTTTCTTCATCTCTAAAGGTCGCCGAGATCTGGGAAATATAAATTAAATATAATTTAATTCAATTTAATCAGACAATACAAAAACAAAATAATAATATATGATAATTATAATAAAATCTGGGGAATTCTACATTACCAAACCATGTATTATGTTTTAAGAAATTGGAGAAAAGTTTATTAGATTAATAAAATTCATAAAATTCATAAAATTCATAAAATTCATAAAATTCATAAAATTTATAAAATTCATAAAATTCATAAAATTCATAAAATTCATAAAATTCATAAAATTCATAAAATCCATAAAATTCATAAAATTCATAAATTTCATAAAATTCATAAACTTCATAAACTTCATAAACTTCATAAACTTCATAAAATTCATAAAAGTCATAAAATTCATAAAATTCATAAAATTCATAAAATTCATAAAATTCATAAAATTCATGAAATTCATAAAATTCATAAAATTCATAAAATTCATAAAATTCATAAAATTCATAAAATTCATAAAATTCATAAAATTCATAAAATTCATAAAATTCATAAAATTCATAAAATTCATAAAATTCATAAAATTCATAAAATTCATAAAATTCATAAAATTCATAAAATTCATAAAATTCATAAAATTCATAAAATTCATAAAATTCATAAAATTCATAAAATTCATAAAATTTATAAAATTTATAAAATTCATAAAATTCATAAAATTCATAAAATTCATAAAATTCATAAAATTCATAAAATTCATAAAATTCATAAAATTCATAAAATTCATAAAATTCATAAAATTCATAAAATTCATAAAATTCATAAAATTCATAAAATTCATAAAATTCATAAAATTCATAAAATTCATAAAATTCATAAAATTCATAAAATTCATAAAATTCATAAAATTCATAAAATTCATAAAATTCATAAAATTCATAAAATTCATAAAATTCATAAAATTCATAAAATTCATAAAATTCATAAAATTCATAAAATTCATAAAATTCATAAAATTCATAAAATTCATAAAATTCATAAAATTCATAAAATTCATAAAATTCATAAAATTCATAAAATTCATAAAATTCATAAAATTCATAAAATTCATAAAATTCATAAAATTAATAAAATTCATAAAATTCATAAAATTCATAAAATTAATAAAATTCATAAAATTCATAAAATTCATAAAATTCATAAAATTCATAAAATTCATAAAATTCATAAAATTCATAAAATTCATAAAATTCATAAAATTCATAAAATTCATAAAATTCATAAAATTCATAAAATTCATAAAATTCATAAAATTCATAAAATTCATAAAATTCATAAAATTCATAAAATTCATAAAATTCATAAAATTCATAAAATTCATAAAATTTATAAAATTTATAAAATTCATAAAATTCATAAAATTCATAAAATTCATAAAATTCATAAAATTCATAAAATTCATAAAATTCATAAAATTCATAAAATTCATAAAATTCATAAAATTCATAAAATTCATAAAATTCATAAAATTCATAAAATTCATAAAATTCATAAAATTCATAAAATTCATAAAATTCATAAAATTCATAAAATTCATAAAATTCATAAAATTCATAAAATTCATAAAATTCATAAAATTCATAAAATTCATAAAATTCATAAAATTCATAAAATTCATAAAAGTCATAAAAGTCATAAAATTCATAAAATTCATAAAATTCATAAAATTCATAAAATTCATAAAATTCATAAAATTCATAAAATTCATAAAATTCATAAAATTCATAAAATTCATAAAATTCATAAAATTCATAAAATTCATAAAATTCATAAAATTCATAAAATTCATAAAATTCATAAAATTCATAAAATTCATAAAATTCATAAAATTTATAAAATTCATAAAATTCATAGAATTCATAAAATTCATAAAATTCATAAAATTCATAAAATTCATAAAATTCATAAAATTCATAAAATTCATAAAATTCATAAAATTCATAAAATTCATAAAATTCATAAAATTCATAAAATTCATAAAATTCATAAAATTCATAAAATTCATAAAATTCATAAAATTCATAAAATTCATAAAATTCATAAAATTCATAAAATTCATAAAATTCATAAAATTCATAAAATTCATAAAATTCATAAAATTCATAAAATTCATAAAATTCATAAAATTCATAAAATTCATAAAATTCATAAAATTCATAAAATTCATAAAATTCATAAAATTCATAAAATTCATAAAATTCATAAAATTCATAAAATTCATAAAATTCATAAAATTCATAAAATTCATAAAATTTATAAAATTCATAAAATTCATAAAATTCATAAAATTCATAAAATTCATAAAATTCATAAAATTCATAAAATTCATAAAATTCATAAAATTCATATAATTCATAAAATTCATAAAATTCATAAAATTCATAAAACTCATAAAATTCATAAAATTCATAAAATTCATAAAATTCATAAAATTCATAAAATTCATAAAATTCATAAAATTCATAAAATTTATAAAATTCACAAAATTTATAAAATTCATTAAATTCATAAAATTCATAAAATTCATAAAATTCATAAAATTCATAAAATTTATAAAATTTTAAATATAACTTCAACAATTTCTCAATACGTCCTTGAGGTGTTTGAGCTCTTTGCTCCATTTTCAGCTACTCGAAGCGCTTTAAATTCACCAACTACTTGAACTAACAAAATATTTTATTGCATCGTTGCTAGCAATTTATGGCATCCATTGTTTTGTGCTTATAAATTATTACCTTTGGCTGAGGATGAGGCTGAGGCTGTGGCTGACCTGGCAAACTGGTCCAAGCGCTTTTTGATCTATGTACATTTTTTGTGTTGCATTTTCCTGCTACTTTAAAATGCATAAATTACTTTAGTTTTCATAATTTTCAACCTCAGAGACTGTCTAATCTTTTCATTGTTTTTATTTTTATTATTTCTTTTTGTTAGGTAGAAAATGAAAACAAATAACCTCGTTTTAACAACAAGTAATTCCCACAGCCAACTTTTCTGCTAAATAAGTCTGAACGGCATCCTTTGCCGCTGCCGTTTCTACCGGTCGACTTTTTGCTATTTATTTCGTACATTGTTTTTTTCACTCGACTGTCGGCTTTTTCGGGTAGTAAGGCCGCCCTAATCTATATGCAAATTAGCAGGCACTGCACTCGGTGCAAAAGGAGTACCACGAAAATAACTGGAACTCACTATAGCACCGAGTGTAGCACCAACTATAGAACCGGAAACAAGTGGCACTGCACGCGGCGGCTCTTTGTTGTGGCGGAAGCGGCGAACCGCACGTGCAGCATTTTTGATGCAGCGCGCCATGAAGTATGCAACAGTAGTTGCAAAATATCTGCCTGCCAGCAAATCTATCACAGCATTTAGCAGCAAAGTCTTTTCATTGTTGTTGTCGTTGTTTCAGCCAAATATACAACTGATTCTCACTTCTTCTTCAGGCCATCAGTCGCTTTGTTGGCCAAGAAGTATGCAACGAAAATGTCCACGTCCCCCTGCTCGAGCCTCCTCTCCACAAAATGATGAAATGTGTTCCGCAGGGAGCCATAAAATGCTGCGCTCGACAACAGCTCTGTTTGCAATGTTTGTCTTCCACACGTTGAGTAACGTAGTGACGTGTAAAATAGTAGTTAGTAGTTAGTAGCGCAGTAAAAGTGTTTCGTATTTGTGATGCGGCGAAGACAAATGCATTGTTTGGCGCTGCGGCGCAAAAGTTGCGTCGAGCTTTTCAAGACAAAGTTTATGAATGGGTCTAAAGGGAAATTCAAAACTTCAAGAGATAATTTTACAAATTTTGCAAACTTTTAGTGAATAAGAGTTTTATTAATTTTTTGATTTTTATGAATTTTATAAATTTTATGAGTTTTATGAATTTTATGAGTTTTATGAATTTTATGAATTTTATGAATTTTATGAATTTTATGAATTTTATGAATTTTAAAAATTTTATGAATTTACGAATTTTATGAATTTTATGAATTTTATGAATTTTATGAATTTTATGAATTTTATGTATTTTATGAATTTTATGAATTTTATGAATTTTATGAATTTTATGAATTTTATGAATTTTATGAATTTTATGAATTTTATGAATTTTATGAATTTTATAAATTTTATGAATTTTATGAATTTTATGAATTTTATGAATTTTATGATTTTTATGAATTTTATGAATTTTATGAATTTTATGAATTTTATGAATTTTATGAATTTTATGAATTTTATGAATTTTATGAATTTTATGAATTTTATGAATTTTATGAATTTTATGAATTTTATGAATTTTATGAATTTTATGAATTTTATGAATTTTATGAATTTTATGAATTCTATGAATTTTATGAATTTTATGAGTTTTATGAATTTTATGAGTTTTATGAATTTTATGAATTTTATGAATTTTATGAATTTTATGAATTTTAAAAATTTTATGAATTTACGAATTTTATGAATTTTATGAATTTTATGAATTTTATGAATTTTATGTATTTTATGAATTTTATGAATTTTATGAATTTTATGAATTTTATGAATTTTATGAATTTTATGAATTTTATGAATTTTATGAATTTTATGAATTTTATGAATTTTATGAATTTTATAAATTTTATGAATTTTATGAATTTTATGAATTTTATGAATTTTATGAATTTTATGAATTTTATGAATTTTATAAATTTTACAAATTTTATGAATTTTATGATTTTTATGATTTTTATGAATTTTATAAATTTTATAAATTTTATGAATTTTATGAATTTTATGAATTTTATGAATTTTATGAATTCTATGAATTTTATGAATTTTATGAGTTTTATGAATTTTATGAATTTTATGAATTTTATGAATTTTATGAATTTTATGAATTTTATGAATTTTATGAATTTTATGAATTTTATGAATTTTATGAATTTTATGAATTTTATGAATTTTATGAATTTTATGAATTTTATGAATTTTATGAATTTTATGAATTTTATGAATTTATGAATTTTATGAATTTATGAATTTTATGAATTTTATGACTTTTATGACTTTTATGACTTTTATGAATTTTATGAATTTTATGAATTTTATGAATTTTATGAATTTTATGAATTTTATGACTTTTATGACTTTTATGAATTTTATAAATTTTACAAATTTTATGAATTTTATGATTTTTATGATTTTTATGAATTTTATAAATTTTATAAATTTTATGAATTTTATGAATTTTATGAATTTTATGAATTTTATGAATTTTATGAATTTTATGAATTTTATGAATTTTATGGATTTTATGAATAATATGAATTTTATGAATTTTATGAATTTTATGAATTTTATGAATTTTATGAATTTTATGAATTTTATGAATTTTATGAATTTTATGAATTTTATGAATTTTATGAATTTTATGAATTTTATGAATTTTATGAATTTTATGAATTTTATGAATTTTATGAATTTTATGAATTTTACGAATTTTATGAATTTTACGAATTTTACGAATTTTATGAATTTTATGAATTTTATGAATTTTATGAATTTTATGAATTTTATGAATTTTATGAATTTTATGAATTTTATGAATTTTATGAATTTTATGAATTTTATGAATTTTATGAATTTTATGAGTTTGGTAGATCATAGAATTTTATATAATTTTACTAACTTAATGAATAAAGTAAATTTATTTTACCAAAAATCTATGTTAAATTATTCGCCAATATTATCGTCTTGAAAATAAGCCTTATTTGCTTTTTTTCTATTTTATCCGGCTTGTCGCTTGTGTGCCACCTTGCGTTGTCAGTTGGCTCTATATCAAGTAGTGAATCCTGGCCCCACCCCAGCCCGTTCTACACTAATGCAATCAAATCTCTGCCATAGTTGTTCACTGGCACTTGGTTTCATCACCTAATTATGTCAATGACTCCCTGCGCGCACTTCGCAGCCTAGTTCGCACTTTTATTCAGCAATTTGCCAACTCGTCAGGCTTATCACTCTGAAACTCTGAAATCCTTTTTTTCCATTTATTTTTTCGTCCTCGCACTTTATTCCATTTCTCTGTCCGTATTATTACTTTCGTACTCAAGTGTGACGCCTCGGATTGTTAGGCAAATATTTGAGGAATCCTTGTGCTATTTTGCTTCGGTGGAAATTCTTTTTTTTTTTGTTCTTTTTGGTATTATAGACAGACTTACATAGTTATATGTATGAGCACACATAGTAATCATGAAATTAGGATAATCTGAAAATAAAAACAAACAAAAAAAAACGAAATATTAGCAAAAATAGAAAAAAACACCCGTGAAGACAGTAGATCCGCAGACAAAATTTTGCCCATTCCCAAAATATGCCGTGAACTTGCCATTAAAATACCAAAAAAGAATGTACACCCTGTTATACACTTTCCATAATATTGTATTTATCTGTGCGGAAAAAAGGCCGAAAATATTCCTAAAAAATGACACAAATTTTTGTTTGGGGTTCCTCAGACAAAATTTTTCGCAGGGTCGAGGAAGTTCAGAAAAATTTTCTTGAAATATTTCAAACAGACAGTTTATATCACAAGCTGTCTGTTTTCTGCTATTCCCAAATTATGCGGTGAATCTGACATATAAATTCTACAAATTTTATCAACCTGCTATACACTCACCAATATTCTATTTATCTGTGCTGGAAATATGCCAGAAATATTCTAGAAAAATGCCAAACATTTTTGACTCGGGTAGGTTGTTAAATTTTGTGGAATTTTATTGACATATTCACGGTATATTTGGGATCGGGCAGAAAATAAACAGCTTTTGATACAAAATCCGCCATTGTCTGTTTGAAATATGTCGAACAAGTGTTTCTAAATTGCCACTACACTGCCATAAATTTTGTCTGGGAGACTTACACTTCCCACAAACTTCCATTTATCTATGTATTTGCTGAAAATATGCCACAAATATTCCTCAAACAGAAAAAAAAATGTTCTTATTAATGAATTTGGTTCTTCAAACCATTATCCATTGTATTGAAGAAAAATTCATAATATTTATCTCTACAAAACATCAATATTATGAATTCATTATCAATTTGATAAATGACTGAAAATTGTTCTTCAATTTATAAAGTGTATGAGAGACAGCGTTTCATCATATTAATGGACAAATACATAAAACTCAACATATATGTACATCATATTGAAGAATGTTGTTCATCAATCCAATATTTTTTCTATATTTAAAGTTCTCAAGTACATAGAAAAAAAAATCATCTTTATATTTATGAATTTTGTTCTTCAAACCATGATTCATTGTACTGAAGAACGATTCATAATATTGATAACTTCAAAACATCAATGTTATAAATTCATTATTAATTTGATGACTGATAGAAAAAGTGTTCATTAATATGATGAACTCAAACCATGATTCATTGTACTGAAGAACGATTCATAATATTGATAACTACAAAACATCAATGTTATGAATTCATTATTAATTTGATGACTGCTAGAAAAAGTGTTCATTAAAATGATGAACTGTGTGTGAAGAATACGTTTCATCATATTAATGAACAAATACATAAAATTCAACATATATGTACATCATATTGAAGAATGCTGTTATCAAACCAATTCTCATTCAAAATATTTATTTTTCGTTCATTGAATATATGCATAAACTGACATTAGTTTCGATTATGATAGTTTCAAATTCTGAAAACCAATGGTGATAGTATTTGTGCCTCTCTGTTGAATACTTTCCCTTCTATTCTAATTTATTTAATTCATAATATATTAATTTGTTTTATATAGAGTATATATTATTTTTGGGTATTACCGATACCAAATGTTTAACTTTTTGCTATCGTGGAAACTTTCATTTTTACCATAAAAAGAAAATTTAATTTTTGTATCATACCATACAAACATTCCACCTCATACCGGACGCTATAGAGATTTTACTTTTTCAGATATCTTTTTGCCAAATATGGAAGGT